>OW445482.1:9292523-10492523 GCA_918226075.1 Microctonus brassicae
GTAAGTTGAAACTTTAGAAAATCTGAAATATTAAAAATTCGCTGCTCTAACACAATTATTTAAATTTTATTATACTAAAACAAAACTCAAATTTGTACAAATATGTAAATTAATTATCTAAATATTTTTTTTTCTCTCATTTCACTATTTAAACAGCAATATAATAATTTATATAAATATTATCAGTTACTATTTTCTATCAAATATTGCAATCAATTAATATTTATCCCAAACGATTATTTATTATTTATCAAAATCAATTAAAATTTATTGAGCATTTGCAATTTTTTTCCCTCTCATTTTCAATAAATAAAAAAATTAATTTCCATTCATTTCCATGAATTCATCACACAATAACATATAATTAAACAAATAGCATCACTAATTAAAAATAAAAATAAATGATAAAAAAAAAAAAATAAAAAAGAAATTTCCTCTCAATCAAAAAAAAAAATATTCAATTCATCTAAATGAAAAAATTTATTCTTCCCACAAGTACACATAAATTTTTCCAATATAATTAAATATCTTTCTTTCCGAATTTAATGAGTCATGAAAAATAAACCATAATCATATATTTTTCCACCGCAGTTGAATGAGATATTTCTCGGATTGTGTCGACAGAGTAATGCAATGATGAGTTATATCTTTCGCTTCCCACGGGAATATTGCTCTCGTGCTAACGCAAGTTAGCGTCCCATTACCTCTGGATAGTGGCCAAAATATGAACCAAGTGAAATAACGAGAATATGTTGAAATTTTCACGACAAATCCTCCATTACATATTATAAATACATAGTAGATATATATTAAAAAAAATATATTTTTCACTTGATATTAACATTTATTTATTAATAACAATAACACCAACAACAATCATGAATAATATTAAAAATATTCTTATTGAATAATTGTTAAAATAATTTATCAAAATGTATTAAACATTTTTACAGTTATTATTGTCTTTTTTATTGGAAAAATTCTTGGATGTGTCAACAATTATTTTATATGATTATTATTATTGGTACTTCACACATGTAGACTGTGTAATGTCTTGAGTCAAGCATATTTCAGACTTGTATCAAGACTATTATATTTGTGTCAAGTCGAAATCACGACTTGATTCAAGACTTTTTTTTTTTTGGGGTGAAGTAAATTCTCTAAAAGAATTAACTAAAAGAAAAATTAATGGAAATAATTATTAAGTAATTGAAGGATGAATGGTTACTTCGGTTTCAATTTTTATTATTTATTATATTATTTAAGTTCGACATTTTTTAGTAACTTCATCGAACTTTTCGATATGACAAGCGCATACAGGATCATGTTTGAAACCAATACAAAATCCTAGTCCATGACATTCATTTTCTCTGCAGACAGGAGTACACTTATTATTTCGACATTTTTCATCTGAACGGCAATCATTATTAGTATCACAACCTGTTTAGAATATAAACAAATGAATAACTGAATAAATAGATAATAATGAATATATAAATATAAAATTAGGCAGACAAAAAAAAACATTGATGAAAATAATTTGAAGCTAATTAAATAGTGTAATAATTTTTAGTCTTCGTGTAAAAAATTTAGAAATAAACAAATACACTCATGAAAGAAAGCATTTGTTTGATATGATTATTTTTAAATAATCTAAAAATATGATATAATAATTGAAAATTTTTTATTATAGTTGAAATTTTCGTTTCTGATTTTATTTTTTATCTTGCTTAAAAAACAATAATTTTTTTCAACCCGATATTTAACATAAACAAATATATTAATGATATTCATGATAATCATTTGATAATAATAGTTGCTTTTTGAATAATTTTTGAGAATATATATTGATATTTATTCAATATAGTCTCATGTTTAGATAATTTTATTTTTTTAGAATATTATTTGCATTTTAATTTTAACCTATTTTTAGATCAATTTATAAATCATGATTTTGATTATGAAATTATTTATTGTTTATTATGTACGTACGTTTTTTGGATAAACTTAATCCCACTGCATAATTAAATAACATTGATATTAATAATACTTTGACAATCAATAATGCAATGCGATAAGTCTTCATTTTTGAAACACTGAAAGAATTTATTTACTGTTGAATGTTATTGTATGAATAAAACTGTTTAATATATATACTCAGATGATTTTATAGCAAATTATGTTATCTATTGTGTTGATTATCATTGATATTTATGACAGTTGCAGATTGTGGAAGGAGAATATCTACGTCAGAAAAGTCCTTCAGTGAAGAAATTAAATTTAATTAATGCAGTGTTGATATTTTGAATATAATGTAATTTGTGTGAATAATAAAATGTGTTTGATTACAATATCCAAGAAATGATGAATAGATAGTAAGAAATTTTGTGTAAAAGTTCGGTAAAAATTTGTGTTTAATTCTTTTTTTAACAGAATGTTTACTCAAAAATTAGGTTGAATCAAGACGATAATTTTTTCTCTTGATAAATATTTATTTTTTCTCTTTTTGTAAATTTAGTTGAAGAATTTATATATTTGAATTGATAAAAAGAGGAATGATTTAACATAAATAAATAATATAGTATAAACGAGTTATGTTAGATGTAATTTAATATTAATATAATTGTAATATATTTTATTGTTTTATTGTGACTTTAATACTTTTTATCTAAATACCTTTTTTATTACCGGCCGCATCACAAATCCGAAATATTATAAATAAATAAAATAAATTACGAACCAACGACATCTTTTTCTCTACAAAATTATTGATAAAAATTAACTACGAAAAATTAATTAAATAAATTGTATATTGATAGTTAAATAATACTATTATTATTTTTTTTTATAAACACTGCGAGTTTACAACAGTTGATTAGTTAGATTAATTTATAATTATTTAAATTGCGTTAAAAAAAATTGTTTTAGGAGTAATAAATTGACGACTTGAATTTATTTTTAGTGTCAAATCAAATAATAATTGTTATTGATTAAATAAATTTGTAAAAAGCAATTAAAATTGTTACACAGTGAAAAATTTTGTTTGAAAATCCTCTAAAAATTTGTGTTGGAATTTTTTTTTACAAAATTTTTACCCAAAAATTAGGTGAAATCAAAACAATATTTTTTGCTATTAATAAGTAATATCCCTCATTTTGTTAGCTATTTAACAAATTTATATATAAATTAATAAATGTAAAAATGATTTAATATAAATAAATAATATAATTTGAACGAGCTGATTAGTTAGGTTAATTTATAATTATTCAAATTGCGTTAAAAAAAATTGTAAATCGATGACATGAATTTATTTTAGGTGTCAAAACAATTGATACTTGTTATTGATTAAATAAATTTAAATAAAGTAATTAAAATTGTTGCACAGTAAAAGATTGTGTGTGAAAATCTACTAAAAATCCGTGTTAAAATTTTTTTTTGTGTAATTTTTACTCAAAAATTAATAAATCCATCCAATATTTTGTGCTTTTGATAGATATTTTTCCCCATTTTGTTAATCCATTTAAAAAAATTCATTTCTAAATTAATAAATGTAAAAATGATTTAATATAAATAAATAAAATAGTTTGAACGAGCTGATTACTTAGGTTAATTTATAATTATTTAAATTGCATTGAAAAAAAATTGTTTCATGAGTAATAAATTCGTTTTTTGGTGTCAAAACAAATAATAATTGTTACTGATTAAATAAATTCAAATAAAGCAATTTAAATTGTGACACAGTAAAAAATTTTGTGTAAAAATCCATTAAAAATTTATGTTCGAATTTCCCTTGCACAATTTTCACTCAAAAGCTATGTTAAATCAACACAATATTTATGTAAAATCGATTCAACACAAATACTATATTTTTTTTTCCATATATACAAGTAAAATTGATCAGTTATCCTGTCATTTCTAAAATAATTCTTTCTCTTGTTTCTTATCGACATTATATAATAAACAATACATATAAAACATATACATATATACATGTGTATGTATCATTGTCTTGAAAACCAATCAACGGATATATTGCAACCGTTAGACAATCGATACTATCCCATTTATTGTTGAAGAATCGCTTAAAATGGAAAAATGTAGCAGAGTGGAAAAAGAAATGTGGATGATCGAGACACTACATCGCCGTTGAACAGACAAAGAATAACGGTAAAAACAAAATATATAAACACAAGAAACAAGAAACCAAACGCATCTGTGTAGAAGAATGAGATTTCATTCGTGCATGCTTATTTATTTTTTTTTTTCTTGTAAAAAATGTTTATATTCTGATGGTATAATTTTTTTTCTACAAACGTGAACGCGTTGAATGCATACAAATTTATATATTGAAACAAACGAATGTTTGTTGCTGATATATTATATTAATAGTTTGCAGAATATATTAATTGTTAATGCATTATTTTATTTATATATTACTTGTGATTATTTTTTATTGCTTCAATAAATTTGTAATTAATTAAAATAAAATATTTTATCAAAGTAGTTTCATCATTTCTCAATGGAGAATTTATATTTGTTCGATTTTATATTGAATTTATTTTTTTTATATATGAGTAGAAATATTTTTGGTATTTTTATTTTAGATTAATAATTTATTGTCTATTATTTAATCAGAGAAATATATAGAATGTTTATAATTTATTTGGACTGTATAATTATATCGTTTAAATAAAATTCAATATTGTGAAAATATTATCACGTGTCTAGATAAATTATTGTTTATTTATTTAATTTATAAATCAACGATAAAAAATTTCCGAATTTTTTTCCATTAATCGAAAGTAAGATACAAAAATTTTATACCATTACAGGATATTTATCCGCATTTAAACCACGAATTTAGAATATATTATAAAATAATATATTGATCAATACGAAATATTAAGTTTCAGCTAAATTAGTTTTTTCAAAACATTTTCATCTATAACTCAAAAACTAATTAACCAATTCCAACCAACTAAACTGCATTATTTTCGTAATCATATTCTCTATGATTCAAAACTAAAACCATCAAAATCTAACAATATTTTCAAATTTTTAATGCTCATCAAATGAAAAATAAAATAATTAAAAATTGAAATTTTCCTTCATTTATCAAATCAATGTTTTAAAAGCATCTGAATTTTTCCATGATTATATATTCAGATTTTCTCTTATCTCTTCTCAATTTCATTGTGGAACACACATGGATAACAAGAACGTGAGCTTTCGTGTGCTTTCGTAATTTAATATCCACTCAGAAGTACTTTCGTCGATGAGCACCAGTGAAATCATATGGGAGATATAATACAAAATATGAACACGTTTACATTTGGACTTTAGATGTGGCTGAGTGTATATATATAAATATATACATATATATATATATATGTATATTTATATATACAACGTGGAAATATAAACTGAATGTGGTAGAGAAAGCCAATCTTTGGAGAAACGTTTGAGAATTATTAATATGAATATTAAATTTTCATTGCCCTGTGATAAATTTAGATATTTTAATAATTAATATAAAATAATTAATTATTCATGAGATTAAATGAATGGACGGTGTGTAGGTATATCAGAATTATTTATTTATTATATTCCCAACAATTTAAAACAATAATTTTAATCTGATGATTCAAAATAATTCGAAATAATAATTTAATTTAACTATAGAAAACATTTTATTTTTTTTTTTCTCAACACTTTATAATTGTTTAATTAAAATTATTATTGATAAACCATTATGTACTATTCGATGAACAAATTGTATAATCTTTAATTATTTATAAAAAAAAAAAAAAATGAGAGAAGTATAAAAATTTTTATCACAAAAAAAATTTTTAAATTTAAATTTATTTTTAAAGTGAACGAATATTTAAAAAAAAAAAAAAATACTTTGTTTGTTTAGGCTGTAGTGTGATAAATATCATATTGTTGAATAAAATGAAATTATTTAGTTTGAATAAATGTTTGAATTGGAAGGGAAGAAAATTTATTTTTTATTTGTATTTTTAATTTGTGGTATTTTTTGTTGTATGGGAATTAATTTGATGAATTTATTTTGTAAACATGTATGTTTATAATTTTGAATTTTGAGTTTCATATCAAATGATTGCATAAATTCAACGGTTAATGATGAAAGTTCCAAAGCTGTTAAGAGATGTAAATAGCTTCGATGATCAAAGACGTTTTTTCTTTTGATTTTTTTTTTCTTTTTCGTTCATTATAAATAAGTGTGAAACTTTGAATAATTGACGAAGTTGCATTTCACCATTGAGAAGAAAATTTATTCAAGTTGTCGGTAATTAAACATAATTGTGGATATAAAAAAAATATGTACGTTATTTTTTATTGGATTATTTAAATATTTGCATGAATAATAAATTAAATTAAAGTTCAGTTATTGTTAATGATGTTTAGAATTTTATATAATTTGTGATATAAATTGTTGTTGAGTTTGTTAGAGAAATTTAGGAAAATATCATTATAAAAATTTTTTTTTGGTTGAAAAATTTTTAAATTTGTTCAAATAAAATTTTGAAAAAAAAAATTATTGTTTGTTTAAATTATAATATAGCAAACAAACAAAAGGTGACGGATGATATTTTATTCTGTCTCTGATTTTATAAAATTGTCAACAATTTGAAATAATAATTTAATTTAACAAAAAAAAAAAATTTTTTTTTTTTTTTTTTTTCATTTTTCGTTTTGAAAATTGAATAATAGGAATTTGTGATTAATGTGGAATCCTCTTAAGTACGATACAAAAATTGAACATTCACTTTCCAATGATTTATTGAAAAAATAAACAAATCATTAAAATTCATTTTTTTTTAAATAAACAAATCATACAAAATTTAAATTTATTAACAATTTATTGGATAAAACATTCTATACTATATAATTATGAACAAAGTGAATAATTTCAAATTATTTATAAAAAAAATAAACAAATTAAAAAATTCATATTACAAAAAAAAATGACAATAATTTTAATTTGTTTACAATTTAATTGAAAAAAAAAAAAATATCTTCCACGATATAATAAACAAATTAAAATCACAAAATTCACAACATTGTTCACAATTTGATTAATAAACAATCCTCACCTATTTAACAAACGATTTGAATAAATTTCAATTTTCCATAAAAAAAAAATGACCAAATTGTAAAAATTAATACTATAAAAATTTGAATTTGTTTACAATTTCATCAATAAAAAATCCTCTATTATATTATAAAAAAATTAAATAATTTTCAATTATTCATAAAAAAAAAATGAACAATCTCAAAAAATTAATATCCAATTTAAAGAAAAAATAATAAAATAAATAAATAAAAATATATTTCCTCAAATTTGTTATCCTCTACGTGATCAATACAAAAAAATACATTAAAAAAACACAAATATAAATTGACCATATATAAATATGTATATATATATCTCCAGAAAAATATTTTTATTCTCCAAAATGAATGAAAACTTGAAGACATTTGACGCAATTGAGTTGGCTTTTGCGTATAACATACATCCACATAAATATGTGCAGTATTTCTTCGTATATATTTTCAAGTAACTCACGTGCAAGAACACG
Source organism: Microctonus brassicae (assembly GCA_918226075.1). Classification (NCBI taxonomy): domain Eukaryota; kingdom Metazoa; phylum Arthropoda; class Insecta; order Hymenoptera; family Braconidae; genus Microctonus; species Microctonus brassicae. The sequence goes on from OW445482.1 coordinate 9,300,128, forward strand.
TAAACGTGCAGAGCTCTCGTTTCATGTTCAATACAACCTTGTGCACAATAGTATAAGTATTGGCTGACGTTCTGGGAGCCAATAATCCTTTATTGCTCAGCTCCTGAGTCTCGCAGAGCCATCTTAATTTTTACGATGCCACTACGAATGAAACTTTGCCGGAAGTTACTTTGCTCATTCGTTTCATCTCTGTTATATTCTATTCTTTCATTTTATATACACACATATACATGTATATATTGAACATACACATACATATTACATATATCCAAACAGTTCTTTTATTTTATATCGAGACATCGAGTGTATAAAATATAGGTATATGGATAATAGTATTTCACATTTTCTGTTACGCTTTTCACGTTTTTTCTTTGTGAAATCCGATTATCAATTCCATATTGTTGAAAGAGTTTTTTCTCGTAAACTTGAAACAATATAATGTTATTATATATATGAAAATAGACAGTGGTAGGAATTAAATTTTAGAGAAATGTCTGAGAAGTTAAAATTGATATATTTTTTTTTTGTTGTTGTAGTTATTTAATGTAGGGTTTAATTAATTAATTATTAATGGGGGATAATTGATTTGGTATTTTGAATGAGACTTGATTGGGAAAGGATAAATAATTGAGTATTATTTTATTTTTTATTTATATTTTGAGGAATTTTTGTTGAAAGTGATTGATAATTATTTTGTGTGTGCAAAATTTTTTTTACTGATTTATTAACGATTTAAATTTATTTAATTTTGTGTTGGATCAAAATGATTTGATGTAGATAAATAATATGGTTTGAACGAGCTGTTAGGTTGATTTATAATTAGTTAAATAGCGTTGGAAAAAATATTTTTTTAAGAGTAATAAATCGACGACATGAATTTATTTTTGGGTTCAAACAAATAATATTTGTTATTGAGTAAATAAATTAAAATTGTTGCACAGTAAAAAATTTTGTGTAAAAGTCCACTAAAAATTTGTGTGGTCAAAATTTTTTTTACACAATTTGTACTCAAAAATTATATTAAATCAATATTCATCTGATTTTGATTTAACATAAATATTATTTTTATATTGAATTTCTCACTGTAAATTTCTAAAATAATCTTCATAAAATTCTTCTCTAATCCGTCAATTATCATAAAATTCATTCAAAAAAAATTCAATAAGAAACAATTATCAAATAAATCAATTTTAAATCCCACTAAAAAAAAAATACATCATCAAAATCATGAAATTTCCAAAAAATAAATATTCATTGGAGAATAAAAATCAACAATTGATTAAAGCAACATTTTATTTTATTGATTCAACATTAAACAATGTAAAATAACATCTCAAATTACTCTAAATATTTTATCCCAATTCACCCAACCTAAATTCAAATCGCATAAAAAAATCACCAAAATAAAATAATAAATTAATCCAATAGTTCCAAAACGTTCAATAAACAATTTTAAATCATCGACAAATCCATTAAATAAAATCAAATTATTTAATGCAATAAAATGACTTCGTAAATTCACCATATCCATGAATTTAATTCAACGTCTGTCAATTAATTAAATTATTAAAAACTTCATTGAAGGTTCTATTTATTTTCTCTGCCTGATTTATTTATCAAACATTATTATTTACCGAGCTTTATATTTGATCACAAAGATAGCTTTAATTACTGCATGATACACGATATCAAGCATTTATATATCTTCTGCAATAGCAGCTTGCTTTATTTATATAATTGCGTCACTCGTATTAATTAATACAACAATAAAGCGTAATAAACTGTTTCTCAACGAACAAGTATGATAATTAATTACGCAACATATTGATTTGTAATGAATTAAATGTTGATGAGAAGTTTTAAATGAATAGAAATTGAAATAGAAATAGAAATAAAATAAAAAAAATTGTTTTGTAATTTATATGCGAGAGAAAAAATTTTATTTTGTTTATTATGATGCTTATATTTTTATTTATATAATTTTGTAAATTTGTTAATGGATTTATGTTTGTTATTTAATGCGAGAGTTCGATTTCGTTAATTAATTTGCAATTAAATTATATTACAAGTGAATTAAAATTTTGTTTATTAATTTATGTATTGTGGATGATGGATATTAATATATGTATCAATTATTGTTTATATGACAATGTTGGTGATGATGATAAAACGAATGTTTATGTTTATTCCATTAGGACAAATTAATAATTGTTGAAATTTGATTTTTTGATTATTTTTTGTTTTGTTAATTTTATCGTTAATATTTTAATGATTTGTGGAATTCAATTAATGATGAATAATGAATCAAATAATATATCAAAATTGAGAAAATTATAAAATAAATAAATTATATAAATGTTTTAATAATTTTGTTTTTGAATATTTTTATAACTTTTTTATTTACTGTATTAATAATTTTTTGTTTTGTTCAGTTTTTGGTCAATATTTTAATGGTTTTTGAAATTTAATTAATGATGAAATTATCAATAAAATATCATGACTGAGAAAATGATAAATTAAACAAATTATAAAAATATTTCAACAATTTTTTTTTCAATTTTTCAATAAATTTTTGTTTTTTTTTTATTTTTTCCTCGTCAACAATTTAATGATTTATGAAATTTAATTATATCATTAACTAGGGATCAAATTTTTTTTATTAATAATAAACTATTTCATTAACGACATCATTTTTTAAATTTATTAAATTGAATTATTTAATTCATCGAAAAAATTATGTTCTCAATAATAATTAATGTCGAATAAAATATATAATCTGGAGAGATTATGAAATAAATAATTCACAATACCAAATATAATTGTAAATAATTATATTAAAAAATTTTATTAATCCAATTTTTTGTTGTTCTTACAAAAACAATTATATTTATTTATTTATTCATTCATTTATATTTATTATACGATTATTACAAATTACTAATCATTGATACATTTTTTTTTAATTGCAAATAAAATTTAAAGTTTTTATAAATTTATCGCACAAATGTCCCAAGTACTTTTGCGTCTATTTGTCCATAATAAATGATGAAGAATATATCTAACAAGTTTAAACAAAAAAAATGAAGGAATATAAAATTGTTAAATTGATTATAGAAAAAAAATGAAGGTAGAATAATATTTATAATATTATTAAACCTGATTTAAACAAAAATAAAATGTGGTTTCGGTTGACAAAGTGATGCATCACATTCAGGCCCAGTTTTGATCGTGCGCAACCATTTTCCATGACAATGGGCCGATGATAACATGCTCCATCGGGTGATCATAGCTTCAGTGCCACCATCACCTTCACATCGCCAATCCAAGACACGTCTCAATGCCTGCGTTTGACAACGAACACAAACACGTGAACCTACGACACAAACAGACGAAAATAAATCAATAATAAGTTTGGAAAATATGAGAATAAAATTGGATAAAGAGGAGAAATGAAAAAAAATCATTGACGAATACAAATAAATTAATCGTATTGTTCTTAAAATTTTTTACTTGCAATATTAAATGAATAATTAAATTTAAAAATAAATTATTAAATGAAAACTTTTTTTTTGAACCAAAATAAATTGATAATAAGTTTTGAAAATATGAAAATAAAATTAAATAGATAGGAGAAATGAAAAAAAGTATATAAAAGAACAACAAAAAAATTAATCACATTGTTTAAAATTTTTTTTTGTCAATCCTATATGGAATGTAATAATGAAATTTAAAAATAAATAATCGATTCAGAATTTTTTTTGAACAAGAATGAATTAATAATAAGTTTAGAAAATATGAAAATAAAATTAGATAGATATTTAAAATGAAAAAAGTCATTAAGGAACATGAGTAAATTAATCAATGAAGATTTTTACAATTTCAAAGTGTCTTCTCCGTCAGGTATGATTCCAAAAAACACGTAGCGATCGATTTTTTTGAAAATTTTTCCTAAAATACTGTCACCAATTCCGCAACTTTTCCACCTAGTCCATTGATGGGAAAATGATTTGATCTATTTTTTTTCGAATTTTAAAATTTTCATGTTCAGTGAAAAGTGATGTTTTTTTTTTCAATTTCCGTCTTAAAATACACAATTAGATGAAGAAAACCCTACGAAATTCTATAAATTGGATTCCCATATAATTCTCGAGCTCTGAACATTGAATGTTGATTTTTCAAAAAACGTAGTAATCGAATTTAAGAATCTATGTTTTTTCGAGTTTAAAAATTTTTTATTTCACATATACATATGAAAAAATATCTGATATCATAATATACATATAGCATGCATACATGTATATACATATATACGAATATATATATACAGATATATATACATAAATATATAATAATATGATCATGGTATATTTTTTATCTGGTCTTCAAGTTCTTTGTCTTTAGGGCTCTCCACATTTCTCTTCACCTTAGGCAAAAGCACGACCTTATAGCTACTTTTATAAACAATATCACATGTATATATATAAAAGTATATACTTTATTTACCTTCAGAAAGTTTTGAAAAGCCTGACTCCTTGACACATGCTTTTGTTGCTTTTGTTACGGTGAATGTTACGCAGTATCTGAAACAAGTGAAGTTTTGAATAATTATTAGAATTTTTTTCTAAGGTATAATAGTTTATGTGGAATGAAATAAAAATTTATTTAACATTCTGAAATTCAAATATAATATTCTTAACTGTAGAATAAATTTTGGAAAAATGTTCTATGAATTAATATATAGACAAATAATGTATTCAAATTTTGTTTATTGAGCAGATTTTTTATCTAAAAAAATCTGGAGAAACATTTACATTTTTTTTTAATAATAATGAAACAATATTAACTATCTGAATAGAAAATCGTTTGTATATTACATAAATTAATAACGTAGAAATATTTAAAAAGAAAAATTAGAAATAAATTTTCTTTAGTTATAGTTTTGAAAATATTTGAGTTTCAAGTGAGAATATAGTTGATATTAAAATAATTTGATGATGAATAAATATTAATAATAATATATTTTCAATATATAGAGGAAAGAATGCTAATTTGGGATACTGCTGGTAATTTGAAATATTACATTATGAAAGTATAGGAAAACGCCATCCATTAACGAATACCGCAGTATTACGTAGTGAGTATTAACAAACAAATTGAGCATCGCTTAGAAGCAGCCATATTGATAGTGCCGCGATAAACTGCATCGAAGTGAAAGTGTTATTTAGAAAATTTTCAAAGTAAGTAATAAATCTATTTGAATCTTGAGTGTAACTTATATTTATATGTTTATATTTGTACAAATCTATTGTTAAGTGTCTCAGTTGTAGAAATCAGCGCTTATTTGAGAAATTATTCGTAACACAAAATGATAAAAATATTTTAGGTTACAAATGGTTATGTTCCTAATTTGGAATATGGCTCAGGTTGCTACGTTTGTGATTATTGCAAAGACTACAAAAAATATAATTGATTTAGATATAAGCTTGAAGTTGAATTTTTTAAATTTTATAGTTGAGATTTAAGTTTAAAAATATTTATATAGTTAATTAAAATTGATTATTTAGGTGATTGTAATTTGAAATACCCTATTCCAAATTATATTCACATTGATTAAACCACGCCAATCTGCAATTTTATGATTAAACTAAAATTTATTCTATTTATAATAATTCGAGGCTGTTCATTTTTTTTTATTCAAATAAAATATAAGTTTCTCTAACATTTAATGCGGTTCTTACTTTTTAATCTCTTAACCCATGTTTAATATGATTTTTTTAATCAGTGGTATTCCAAATTTGCATCCTTTCCTTCAATTAATTTCTCATTCGATTAAAATTTATCTTCACTATTGATGTTGAACTACATTAAATTATCTAACATTAATTTAATAAAATTCCAGGGAATAATTTGGTTTTTTTTTTTTTCGGTTTGATATTCTTGATATATTTGAAAGACAAAATTATTAATGAATGAGTAAATATAAAATTTCGATGATTTGTTTGATGATAGTCAAGTAAAAGTTTTTAATCAACGAAAGTACGGATCGGATTGGAATTTATATAAATAGAAAAGTAATGGTTTATATCCTATACTTTTACTCTTTTGATTCAACTCTTGACAAGTTTGTCGGCGGGAGAATTCGGGTGCACTGACGACTAAGATTATTTGTGTACATATATACGTATATATATGAATGTATAGTGGTGGAAATAAAGGAGAAGAAGAAGGATAAGGAGGTGAAAGTATATACTACTGAAGAGAAGAGCTGATGTATAAGAGGAGAAAAGCTGAGAGTCGATTTAACCCTTGGAAAACTTTATTTTCAATCGTTCGACGAACTTAGATATGAGCAAACTGCAATCGTAATTCCAATAGAAATCCATATAGTACTCAGTGTGTAGATATATATGTATGTGTACATATGGATGGTTGAAGTAAGTATAAGGTAGAAAAAGTACAGGATCGTGTTGTTTGCGAGTGAGTGCATCAGGAATCAATTGCTATTTCTGTAAATGAGTTGACCTGGTGATTTTACAAACAACTTGAAAATATATTTTAGGATTTATTCTCATGGGTATTTTTGATTGTGTTTATGTTGTGACGGGCATTTTTACCTTGGAATTAATTTTGTATCGTTAGTTTTAAGGTATGTGGAATAGAATTTTTTTTCTTTAATAGAATTTGTTTAATTAAATAATATTTCTAATAAACTAACTGAAAAATACTATGATTATTTTTGATAATCTAGCCCTTAGTGTCAAATTTTAGACGGATTCAATTTCAGTATTGCGACTTTTGAGGAGTCATCTGTTGAATAAAATTTTCACGAATTAAATTTAAGGATTAACCCTTATTGTGTAACGTCTTTTTCGGCACCTTAAAGTGTTTTAAAAAATCTGAAAAAATTCATGTTACCTTATTAACTATTCTACTTCAAGGATCAACTGATATATCGCCAATTTTTTTATTTGTTTAAACATTATGTTTATTTGTCAAATTGTCAATTGTCAAAAATAAAGGCACTTTACTCCTGAGTAAAATTCATATTTTTCAATATCCAGCGTGTACGGCTTACAAAATTTCATATTTTACGGTTGTATTTTAGGTTTTAGACCATGCATAACTTTTTATGAAGAATGACTTTTTTCGGTGAAATTAATAATAAAAAAGTTTTACGTATTTATTTACGCAGAATCAGATTCCAAAATAAAAATTTGGGGTTCCCATTTAAAATTTTTTAAGTTGCCCCCTACTCCATCCACTGGGTGGGAGGTAGAGGGGCCGAATGTGGTGGCAGGAAATAGATTTCCAAAAAATATTAGATACGTATTTTCAGATTTTTCGATTTGATCTGTATGTTGCGAGATTTTTCTCTGTTTCCATCTTTTTTGAACACCCTGTATAATACCTAATCTATACATCTTCTTTCACATCCATATTCTCAACACAATTCTAAACCATATAAACATACGAAATAAAAATAAAGTATTATATGTATAATTTCTCGTAATATATAATCCTCTTACTCAAGTCAATATTTCGTATTATTTTTTTTTTCATGTTAAATTTTTTTTTATTTCGTCAGTATACACTTTTACATTTTCTATCACTGCTTTTCAATAACTAAAATGCCAATCTTTTTGATACTACCATCTGAAATATATATTACTAACATATATGTATTCACATTTCACTTTGTATTTTTTAATATCAAACTCATGATAAAAATTTTATTTCAAGTTAATATTGGAAATAGTATGGAGTTTTTTTTTCTGTATATATTGGGTAGTCTTTCCATTCATGGATGACATTACACAACATTATCCTTTGATTATCCATGCAATATCGTGTATTTCCTTTCAGATTCATATACGTAAAGAAATGGATGAAAAATATTCAAGTATAAATTTTTTTCATATTTTTTTTAATTTCACTGAATACATGTGTATACATATATAAATGTATATATTATGTAGTGCATGTAATATGTACAAGTGAACATATATAGTACATGAATTACTGATGGATGTATATGAACTCGTATCTATTTACATATATAGTTCAATAATATTTTTAGAACGAAAAGTTTGATGAATAATTCTGGAACTTTGCTTTCTTTTATAAAAGTATTTTTTTTCTTATTATTCATTTGTATTTTAATATTGAACTTTCTATTGGAATAAAAAGTCTTTGGACTATTTGGAGAAGGATTGAAGTGAAGGAAATTTGATAAATGGAATTTTTGCCTGGACAAATAGGAAATGAAAAAAAAAATATTTTTATTGAAGTTATGATAATTTTTAATGTTAAGAGTATAAATTGGTTTGTTTACATTTGTTTTTGAAAAATTCGGTTGTTTGTTGATTGGATATTTAGTGATATTTATCAATTAAAATATCAAATAATAAGAAATTTTTATTTATAAATTAAATTTGATTCCAAATGGCAAAAATAGATTTGAATATTGAAATATTTCTTATTTCAAATTTGAATTATTTATAAGGCTTTATTAATTAATTATCGAATATTAAATAATTATTTGGGGTATTGTCCATGATATCATTAGTAATAAATGAATTTTCTATAATTGAATCAACCTCCATTTGAATTTAAAAACCAATAATTTCAACTTGAATTGCATAATTCCAAAACTTGATGAATGAATATCGCCATAAACAATTCATAAACTTAATTTTCACAAATCAACTGAATTAAATAAATCCATCAACATATCAATGAACAAATGCAACAAACAAAATTTACTATCTACTAAAATCTTTGCAAAACTATAATCAAAAATGAATTTTCTTTTCCCATTTTTCCTCTTAAATTCCTACAATTATTTTTGTTCCCAATTTTCCTTTTTACTTTCATTCCCATTTTCATCTGCCTAATTTGAACTATTATAAACAATTCTAAACAAACAAAATTCACTATTTATTGAAAACTTCACAAAACGATCAAAAATAAATTTTCTTTTCCCATTTTCCCTCTTAAATTCCCACAATTATTTTCATTCCCAATTTTTCTTTTTCTCTTTTCCTCCATCTTATCTTCTTGATTTAAACTATTATTCTGAAGTCTCTCAACAGACACGAGGTTAAAAGAAAATGATCTGTATGCTGAACAATGCACTTGTATATACATCTAAAAGCCAACGCCAAGGGAATAAATGTATACATAAAATATATATATTTAACTATGTATAGTGTGTGTGCAAGTCCTCAGTATTTTGTATTATACATCAACAGGGGTCACAAAAGGATTTGTATAACCAAGTGTATATACAGTAAAGTCGATAACTAAACGAGCGTCTGTGTAGTGGATTGTACGTGACGAATTTTCAAGTATCCAAAAAGTTTCCTCACAAATACGTGAAAATATATCTGGCACGTGATGATTCGTTGTGGTCCCCATTGGCAAATTTTTCTTTCCATTGCAATCCCAAACATATTTTCCCCTATTTTTCCGGTTTAACTATACATATAGACTATACATATATATACTACGTATGTTTATATATGAAATAAAATTTGCCTAGCAGTGATATAAAACAGTGAAATAAATTTAACGATGAATTGGAATTTTTTTTGAAAAAAAAAAAAAAGAAATTTTTCTTTTTTTTTTTTTTGCTGTGTCAAATAATACAATTTAAAATGCTGACGTCAACAGTTTTATGGGTTTGTTATATTTAGTCATGGTTTTTTTGAATTTTTTTTTCACGTTCAAAATTATTATTCAGATTTTTTTTCCTCATTTAAACCCGGATATTTTTTTATTAATAATCAATTAATTAATTAATTTAATATTCACAATGTGTTCATGTGTGGAATTTTGAACCTATTAATGTTATGCAGAATAATTAATTTCGATTATTGAATACACAAGAAATTAGTGAGGTTAATGAAAAAAAAAAAAATTGTATTATTAAAATCGAAAATTATTAAATTGATTAATTGTTTAATCAAAATTGTATTGAAATGAAAAATTGTACATTAATCGTTCTCACACATCATCTTTGAAGATAACAAATATTACAAATAAATAATACAATTGAATAAAATTACACACAAATTTATTAATTGAATATAAAAAAAAAGAGTTTCAATATTATTTTTTTTTTATAAAGTTGTTCTAATAAAACAAATAAATTTATTATATTCATTCAACAATGAACAATTAAAACACACAACAATTCCCTATCTAAATCAACAACATTCCATTTTAAATATTTATTTTAACAATTTTAAATTAAAATAAACAAAATTTTTTCATGTCTCTTTTATCTACATTAAAATGTCACTTTAAACCATTATTATTTCATTCCTGACGTCTGTTTTCCCATAAATTATTCTTCCCACAATTTATAACATAAGTGCATGTGAAACTATATACATATACACACACACACACACACACACACACAAATGATCTGTATATATACATACATATATGTATCGTCAATTTTCTTTTATCTTATTTTCACTTTTACATAGCAGGATCTTTGTAGTTTCAAACTTGCCTTATATTATACCTCATTTTCTTCTATCTAAATACTTATATACCTACATATATGTAACGAGACACATATATGTATATGTATATAAGAGTTTTTCTTGCCCTTTCATTCATTATTCAAACTGGAAAGCTATATTCATGCGGATACACGAGAGAATTCTCTAGTCATGTGAAGCAGTTGGTTGTTAGATCGTTTTGGTAGGTATGTAAATATCTCGTTCAACATATGTACATATACAATGTAGCATATGTGTGTATACATATATGTATATGTATGTGTGGGTGTGTCGGTTTAGGGTATGTATGGGGATAGTTGGGGCAAAATGATTCATCGTGAGTGAAATGGTTTATTTCGAGGGAGTTTTATGAATGATTTTTTTATTGTTTTTGATTTTTTATAGAGTAGGGATGATTGTGTGGGAGTTTATTATAGGAATTTGTGTTGACTGGTTTTGAATGGAAATTTTGTATTGAATTAACACGAATATATATATTGTGTTGATTTAAATTAATTTTTGAGTGAAAATTGAGTAGAAAAAATTTTGATAAAAATTTTTAGTGAACTTTTATACAAAATTTTTTACTTCTCAATTTTTTTTTTAATCAATTTATATAATTATAAACTAACTTAACTGATTAGTTTGGTCAAACTATATTATGTATTTATATTGAATCATTTTTAGTTACATTAATTTATATATAAATTTATTAAATGGATTATCAAAATGGGGAATAATATTTATTAAACGCAAAAAATTTTGTGTTGATTTAACCTAATTTTTGAGTAAAATTTGTGTTGAAAAAAATTTCAACACAAATTTCTAGTGGACTTTTACACAAAATTTTTCAATGTGTAACAATTTTAATTGCTTTTTTCAATTTATTTAATCAATAACAATTATTAATTATTTTGTCAATAAAAATAAATTCATGTCACCGAATTATTAGTCTTGAAACAATTTTTCCTTTTTCAACGATAGTTAAATAATTATAAATAAACCTAGTGTTAGATACTATTAGAAAAATCTCAATTTAAATTTGCTATATAATTATTATCGAAAACTTTATTATATTTGTACAGCTGCTTTCACTTTCCAATTGCCTATGTCGCCAGTCTGGCGCACAAAAATTGTATTGTTAGCATACTCATTTATTACTTTATTGCACTTAAGTTTTTCTAACGACCCAATATTATTGCCGCCCGCATCCAAATCCCAAATTGTTTAAACTAATGTTTAACCAATTATCCCTACTCCCATTTACTTCCACTACCTATCCTAAATTTCTTGCCCAATGAGTAATTGAAATTACAATTACTCCTCCTACACCTATCCCTCTCCTTGCAAAAAAGGAACTCTTCAATTTACCCAAATTTTCAGAAAACTCTCTCTCGATTACGAACCTCAAAAGGAGAAACATCTTTAGTAAAAATTATACTAAATCTAATAAGTGTATAATCCAAGTAAAATAAATTGAAAACAACTTAAATCCAATAATTAAATAAAAAAAATAATTATTAAATAATTAAAATTATAAACTAAATAAATCTCGTCATTCTGTGAAATAATTCCCACAAGTCTACAACATAAAATTGGCGCAGTCGGAAGGACCTCGCGACGAAATAAAGTATCTAAACTCGCGATATTCGAGTACAATATTTCGGTGAGTGTTAACTCGTAGTGCGGGGCAAACAAAATCAAAGTACGTTGTGACATAATAACGCAATTATAACTCACAATAATTGAGTGCGATATTTTGGTGGCGGAAAATCTTCACACAAGGACAACGAGAAGACTACAATTGCAGCAACACATCAACGCAGAACATCTCTTACACAAAAAATTTATCATCGTCATAAGTGAGTACCTCTTCTAATATCTTTGTAAACTGTGTTGATACGTCTCTAAAAAAAAAAAAAAAAAAAAATTTCTTATAATGACTTCCACTCCTGCATCATCTACTCTAACATTTACAATGGAATTTTTATGTAAATTAATACCCAAAGAATTTAATGGTAATCGTCATGAGCTAGGCCAATTCATAGCTAATTGTAATAATGCGCATGAACTCGCGAGTGATCAACAAAAAATCCCACTAATTTATTTCATATTGTCACGAATATCGGGAAGAGCTAAAGAGCAACTTGCTCAACAAACGTTTAAAACATGGGACGAATTAAAAAATAAATTAAAAATATTATACCAGGACAAAAAACATTACGTTCAAATTATGGAGGAATTAAACAATTGCAAACAGAATTTTAATGAAAATGTCTCTGAATACTTTCAACGTCTCGAAATTTTAAATTCACGTGCGCTATCAGCCGCGCAACAATACACAGTAAAGCAGGAAGAACTCCCTGGCAAACTATTAATGATCAACGAAATCACATTAAATCGATTCATATATCATTCTTCGCCTAATATTTCACAAATGCTTAGATGGAAGGATTTCGAAAACCTAAACTCTGCATATTCAGCCGCAATAGCCGAAGAACGCGCAATAAATATTAATAGGACCAAATTTTGTAGAAATTGTAAGAAAAATAATCACAATACTTCCGATTGCAGAGCTAATAATAAACCTTTTAAAACAATTAATACGATACAAAAAACAAACGTTCAACAACCTCAAGTAAATTCAGTTAATAGTAACAATTATCAAAATAAAGTCTGCAATTATTGTAAAAAATTTGGTCATCTAATTAATGAATGTAGGAAAAGACAATATAATAATGAAAGAAGAGCGCAAAATCCAAATCATCATTCACAACCCCAACAAATTAATTTAAACTCACAACAGTCTGTAGAAACGAACACCTCTACAGACCAAATCTCGTCTCTAATGGTGTTCGAAAATTAAAAATTCTAATTGCTGACGATAATATGAATTACATAAAAATAAAATCAGAAAATTCAAAAAAGGAATCCAAAGAATTTCAATTTCTAATAGACACGGGAGCGGGTGCATCTTTAATAAAAGCAAATAAATTAACACCCGAAACTTATTTCAATAAAAAAGAAAAAATAATTTTACACGGACTTAATCCAAACAACCCAATCGAAACAGTGGGAAGTTGTGATTTGCCCTTAGAGATTGACAACAAAATAATTTTTTGTAAGTTTCACATCTTAAATCAATCTACAAACGTCCCTTACGACGGGTTGATTGGCAAAGACTTCCTCCAACAAAATTCTGCTATTATCGACTACGAAAGGCAAACAGTAAAATTTAAACCACTCCCAAATCCAATAACATTATTCACAGATAAAAAAGATTGTGATAAAAATCAAAAAACATTATTGAAAGCTAGATCACATACTTTTATAGAAATCGACGTAAAAAATCCAGAAATTAATGAAGGTATTATTCCCAATATTGAATTAAATAAAGGTATTTATATTTCACGAGCAATAGTCAAAGTAAAAAACAATAAATGTCTCGTTTCAATTTTAAACACTCATGTTACAAATCGATATATTAATAAAATTTCAGTTGAATTAGAGAAATTGCCAAATAAAATCACCATATTTAATATAAATAATAATGAAAGTTTTATTAATTCGGAAAGAAATCAAATATTATCACAAAACTTAAGGTTAGATCACTTAAATTCAGAAGAACGAGAATCAATCATAAAAATATGCCACAAATTTAATGATATATTTTTTTTACCAAACGATCAACTCTCGTGCACCAATACAATCGAACATGAAATTAATATACATAATAATACCGCTCCAATATATACTAAATCATATAGATATCCAGAAATCCATAAAAACGAAGTAAACAACCAAATTGATAAAATGCTAAAACAAAAAATAATTCAGCCATCTATTTCTCCATGGTCATCTCCACTATGGGTTGTACCTAAAAAACTGGATGCTTCCGGCGAACGCAAATGGCGTATTGTTATCGATTATCGCAAATTAAACGATGTAACTATTGGTGACGTTTTTCCCATACCTAATATAGAAGAAATATTGGATCAATTGGGACACTCTAAATATTTTAGTACACTCGATTTAGCCTCTGGCTTTCATCAAATACCCATGCGAAAATCAGATTGCGAAAAAACAGCGTTCACGACTCCGTTAGGTCATTACGAATACAAACGAATGCCATTTGGTCTGAAAAATGCTCCGGCTACCTTCCAAAGATTAATGAATTCAATTTTAACTGGCTTACAAGGCATAGAATGTTTCGTCTATCTCGATGATATTGTCGTTTATGCTTCTTCTCTCCAAGAACATACCACAAAACTCAACAAAATCTTTTCAAGGCTTAGAACTAATAATTTAAAACTACAGCCAGATAAATGTGAGTTTCTTAAACGTGAAGTCTCTTACCTTGGTCATATTATTTCTCATGAAGGCGTAAGACCAAATCCGATAAAAGTAGAAGCGATAAAAAATTTTTCTAAACCTACTTGTCAAAAATCTATCAAATCTTTTCTAGGTCTCGTAGGTTACTATAGAAAATTTATCAAAGATTTTGCAAAAATAGCCAAGCCATTGACATATTTATTAAAAAAGGACATTCCATTCTTATGGAACGCTGATCAGGAAGAATCTTTTAACAAATTTAAAGAGTTATTAATGAGTCAACCATTGTTACAATATCCAGATTTTAATAAAGAATTTGTCTTAACTACCGATGCCTCGAATTATGCCATTGGATCAGTCTTGAGTCAAGGTGAAATTGGACGAGATCTACCAATCGCATACGCATCACGAACATTAAATAGTTCTGAACAAAATTATAGCACGACAGAAAAAGAGCTTTTAGCAATTATATGGAGTGTAAGCCATTTCCGACCTTATTTATACGGTAAAAAATTTAAAATTGTCACGGATCATAAACCTCTTACTTGGTTATTTAATTGTAAAGACCCAGGTAGTAAATTGATACGTTGGCGATTGAAATTATCAGAATATGAGTACGAAATTGTTTACAAGCCTGGAAAAGTTAATTCAAACGCCGATGCATTATCGCGACCTAATATCAAAATAAATGTCGTTGAAGAGGACGACAAGTTCGAAAACTTCATTCAATTTCACTATAAAACTACAGACATTCCAAACATCGAAACTATATCTTTCGACAAAAATAAATATTTTCCAAATATTATATTTTACTCTAAAGATTTAGATGACAATAATATATTATCCCAAACTTTAAAAGATTCATATGAATTATCCAAAATCCAAGAACCAATTGACTTACATTCATTTATTAAACTTACAAATGAATCTAAAATTACTTACTTATGCATTTTTAAAAACTTTCATTTTGACAAAGCTGAATATAAGGACATCTTTCATTGTCTTAAAAATGTGAGAAAAGAATTAAAAACAAATAAAATTATTGATAAAATTTACATTCATGACGTTACAATAAATAACCCAAATATAAAAAAATCCATGTTTTGCGAAATAATCTATTATATTTTCAAAGATACTAAATTACAACCTATATTATTATCTCAATCAAAAATGCAACCATTAACAAATGAAGAAAAATTAAAAATATTAAAAGAAAATCATGACTCGAAGCTCGCAGGACATTCTGGTTTCATCAGAACCTATAATAGAATTAAAGAATATTATAAATGGGATAATATGAAAAAAGACATACAAAAATATATAAAACAATGCCCTTCATGCCAAATTAATAAAACGAATTTTCATCCAACGAAAGCTCCAATGGAAATTACGTCGACGTCTAATAAACCATTCGAGAGACTCGCTATAGATATAGTAGGTCCGTTACCCGTTACAGAACATGGAAATCGTTTTATTCTTACCATGCAAGACGATCTTACAAAATACTCATATGCAATTCCAATTCCGAATCATGAAGCCCAAACGATCGCAATAGAATTATCAAAATTTATAACGTTATTTGGTATTCCAAGAAGCATTTTATCAGATCAAGGCACAGATTTCACGTCCAAATTGATGAAAGAATTAACAAAGCTGTTCCAAACAAAACATATCTTCTCTTCACCATACCATCCTCAGTCCAATGGTGCATTAGAAAGATCACACCTCACGCTCAAAGATTATTTAAAACACTATATAAATGACAAACAAAATAATTGGGACGAATTTATATCATTCGCTATGTTTTCTTACAATTCACATGTCCACAAATCCACAGGTTTAACTCCTTACGAAACACTTTTTGGTTATAAACCGTATCTGCCTAACACAATAACATCCGAACCAAAATTTAATTACTGTTACGACGATTATATCATAAACTTAAAACAAAAATTGAATATAACTCAAAAAACTGCAAGAGAAAACCTAATAAATTCAAAAACAAAATCAAAAACTTACTATGATAATAAAATAAAAACTCATAACTTTCAAATAGATGATCTAGTTTATATTCAAAATAAACAAGTCAAAATTGGTCTAAATAAAAAACTATCACCAAATTTCAAGGGACCTTATAAAATTACTAAAATATTTCCAAATCAGACAGCATTAGTAGAGATAAAAAACAAATTAATACGATATCATCTTAACATGCTCAAACCATTTGTTTCAGATTCGAAATGAATATACGTCTATCCTTTCTTTTCATAATCATCCTCCAATACCTATCCTGCAATAATTCGACTATTACTAAATCAAACTATGAAGTTACAAAACTTTTTAATCATCTCGGATTATATTTCAACAAATTAGGCGATGCATCATTATCTAATTCAGAATTCACCTTACTCACAAGTCTTAATCTATCTCAAATCATCCAAGACTATGATCGCATCATGAATCTCCACTCACAATCAAAAAATCTATGCGACAAAATCAATTCACCTTCTGAAGCTGACCAGTTTTGTAGAATGTCATTTGAAGTAATGACAACCGAATTATATAGAGTAAGATATAAAATTAACGAAATAAAATACTTAAGTAGAAATGAAATAGAAAATAAGAGATCGAAACGTAGTGTTTTCGAGGGTATTTCGAACTCTTTCCACTGGCTGTTTGGATCTATTAGTCCAAATAATGAACATTATGCAAAATCTATAAACGAATTGCTCTTAGAAAATAAGAAAACTCAAACAGTAATGAGACAGCAGATGAATATAATTTCAGATGCTATAGCTAATTTTAATGTAATTATACAAGAGAAGAAAAGTAACGAAGACACTTTAAATAAACTATTTAAAAACTTAGAAGAGTACTCTCTTCAAACATCTTCAGCGTTAAATAATCATGAAATAAAGTTGTCAATATTACAACATAGAAATTTACTATCACAGATGATATATAATATTGATGAACAATGCAATTTTTTAATTTCTTCCATTAATTCAGCTAATCGTAACGTTCTATATCCAAGTCTAATATCAACTGAAAAACTATTGAAAGAATTATCTAAAGTTAAATTACAGCCGACTCAGAGATTACCTTTTCCATTATTAGAAAATACTATTTCTTACTACAATAATGTCTCTCGAGTAGAAATTCATAATATGAACGACATTATAACATTTACTATAAAGATTCCAATTGTAGAAATAACACCATATCATATCCATGAGATTATTCCAATCCCTATATTACATGATTCCTCTAAATTATCCTCATACATTAATCCATCATCGCCTTTCCTCCTCATTAATCAAGAAAAGACGTATTATTCACAGCTGCAAGATCTAGAGAGGTGCATTATTGTCACTTCATTCAACTATATCTGTCGAGGGACCATTCTCACAAGCATCAACTCATCGCCGAGTTGTGAGACAGAATTATTGGATACTAACGTTGCAACAATACCAAAAAATTGCGATGTCAGAACAACTGAAACTAAATTGGAGTTTTGGTACCCTTTGGACAACAACAAATGGATCTTCGCCGTCAAAAACCCACAAAAATTGACATTACACTGTGGATCTTCAGCATTAGAGACTATTGATATTGAGAGAAATGGAATTTTGAAACTACAAAATAATTGCAAATGTTATACTGATACTTTCGTGTTACAGTCCACAACTAGGTATTACAAAAATTTTACTTTACAACATATACCCTACCATATACATGATGATTGTTGCTTCACCATTCACGGGCATAAAAAGTACGATCCAATCAAGCTGAATTCCTTTCAATTCACAACCGCTGGAGTAAATCATATCAACCACATCACTCATACTTTGGATGAATTAAAAAGGACTTTGGCAAAGGAAGCACAAAAAACTACTTCAATTAACCACAATACTTGGATATCTACAATAATTTCAATAATTGTCTCCGTGGTTACCATAGTCACAACATATAAAATTCTTCTATGGTGTGGACTATTCAAGAACATACGAAACTATTTTTCATCTCGCCAAAAATCCAGTTCGCCAACTAATGGATTGTGTCTAAAAATTTTCAACACCAATGTAAATACAATTCCAAGATCCAGATCAGAATCTATTGAATTAAAAAGGATTTTATACGAAGACCATCATGACGCAGACGATCAAATAACGCCACTTCTACGAAGATCAAGTTCTAGAGAACCATCACCGCTAAGAAGCCGATCATCTAAGTCTCGCGAACCATCAATAATTATGGAATAAGAACTTCTATGTATACAAGCAAAATTCATTTAATAATTTCGATTCAATAATCTTTTTATTCGACAAGGCTATTATGTATAATTTCAATTTGAATTGCTTTGATATATTCTAGTTTACTATCATATTCTTGATTTATAAAAATAACCACATTGTTCCAATTAAAAAATTTATAAATCAATCTAAAGGAGGGAGGTGTTAGATACTATTAGAAAAATCTCAATTTAAATTTGCTATATAATTATTATCGAAAACTTTATTATATTTGTACAGCTGCTTTCACTTTCCAATTGCCTATGTCGCCAGTCTGGCGCACAAAAATTGTATTGTTAGCATACTCATTTATTACTTTATTGCACTTAAGTTTTTCTAACGACCCAATATTATTGCCGCCCGCATCCAAATCCCAAATTGTTTAAACTAATGTTTAACCAATTATCCCTACTCCCATTTACTTCCACTACCTATCCTAAATTTCTTGCCCAATGAGTAATTGAAATTACAATTACTCCTCCTACACCTATCCCTCTCCTTGCAAAAAAGGAACTCTTCAATTTACCCAAATTTTCAGAAAACTCTCTCTCGATTACGAACCTCAAAAGGAGAAACATCTTTAGTAAAAATTATACTAAATCTAATAAGTGTATAATCCAAGTAAAATAAATTGAAAACAACTTAAATCCAATAATTAAATAAAAAAAATAATTATTAAATAATTAAAATTATAAACTAAATAAATCTCGTCATTCTGTGAAATAATTCCCACAAGTCTACAACACTAGCTATAACCAGCTCGTTCAAGCTATATTATTATATTAACATTAAATCATTTTCACTTTTATCAATTGGACATTTTAAATTTATTTGCAAAACGAGAAAAAATATTCAATATAATCAAAAAATATTATTTTGATTCAACCTACAAATTTTAATTAAAAATAATTGGATTAATATTTTTTATTAATTTTCAATTAATAATTCTTACATGAAAATTTCTCACTTCACAAAAATTGCTTCATTTTGAATTTATTCAATCAATAACATTATTAATTTTGTCACTAACAATTCATGTCATCGATTTATTACTCCTAAAACAATTTTCTTTTTTAACGCAATTCAAATAATTATAAATAAACCTAACTAATCAGGTCATTCAAACTACATTATATGTATTTACATTAAACCATACTCACATTTATCATTTTCAATTTGAATTTCATGAACCCGTTGTCAACTTGCATTCAATTTAATTCACAAATTTCTTGTAAATCAACCAACTCATTTAATATTATTCATTTCACTATTCAACTCTCATCAAACCACTTTGCCCCATATATCCTGCTATATATATATACAAATAAATGTCTAGAGAGCTAGTATGTAATTCTATAAAGATGAACTTGTGTAGACTGTTTGCCCAAGTCATGAATACACATACGGACATCAGATTATACTGCTGTTATTTATGGCAAAATTTATACACACGACGTTCGTTGAGCTTTATTGTAAAACGAATATGTATATATATATGCAGCGCGCTTAGCTCTGCGTTCCTCGAGGCTTTGTTTATATTCGGTATCACAACGAGCGATCGTCGAATTCTTATAACGTGTCGCTTCTCGGCCAATTATTGTAATATAATATTTCGATATTCAGTTAGCAACGCACTGCAAAGCAGACAACACCTCGCTCTGCTCACGCTGATATTTCAAGTGAAGTTCATCTAGAAAAATTCTTATCTGGAAAAATAAAAAAATATCTTAATATTGTAAATATTAAATTTCAATTAAACACTACTTCCCAGTATTTTTACTCTGTTACGAACGACTTGTCTTTGATAATTATCAATAACGTAATTGCGTACGTACGTGTACGCAAATCTTAATTATAAATAGTTGACGTGAAAATAATGTTTTTTAGACTTCAAAATTTACCAAAGAATATAACGGTGATAGCACGTGTGAACAATCGTGCTAAATTATGTAAAGTGAGTTGACAATTAATTTTTATCCTATCATATTCATTTTTTATTTATTATTAGTTTATTAATTATTTGAGTAGCATTAACTTATTGGTATTTTTTTATTTTTCTAGAACAGAACTTTATTAGATCGACTGGAATTGGAATTTGAACGTGAGTATAAAAATTTTTTAAATTATTTAAACTGAATAAGAATTTCAAATATGTTCAAATAGCCCGGTCATTCTTATCAAAGACAAGTCGTACGTAACAAAGTAAAGATACTGGGAAGTGTTTAATTAAAATTTAATATTTACAATATTAAGATATTTTTTTATTTTTCCAGATGAGAACTTTTCTAGATGAACTTCACTTGAAATATCAGCGTGAGCAGAACGAGGTGTTGTCTGCTTCGCTGCAGTGCGTTGCTAACTGAATATCGAAATATTATATTACAATAATTGGTCGAAAAGCGACACGTTATAAGAATTCGGTGATCGCTCGTTTAAAAATTTATTTCCATTTTCATTGTGTGAATTTTTTTATTTATTTATTTAGTTATCTATTCATTTATTTATTTATTTACTCACTCTTTAGAGGCGTCGTACGCTGAATTGTCTTTGTATCGCAATCGTAAATTTGTCCTTATGTCATTGCTGTCATTCATGTGACGCATTTCACTCAATTCAGCTGGTAACAATAATGCGACTTCTGTAAAATAAATAAATTTTGTTTATGAATATATATTGATTTTTTTTTCATTTTATTATTTAGTTGAAGGCATTTTCGAATTTTTGATTATCTGACTTTCAGAAAATTGGATTTGTATTTTTCTACACAAGTCGACAGCAAATAATTTTGTGTAAAAGTCCACTAAAATTTGTATAAGAAATTTTTTTTTAGTTTTGATAAATATACATTTTTCATCATTCTATAAATTCATTTAAGGGATTGATATTTGAATTAATAAAAGTCAAAACGAGTCGATATTAATAGTTAATATATTTTGAACGAGCTGATTAGTTGGGTTGATTTATAAATATTTAAATTGCGTTAAAAAAAATTATTTTGGGAGTAAAAAATCGACGACGTGAATTCATTTTTAGCTTCAAACCAAATAATAATTGTTATTGATTGAATAAATTTAAATTGTTACACAGTAAAAAATTAATTATAAAACTCCACTAAGAATTTTCTATCCACAATTTTTATTAAAAAGTTAATTTAAATCTATTTTCAATCACACAAATAAATCCAATCATTCCTCTAATTAATTTTTCTCCTTCCCTATTCATAAATCCACAACCTTAAAAAAATTCATCATAATAAACAACTAAAGGAATTATTATTATCAAATAAATAATTAGGTTACGTCAACGTCATCTGCTCCCACAAAGAGCTTTTAATCATTGTGTTTATAAACGTATACACTTATATATATATTACAGTTGAATGGTTGTACCTAAATCAAGCATATAATAGTTTCATCAAATGATTGTTGTCTAGATATATCCAGTGGATTGGAGTTGAAAATTATCTACCAAATTTCCGATCAAAGACCAATGTGCGTGGTTCATCCAAGTGGAATCCCAATTAGCAAAGCTTTGCTGTGAGAAGCTCGCTGGTCACTCGAGCCCTCATGAAATTACTGAGAGAAGCAATTATCGTCGATAGTACTCGGTTGTGCGACGCTATTAAATTGTTCTTCCTGGACCAACGGATACTATTTATATCCATTAATATAACCGTTTAATAACCATAAAATTTACATGTAATTTTTATTGTAATTAAAAGTGCGATTGAAAAAAAGAACAGAACTCTTCATTTAAAATTCAAATTTGTGCAGTGGATAATTTTAAATACTTGTATGTTATCAAATTTTCCAATATCGAATATTGGTTTGGGATATTTTATAAATTTTTAATACACAGTAGAGAATTTTATGGGAAAGTTTATTGGGATAATTTTTATTTATTGGTTTTGACACAAATTAAGTTGAATTATATTTTATGTTGAATTTAACACTGAATTTTTGTCTGTTGAAGTAAATAAATTTTGTCTGGACACATTTTTTATGTCTTTTAGAATTTTCAGCATAATATTTGTGTTAAATTTGAATTTAATAAATAATTGTGTTGATTTAACTTATTTTTTGATTAAAAATTGTGTGAAAAAAAATTTTAACACAAATTTTTGTTGGATTTTTATACAAAATTTTTTACTGTGTAACTTTTTTGATAGGTTTATTTCAATTTATTTAATCAATAATAATTATTATTTATTTCGACACGAAAAATAAATTCATGTTGTTGAATTATTACTCCTAAAATCATTTTTATATTTAACGCAATTTTGATAATTATAAATTAACATAACAAATCAGCTCATTCAAATTATATTATTTATTTATATTGAATCATTTTTACTTTCATCAATTTAGATATAAATTTCTTAAATGGATTTACAAAATGAGGAAAAATGAATATATCAAAAGCAAAAAATATTCTCTTGATTTAATTTAATTTTTGATTAAAAATTTTCGGAAAGAAAAATTCAACACAAATTTTTATGGGATTTCCACACAATAATTTTCACTGTGTGCATATATATATAAAAAATTTATTAATTATTGACAAGGAATGATCAATACAGAGGTAAATAAAATAATTATTCAAGTGAATTTAAATATTCAAAATTTTTTTCCATCTAATACGATAATAAATATCGTTTTATTTATTTATTATCCACCATATTAATTGACAATAGTAGCAACTATAACTCTCCAAAAATTTTGAAAGCGTAATTCTATAAAAAAGAAATTGTAACTTCACAACAGAAATTTATGAAAAAAAAAAAATAATAAAATTTCATTTACATTCACAAATTGATATTCGTCAATGTCTATCCGAATAAACATTGTTTATGAAGTAACATATGTGTATTTGTATATATAAATGCTAATATTCTGGTGAAGCTTAAAAAAAAAATACTCACATATGCCAGATATTTTTTTAAATTTTATTTACTGTAAAAAAATTATTTATAACTTATGTTGAATGAATTTTATTATTATTCCAAAGCAATAGAAATTATGCTGTCTAAAGAAAACTAAGCAATGTAACTACAATTATTGAAGTGTTTTTTTATAACAATAAAAAAGTGATAAGTATCGAATTTAATAACAAAAAAGTCAAAATTTCATACATTTGGAACTTTGGGTTTGAATATCTTTTTAGCATGGCTGCCTCTAGGAAAAAAGTGTATAATCGACTTTTTTTGTAGAGCGTTTGATTTCCTACAAGAATATGCTATGAGCTTATCTCTATAATGCGTAAATGCCAAACTACCAAAATCCAGAGAAAAAAAAAATTTTTCCCCATGTTAGAGGAAAAGATGCTAATTTGGAATACTGCTGGTAATTTGGAATATTACATTGTAAAAATATAGGAAAATGCCATCCATTAACGAATACCAGTATTACGTAGTATGAGTATTAACAAACAAATTGAGCATCGCTTAGAAGCAGCCATATTGATAGTGCCGTGATAAACTGCATCGAAGTGAAAGTATTATTTAGAAAATTTTCAAAGTAAGTAATAAATCTATTTGAATCTTGAGTGTAACTTATATTTATATGTTTATATTTGTACAAATCTATTGTTAAGTGTCTCAGTTGTAGAAATCAGCACTTATTTGAGAAATTATTCGTAACACAAAATGATAAAAATATTTTAGGTTACAAATGGTTATGTTCCTAATTTGGAATATGGCTCAGGTTGCTACGTTTGTGATTATTGCAAAGACTACAAAAAATATAATTGATTTAGAATATAAGCTTGAAGTTGAATTTTTTAAATTTTATAGTTGAGATTTAAGTTTAAAAATATTTATATAGTTAATTAAAGTTGATTATTTAGGTGATTGTAATTTGAAATACCCTATTCCAAATTATATTCACATTGGTTAAACTTCGCAAATCTGCAATTTTATTATTAAACTAAAATTTATTCTATTTATAATAATCTGAGGCTGTTCATTTTTTTTTATCAAATAAAATATAAGTTTCTCTAACATTTAATGCGGTCCTTACTTTTTTATCTCTTAACCCATGATTAATACGATTTTTTCAAAAAGTGGTATTCCAAATTTGCATCCTTTCCTCTATTTATATCGAAAAACGAAAATTACAACGAGGAACTTCTAAATATTAAAATTCAGAGCTCCGCTTTCAACAGACTACTTTTTTTCACCGTCCAGTAAGTTTTCAGCCTATTTTTTTGATGAAAAAAAAAGTTGCCTAAAAATTACACACCCTAATATATGTGTTTGTTTATTTAGGTATATTTACTGGCCTTTAAGTGCATTTTTCGGATTACGTTTGTGACACTTCGTGCCATGACATCCACGATGTTGCACCAGCTGGGGACAATGTTTTCCGCCATTTTCCGGTGCTCTTTCAACCATCCTTGATCTAGTTTGTGCACCTGGACCGCACTCGGTGTCGCAGACTGACCATGGTCCCCATCCAGAAACAATGCAATCAAGAACTGTAATAAAAAAATAAGAAATAAAAAATAAAAATTTAATTTGAAAAAAAAAAAAATAAAATAAAAAAAAAATCTCATCACTATTTTCATAACTAATATATAAATATATTCGCTATTTTTTTATTACATGTAAAAAATGTGTGATGAATTTATATTACTGGAATAAAATGAAAAAATCTCGGTTTAATAAAACCCAAATCAAAAAAAAAAAAAAAAAAAAAAAAAAATAATTAAATAAATAAAATAGCTTGAGTTATATTTTTATTTATCTTGTGAAGTAATTTGCAAGTTTGTTCATCACACGCTGGTGAGTATTATCATGGGAATAGAATTTCTAACGCGCAATCCGGCATCGGAATGAATTATCTTGAGACTAAAAAACGGAAAATATATATGTAGATACATAGATATATGAATGTACAATAAAATATACATGTGTGTATGTGTGTGTTTGTGTGTGTGTGTGTGTGAAGGAAGAAAAAAATAGTGGGTGAGTGGACGAGATGGAAGAAGAAAAATGAGAGCGTGAATGAGAATGGAAAAAGATCCCGAGAGAGAAGCTCACGCGGTGCTTTGAGAGTTAAAAAAAAAACTTAGTATATGTATGTATGTGTATAATATATATGTATATATATGCAGGATCGCAGGTAGATTAAGTATCTATAAAGTAAAAAATTTTGGGTGGAAGTTTACTGAAAATTTGTGTTGAATATTTTTTTTTTTACAAAATTTTTACACAAACTTCAAGTTAAATTAAATCAATATTTTTTGTTTTTAGTAAATATTCATTTTTTGTCGTTTTTTTTATATGAATTTGAGGAATTTATGTATTGGTTGGTAAAAGTGAAAATGAATTAATGTTAATAAATAATATAGTTTGAACGAGCTGATTAGTTGGGTCGATTTTTAATCATTTAAATTGCGTTAAATAAAAAATTGTTTTAGGAGTAATAAATCGATGACATGGATTTATTTTTGGTGTCAATACAAATGATAATTGTTATTGATTAAATAAATTAAAATTGTTGCGCAGTAAAAAATTTTGTGCAAAAGTTTACTAAAAATTTGTGTTGAAATTTTTTTTTACAAAATTCTTACTCAAAAATTAAATTAAATCAAGATATAATTTTTTTTTGCTTTTGGCATGTTCATTTTTCTTCATTGTATAAATCCATTTAAGAAATTTGTATCCAAATCGATGAAAATAAAACTGTTTCAATAAAAATAAATAATAAAATTTGAATTACGTTCTGATTAATTATGTTAATTTATAATTATCAAAATTGCGTTAAAAAAAAAATTGTTTCACGTCTAATAAATCGACAACATGAATTCATTTCTTCTGTCGAAACAAATAATAACTGTTATTAATTAAATAAATTCAAACAAATCAATTAAAATTGTTACACAGTAAAATATTTTATGTAAAAATCCACTAAAAATTGCTATTAAAATTTTCTTCACCCAATTCTTATTCAAAAATTAAATTAAATCAACACAATATTTATATTTAAATCCACTTCAACACAAATACCATAACCAAAAGGGCTCTCAAAAATAAACAACAAAAGAAATTCCAACTAATCAACCTCAATATAAATTAATTTTCCTAAAACCCTCCAATAATTATTCCTTCCAAAAAATTCAATAAACATCAACCATTGACAATTGTAAATTCCCATCAAATAATACGTTGCTGTAGCAACAACATATTCTTTATTTTTCAAATTTATATACACCATATACACATCTATATTCATCGTTGTAGACGCTTTTATTTGTTTTCCTCACTCTCAGTAAATACACTTCACGTATGTATATATTGACATCTAACCTTTCATGCATTCATCCAAACGTTTTCGATTGAATTCACAAATTTATTTAGAGAATCAAACAAACATGTCTCGAAGATCTGGCACAGGACAACAACGCGGTATACAAGGAACATCGGCAATACATAAAAATGCAAAAGGTATTAAATTATTCATAGAATGTTAAACTTAAAAAATAAATTTATTAATTTATTCCTACATAAATAAAATAAAGAAAAATGAACAAAAAAAAAAAGATTAATTCTATCACAATATTTATATATTAAATAAAAAATTATATGAATAAATAAATGATGAATAAATATGAGAATAAAGAGGTGGAAGAGTGTAAATAAATCAAAAGGTTAAATTTTATATTTTATTTTCTTGTTATATTTTTTATTTTATTTTTTCTTTCCTTTATTTTTTTTTTTCTCTCGTTCTAGGACGAAGGCATATTCTTTCAACAGAAGCACAGAGTGTATTGTCTACTATACTTGAGGATATTATCGAAAATACTCTGGAGGACGCTAGAAAAATGGCGGAGACTGCGGGTAAAACTCGAGTGTCTATTGAAGAGGTTGAGAGAGCTTTAAAAATTCTTTGTCAACGATTTCATTCAGCGCGTCATTCAAATAAAATTGTCAACAGTCCGAATTCATCTCTTAATCGCAAACCACGAAATAATAATTTTTAATTAGTGTCCATTGCATTATCTAATGTGTATAATTGTCCACTGCATATTTTCAAATTTATATTTTTTAACTTGTTTGAATTTATACTGTGTGAAATAAATTTTTCTAGTGTTCTGTATAAGAAATATTTGATCTTGAGATGAGAATTTTTTCAAGTGCTACGAAGAAAAATTGTTGCGAGTTTCACAATATTATTTTCTTTTTATTTTAATATTTATTTATTTGTATATATGATAAATTTATATTTTAATAATATTTTAAAGCGTAGAAAAAATTTAAAGTAAGTGTCAATTTTTTACTTTATATAATTATTTTTTTATTTTATTGATTTATTTATTTTTTGTCATGTTAAATCGGTTTTTATCTTGGATAATGATGAAATAAAATTGCTCTGGAGTTTAAAGAACATGTAATTTAATT
The DNA here is from genome assembly GCA_918226075.1 of Microctonus brassicae. NCBI lineage: Eukaryota > Metazoa > Arthropoda > Insecta > Hymenoptera > Braconidae > Microctonus > Microctonus brassicae. Next base: position 9,328,666 of record OW445482.1, read on the forward strand.
ATTTGAAGACAAATTCTTTCACTTGCTTTAAATTATCAATAAATTGAATTGGAAATTTAAATATATATTTAAGTGAGAATTTTATTTCTTTTATTTTCATTCAGGAACTTTTACAAGTGAATTATTAATGCTACATTGATCGAGAATAATGATAAGTACAGATAATTTATTCCAAGCGTATATTTAATTCCAAGCGATTATGTTTTATACATTTCAAAGAAAATGTGTCACTGATTTTAATTTTCTTTTTCTTTTTGTTTAAATTTCTGTGTTTAATATTTCTCTTTTCTTTTTTTTTTTTGTACTCTGAATGAATTGAAATAAATTGATGAAAAGGTAGTAGAATAATTGATTGATTTTTTTATGAATATATATTAATTATATATTTTATATTTTTTATTCAATGAATTGATAAATTTAAAAAGTTTTATTGAGAATTTGTTTATTAATTAATTCAATATTGTATTAATGATGGTGGAAAAATTATTGAGAATTTAGAATTGTTTATTTTGTTGTCAAGAGAATGCAGATTGTATTTATTTATTTGTTTATTTATTTATTTATTTTATTGTGTGAATTATGAGGAAGAAATATTTGAATTTTATTCGTACGAAGAATTTGATGAAATTAAGATAGAAATATTTATAACTTTAATATTTTTCTTGTCACTGCAAGTTAATTACGTTAAAATTATTCTATATCTCATTACAGAAAAGTCTCCAAGTGTAAATATAAATATATAATAAACTTTGTCGAGGTGTAATTAGAGTTTCTAGTCGTTGATTTTATACGAGATGAATCAACTGCTAAAATAAGTTTGAATGAATAAAAATAATAAAAATAAATATAAATTATTGTTAAAGTAAAGTTGAATTTCAAAAGAGCAAAATAGTGAAACTTTCTGTGAAGGATTCATCAAGGATTATTGATCTTTATTCAATATTTTATACAGTGAAAAAAAGTGTTGCAAAATTTTTTTTTAATCAAATTTTTTTAATGTTTTTTTTTTTTTTTTTTTTTTTTTTTTTTTTTTTTTTTTTTTTTTTGAAAAAAAAAATATTCGGGACGGAATGAATTAATGATAGATTCATCTTCGAAATGTGTTGTATAATAGTAAAATTTCCAATCTTAAAATTTCCCAATATTTTCATAATTAATAAAAAATTATAAAATATATTTTGGTTTTTTTTGACTGATAAAAAAAAAATAATAAACTTGGAATTTCAAGTGATGAAGATCTCTAAAACATTTTCTTAAACCCAGTTTTCTATATACAAACCCTGAATTTTTTTTTCGGAAAAATTTTGAAATTTTTTTTTTTTCGAAAAAATTGAAAATTTTTTTTTTTTTTCAGAAAACAAAAATGAAAAAAAATCTGAGATGAAAATAGTGAAGGATAAATGAATCCTTGAACTGTATTGTTCAATAATAAGATTTTACATTAAAATTTTTCCAACATTTTTGCAACTGATAAAAAAATACAAAATATATTTTTGGTGCTTTTAAAATAGAATAAAATCATATAAAAAAAAAAATTTCACCTCTGGAAGCCTTTCCAAATGTTCAACTAAAACCCTTCTTTCAAATACATAAACCTGTATTTTTTTTTCATCTAAATAAAAACATGAAAATGTCGCAGAAATAAAAACGAAGGAAAATTCCCAATTTCTCATGGTTCCTTCATGATTAATTCCCATTGCGGCTTTATATCATGCAGTCTTGGGGTACAATAGTATATTCTTTCGGTTGGAATAAAAGAGCAAGTTGGTAACTTCAGACGTTGAAACTGCGGACACTATTAAATTACATTCTCAAGGGGAAATGCGTTGTCTGGTCATTTATTCAGAGATGAAAGATAGAATAAAGAGTTTTGGCTTTATTTGTTTATTTTATTCATCCCCCCCAAAATAAAAAACAAAAAAAAAAACCAAAAAAACCACAATAAAAATATTGCAATTTTTTTTCCTCAAAAAAAAAAAAAAAAAAAAGAAATACTAAATTGTTTATTTGTCAATAATAATTTTAAATTAATGATCAAATTAAATACTTAAGAGATTATATATTTTGATAATGAGAATAATAATATTTTATCTTAATAATAAATATTAATAAATAAATAAAATGATAAAATATATTATCGAAAATTTTTCTGGATTGTAAATTTGAATTTTATGTTAATTTAAATTATTTAATTCGATTTTATTGAATAAATGGTTGTTTAATTGTTTTATTAATTTATGAATGTTTTAAAATAATGTTTAATAATAATTGTTATTTATGTTTTTGAGTTGATGATGAAGTGTCATTTTTGTGAGATGAATGAATTTTTTTTGGTATTTTTTGAAAGCTTTTTGTAGAGCAATATTGATATAAGAAAATTCTGTTTTTTTGTGAGTAAATACTTTTATGAAGAAAATGAGAAAACTCATGGGATTAAATGTGACCAGCATTGGTATTGTCAGATAGACGAAATGAAACATTTTTTCCCATGGGGGATTATCACTAGAACATCAGGACGTTTCATTTTAGAAGTGCATTCTTGAAATGGTTTTTTTCTTTTTCTTTTTTTTTTTTTAATTTTATAGAAGGACAATTTTGTGTGGATCAAGTCTACTGAAAATTTATGTCGACTGTTTTTAACGGAAATTTTGTATCAAATTTTAAGACAAGAATTTGTGTTGAAGGAGGAAAATTATTTTGTAATGATTTTTTGGATTTTTTGTTTGTTGGTGTAAATATATTTTGTGTTTGTACATTTTTTGAATCTTTGCGAATGTTTGACATAATATTTGTGTTCAATCGAAATTATATTAATATTGTGTTGATTTTACATAACTTTTGAGTGAAAATATTGTGTGGAAAAAATTTTAATAGGAATTTTTAGTTGACTTTTACAATAAATTTTTTACTGTGTAATTTTAGTTGTTTTATTTGAATTTATTTAATCAATAACAAATATTTGTTTCAACACCAAAAATGAATTCATATTATCGATTTTTTACTTATAAACCAATTTTTTTTCAACGCAATTCAAATAATTATAAATGAACACAATTAATAAGCTCGTTCAAATTATATTATTTATTTATATTGAATGATTTTTACTTTAATTAATTTATGTATATAAATTTCTTATATGGATTGACAAAATGAAGAAGAATATTTAGTAATAGCAAAAAATATTATCTCAATTTAACCTATAGTTTTTAAGTAAAAATAATAGAAAAAAAAAAATTTCAACACAAATTTTTAATGGATTTTTACACAAAATTTTTTACTGTGTGACAATTTTATTTTATTTAATCATCAACAATTATTATTTGTTTTGACACCAAAAATAAATTCATATCATCCTTTTATTACTCCTAAAACAATTTTTTATTAAACGCAATTCAAATAATTATAAATCAACCGCACAAATTAGCTCGTTCAAATTAAATCGATTATTTATATTAAATGATTTCCACTTCTATCAATTTATACATATATAAATTCCTCAAATGTACTCACAAAATGAGAAGAAATAAATATTTATATCAAGTAAAAAATATTCTCTTGATTTATTTCAACATTTGGAGCAAAAACCAACGGTAATAAAGTAAAAAAAAAAAAATTAATGGATATAAATAAAATATAAAATCACCAAAAAGAATTCTCAAAATATGCTAACAGTAGCATTTACCCACTACTTCAATAATATTACCAAGTATAATTCCTAATGCATCCTCTTTGCCATTGCAAGTTTATAAAAAGAAACAAATCTTTATATTTTTTTTTTTCAAATTTACAGTGACAAATCGTAATAAATCTTAACTGAATAATAATTTTGCTATATTTCACAACACTATTTCAAATTCAGCATTGAAAATTTCTTCTAAATTATTCTCTTTTTCAAAAATCCACTGCAAGAGAAAGAATTATTTCACACCAACAATATAATTTAATTTTTAAACTCAAAATAATTAAAATCAAAAATAAATTATTTTTAATCAAAATCAATTTTTCATAAACTTTCAATTTTTATTTACACAATAATACCTAAATCAAAATTTAAAAACAGTATTAAATATTCCAAGTGTACAGTATTTAATTAAATCTTTAATTTACTATTAATTTTAAATGAAAAATTATAATTCAATTAATTTTTTTTTTTTTTTTTTCATTGTTATTAATTAATATTTATCATTGTTATAAAATTTTTTATTCAATGTTTAATTCATCTCCAACTTAACTAATTCAATTTCTTGTACAATATTTTTTTTTTTCTGTATTTTTTCGTTCAGAATTATTTTTTATTCCTTTTTTCGTTCTCTATCTTGTAATGTGCAGCTTTAACTGAGTAAATTCCAAACGATTTTCACACCACAATGAAGTTTCTCAAAACCTTTACCATCCCACTTTGGGTTACATTGATATGGGTATAGGTACTGAGGAAGGAAACCAACTAAAACTTTTCATCCGCGCATAATTCATAACAAATTCGGTAACTCTGAGTTCATGACTCAGCTAATCGATTTCTCGTTAATGGGAAATCTTCTTAAAGAAATTATTGAACTTTGGATTCATAATTTTCGAATTAATCTCTCACTGGCGAACAAAGATTATTTATTTTTTAAATTAATATTAACTATAAATTATAAAATAGAATATAATAATTCATTTCGGTTGAACAAATTGATTTTTGTTGAGTATTTTTTTATTATAAAGAATTAATAAATGTGTTAATAATTAATTTATCAATGCAATATTTATTGAAATTATTATTAATTGTTGAAATTCATTTAGAAATATTTATCAATCATAAAATTCATGTTTTGAATTCTTATTCATCTTGTTCGTTTATAAATCTGGAAATGTGACGATGATAAAAAGCTTAATAACTTTTTAGAAGGGGAGCTTTACGTGAAGTTTACGAAATAATATGGATGAAATGCTTTTGGAGAATAATAAAAACTTATAGTAATGAATAAAATGAAGTAATAAGTTGAATAAATAAAAAATCATTAGGGTCTACCACAATTTGTTTAGGTTCAAATTACAGGGGAAAAGCAAGTTTTAATGCTTAAAAAGTTACTATATAATACCGCTTTCATTCATCTTTTTCTGATCAGCAAATAAAAAAAGTTGAACAAAAAAAAAATTTTAAAAGTAAAAAAAATTTTTCAGATCACGTAATTTTAAAAATAAATTTATCACTTTGTTTTATTTATAAAAAAAATTATTTAAAGCAACTTAATTCATCATATCGAACCAAATATTTATTTCAAATTATTCAATAATAATTTTAAACAATCAATATTCATTTAAAACAAACGTCATTTATTTAATGCTCACAAACATTTTTTTTTTTTCATCCTATTATTTGTAGTATTTTTTATTCCAATTAGCCACTAGAAATTAAAAATAGCCCTTCATTGATTTATAATAAATTGAAAAATTACAATTAATATAATAATTACTAATATTGAATATAATTTTCAACATAAACAAAAAAAATATCACTAAAACTTTTTCAAATTCAAAAGTAAGAAAAACTAAACACACATCAAATGCATAAATTTATCAATTTGTTTTTTTTTTTAATAATAAAAATTCAAATTTCCATGTAATCCTTTTCTCAATTTCATCAGCTTAATTTTTAATTATTTAATAATATCTATTTCATTTCAATGTTCGATAATTAACCAATTAATTTTTTTCCTTCATTTCTTATTTTCAATTTATATCACCATTTATATATAATTCAATCAGGCTGGGTCTCTGATAAATTGTTCAATTTCATCTAGACATATTTCAGCATTGTCTCGAATGCCATTTAATTAAGTCCAAGATAATAAGTACAATCGTGATGATTAACGAAATAAATTGCTTTATTAACAAAAAATAAATAATACAATAAACACACTGGTCAGCTTGTTATAAAATAACATTGATTCTAAATTAATAAATAATGAAAAAAAGGTAATTTTGAACATATCAAATTTACATCAACCAAATTATATTTTATATATCATTACAAATAATTAAAACACAATAAAAAAAATATGTGCTAACACATTTTTCAAAGTTTTCGCAAGTATTCAACATAATATTTATATCAAAACGAAATTGCATAAATATTATCTTGATTTTAACTTAATTTTTGAGTAAAAATTCTGCTAAAAAAAATTTAAACACAAATTTTTATTGAATTTTTTACTGTGTAACAATTTTAAAATTATTTTATTTCAATTTATTTAATTGATAACAATTGTTGTTTGTTTTGACACTAAAAATAAATTCATGTCGTCGATTTTTCACTCCTGAAACAAATTTTTTTTTAACGCAATTTAAATAATTATAAAATAACTCAACTATAATCAACTCGTTCAAACTATATTATTTATTTATATTAAATCATTTTCACTTTTATTAATTTATATATAAATTTCTCAGATGAATTAACAAAATGAAAAAAAATATTGCTTTAATTCAACTTAATTTTCGAGCGAAAATTATGTAAAAATAAATTTCAGCACAAATTTTTAGTAGATATTTTTACACAAAATTTTTTACTGTGTAACAATTTGAATGGCTTCAATTAAATTCATTTAATCAACAACAATTATCATTTATATTGACATAAAAAATATATTCACGTCGATCATTTATTATTCCTACAACTTTTTTTTTTTTTTTATTTTTTTAACGCAATTCAAATAATTATAAATAAACCCAACTAATCAGCTCGTTCAAATTATATATTATTAATTCATATTAAATAATTTCCATCATCAATTTAAACATAAATTTCTTCAATGAATTTAAAAAATAATAAAAAAAAAATTATTCAACTTTCAATTTCCAATATAAACAATATTTATATAATATAAATTAATTCCTTATACAAACTCGATACCCAACGGATTATTTAATTAAATTATAATTCAAACTTTATTATAGTTATTCAATGAATAATATATATCTTTAAATCTTTCCAAAATGCTCTAATAACTTTGTCAAAATATCATTTCAATCAATATTGTATGTATACTACACAATCACATAATTTTAGTATCAATGAATTGAAAATTTATAAATTGATTTGTGAGCACAATCGAAATCAAATTGACATTCAATTCCCCAAACAATTTTCAACTATACTAAACTAAATTGTGTATACAATCATACATGTACAATGTATGTGAAGTAGTGTGCAATAATCTCGTAACTCAAATCGATGTACAAAGTGAATTCCCTCAACTTCATGATAATTGATTCTATTGAATAGGTAAATGCTTTGTATTTAATACAATACTGTCATTATTCCACGATAATAGTATCGTAGAAACACACAACGATTTAATTAATACACATTTGTGCGATTATAATATTCACTGGTAAGAAAAAAAAATTACTAACGCGATAATTAAGAGAAAATAATATTCATATTAATACTTTAAAATAAATTTTTTTTTTGTGTATTTAAATTTACTGGATTTTTTTTTTCACTCGACTGATCATTTTTCCTGTATTTTTGAATACTAATTATTGCTAGAATAATTACAAAACTCTAAGTAGAATAAAAAGAAATATATTATAATATTCAGAATCATTTGAAAAAAAAAAAATTTGAAATTTAATTTATTTTTATTTGAAATTAATTAAAATTTTTCTTTGGAAAAATTAATTGCTACAAGAAATTATAAGACTCATAGTACAAACAAATGAGAAACAGAAAATTTGAATTGATTTTTAATGTATAAAAAAAAAAAAAGAAAGAACTTGAAATCTATTTTATTTTAATTTTTATTTGATGATAATAGTTATTTTTTTTAAAATAAACTGTGTCGTGGGTTAAATTCTACGTAAAGGGAGATACAGAATTTCTCAATTGTACATTATCAAGTCCATCAAGTAGTGAAACAAGTACAAACACGTATGTCAACTGGTCTGTGCAGGAAAACGTCTTGTCAATTAATATTGTCATTAAGAACGCATGGATCATTCCTACAATCGCAATGGAACGTCGATCTGGTCGTTTAATTATAACGATACCGCCATCTTTTTCTCACGTTTCCATCTTAGTTGTCTTTAAGTCATTGACTTTTATTAGACTGACCTGCAAAAATATATGTCATTGTATTGAAAAGAATTCCATTTTATTTCTTAGCAATTCAGTTTAATTTATATCATAATGTTTGAATGAATACTACTTTTGAATTTGAAAAAGTTTTAGTGATATTTTTTTTATTCATGTTGAAAATTATATTCAATATTAATAATTATTATATTAATTGTAATTTTTCAATTTATTATAAATCAATGAAGGGCTATTTTTAATTTCTAGTGGCTAATTGGAATAAAAAATTCTACAAATAATAGGATGAAAAAAAAAAATGTTTGTGAGCATTAAATAAATGACGTTTGTTTTAAATGAATATTGATTGTTTAAAATTATTATTGAATAATTTGAAATAAATATTTGGTTCGATATGATGAATTAAGTTGCTTTAAATAATTTTTTTTATAAATAATACAAAGTGATAAATTTATTTTTAAAATTACGTGATCTGAAAAATTTTTTTTACTTTTAAAATTTTTTTTTTTGTTCAACTTTTTTTATTTGCTGATCAGAAAAAGATGAATGGAAGCGGTATTATATAGTAACTTTTTAAGCATTAAAACTTGCTTTTCCCCTGTAATTTAAACCTAAACAAATTGTGGTAGACCCTAATGATTTTTTATTTATTCAACTTATTACTTCATTTTATTCATTACTATAAGTTTTTATTATTCTCCAAAAGCATTTCATCCATATTATTTCGTAAACTTCACGTAAAGCTCCCCTTCTAAAAAGTTATTGTGCTTTTTATTATCGTCACATTTCCAGATTTATAAACGAACAAGATGAATAAGAATTCAAAACATGAATTTTATCATTGATAAATATTTCTAAATAAATTTCAACAGTTAATAATAATTTCAATAAATATTGCATTGATAAATTAATTATTAACACATTTATTAATTCTTCGCAAGAGTTTGACATAACTTCTCAAGTAAAAATTGGGTAAAAAAAATTTCAAAACAAATTATTTTACTGTGCATATATACATTAAAAAATTGTTAAGAAAATAAAAGGAATTGGATAATGTGACAACAGTATTTTAATAATAAAAAAGGATAAAAATAATTTTAGAGTATGCTTTCTAACTATTTAATTGGCCAACCGGAGATAATTAATTCAAAGAGTCAAAATTACTCACTCTGTTTTAATTATCTATGTTAATTTTCACTGTATAATTTCTACGTTAACAAAACTACTGCTGGATTTTATATGTAACTGTATTTTATTCAATAAACATCGCTGCATTTTATTTTTTCACTCAACAAAATAATAAACAAAAAGACGAAAAATATTTATAAACTATATAAAAAGTTTAGAATAACTAATATAAATATTGCAGAGCATGAGAAAAAAAAAATGTCACATTTTTAAACTTGTAAATAAAAATATTGAATTCATTTGAAATATTTTTATTTTTTATTGTTTTATTGTTGGAAGTTTGTTGATAATTTTATATTGTGTTGAAACAATGAATGTTTTTTTTTTTATAAGATATCATGGTACGACGATTTTATTGGAGATGACAGTTTCAGTCTGAATTTTTTTGACATTTTTGTTCTTTATATTCCAATCACTTTTTTTATAGAATGAAATTGTCGAGGATAAATTTTTTTTTCAATTTATTTTTCAGAGAAGTCAACTGTCTTAGACAGATATGTGAACTGCAGCTGAATATTGCGCCATTAATCTTCAATTTATTTCGCATTATCATGCGTATTTGATTGGTTCATTTTGAGTAATGTAAATATGATTTTTGAAATATTTAAATTATTTATTAATAATTTTTAAATGAAATTAACAAGTGACATATTATTTTCAAATGACATTAGTGTTATATTTTTATAATCCAAATATATTTATAGCAGCTAGGACTTAATATTTTGAACAATTAAATTTGATTTAAATAAATCGCAATTTTTTTAAATTAATTTTGCCAATTAATTTTGTATGAAAATTTTTTTTATCAATTCATGATAGTAATTTATTGATAGGTGAAATGGTAAAATTGAAAATTACATTTGAATGGTTTGTTTTTAATTTTTCTGTTTTTTTTTCTTTTTGAAAAAAAATCAAGTGAATTTTTTTGAAAGTGAGAAAGTATAATATGGTTTTCAATGAATATTTCTAATCTGAATAGTGACATAACTGATGCTCTTAATTCATTTTTCATCTATTTTTATAAAAACAAAAAAATTTACAGGCAATTTAGTTTTTTTTTTTTTTTTTTTTTTTTGAAGTTGATTAATTAGAACTCTTCAATCGAAACACCGAACAAAGAGATAAATGACTACAAGCGCATCAGCTGTTAATGCAAAACAAAAAAAAAATCCAAACATAAATCACATTTAATAATGGAATTTTCAAACAAAGTAAATAAAAATTCCTAAAAATCAAAAATACCAATTCTATTTTATCATAAAATTCAGATTCAAAAACAAATGAACCATTTCCATAGAAATCACAAAAATAAAAACGTTAAAAATATATAAATTATTGTTCAAAAAAAAATTTTTAATGAGTTTTCTCGAAAACTCACTAAAACAATTAAAATGCAAATTTTGCTTCAATATTCGTTGCAATTTCCTTGCACAAAAATATTCTCATTATTTCCTCAAACATAACTTTAATGATTTTACATTCCGTCATTAAATTAATAAAAAAAAATAAAATTCGACCTATCAAAATAAATTAAAAAACATAAAAAAACTAACAAAGAATATCCCGAAATTCACACAAAAAGTAACAGACATTAACAACCTTCATAAAATTCTGTGTGAATTTTAAGACACTTTTCGAAAATAAAACTTTAATTCCCTCTACAAAAAAAAAAAAAAAATGTTCTATCAAAATAAATTACTGTACTATAAAAATCGAACCAACGATAAAAATTGAACGTCTGTGCGATACTTCTTGATCACTAAACACAAAAAAACTTGGTGATATTCACCGTTCAACGTGCATCGACGTGAAAGAAAAATATTTTCAGCCACTTCTCAGCTTGTGCAGCTTAAACCTCGTGTGCTTTATTCGCTCGTCTCAACCATTTTTGTTTCGTTCCATTTTTCATATAATTTTTTTTTATCCATCTTCATTCTTCAAGGAAAAAAGAAAAAAATTCTTTCTTATAATTTTTTTTTCCTTTCAACCTCTCATCGTCACTTCAATTTTATTTTTTTTTCTTCTTTTTTCCACTTCTCTTTTTCATTTATCGTCTACCATAGACCATTTCAACCTCGATGAATATATCCATCACAACATAACTAAGAAAAAAAAAAAATTGTTTTACCTCTTTTATAAACTCACGAAACCAACTGTAACTCTGAATAATTTTATGAATTTTTATATACATATCTGTCAGTAAATATTAAATATACAAAGAGCTCTCAACATTGTAGAGACAGCCATTGAAATTCAAATAATTATATCTCATAATTTTATTTATATAATAAAGTGTGCCGTTGTTAGGCAACTTTTTTTTTTTCATCCAAAAAACAGGGTGAAGACTTACTGGACGGTGGAAGAAAAAACTTGTTCATATAGTGGAGCTTTTAATTTTAATATTTAGAAGTGGCTTTTTGTAATTATCGATTTTTCATTTAAATAACATGGGGAACAAATTTTTTTTTATTTTTTGAATTTTTGTAGCTCAGCATTCACGCGATATAAAAATAAGTTAAAAACATATTCCTGTAGGAAATCGAACGCTCTACAAAAAAGGGCTCTTACAATTTTTTCATAAAGACAGCCATTTTGAAGATATTCAAACTCAAAATTCCAAATGTATGAAATTTTGACTTTTTTGTTATTCGATGCTAAACACTTTATTATTGTAATAAAAAAACACTTCAATAATTGTGATTACACTGCTCAATTTTGTTTAGACAGCATGATTTCTATTGCTTTGAAATAATAATAAAATTTCACTTAACATAAGTTATAAATAATTTTTTTATTGTAAATAAAATAATGAAAAAAACATATTTGACACATGAGTATTTTTAATTTTTAGCTTTACAAAAGTATTAGCATACTAAAACCAGTTTTCCGATTGAAAATAATTTTTAAGACAATAATAAAGTGATTAGTATTGATTTAATAACAAAAAAGTCAAAATTTCATACATTTGGAACTTTGGATTTGAATATCTTTAGAATGGCTGACTCTATGAAAAAATAGTAAGAGACCTTTTTTGTAGAGCGTTCGATTTTCTATAAAAATGCACTAATGAGCTTATTTCCTCGATGCGCTAATGCTGAACTACAAAAATTCGAAGAAAAAAAAAAATTCTGTTCTCATGTTATTTAAATGAAAAAAACAAAAATTACGATGAGGAACCTTTAAATACAAAAATTAAGAGCTCCGCATCAATCATGTTTCTTTTTTCACTGTCCAGTAAGTTATCAGCCTGATTTTTGATGAGAAAAAAAAACTTGACTGAAAATGGCAAACCTTAATATATAAAATATATTTATATATTTATATATATATATATATATATTTATTACTTTATAATAATTTTCAAAACGTGACTCAAATATATCCTTAAATATAATAACAAATGAATAATGACTGCTACTTAAATAAATAAAATAAAAACTAAATAATTAGAATGAGTGAGAAAAAAGAAAAAGAAAATATTCATAAAAGTTTCAATCTTTTATTAAATAAAGGACAAAAGGTTTTTTTTTGTTATTTATATTATTTATATTATAGACATATGAGTGATTTGATCCACAAAAGGTCGACAAGATTTCAGAGAGCACAAAACTTTGGTTACCTCAACGACCATTAGTTCTTGCAAAAGTTTATTAATGTTCATGCAAGGTGAGTGAGAATATACTGGAGTTTATGTGCGCAGTCACAAAATAATCAGACGAAATTAGGGTGCCTGCGACATGCCATTATGGGATTTTGTTGAGCCATCAGCTCAACTATAGTATGAAACTAAGTTTATAATATACATATATGAAAGTAGTAAATTCATTGGAGTAAATGTTGATTTATATAAATATAAATTGGTGTGATGTACGGTGGATTTGAGAGGGTTTTATGGATTTATATTTGAATATATTTTTGTATACGATGATGCATGTGTGTATGTAGATAGAGATATGAATGTAGTGAACATTTTTGAGTAATTGTTGACTGGAAATTTGTGTTGAAAAAAAATTTTTTTACACGATTTTTGGTAAAAAATTTTGGTTTGATTTGAAGAATATTTTTTGGTTTTGATAATTTTTTAATTTTTCGCATTTTGTTAATTTATTTGTAGCATTTATATTTAAATTGATTAAAGTAATAAATGATTTGATATGAATAAATAATATAGTTTGAATGAGCTGATTAGTTATGTTAATTTATAATTATTTAAATTGCGTTGAAAAAAATTGTTTTATAAACAAAAAATCGATGACATAAATTTATTTTTGGTGTCGAAACAAATAATAATTGATATTGATTGAATAAATTTAAATAAAGCAATCAAAATTGTTACACAAAATAATTTTGTTTAAAAAACTATAAAAATTTGTGTTAAAATTTTTTCAACAGAATTTTTATTAAAAAATTAGGTTCAATCAAGCCAAATATTTTTTCCCTTTAATAAATATTTTCTCTCATTTTGTTAATTCATTTGAAAAACTTATATTCAAATTAAAAAAAGAAAAATTAGTTGAATGATTAGTTAAATTGCCTTAAAAAAAAAATTGTTTTGTGAGTAAAAAATCAATGACATGAATTTATTTTTAGTATCAAAACAAACAATAATTGATATTGATGAAATAAATTCAAACAAAGCAACAAAATTTGTTGCACAGTAAAAAAATTTCGTGTAAAAATTCAACTAAAAATTAGTGTTAAATTTTTTTTTACTTAAAAGTTACATTCAATCAACACAACATTCATAAAAATTCAATTCAACACAAATATTATCCTAAACACTCGCAAAGATTTAAAAAATATCTCAACACAAAATTTATCTACTTCAACAAACAAAAATTAAGTGTCAGAATCAAATTAAAATATATCATTAACATAATTCAACTCAAAATTATTAATTCCCACTGGACTCCCACTCGAAATTCCCAAAAGTGCATAATCATATACATATAATATATACATAAATACATCAATAACAAATAAATAAATAAATAAATAAATAAATAAATAACAGTAGAAATATATTCACATCGATGATTCTTTTTTCTAAATGTCTGCGGGACTCGTTAGTGAGAACAGAAAGGAACTGCAGAGCATTGTCCTACCTGAAATAACCAGGATAGAAGACACTTCAAAAAGGATCACCCGCAGGGCCGGTTATGCTAATAACATGAACACAAGGGAATCCAACTCTCCCAAAATGCTCTGCCGCATCTTATCTACCTTTCACAATTTTTTCTTTTTTTCTTTCCTCTTTCTATTAATTTATTTTTCTTTTTTTTTTTTTTTTTTTTATCTCTCAAACCCGCGTCATTCTTCTTCTCCATCCCACCCTCACTCTATCTGCATTCTACAATACATTCACATTTGTATATAAATATATTTTATATGTATTTGTATAAATATATACCTGTGTGTATAAATATAAATTTTTTATTTTTATTTTACGTGGCTGTTGCTCTCCTTGGATCGCTGCGCTCAAGTCTATTAATAAACCTGTTCATTCAACTGGGCGGTCCACACTCGGACATGATTAGTCTTTGAATATAAATGAATTATTGAAATAAATATTAATTATTGGAGTAAATATTAATTATTGGAATAAATATTAATTATTGACTTTTAATTTACTGGGTGGAACGCATAAAAAATATTTTATTAATTTTTTAACTGTGAAGAAAAATATTGGGATGCATTTGGAGATATTTATGTTATCAAAAATGAGATTATTTTATTAATTTGATATTTAATTGAAACAAGATTTTGAGGATTAATTAAATTTTAATTTAAATTTTGAAGAGAAAAAAATTTTCTTTTTAATTTTATTTCAGTCGAATAATTTATATTAATTCATAATTTTGTTTTATGGTATGTATATGTATTTATTTTATCATATGGAAATTTATTAATCGAGTTATTAATTGGTTTTAATTATTTCATTAATTTTTTTTCGTAGAGAAAAAATTTTTTCTGAATTTTTTATTACTATTTATATTCGATAAAATTAAATAATTTAATAGATGTCTTGAAAAATTGATATACGCTAAGTTAATGAATGAAATTTGTGTTATTGTTATTTATAATAAATATTTAATTGGTATAGAGAATTTTGTTTTTTTTTATTTAAATGCTCGAAATTGAAGTGATAAAAAATGCCAATTTTTGAATGTCTGTAACTTCGTCGAAAATCATCATACAGACTTCAGCGACAACTCATTTTATTGGATATTTTATTTACTTCAAGAATATTTCAACAATTCAACGACCCAGCTGATAACCCAAGTGCTTTGTGCTCAATAACAAAAAAAGCTCAAAAGAGCATTTAGTCCAAATCGATAATTTTCCATCAATTTCTTTAATTCCTACAGACTTCAAAAACGAACATATAAAATTTTTATTGATACCATTTAAAAGCTGCATTTCTCCCCTTTATTTTGAGTACCCGATCATTCCCGAACGATTTTTTTTCAACAAGTTATTGAGCTTTAAAAAAAAAATCTCTCCTCGCTGTATAAATCAAAATTCCCTGAATTACAAAATTTTTATCGCTGCTATAACTAAAAATTTATTCTAAATATAAAATTAAATTAATCCAATGCATTCAGGATTTTAAAATGAAATCGTATTCTCAAATTTAATCCACCATCGTTTTCAAACTTTATTTAACGTATAGCAATAAAATGAATAATTTATTTCGAACTTTTAAAAACTAATTTAAGTATTGAATTGAATAGATTTTTTACACAAACATAGACAAATCGAAACAGTTGAATTTATAATAAAAAAAAAAAATAATTAGTGATAAATGAAGTGTTTATATGCTAGTTTATTTTTGATACATCAAAAGTAATTAATTTCTAACGAAAATCCTGAATATAATTTAATTTAACTTTCAGAATTAAATATCAAACTTTTATAAAATACAAAAAATTTTCTTCAGCTCTCGTTTCACATCTTCAAAATCATCAATGGTGTTATATATATATGCATTAGTAATTAATTAAGTTTATTTCGGGCAAGATACTATTCACTGCGACTTAAAATTTGAATACAAATTTATATTTATATGTGTATATAACTATATATGTGTATTTGAGTAGTAATAAGAGGAAATTTTGCTCGGAGCTATTTATTTCATTAGCTTTGAGTGGCAGTTGATTAACATGATAATTAATTCGTGGTTGAATTGAGACTTGTGCTTGCGGTATTGTTTCACCTCACAATAAATAACTGTATCTTATAATTAATTATTTCCTCGCACGAAATATAAAAATAAAAATGTGGTTATGAATCGAAATTATATGAATATTATTTTGATTTAACCTAATTTTTTAATTAAAATTGTGTGAGGAAAAATTACAACACAAAATTTTAGTGGACTTTTACACAAAATTTTTACTGTGTAACAATTTCAATTTATTTATTTAAATTTATTTAATCGATAACAATTATTATTATTTGTTTTGACAGCAAAAAAAAAATTTTCTTTTAGCGCAATTTGAATAATAATAAATTAACTTAACTAATCAGATCATTTAAACTATATCATTTGTTTATATTAAATCATTTTTAGTTTCATTAATGTATATATAAATTCTCTGAATAGATTTACGATACAAAAAAAAATATTTATTAAAGTTTTTAAATTTTAAGAAAAAAATCTGGGAAAAAATTATCAACAATTTTTTTTGTAATGCAATTTAAACAATTATATATATATCAATCTAATTTATCAGCTCATTTACTTTTATCAATTTAAATATAAATTCCTTAAATTGATTTACAAAAAGAGAAAAAATAAATCCGTATCAAAACCAAAAAATATTCTCAAAATCAAACCAAAATTTTTACTAAGAATTGTGTGAAAAAAATTTATTTCAACACAAATTTTCAGTGGACTCTTGCACAAAACTCCTTCCTGTGATCTTTGCTTTAAAATAAAAAGAAGCTTTGAATATCCAACTCCATAATTAAAATTCTCAAAAAAACCAAAAAAAATCACCTCTCCAATATTTATCACACTGCACTTTCCTCTCCATAATAACGCTCTCTTCAACATAAAATCCGTCACAAAATTCTCCTACACCATCCAACAAAAAAAAACTAATAAAAATACCACTCTACAAACGTTAAAAAAAAAAAAACAAAAAAACAAAAAATGTCGCAAAAACTCCCAAAAATTATTTACATTCCTTTTCCATACCACTCGAAATTTTCCTTTCATACACGTCATCATGCACTTTTACCGAACAGGAAACATATGCGAGCAACATTTTTAAAATAAACAAATAAAAAAAAACAGATGAAACGAAAAATAAAATATGAAGAAAAATAATTACTAAAAAAAAAAAAAAAATAGAAATTTACATTCTGTAGGATCATATGGACTTGCTTTTTCTCATTATTGTTCGTATAACCCTGCGGCACTGAACTTGCTTTTTGCAATTGTGACGGTTTTACCATGAGAGAAAACGTAAAATAAAAAAAAAAATAAATAAAAAAAAAAAAATAAATGAGTAAATAAAATTAAATTGATGTGTCTTTTTATATGTACATACATATAAATGTATAATACGTATAAATCAAAGATGGAGGGGGGTGTATATATAGTAGAAAAAAAATGAACATATGTGAGAAAATGAAAAAATAAATAAATAAATAAATAAATAAATAAATAATACTCGCTGTGACTTTGGGCTCATCATTAGCTTAATGTGTTCATGAAATGTTTTATATACCTGGCGTATTTTTTTTATTTCACATTTGCTCATGAATATAATAAATAAAAAATAAAAAAATGAGAGAAATGAAAAAATAAATAAATAAAAATAAAAAAATAGACGTCTGTGTTCGAGTGAGTATTTTATTTATTATTCCGGCGTTTTTGTTTTTTTGTTTCTCTTCTTTTAGGAAATAAAAAATATATGAATTGATAAATATATTTGTAAATGAAAATGGTATTAAGTTAATAAATTTTTCGAAAGGTTTGATACTTTCTAATTTCGAAATTTTCCTCTTCAAATATACACTTTTTTCTTTTTTCTGTTAAGAAATTTGTAAACACTTTGTTAATTCATATCTGTATGTTCATAAACAAAAACGGAGATTAAATACTGTAATAAATTATTCCAAACTTTCGAAAAAATATTTTTAAAAAAGAAAAAACAAATAGAAAAAAAAATTTTTTTTTTCTTGTATTTCAATTTTTCTCATCAAATATTCTTATTCATTCATTTATAGAAATTATATTTCCGATGAATATAAAACAAAAAAACGGATAAAAAATTTCTTAGACCATTATATAAATTAATTTTGATAAATATAAAAAAAGTCCCAAAATTCACGCAAGATTTTGGATACCACCAACGTGTTATTTCTTGCGTGAATTTTGGGACACTCTTGATATTCACAAAAATTTATTTCAATTTAAATATATCCTATATACTATGGACATTATACTGCGTATACAAATCAAACTACTCTTTTACTGCCCATGTATATACATTGTAAACATTATGTAGAAGGTTTATAGCGTCTATTGTAAAATAATAATTATTAGATCAATAAATTCCAGTTTAAAGAAAATTTGTTGTCAATTATAATCAACTTTCCAGCTCTACAACTCGAAAACTGTCGATCAGAGAGCGTTTGCAATAAAGAACTTTTTTGTAGCAAATTTAACGCCCTACAAAAGCTGTACATTCATTTTTTCCAAAAAAAATTTTTGATTACCGAAAAATCGAGTTGAAATCGAAAAAAAATTTTTCTCGTATTATTCAAATGGGAAATCAAATTTTTGAATTCACTAAGCCTCAGAATTTTTTTTCAAACGGGAATATTTTTTTTCTCTTTATAAATTATCAGATTTTCAGGTACGCCAGACAAAAAAAAATATCACCTAAAAATAAAACACCCTAATAAACATTTACATATATAAAAAAAATATATAAAAATACACTGAACTTTGAGAGTAAAAAAAAAAAACTCTTCTTTCTCGTTTCGTCGCGTCTTTTATCGTAAAACTCAGACAAAGGAATCATTTTAATGTTCTTTCTCACACAAGTATACATCTAAGTATACATATACAATATACATTTATATCCATATATCTGTAATGCCATTTCATTTTTGTTTATATTTCTAGTCTTTATTTCTTTTTCATTTTATCCATTTCATGTCTCAACCGGACAGATGCAGATTGCGCTGCATTTTTTTGTATCCTTACAAATCATTGTTTGTGAATGTGCTTTTGATCTGACGCTCAGCCAACGGTTCTTTATTTTTTTTTTTTTATTTTTTTCTTTTTCGTCTACATTTTACATTTGAAGCGATATCCAGTCTTGAGATTTATTTTTGTTTATATTTATATATATATATATAATATTAATATTTACTGCTTGGTGCTTTTTGAATCGTTCGCTTGTACATAATAATAAGTGTAAACATTACTTTTGGATTTTTGAAAGCTCAGTTTCGATGAATGGAAAAATAAAAAGAAAAATGTGTATGTGAATTATATTTGTTTTATTTTTTTTTAATATTGTTATATTTAATCTTCATTTTTTATTGTGTCGCTTGCTTCAGTGTCAATCATTGGTGCATAATATATCTAAATTTTATGAATACACTATTCATTGACTGCTAAATTATTATGAGAATCCAAAATGCCGCCCGAAATGCATCCATTGTTATAAAAATATTTAGAAATTTTTTACTCAAGAACAATTAATTTTTAAAAATAATTGCTAGGAATGAAAAGTGCTTAGAATTATTCAAGGAATGTTCCTGATTTTTTTCAGAATTTTTTGTTGATTTATTTTTGATTTTTTGTTTTTGGTTTTTTTTATTTTTTAACAAAATTGAAAAAAATGCTTTGAAAAAAATCTGAAAATATCCACGCATATTGCTTGATCGATTCTAAGCATTTATTGTAGTTTCAAAAATTTTTCTAAAAATTGTTTGTTACTCAGAAAAAAATTCATTAATTTAATAAATTATTTAATAATGTTGAGAATATTTTAATGCAAAAAATTTTGTAATTACCAGTTTGTATTTTGGTTTAAAATACCTGAAAAAAAAAAATCAAATAGTATCAAAAATAAAATATTTTCAGATTTTTTCAATTTTGCTAAAAAATAGAAAATAAAAAAAAAACAAAAAAATCAGGAAAAACTTTTGAAAAAAATCAGGAACATTCCTTGAATAATTTTGAACACTTTTTATTTCTAACAATTATTTTTAAAAGTTGATTGTTTTTGAGTAAAAAATTTCTAAATGTTTTTTCAAAATTGGGTGCATTTTGAGCGCCATTTTGGATTCTCATGATAATTTCGCGGTCGCAATGAACAGTGCATCTATAAAATTTTTATGATATCAAAATAAATGATATAAAAAGTAAATTAAAAATATTTTCATGTTTTTTAATATAAAAACCGCCATGTTGAATTTTCCTTTGGTCAAAATCAAAATTGAACCTCAAATTTGGCAAAAGCATACTCAAAAATACTAGAATACACTAGCTTATTGTGAATAATTCTCTTTCTTTTTGATCATGAAAAATATATTTGAAAATAACGTAAAAAATTTTGCATTTCAGACGTTGACTTAATTTATAATTTTAATTGTATCATAGTAATTTTATTTTTATTAATTATTTTTATTAATTCGACTAAGGTGTTTGAGATATAACTTAATGTTCAACAATATATAGTTTATAAGATATTAATACAATTTTGCAATCTAGTTTAATAATGTTTGAATGGATATTTGAGCCGTGGGAATTGTGTAATTAAATTTATATTGAAGCTGGGGCGAATAATTTGAACGATGCGAGTGACATCAATATGAGGTTCCACATTATAAATTGATGAATTTGAATATATATACATATATATAATTATAATTTGGGTATAAGGCATTTCGGATACAATTTATATCCTCTTCACATTACTGAAATGAAGTGAATTATGTTTAAAGTATTGGGAGGAATTTTTTTATTGTACAATAAATAGAGCGAGGAAATTTATTTGTTTGATAAAGTGCGGAATTAAAACTTTGTATTAATTTAATGGATAAGAAAAAATTAATTATGGGAAATGAATATTTTAAATGTGATTTAATGGCAATATATCGAAGTAGTTTTGGCGATAAAATTCAAAATTTTGGATATTAAGAAGTTGTATAAGATGATTTTGTGTGGGAAAGTATTAAAAAATTTTTTTTATACAATTTTTAGTATAAATTTTTTGGTTTTGATGAATATTTATTTTTTCTCTTTTTGTAAATATGTTTGAGGGATTTATATTTTAATTGATAGAAGTAAAAATGATTTATTATAAATAAATAATATAGTTTGAACGAGCTGATTAGTTGGATTTATTTATAATTATTTAAATTGCGTTGGAAAAAATTTTTTTTTGC
Organism: Microctonus brassicae; assembly: GCA_918226075.1. Classification (NCBI taxonomy): domain Eukaryota; kingdom Metazoa; phylum Arthropoda; class Insecta; order Hymenoptera; family Braconidae; genus Microctonus; species Microctonus brassicae. The sequence goes on from OW445482.1 coordinate 9,350,354, forward strand.
TGTTAAAACAAATAATAATTGTTATAGATTAAATTAATTTGAATGAAGCAATTAAAATTGTTTCACAGCAATTAATTTTGTGTAAAAGTTCACTAAAAATTTGTATTAAAATTTTTTTTATAGAATTTTTGCTTGAAATTTGAAAAATTTTATAAATATTTTTTCTTATTTTGTAAATCTCTTCAGAGAATTTATATATAGATTAATGAGAGTAAAAACAATATAATATAAACAAATGATATAGTTTAAATGAGCTGATTAGTTAAGTTAATTTATAATTGTTCAAAATGCATAAAAAAAAAATTTTTTTTTGCTGTCAAAACAAATAATAATTGTTATTGATTAAATAAATTCAAATAAAGCAATTAAAATTGTTGCACAGTAATAAATTTTGTATAAAAATTCACTAAAAATTTGTAATAAAATTTTTTTTACAGAATTTTTATTCAAAATTCAAAAATTTTATTTGAAATTTAAAAATTTAATTCAAAACTCATATTTAAATCAATGAATGCAACAATAATTTGATATTTAAACAAATAATATAGTTTGATAGAGCTAAATAGTTAGGTTGATTTTTTTAATTATTTAAATTGAATTAAAAAAAAAATTGTTTTATAAGTAAAAAATCGATGACATAAATTAATTCTACGTGTCAAAACAAATAATAAATGTTTTTGACCAAACAAATTTAAATAAAGCATATAAAATTGTAGCTCAATAAAAATTTTTGTGTATAAAAGTCCACTAAAAATTTGTGTTAAAATTTTTTCTACACAATTTTTGCTCCAAAATTACATGAAATCAACAAAATATTCATATAAATTCGCTTCAACACAAATATTATATCAAACACTCGCAAAGATTGAAAAAATATGTCAACAAAAAATTTATTTCCTTCAACAGAAAAAAATTCAGTATTAAATCCAGCATAAAATATCATTAATTCCCAAATTCCCAAAATTATTTTTCATCATCGTACTAATAATAAAAAATCCATTATCATCATTTTCATATTGACCATCATCCAAGGATAAATACAAAATGTTAATACTAAACTAAACTATGTATTCATCTCTTGGGTATTACCCACAACATCAAAGTGATTGACAGTGAGTAACTTTACAAGGTAAACGCACATGGACGAACGTCAAAGTACACCTCGTTTAATATTTCATTGTTAATTATACCAGTCAGTTATACTAAAATATATAAATAATATATACGACCATATACATCTACACTTATACAAATACCTAAACAAACCACTACACTACATATATATTAATATATTTAATATATATAAACAAAAATATCCACAAGTAAATATGTAATTTATACATTAAATAAATCATAAGCTTTATTTTAATAAAAAATTTATGCAATTTAATAAACTGAATATTAATCATATTTTTATTATCTGAATTTAACGCTCATTAGTTTATAAAAAAAACATTTATAATAATATCTGTTATTTTTTTATTTATAAATATGATTTCGTGTATTAAAATTGTGTGAAATTAAAATTTATTTTTATTTAATTTTGTTATTATTATTAAATAAATATATAAATAAATAAATAAATGAATTATTGAATAGAGATAAATTAAAAGTTATCTTTATTTAATATCAATAATTCAATTAAAGATAAATTATTTGTGGAAAAAAAAATTTTTTTATTATTAATAATCGAAAATATTTAACTAATTTATTATTAAATAGCGTTAATAATATATTTTATCAAATAAAAGATTGTGTGAAATTAAAATTTATTTTTATTTAATTTTGTTATTATTATTAAATAAATATATAAATAAATAAATAAATAAATTATTGAATAGAGATAAATTAAAAGTTATCTTTATTTAATGTTTATTTAATATTAATAATTCAATTAAAGATAAAAAATTATTTGTTGAAAAAAAAAATTTTTTTATTATTAATAATCGAAAATATTTAACTAATTTATTATTAAATAGCGTTAATAATATATTTTATCAAATAAAAATTGGATAAAATGAAAATTTATTTCGACTCTTTTATTTAAATTGTTATTGTAAATCAATAAATTTATTATACATATTTATTCAACCACAAAATAATTCATTAAATAAATTATTAATTTCGACAAAATGTTTTATTTCATTTACACCACATAAATAATTAATCCTGAATATATTTATTTAAATGAATAAAATGAAATTTTAATTTAGTAAAATATTAAATTAATTCGTAATTTATTAAATAAATAATTCAATAAATTAAACAGTATAATTTTTCTTATAATAAATTTAACGTAATATTTTTATTAAATATTATGTTTCATTAAATATTAATTATATAACATATTATTTTATTTAATTTTGAGAAATAATTATTTTTTCATTTTATTTATTTTAATTAAATTTTTTATTTACTTCATAGTATTATTTGTTTACGATAGGAATTTTTATAATAATAACTCACCACTACAAGCATCTTTGAAATCACTGCAACAATCGCCAAGTTTCAAGCACGCATGATCGCAATAACATGGTTTTTCTGTATGACGACGAACAATTGCATTTAATGATATTTTTTGCACAACACACGTGGAATCTTTGCCAGGACAACAAAGATTTGATTCACGACAACTACCAGCAAATATTAAATTTATCAAATGACAACAAATAAAAAATAATATATATGAAAATTTTAATAATCCTCCGAATGAAAACATTTTTTTTCCCATCATTTTAATCATTTTTTAAATTATGAAAATAAAGAAAGTAAATTATTTTTTATATTTAATCGTAGATAATATTTATTTAAATAAAAGTCTAATATGAAAATAAAAAAAATAATTTCACGATTATTTTCAAAGTAATATTTCGTTTTTTCTTTTAATTATTTTGATGATACATTTTTTTTCTGTTGAATTTTGGTTTATTTTTTTGCCCTCTTTGTGTAACTTTAATAAAGTTTCGCGCTCGTTTGGCTGTCGATCAGTCGGATAAGTTTTGTTTGTAAATATATATGTATATGTTTGTTTGAATGGTGTGTGTATGAGTGTGTACATGTATGTATGTATGTAGAATTTGTCTTGTCTTTTCCCTCGGTCTTTACCGAAGACCCTCGCGGCTCGAAGGCCTACACAATTCAACTGTGGCTTCCCGGTGGATGGTTAAGTATTAAGAATGCTTTCCCATAGAGACGTCCCCACCACTGTCTTGTGTTGTACACATATGCATCTATGTATACAATATAAAATTTTGTGTTAGAGTTTATCAGTGAAAATTTATATGGACTGTTGAAGCAGGAAAATAATTTTACGATGAATTTGATAATATTTTATGTTGAATTTAAGATTTAATTTTTGTTTGTTGAAGGAAATAAATTTTTGATTGACACATTTTTGGAATCTTTGCGAGTGTTTAATATAATATATTTGTGTTGAATCAGAAACAGATTAATATTGTGTTGATTTAAAATGACTTTTAGGTGAAAATTGTGTGAAAAAAATTTTAACACTAATTTTTAGTGAACTTTTACATGAAATTTTTTACTACGTAACAATTTTAATTGCTTTATTTAAATTTATTCAATCGTTAATAACAAATTCATGTCGTCAATTTATTATCGTTGAAGCAATTTTTTTTTTTTTTTTACATAATTTATATAATTATAAAAAACTAACTAATCAGCGTGTTCGAACTATATTATTTATATAAATTGAATCATTTTTACTCTCATCAATTGTAATATGAATTCATTGAATACATTTACAATAAAAAGAAATTAATTTGCATTAAAATCATAAAATATTCTCTGAATAAAACGAAATTTTTCATTAAAAATTTTGTAACAAAAATTTCTTTCACACAAAATTTTTCACTGTGTAACAATTTTTATTGCTTTATTTAAATAATCATTACATCAATAACAATTATTATTCGTTTCGACACTAAAAATAAATTCATATCGTCGATTCTTAACTCCTAGAAAAAATTTTTTTTAACTCAATTCAAATAATTATAATTAACTTAACTAATCAGCTCATTCAAATTATATTATTCATTTATATTAAATCAACAACACTTTTATCAACTTATCCATGAATTCCTTAAATAAATTCACAAAATAAAAAAAAATAAATATTCATCAAAACCAAAAAATATTCTCAAAATCCAACTAAATTTTTCACTAAAAATTGTCTAAAAAAATTTTTTTTCAACACAAATTTCCATTTCACTTTTACCCAAAAAAATTTTCTACTAATTATACTTTTTTTCGCTCCAATCAAACACCACAACAATCATCACCAACAATAATGAAATTAAAAAAAAATTCCTTTTCTCTTAAAATTTTCCAATACATTCAAAAACAACTATCGAATCTTCAAATAATTTTCCCAATAAATTCAATTCCACATTACTCTTATTTCAAAATTGAAAATGTCCTCGTCACCACCATTATTATTATTATTATTATTATTATTATTATTATTATTATTATTATTATTATGGAGAAAATCACATGGTTTATAATTTTCAAATATAATTTAATCCAATTTTTATATCGTCTCATTTAAAATTGCTGCAGCCACGTGGTTAAATATCGATTGACTTCAGCACAAAAATATACAAATATATATGGGGCATTCCACGCGAAACCGGCCACTCATCTGACTTTGCATCTCCGATTTTTTTGATAACTTTTGAACTTTAACTTTTACTATAGTCCAGCTCGGAAGTAACTTCAATGTTAAGTATCAAGATTTCAGATATTTCTTCATGTATATGAGTGAAATGAAATATTTTTTAAACTCGAAAAAATATAGATTCTTAAATTCGATTACTACGTTTTTTAAAAAATCATCATTTAATGTTCAGAGCTTATCCGAGAATCATATGGGAATCCAATTTATGGAATTTCGTAGGATTTTTTTATCTAATTTTGCATCTAAAGACGAAAATTGAAAAAAAAAAATCACTTTTCAGTAAACATGAAAATTTAAAAATTCGAAAAAAAACATAGATCAAATCATTTGCCCATCAGTGGACCAGGGAGAAAAGTTGCGGGATGAGTGACAGTATTTTAAGAAAAATTTTCAAAAAAATCAATCGCTACGTGTTTTTTAAAAATCAACATCTTATAATTCAAACTCAAAAATTTTATAGAAATACGATTTTGAAAATTTTTTTGATTTCATATTCTGAAAGTGCTGTAAGAAAGGAAAATTAAAAAAGAAAACTCGTCTCAATCGGCCCATTTTTCATAAAGTTACAGGCATTTGAAAAAAAAGAGTCATTTTTTTCGAAAATCGATAACTCAAAAACGACTGGACAAAAAAAATTCCAAAAAATCATGAAAGTCTTTCTCAATGGGTACTATAAGTTAAAAAATTATCAAAAAAATCGGAGATGCAAAGTCAGATAAGTCGCCGATTTCACATGGGATGCCCCATACATATAATATTAATTATGTATATACATATATAGATAGCATTTTGCATTATATCAATATATATATTACTGCGCATCATGGAGAATAGAGACAGGAGGCGCAACTAATATGGCCGGCAGGTCTCGAAAATGAGTCGAAATCATCCTCGGTGAAATAGTTCGAAAACCCGCTACTCGCGTCATTGGCAGCGGTCTGCTACTGTTAAATTGTAGCAAGAGGGGATAAGGGTGGAGCCAAGTAGATCACATGACCGAAGCCAAGGAGAAGAAATATTTCAAATCTCATGGCAAGTTAACTGTGTACTGTGGCGCCCTCATTTATTTGGTACAAATAAAACCATATTTATTAAAATTTAGATATATTACATCATATCTTTTTTGAGATTTGTGCATATTTTTCAGATATATATGTCATCTCCGCAAATAAACAAATAAATAATATTTATAAAAATCATTATGAATGATAATATAAATGATGATTAATTATCTGCCCTGGATATTTTCAAAGTATTCAGGCATTAAGAAAAATTGTAAAATAACTGTCGTTATGAAAGTTGTTCATAAAAAAAAACACAATAAATTGAATATTATAGGTTCGTTAATTCTCTTTGAAGTTATATGACTTTTCCATATTCGAGGAGGTAATCTCGTGTCCGAGCCTAAAATTTGAAGGTTTTTGAAGAATTTTTTTTTTGCAGAAAATGAAATTCAATCTTTTTATGAAAATTATATGTTATTATTTACATACTAAAAAATACGAAAAAATTTTTGTTGAATAAAAAAAAAATTATTAACGTCATTTTGGTGTCTTAAGGGGACCTTCTGGTCTAGCGGACGAAAATTCGATAGATTTTCAACTTTTTTTTTTTTTTATGAAAAAAATCAACAATGCTATTCAAACTTTGTAAATATATTTTATCAATTATAATCCCCACAAAAATTAAAAAAAAAAAAATAAAAAACAAAATTATTATTATAAAAAAAATGGCCCCAAAGTTGTCCCTGTAAATAAAACCGACCTTGCTGACGGGAATGGTTCTGGCTTTTCTACTCATCTAAAATCAAAAATAAAAATTGATCCTTAATTTTTATGAATGTATGGCAGTTTCATTCTATGGCAGGAACTAGCATGAAAAAAAAAAAAAAAATTGACAAAATGACACGTTGTTAAAATGAAAAGTCTGAAAACAGCCTCATTTTTGCAACGTTTTGTTTATAAAAAAATTAGAAATATTTGACAGAAAATTTTTATTCTAGTTCCGACCATAGCTGCTAGTGTACTTAATAACGTGTTCAAATTTGAGACAAATCGGTCGAGTAGTTTTTTTCGAATCATTCCCATGAGACAGAAAAAAGTAGTTTCGATATAAACGCGTTTGAAGTTGATAATATACCCTTCTATACCTACTACGGCACTGACCTTTATTGGGCTAGAAGGCCTTCTAAAAGGATTGAAGAAGGCCTCTCGAAAAAAAAATAGGTGGCTGGCCCCCCTGACTACTCTTTTTGTAATCATCAGAAATCAAAATTTCCAAAAGATTATTACATAGTAGGGTTGTCATTCCGTCCCGTACCAGATTCAAAAAATTTGGATGAAAAATAAAAAAATGGTGGCCTTGTTAAAAAAAATTTTTTAAAATTGACTTTTTCTTTGCTTTAAAATTAAGATAAAAAAAAAATTAAAAAAATCTAATTCTGGTACCGGACAAGGCATTGATGTGTAGAACCTTGTGTTAAAATTTCAGACCGATCCGTATAGAATAGTTTTTTTTTAATCATCCGGGCCGACGGAAAAAAAGTAGTTTCGAGAAAAACGCGTTCAAAGTTTGGAAAGAAAATTTTCATTGAAATTTTATACTTACATTAATCATCTATTCCTGGCGCGTACGTTCTCAACTTATTAAACTTTGAAAATATGTAAAAAAAAATCAATTTTTTGAAAATCGGACACGAGACTACTCTCTCAAGTATATTTAAAATTTTGTCTTTACGTTTGATATCTTATAGATAAATTATAGTAGTATCACAATTTATTCAGCACTCTATCTGCTTTTTCTCAAACTTATATTATTCCCCAAGAACCATTTTTTTTTTTACAACTATATTTTATATATTATATTACATCATCTTTATTTTTTTTTCTTCTCCTATGTAAAATTTCCAATGGTTCCCGAGAAAATTATGAACTATTGGAAGGTTTGTGACACAGTTTAAGAGGGGTATTGTAAACTCGGCACATACTTCAGGTATAGAAAATAACAATAGTAAAATTTGGTATAGAGTTTAGAAAGTCATCTTCTGAAACGATCAAACTTGAAGAACATAAATTGATAAAGCGACCCTTACGTTTGCAAAAAGAACAGAGATAATATCTTGATAACAGAATTCATTAATTTTAATTATAATACATACATATGGAGAACATACTACAAGACAGCTATATTTTTATTATTTAGGATCATAAGAATGACATATTATTTTGAAATATTGTACTTCAGACAAAATATTATTTTTATATTCACCTCGTCTACTCTTCTAATTGTCTTGCACGAAAATTTTTCTTCTATTCTTATTTTTTAATGTGTGGTTAATTATAACCTACTAAGAAATCAACAACATTTTCTGAAAAATTACTGAAATTATTCATGTATAAGAAGATCAATAATTGAAATTGATGAAAATAACGAAAAGAAATGATTGAAATTAATAAAAATCATTTGCTCCATATAAAAATACTGCAGGTATCTAACAGTACATATTTCTAGGGTAAGTCCAGTGTAAAGATATATGCCACAGCGAAAGAGATTCCGCATCATGACATCTCTACCGGACTCACCTTACATGATAATATTGCAAGCCTAAAAAATCTTATAATAAATGCAATAAGAGATGAAGATGGGGCGAGTTTGATGCTGCCCGTTTAAGATGCATTCCCCTGAAAATTATCCTCCCAGTATCTACATTGGAAAAAAATTTGCCAGAAGCAAAAAAATAACATTTGTTTCGACTAAATATTAAATATTTGAAATAAATATTTGATTTAATAAAATAAGATATGTTTTTTTTTTTTTTTTTTTTTTTTTTTTCAAAAAGACTTTAGTCAATTTGTTTTCTGAGTGCATGATATTGCCATATCTGATCGTGCAAAAGCTCTTTTTTCGGGCATCTACAATCTTAATGAATGCTGAAAATTAATTCCCGTTCATGATGACGAATGATGAATTGATGAAGGTTGAAGTTTTGAGATGAAAAAGAAACGTGGAAAAAAATGAATATTGATTATTGCTGATTAATTACTACTTATATGATAAAAGCCCCAATTAACTTTATTGAAATATTATATTTTTGGATGTACAAGTGTACTTATATTCGTGTAAATTATTTCACATTCAGCAATTATGAATATATTCATTTGATGACGACAATTTGACTTTGGCTTCATTGATTTTTTACTAAGCTCATTTTTTCCAATATTATTTACAACATGTTTCTTTGACTTACTCGTCACGCTGCAATTATGTTGTATTTCATTATAATTCGAAATACCGTACAAAGTCAGGTAATGTAAAAGCCAGGTACATACTTCTAAGTGCATATATATTTTCAGTATCTATAAGTCATATTTTTGACTTAATGACTTTCTATTTTATTACCTTAGAATTATGGGCGTTTTCGGTCCTGTACTGCAGTTTTCCAAATTTTAAATATTCCTTCATATTTTATTTGAGTCAATACTCATCGTACTACAAGTGTGTCAACATCATTGCTAGAGTGCACATAGTGTCTAATTAATTTTCTAATTATATTTTTGTTTTCGTGATTACAATTTCTATTGTTCAAAAATGACGAAAAGAGTGTGTTCCATCCCTGGTTGTGCTTCAGGATCAGCAAAGGAAAGAAGAAAAAATCAACAACTTGGACTCCGAAATAAAACTTTATTTAAAGTGCCGAAAAAGGTAAGTCATTTGTTCAATAATTGCAAAATAGGGGAGAATTCACTATGATTTTCTTCCTTTTCATAAATTGTTCATTTCATTTTTCAAGAAATTTGTTTTTAAAGTTACGAGTTGAAATTCTAAATCCTCGATAATAATAAATATTTAGCCGGTGGAAGTAAAAAAATATGTGGAACGTATGTACTATCTCCATGCACAGTACAAATTTTGTGTTCATACTTATTCCGAAATAGTGTTGAAATTTTTTTTACACAAATTCAACAGGAAAATGATGTCAAATCACAACGTTATATTCATGTTACTCGGTTGGACTTACATGCTATACATGAAGAATTGAAAGACATATTGTCACAAAATGTGTAAATTTGAACGACAAAATTGTTGTGTTACATTTTACATGAAATATCATATATTCCATATGAAATGATTTTCCTGTTTTTACATAAAATCTTGGGTTAGAATTGGACATGAAATTATGGTGAAAAATTTTTGACACAAGTCTGAGTGGACAGCTTTCTCACAATATTTTTTACATTTAGTATTTATTGCAGTGCAGACGGTTGTGTATAAACATCAGTAGGGTACGTGGGCCAATAAAACTTGAAATTTTTTGTTCTTCTGCTACCATGAAAATATTGTTCAGGGTGATAAAAAAATGAGCCTGTAAAAAAGGCAACTCTTAATTTTGATTTAAAAAAGTGTCGCATCGTGATTTTCATTTCCCATTTGAATAACATGTAGAATTTTTATTTTAAATCGTTAAAATTTTGTAGCTTACGAACCAATAAACGGATTCAAATGATCAATACATATTTTCAAAGGAAATTGAACGCTCTACAAAAAAGGTATCTATTACCATTTTTTCATAACTATTACTGTTTAGAAGATATCGGAGGTTAAAGATTGAAGTATTTAACAAATATTCTTTGTTACTTTTAAATTTTATAACTCGTAGACAAATAAATATTATAAAGTGCGTAATATATATTTTTGTAGGAAATTGAACGCTCTACAAAAAAGGTCTCTTGTAAATGTATCTTGTAAAAATATCTTCTAAATGGTTAGAGTAATCGATTAACTACAAGAGTTCTTTATTGTATAAAGCGTTCAATTTCCTACAAAAATATATGTTGCACACTTCATAATATTCATTTGTCTACGAGTTATAAAATTTAAAAATATAACAATAGTTATTTGTGTATCTAGGCCGGAAAGTTGATCATTTTTGGCCAAATCCGAAATATGTGGCCGAGGCGTAGCCGAGGTCCACTATATTTCGGATAAGGCTAAAAATGATCATCCGGCCTTGATACACACAATATTTTTTAGGCGAGTGCCTCAAAAAATGATGTTTAAGGGATTAAATAGTCACTAAAATGACAAAATTAATGAAAATGTACTTCGCTGTATACCTATACATATTATAGTATAATATAGATATACAGCATGCGCTGGGATCACGCGACTTTGTCTTTTGTTTTATGGGTAAATATAAAATAACAGATTGCGTTGCTACACAGTTCAATCACAAACGTTGTATCTGTCAGTATCGTAGCGTTTGGATTAAAAGTAAAATAATAGTATGTTTCATCATGTTCACTGTTAAATAAATATTTATGTTTTAGTTATTATATATTTAATAATATATATTATAATGTTATGAAATAATATTTTAAACTCCTGCTTTAGTTTCGTTATTTTTAAGGAATAAATTTATAATAAATATTATGATCAATTGAAATAATTAACATGCGTCCGTGAAGTAAAAAAGTGTACAGAAAAGTATCATTTTAGGGACTCTATTTAGTCCCTAAAACGTCGTTTTTTGAGGCACTCGCCTAAAAAGAATATTTGTTAAATTCTTCGAACTTTAAACTCCGATATCTTCTAAACAATAAAAGTTATGAAAAAATTGTAAGATACCTTGTTTGTAGAACGTTCAATTTCCTATGAAAATATGTATTGATCATTTTAATCTGTCCATTGGTTCGTAAGCTACAAAACTCTAATGATGAAAAAGAAAATTTTTCATGTTATTTAAATGGGAAATCAAAAATCACGATGCAACACCTCTTAACATTAAAATTAAGAGCTGCTCTTTTCACAGCCTCATTTTTTTGTCACCTTAAACAATATTTTCATGGTAACAAAAAAAAAATTCAATTTTTTTTTTTGGCCACCCTAATATATACATATATACATACATATATTTGTGAATTGTACATTTCAGTGACAAAAAATTCCAACATTTGTACATTTCAGTGATTTCACTACGTAAATGTGACGTCACATAAATGTTGAAACGGGTATTTATGCATTTCTGTGACGTCACACAAATGTTTTCATGTGATTTGTGAATTTATGTGACGTCACAAAAATGTCTACATTATGGATTCAAGTGTTTTTCATTATTTGTGCATTTCTGTGACACTACAAGAAATCAGTCGACCCATCCAATACGATTCAATCACATCGTTCCTATATGTTTTTGAAGCGAATGATAACATCTTTTGTGTAGATCTATATGAATAAAGGGAGAATTTTTCTATATTTAATTTAAAAAAATCACAAACAGCAAATAAATTAAGAATTCATTTTTTGAATATGTCACACGTATACCTTTCCTTTTACATCAGTCATGAACAATTAATCAGTGATTATTCCAATAAGATAAATTGTTTGTGATGATTTGAATTTATTGAAGCCGTAGTATATGAAAAAATTTTGGACATTTTATGACCTTGCAATTTCATTACGTCGACATGACGGAAGCACGAATTTTTTCAGGCCACTTATGCGTTTCACTCACTGGTTTGAAGAGAGCACGTCATCCATGTGGACGTCTTGTGGACGTATTTTCACAGCGTGCATCCCTCGTGTGAACGCATGTGGACGTTGATCATTATTACTCGCGCGCGTTCCATTCTGAGCGATTAATTTTTTTAATAATTTGTTTCAAATGTATGCATATGAATGCATTTTTTTTTTTTTTTAGAATTGTATTTCCCATGAATAATTTGATTCATGTCTGTTTTAAATGCTTCTTTATTTTTTTTTAATGTTTTAGTCACATTGCTTTTTCGTCAAGTTGGACTCATTTATTTCAACTTATTACATTGTGTTTGTCAATTATTTCAACAAATATTACACAATAGATTGGTGAACATAACTCATTACAAGAAACACAATGAAAAATTCAACATGAAAATATATTTGTTTATTAAACAAATAGGGTAAATTGCTCGTCAATGCGATTCACTGTCTCACGAGTATCTAGTTTTACCTGTTCTGATAGGCAACGCCCGAAACTGAAAAAACTTTTCTCTACCTACGGTCTCACTATATATAAAGGGAAAGCGTACGAAACAGGAAGATTTTATAGTGACTTCCGAAATAGGACCCTCGGAAAAGGAAAATACCGATAATTTCACTTATTTCATATTGAAATAAAAACTATAACATCCTACTAAACAAAACATTTGAAAATTTTTTATATAAAAAAAAATTTTTTATTAAGGACGTTCGGTAGAGATAGAACCCTCCAATGAATTTATTTGAAATTTCGACTAGACGTTCTTATTGTTGTTACAATAACCCTGTCAAAATTTCAAGAGGTTCATCTGTTTCGTTTTCGAGATATTGAATTTCAAAGTTCAGTCATTTTAACACGGTCGCTTATGGGAAAACTGATAAAAACTCAGTTTTAAGAAAATTGGCCCAATGAATTTCGCCAATTTTTTTATATGTAACAGATAATATCATTAATTTCATGTATACCAATTTTCGTGACGACCATCTGATTCGCTTATTAATAAAAAAATAAATAAGAGTTTCACAGAAACGCAACGGCAACGTCGCTAGTAGCGGGAAATTCAAAATGCTATGGGGCGTCATACCGATGCAGCAGCGAGCAGCAGTGTCTGCCACTGATGCGTGTTCATGAACACTCACACATTGAAGACCCGGTACGGCGTTGTCAAGTCGTCACTCATCGCTAGTTCCTCCTTGCCCCGTAAATGTTTCCTCCCGCTAACTCTACCGAACGTCGTCCTTCACAACAATGTATATTTTACGTAATGCTTTAAATGTTTCATCGAATACCTATCTATTATATTCTAATATATTTTTATATTCGTATCAACCACATCTCTCCCCTATGCATTAATTTTATGTTTAGCTTTTGATTCCTCTTTGATATTATTTTGCTTAAGAGCAAAACACCTGACATATCTCATTTAATTGTGAATTCAATCTCGGAAAGAAAAAAAAAGAATAAAATCTTTGATGAGAGATAAAGAACAAGGTAGAGACAAAGATAGAAGAAAAGAGAAAGAGAGAATATTGATTTCTTTAATTATTTGTTTTCTTTTCTCTCTAAGTAATGGAGCCAAAAAAAAAAATTTTTCCCGTGTTCTTTATATGGGAAATCAAATTTTTGAAAGAGTGAAACCTCTAAATAACTTAGAATATTTTTCCAAGCCGAAAAATTATTCTTTTTTTAAAAATTATCAGATTTTCAGGTGGGATAAACAAAACAAATATGGCCTTAAAATGAAACACCCGAGTATATATATATTAACACAAAATATATACAGTAACATTTAACATTTAGCTGAGTGAAACAGCGTATAATGAGGTACTTAATCTGTCTACCCAAAAATGAAACATTCCTTATATCTAAAACAGTAGCGTATAACCAATTTTATAATCGTAATAGTATTTGAATGACTATGGGTCAGCGTAATTGATTTTTTATGTAGAATATTCTGTTACATATACATATATATATATATTAGACTGGGCCAAAAAAATTGAATATTTTTTTTTTTGAAAGCTATATCGAGAATATTATTTAGAATGACAAAAAAGAAATTTCATGAAAATTTGAGCCCTTAATATTAATTTTTAGAGGTCTATCACTGCTATTTTTTATTTTTATTCATAGTTTGATGTTTTACGTTGGAACTGTCAAAACATTGGAATAAAAAAATTCAATTTCACTTATTTTTATCTAAAATTGAATTCTCTACAAAATAGGTCTGATTGAAAATTTTCGTCAGACAAGCCGTTTTCGAGTAATTGAGCTTAATAAATCGATGTGTTTTTTCGATTTGCCCTTTTTACTTTGGAATTTTGTAACTAATGAATCAATGAATATTCAAAGGAGCTCACGTCAGATTCTTGAAGGAAATTTAATGTTCTACAAAAAAGGTCTCTTAATATTTTTGCCTAAATTTAATTTTTCAAAAGTTATTCACGATTGAAATCGATGAAAAAATTGAAATTTCAAGTTTTCCATTCTTAACCCATTTTTTTTCACTTAACGGAACAAATTCACTTTTTCGATCATTATTGAACATTATTCATCAAAAATCTCTCAATATTTATCATTATTTTAACAATGTTATTACGAAAATATGTAAATTTTATAATAAATATCAATTTATTTTTGCCTATTTGATTATTTTTCAACAAAAGCGTAGTTATATTATCTTCAAGTAATTTTTGGGTAGACAATTATTTCGTTTTATTAATGAAAATTACTCGAAAACGGCTTGTCTAACGAAAATTTTCAATCAGACCTTTTTTGTAGAGAATTCAATTTTAGATAAAAATAAGTGAAATTGAATTTTTTTATTCCAATGTTTTGACAGTTCTAACGTAAAACATCAAACTATGAATAAAAATAAAAAATAGCAGTGATAGACCTCTAAAAATTAATATTAAGGGCTCAAATTTTCATGAAATTTCTTTTTTGTCATTTTGAATAATATTCTCGATATAGCTTTCAAAAAAAAAATATTCAATTTTTTTGGCCCAGTCTAATATATATATATATATATATATATATATATATATTATATATATATATTAGACTGAAACACCCTAATATATATATTAGGGTGTTTCAAAAAAAAGCAACATTTTTTTTTTCCCTCGGAAACAGGCTTAAAAGTTTCGTTTAGATCAGAGAATAAGTCCCTGAAAATATAAGCCCTTATTAATATTAATATTAAGATAGTGCATACCGCATTTTTCTATTTTCCATAAGAATAACATGGGAAGAATTGTTTTTACATCTTCTGATCTTTGCAACTTATAAACTACTAATTACACAGGAAATCGCAATACATATTTTTTGCAGCTTTCCAAAAATTTGATGTATGATGTGGTGTAGCTTTAATTAAAAAATTTAATAGTTGCCTAACAAACGACGATGATCAACGACAATATTTATAGCAAGTTGTCCAGAACCATCGCAAAAATTATTCGTCGTACGTTAAATCATATTATCAATTGCTTCAATCCCAAGTGAATTACTTGGAATTGTTATTATAAAATATTGAAAAAATTTCGATCAGATAAATAAATTGACTGATTCATGACATACGATCGATTTTGTATTTATAATACCGTACTTGTTATTTTTCAGCTCTAGTGTCATTAAAAAGCACGAAAATCTAGATTAACCAGCGAAATTTCAAATTTCCATCTGTTTAATTGAATTTTTCTCGAAAAAAATGCATACAATTTTTGCAGGCAACCAATTGAACAGCATAAAATGCCGTGAAGCTTTAGATCAATAAAAAAAAAATCAAGATTTACGTGTTGATCAAATGGGAATTAATTTCAAATTGATGGCAGGAGTACTTAATATCAAAATTAAGAGTTCATCTTTGGAGGGAATATTTTTTTTTCAATGTATAAAGTGATATTGCGTTTGTTAAGCAAAGAAAAAAAATAGTCACCTCAAAAAAGCACCCTAATAAAACGACTTTATAATATTTGAACATTTTCAATGTAATAGCGCATATACAATGTGATTGACTACGTATAATGCACTTCCTTCAATACAGCTGATTATCGTTGTATTGTTGAAAATGATCTCAAATAATATTTCATTTTTTTTCTCAGCATGTACAGTGTTTTTTTCTATGATTTTTATCTGAATTTTTCCTATGTTTTTAACCTCGTAAATAGATGCAAATATTCTTCTTCACCTCAAGTATTCCAGATATAATCATTGATGTATATTATGAGTTCCTCATTTTCATACTTTTCTCTCTTTTTTTTTTGAGAATTCAATTTTTCGGCACCAGTGGCAAATTAGTTTGGATATTGAATTGAAGGATACAGATGTTTTATGCGAGCGACATTTTCGTGAGAATGATATCATTCGTAACGATGAGGTAACGCTAGCGAATGGGGATAAATACATATCTCCACGGCAGATATTTAAATTAGCACAAAATGCCGTTCCCATCAGGCTTCAGAATAATAACGAAGAAATTAATGAAATAACAATTGATTCGGTGAACGAAGAAATATCTCAAGTGAACCATGAGACAGTAATATGTGACGAAGATCATGAAGCACAACCTGAAATAGATTGTTCAAATGTGACGATTCGAAATGAAATAACGGATGACATCATTTTGAATGCAGCTGACGAATTAATTGAAGGTAAAGAAACAGAAGCTGTACTAGCTGATGAAATTTCATTGACGGCAGATAATAAGCTTCCGTCAATCCATGAACTATTTGTAAGCACTACTTGTGAGTCTGGAGACGTCAGCTGGATCAGGAATATAAGAGAGAAACTCCCTGCAGAATGGCAAATTAATAAATATTCCAATGCTATATTATTGTCACATATCAATCCTGTAACTTTTGAGATGAAGAAGCGAATAAAAATAATGTCCGATATGACAATAGAGGTAATTTTTTGAATGCAACATTTGCAGTAAAAAAAAATTTTTAGAGTAATAATAGCTGCTATATTTTCTGCGTTGTGATTTTAGGTGTATGTCAATAATGCTATTGCATGTATCAAGAATTTGCTACCCATTAAATCCATAGATGATTTGTTGAAAAATGTTGTAATTGTACATAATTTATTGTTATGTTGTGGAACAGGAATCGAAAATAAGTGAGTATATCATGTTACGAAAAATTTGTTGTCAGTATATAAGTATATACTTACGCATAATATTATCTGTAAATATATTTCTCTTTCACTAGGCGATCAGACAACTGTCTTATTGTTGTTGAACCTTCATCATACAATAGGTTTAATCACATAAGATGTCAAAATTGTAAAATATCAAGGCAGAAAATTGTAGGAAAATTATCTACACAAAAAAAAATTGCAGCACGCATGAAGACCACGAACAAAATTTCTAAAAGACTCCTACAATGTTATAGACATAAAAATAAAACATTGCGTTGCAAGGTATGCATTTATTTTGACCTAATGTATCTAACTGCATGCAGAAATGTAATATGAGCGATTAGAAATGCATTCTGTTATCTGTATACAATCAATTTTATGCAGGTCACAACTTTGAAGCAGGAAATATTGCAGTCGAAAACTCAATGTAAGCAGAAGACGGAGAGCTTAATTGAGGAGCAAATTTCGACGTTGAGCTCTACACATCAAGAGGCAGTGAGAGCAATATTTTCTGCTGCCAAAAACTCAAAGAATGGTATTCGTTACACACGTCAGTGGGTTTACGAATGCATTCTTATGAGAATTAAAGGACCGAAATTATATCGCCATATTCGAGAGAAGAATATTCTACCTATTCCTTGTCCACGAACCTTAATGCGTTATATAAAAAGCATGGGTAGTGCATACGGGTTTCAGGATAGAATATTCAATATCTTGAAAAAAAAATCATCAGAAATGGATCCATGTGATACACGAGGTAAATAAATATAAAATAACTTGATAAAAATCCAGATTCACTTATTTATATGAGCATCAGATGGATAGAAAATGTAATAAAATATATAATATGATATAATTATTAATATCTTTTTTTAGGAAGCATTCTGTTAGATGAGATGAAACTCTCACAGAATATCAAATTCGACTCCACTAACGGAGTGTTCCAGGGATTTGTGGACCTTGGAGATCATACTCCTGAGCGGCAAAAACACCAACTTGGAGATCATGCCTTGGTCATAATGTTTCAGCCATTCCGAGGGAAATGGGTGCAAACATTGGCATGCTTTCTAACGAAAGGTTGCGCCAATAGCAAATCCCTGGAGGGCCTCATCCTGGAATGTCTAATTTTATTAGAAAATTCCGGATTCCAATGTGATGCCGTGGTGTCAGATGGAGCTTCGTGGAACCGAAGCATGTGGGATCGTTTCGGAATAACCGAACACCACATTTCCACGCAACATCCATGCGATGAATCGCGACGACTGTGGTTTTTCTCAGATTTTCCTCATCTGATTAAAAACTTCAGAAATGCCATTGCAAAGAATGAAGAAATATGGGTAAGTAATATCGTTGACAATTATATCAAATGTTTATAATAAATAACAAATATTGAATCTTGTAAAAGAGAGTTTAACGAAAATGAAAATTTCTTCGATTACAGACACCTGACGGCATCGTAAAAAAAAAGCATTGGAAAGCCGTTTTGGAGATTGAGAATAATCAGCCTGACAATTTGAAAGTGGCTTACAAGTTGACGTCAGATACTCTGAATCCGAGATTTTACCAGAAAATGAATGTGCCATTGGCATTCGAGGTAAAATACGCATCATATTTATTACATAAAATCTCGATTTAAGTAATTATATATTGTTATAGTGAATAAAAAAACATTGCAATTTATTTTTCAGTATTTTTCAAATCGGGTTTCTGCGGCAATGCAATTATATATGAGGCGAGATGATCCAACGAACGCCCATCCTGACCTTGAGGACTGTCTATCCTCCGTAGCATTCATTAATCGTGTTCAAGGCATTATTGATGTTATGATGCTACGGTCAGGACAAAGAGCCCTAAAATTGAATTCAGTAGAGCACGAAGTAAGTTTTTTTCATTATTATTCATATGTAAATACATGCGTACAATTCATTTTATAATCATTCCAAACCAGCTATTTTATAATTTATACAAATCATAAGATGCTAATTATACATGATTATTTTTCAATGTTTTCAGAAAATAATAAATTTTTTGAAGTATCTGGAGGAATGGGAAACCATTGCAAAAGAGAAAAATTATATATTTATTACTGATTCTACGTGCTATGGGCTGAAAATATCTCTACGGGCTACTTTGGAGCTGTTGGAATATCTCACAGGAACCCATCATTACGAGTATCTGATGCCAAATCGGTTGAATCAGGATGTTTTGGAAGTGAGTTTGACAGAAGAACATCGAATTCTTACTAGTAAATAATTTTAGCGTTTTTTCAGCATGGCTCGACAAGTGTGTGGATCAAATGACCATCCGGATTCGATCATGTTTGGAAAAATGTTCCACCTGATGAGCACATATTCATTATTGAAACCACCGAAGGGAAGTAATATTTCTGGAGGTGAAATATTGGACGCTCTAATGAGCGACAATAAAAATAATGAAGAGGTGCAGATCCAAAACGGCACCAGGAAGGATCTAACCGATATGTGGGATAGATTGCTAGAGTTTTTAACTGAAGAAAATAATTCTTCTTGTGATAACCCGAGCATATCGACCATTATCGATCACGATCAAATGCAAAGTGTAGTCCACCCAAGTATAATCGGCTACATGGCCGGATACTTGGCGAAAAAATGTGGGGCGTGGACAAAATGCACTGCATGCCTGGAAAATATTATCACAGACGGCTCCGAAATGGTAAAAGATTATTTAATGATCGATTTGATGGATAGAGGAGGATTGAAATATCCATCAAGATCATTGATTTCGTTGTTAAGTGTGTTGGAAAACCACGTTATGAAAGTGATTACGAAAGATCATCTACAGCTAGACACATTTTTTAAAATATGTTATGCTATAGAAGATGATTTCGTATCCTGTCATATGGTGGGATGCTCCGAGCATTGGAAAACCCTTAGCAAGCGAATTATAAAATTTTACCTCATAATGCGTGGCCATATGCTGGCTAAATCAACGAACCAGCATATGAATAAAGTTTTGCACGAAAAAACGAGGCAGGCTCGCAAAACGGCCAAATTGTAATACCCCTGCAGAATGTATATCAATTGTCAAGGTAAGTTTTATTGCAAAATAATTGTACCAAGTACTGCAATGATAGACATGAGAATCCTTATGAGGTTAATTGAAAGTCAAATATTAATCTATTTCATTCATTTTTTTTTTTTAAAGATATACTCTAAAAGACACTCACAAGAGGGAAGAAACAGAAAATAGACATACATCGTGGAATATACCTACTGGGGAAACCACGTTAAAAAAAATGCGCCAAGTACACTACCTCATAGGTGGTGTGGAAATGTGTGCATATATATAGATGAATTTTATGTATAGAATATATGTACGAGTGTTTTATCTTTGGGAGTTATGGGAATTCGTAAAAAAAAAATATAAGAACAACAGCTGTTATAGAAAATTTTGCATGATCTAAAACTTTTTCCAGCTGACTTATATTGATGAGAATATATAACCGTTAATGAGAAAAATGCAAAAAAACATTTACATTTGAAGTTTTGCATTATTTTCGCTTTGCCAAAATGAACAAATTTTGAAATTTATATTATTTATATTATATTTATATAATAGTTCTCTAATTATTAAATCATATTATTAAATCGTTGAATCCAATATTAAACGCAATTTTCGGTGAGATGAGAATTTTAGAGACATTTTTCATTAAAGAGTTTCAAGTTTCTAGATCATTATTAAATTAAAATTGCTTTTATCATTGACGATAACATTGAAAGTCATTCATTTCCGAGAAATCAAATTGTTACACCTTCACTGTAATATTAAATATGCGAATATAATTGCTGTTCATTCTGCCACATTATGCACATCAGCTGTTGAGGATTTGCAGTATGCATATTTTTTCAAAAATCAATAGAATAAACATAAACAAATAAGTAAGGGCATATACTGTGTTGGTCATAAATAATATATTTTGGTTATTTTTTTTTCATATCGGCGATGTTAATTGATAATAATTTTCATACGTACATTATATCAAATAACATTATTTTTTATGTAGCAGATTATCAGATAAAAATGTTTTTTTATTATATGAAACTCAATAATTTTGACAATTCGTATTATTATTCGAGAATTATTATTTGAACAACTTTATTTGTGTGGACTGTATATGGTTATACATGTGCTTTAAATATAGATCAATATAACTAAAAAATGATTCAAAAAAGATATATGTGCTGCAAAATAACTACTTTAAATAATTTTTATTCCATTTATTGGTTGGAGATTCCGATGAATACTCCGATTTCCAGTAGTGCTTAATTTTTTGTTGAATTATTTTTTTTGCATGTAGAAATGAAACATTGAATACCAAGTAAAAAAAGTTTCACAAACAATTGTTTCTTTCAAATTTACTTTTCATATAAACAAACGAATACATATAGGATTCATGTAAACTGTAGAGTGGGATTGTTCAATCTGAATTGTCTTTTGTATCATGAATTGAACTATGGAAAAATATCGAATATTACGAATATATATTATTATATTACAAAAAATTAATATGATTTACAATATCGTATGGTCACTAATCCAAAAAATTCATTGAAAATTGACATAATATATTATCAAACATTCGTTAAAATTATGAACATATGTTCAGATAAAATTTTTTCATCAAATTTCCATCAAGATAGAGGTTCATATTTTACATAATTTAGAAAATTTAGTCTGACATATAAACAGATGTACCATATTGATTTGTTATATATACAATTTGAAATTCATGCAAAATAGTCATTATTATTCCAAAGATAATATTGAATCATATGCATCCAAAATATATTCGAGTTTATGCTTTGATCCTACTTCTTCACATGAAATCCATGGCACTGGTTTGCCTTCATTAAAAAATTTAACATCCATGGAATTTATCACAACAATTTTCTTTCCCTCAAAGTAGTTGGGTGGAGCTAACTCCACAAACATTATAAATTCATTCTTATAATTCATATATACCCAATTTTTCGGCATTACAAGTGCATCTACATCTTTCAATAATTGTGCAAACGTATATGTTTTTTGTCCTAAATTCAATTCCCTTAAAGAGCGTTCGATGACTTGGAGTGACGACATTATAAATATTTTTTATAATCTGGAGAAAAAATTTAATATTCTATTAGACTTGATTTCAATAACTGAAAAGAACAATAATGAGATACGTTGAATATTTACCCTCAATTGATTTTTTAATGAAGTTATGGGTTACTCTTTATATATACTAATACGTCAAAAATGTATATTTAATAGCAGAAGGAATACAACCCACCCTTCGAATTGACTATTTTGTCGCTACTGACAGTAAGTAACTGCGACGAAGTGAAGCAGGAAAAATTCCCTCTCTACCACCTATAGAGGCGGGATTTCATTCCCTTCCTCCAACAAATGATCTGTGCATCCGTGAAAACAGCGACACGAGTAGTCGATTGTGGAACTGCTTCACCGAAGACATTTACCAACATTTTTGCCGGCCCCAAGTGTCGGCTCCTGTCTCTATTCTCCATGCTGCGCATCTATTCTATTTTGTTCTGTCTGTCGTTCGATGAAAATATTGCCAGTATTTACAAAAATCTTGTCTACTTTGTGAGCATGCGCTTTATTGCCACAGTCCTTTGTCGATTTTAACGAATTTTTTATATACATAACCCAAAGAATAACAAGAAAAAGAAAGAAACAGAAAGAAAGAATAAAATAGTGTGTAAAAAAAAAATAAATAAATGAGGAATCAATTTGTATGAAATAATTTTTTTTCTTTGTTTTTTTTTTTTTTCGTTTCTTCACTTAATTCAATTTTGATTTTGTTCAAATTGTGTTTTTGAAATGATTTTAATTTTATGTTACACTCTCTCAGTGTTTATGTGTATGTATTATGTGGACAATATTAATTAAACAAAAGTTACATATGTGAAAAAAGGGCTTGTGACTTAATTGACCACAGTTGATGATGAACTTTATTGTTCTTTTGTACGTTTAGGTTAATTAATGTAAATAATTTCCGCATCCGCGTGGATAAATGATGTTAATATTTATAGTGGCTTTTTCAAACTGTGAGGCAAGAAATAGAGACAAAAAGAACAAAGTTTTAATTTAAATCGTTACATTAATTTATTTATTATGAGAAATTTCAACATCACTTAATTTAAATATTAAAGGCGCATGCATTAAAGAACAATTTGCAAAATGAAACTTCCGCTTTGGAATAATATATACACACATGATTACATATATATATATACATATATATTATAGATATTATACGTCAACTTGTATATAGAAAAAAACAAATTTTAGTCATAAACTTGAAAATTTTTTAAATTAAAAAAATTTTTTTCGTCATTTTTCATTTTCAATGAACAAAAAAATTTTTAAAGTAAACCAATATTTTGAATCAAAATTCAATAGGAATATATTCACCTCTCAATAAATAATAGAACGAAAAAAAAAAAAAAATCTCTATCAAATTCCTGAAAAATTTTCGAATTCGAAATAATTTTCCCAGATAAAATTTTTTACTTTTACATACGTACCAACATACATGCAACCATGCATATCCCTATCATTAAACATATAAAAAATCAAAATATCAAATATATATAAATAAAATTTATAATAAAAATATTCCACGAATTTATTTAATATGATTTGACTTCACATTAATAAATATTAAATATGAATAAAGAGACATTCGCAGAAATTGAAACAATCTTTTATTCTCAATACATATATTACTATATGTACAGTCAGCAAAATCTTTGCATAAATACACACATACATATACCCATCATTATATTATATGTGTATATAAGTAGTAAAAGTGTGCGTAATATGCTCATGAGACGTGGGAAAGTGATTAAATGTGAAAACGAAGGTGGCAGACACAAGTAGTTTGCACCCTGAAACTTAATTCCCCAGACAGCCACTGACGTATCTAAAATTACGGTGATGTGATGGAGCAGCCTGCGCGCATGCGCACTAGCAATGTTTTCCTTTCCACGGCTGACAATGTATGAGCGACGGCTATACACTTAGTATAGCGTGGAAAGAAATATTACTTGTGCGCAAGCGTCAAGAACTGCACTGATACCTAATAGAGCTCACATTTATATATAGTACATACTATAAACTATATGTATATATATGTATATAATTGTAGAATTAAATTATTCGTTCATAAAGTAAAACTAAATTACACTTGAAACATTTCAATTAATGAACGAGAAAGTTAAATTATATATATTTGTACATTTGTTTTATTTATAATGTTGATTAGTAAATTTTGATTAAATTTTTGGAGATAATATATATCTATAGAATGAATGGAAATGGTAATTAATGAGGGAAAATTATTTAATAAATTAATTAATTAATCATTGGAAATTGTAAAATGATAAAATTTTCTAGTTTGAAATTAAAATTTTCATTTTCATAATCGTAAATTAATATTTATTTAACATATCACAATATTTTGATATTTTTTTTTAAGATATCTCATTTCTGATAATGAAATATATGAGGCAGTTGTTTCCTCTGTTGAAATCCTGATTCAAAATGAATTTTTTAAAAGCATTGATAGTGAAAATTAATTTTAATTGTGTGAGAAATTTTCTTTATTTTTTTTTTTTTGAATTTTTCAAGTATTTTGTTTTGCTTTACCTTAATTTAAAGTATTTTAAATAATTTTTAAATAATTTTTCTGGGTGAACACTGAGGAGAATAAATTTGGAGCACGAAATTTTTCTTTTTCAATACGAATTAACAATTGTTTAAACACATACATCATTATTGATGAATAATTGACTTAAGAATCTTCTGTATAAATTATTATCACGCTAGATGGCAGGATGTATCGTCAAATATATATCCCCAATAGCCAAGTGCGTGCACCGATCGTGCACGGTGCATGCACCTGATGTAGTGCACTAGGATTACGCACAGTGCACCTTAGGTGCCTACCTCGTGTGGTAGCACAGTGGGCCACAAAGTGGAATCCGAATTTTAGGATAATGTAGACATGAGTAGCAAAACTTGAGAAATATATAAAAAATATATATATTGTAAAATGTACGTCATATGGAAACAGTTCAGACTATGTGTGTTGCGCATGCGTCAAATTTACTGCTTAAGGCGTTATTTCTATAATGGAACTAACTTTTCAATGATGAAATTTCTAAATCACAAATCAACAAATGATTATAAACGTGGTGAAATTATGGATTTTCGTTGAGCATGTCAAGAGCATAAAATTGGCATACAGTTCAATGAAAAATATTCCCTTATTCTCTATCCTAGATTTATTTTTCTAGTTACGTCTCAAATAAATGTTCGAATTTAATAATAAAAAAAGTTTTCCGATAAAGAGCGTGCGAATAACTATTACTATTAATATAATTGTTTCAAAAATTTACGATAATAAGAATGATGAAATCCTGGGAATCCGTTTACTTTGAAGAATAAATCTGACGTATGCAAAATTCATGCGAGATTATGGGTGCATTCACGTTGAACGCTTATACGCTTTGAGCGGTCATCTTCCATACTAGTCCAATACTGAAAATGACATTTAAGCGCGCTCAAAGCGTGTAAGCGCCAAACGTGAATGCACCCTATGAAGACATTGAGCACATGCCAAGATTGTCACCACAAGAATTTGATATAAATAAAAACTTATAGTTGCATTTGATGAGTCAGCCCAGACTGAAAATGATTTAACTCCTTCAAATCCATAATATTTACCCAATAGCATGAACAAGCCTAAAAGTGATGAACTCTCGAAGAGCGTACACGTAACAGTGGCTCGCTACCATTCAATTCGATAGATCCATGCGAACAGTATTTTTCATCATCAACAATAACAGACGCATCTCAACGATTTATCGTCGCCTTACCATTTAACACCAAAAAAAAAATCCTCGATAAATTCGGGGGGATTCGGGAGGATCCAGAGGGATCCAGAAGGATCCAGAAGGATCCAAAAGGATCCAAGAGGATCCAAAAGGATCCAAGAGGATCCAAAAGGATCCAAAAGGATCCAAGAAGATCCAAAAGGATCCAAGAGGATCCAAAAGGATCCAAGAGGATCCAAAAGGATCCAAGAGGATCCAAAAGGATCCAAGAGGATCCAAAAGGATCCAAGAGGATCCAAAAGGATCCAAGAGGATCCAAAAGGATCCAAGAGGATCCAAAAGGATCCAAGAGGATCCAAAAGGATCCAAGAGGATCCAAAAGGATCCAAGAGGATCCAAAAGGATCCAAGAGGATCCAAAAAGATCCAAGAGGATCCAAAAGGATCCAGAAGGATCCAGAGGGATCCAGAAGGATCCAGAGGGATCCAGAGGGATCCAGAAGGATCCAGAGGGATCCAGTGGGATCCAGAAGGATCCAAAAGGATCCAAAAAGATCCAAGAGGATCCAAAAGGATCCAAGAGGATCCAAAAGGATCCAAGAGGATCCAAAAGGATCCAAGAGGATCCAAAAGGATCCAAGAGGATCCAAAAGGATCCAAGAGGATCCAAAAGGATCCAAGAGGATCCAAAAGGATCCAGAAGGATCCAGAGGGATCCAGAAGGATCCAGAGGGATCCAGAAGGATCCAGAGGGATCCAGAGGGATCCAGAAGGATCCAGAGGGATCCAGAAGGATCCAGAGGGATCCAGAGGGATCCAGAAGGATCCAAAAGGATCCAGAGGGATCCAGAAGGATCCAAAAGGATCCAAAAAGATCCAGAAGGATCCAGAGGGATCCAGAAGGATCCAGAGGGATCCAGAGGGATCCAGAAGGATCCAGAGGGATCCAGAAGGATCCAGAGGGATCCAGAGGGATCCAAAAGGATCCAAGAGGATCCAAAAGGATCCAAGAGGATCCAAAAGGATCCAAGAGGATCCAAAAGGATCCAAGAGGATCCAAAAGGATCCAAGAGGATCCAAAAGGATCCAAGAGGATCCAAAAGGATCCAAGAGGATCCAAAAGGATCCAAGAGGATCCAAAAGGATCCAAGAGGATCCAAAAGGATCCAAGAGGATCCAAAAGGATCCAAGAGGATCCAAAAGGATCCAAGAGGATCCAAAAGGATCCAAGAGGATCCAAAAAGATCCAAGAGGATCCAAAAGGATCCAGAAGGATCCAGAGGGATCCAGAAGGATCCAGAGGGATCCAGAAGGATCCAAAAGGATCCAAAAGGATCCAAAAGGATCCAAAAGGATCCAAAAGGATCCAAAAGGATCCAAAAGGATCCAAGAGGATCCAAAAGGATCCAAGAGGATCCAAAAGGATCCAAGAGGATCCAAAAGGATCCAAAAGGATCCAAAAGGATCCAAAAGGATCCAAAAGGATCCAAGAGGATCCAAAAGGATCCAAGAGGATCCAAAAGGATCCAAAAGGATCCAAAAGGATCCAAAAGGATCCAAAAGGATCCAAGAGGATCCAAAAGGATCCAAGAGGATCCAAAAGGATCCAAGAGGATCCAAGAGGATCCAAAAGGATCCAAGAGGATCCAAAAGGATCCAAGAGGCTCCAAAAGGATCCAAGAGGATCCAAAAGGATCCAAGAGGATCCAAAAGGATCCAAAAGGATCCAAGAAGATCCAAAAGGATCCAAGAGGATCCAAAAGGATCCAAAATGGCATTAACCCCAATAGCTTTTGGAGCACTCCACGAAATTTCACTCCGTGCTGTCACAAGTTATAAATATTGTGAGACCACAGTATTTTACGTTATGTAATGAGCCAAAATCATGTGAATTCCCTCAATATTTGACGCTGTGTCACAGCATCACAACCAACCGACATGACTGCAACACGCCAAACCATGTTCTCGTTTCATTTTTTTCTGTATCTTAATTGGCGAATTCAGCAATTAATACTAATGAATATTGAAGATAATTATGAAATGTCTTAAGATGGAATAAATAATCATATGTGACAGTGAATGATTATTCCATCATTATTTATTCCATCGAAATCAATCCCCCCGATCCTCCCCCGATCTTTCCCCGATCCCCCTGATCTTTCCCCGATCCCCCTGATCCCCCTAATCCTCCCCCGATCTTTCCCCGATCCTCCTGATCTTCCCCCGATCCCCCCGATCTTCCCCCGATCCCCCTGATCTTTCCCCGATCCCCCTAATCCTCCCCCGATCTTTCCCCGATCCCCCCAATCCTCCCCCGATCCCCCCGATCTTTCCCCGATCCCCGTAATCCTCCCCCGATCCTTCCCCCGATCCTTTCCCAGATCCCCCCAATCCTCCCCCGATCCCCCTGATCTTTCCACGATCTTCCCCCGATCCCCCCAATCCTTCCAAGATCGGGGGAATCGGTGGAAGATCAGGGAGATTGGGGGGATCGGGGAAAGATCGGGGGGATTGATTTCGATGGAATAAATAATGATGAAATAATCATTCACTGTCACATATGATTATTTATTCCATCTTAAGACATTTCATAATTATCTTCAATATTCATTAGTATTTATTGCTGAATTCGCCAATTAAGATACAGAAAAAAATGAAACGAGAACATGGTTTGGCGTGTTGCAGTCATGTCGGTTGGTTGTGATGCTGTGATACGGCGTCAAATATTGGGGAAATTCACATAATTTTGGCTTATTACATAACGTGAAATACTGTGGCCTCACGATAGTTATAACTAGTGACAGCACGGAGTGGAATTTCGTGGAAAGCACCAAAGGCTATTGGCATGGGGTAATGGGGTATATTCGGATTTCACTTAGTGGCCTACTGTGCTACCACACGAGGTAGGCGCATGCACCGTGCACGATCGGTGCATTCACTTGGCATGGGGACCCCAATAGCATTTAGTGCACTCTACTAAAGGCTATACAGGGATTTACATGAGAATGCACTAGGTGCATGCACGGTGCACGATCGGTGCGTGCACTTGGCTAATGGGGGATATTCAAAAAATTCTTATCCGTTAATAATGGCCGGGTAACACTTTAAAATTGATGCACTGGTGGTAAGGAAGGAATTTTGGTTATAAGTATTAGCTGTTTTTTTAATATTATGCAAGACGCAAGCGCAGTTGTTCACGTAATAATTCATATTTCAGCTGTGTTTTGATTGGTTCAGTCTATTGGAGCGTATGAATGATTGGTTGAATTTTCCTCTCAAGAATAAAATAGTTTTTAATGTATTACCAATCATATTGTCGTCTTCCAGAGAGTGCAGCGTAACAAAACGTTGGAGAAATAGGTTATGTTATATTTAGTTTGTGTTGTCGCGATCAATCAAGTTACACAGTGTCATTTATATTCATTAATTATTATTTAAATAATAATGGGCTCAAAAGAAAATGTAACACCGGCAACAAAACCAACTTCGACTAATAATACTAAACCATACGGGAAAATTGTACTTACATTACAAAATTGCCTTTATCCAGATGAAAAACTTAATTCAACACCGTCTCAATTAGACGGTTTGGATGCAGAAACTGAAACTGATTTACGAATTTTGGGATGTGAACTCATACAAACTGCTGGGATATTATTAAAATTACCACAGGTGTTTATTTCTGATGAATATTTATTCATATATTGATAAAATTTTTTTTTAATTTTCGTCTTTTTATTGCGATGCATCAGAACAAACATAACCTCAAATTTAGACTTGTATAATATTCTATACTACAAATTAACGATAAATTCAGATAATTTCCAATATATTTGTACGATAATATGTTTTTAGTATTTATTTTTAATGTTCTTTGATAGTTTTTATAAATTTTTTCAATGCATACGTTATATAACCTCAAATTCAGAATTAAATATTTTATACTACAAATTAACGTTATATTTTGATAATTTTGAATATATTTATACCAGAATATGTTCATAATATTTGTTATTAATGTTTTTTGATATTTTCTATAATTATTAACAAAGAAAAACTTCATTAATTTTCTTTTTTTTTTTTCTCATTTTTTAGGTGGCGATGGCAACAGGCCAAGTAATATTCCAAAGATTTTACTACAGCACATCATTAGTAAGACACAATATGGAAACAACAGCGATGGGCTGTGTTTGTTTAGCTAGTAAAATTGAAGAGGCTCCAAGACGAATTCGTGATGTAATAAATGTTTTTAATTACGTCAAACAAGTTAATAGTCAAAAGTAAGTATTAAATAATATTGTTATAGAAAGAGACAAAAAATTATAAAATTTTAACATATAGAAAATTAATCGTTAATATTTAATTACCAGGTGGATGACTTAATTTTTTTTCATCAATGATTTCACCAAATTTCATTTGAAATATCTAATAATATTTCAAAATGAAATTCTTTTAGCTTTGACGGTGATGTTAATTATATCATTCAATTGAACCTCTAATGGCGATTGCGAAGATGGAATTTCAAAATTTTTTATTATGGCTGAAATATTTCCGACCAGTTGACAAGATTTTTCATATAAATTTTTCTCAGAATTTTTATTTAATTGATTATTTCATTTAATCACTTGAATAAATGCAATTAAAAAATGAACGACAAATTATTTGAAAGAACTAAAAATATAATTTAAATATTTGTCGTTATTTATTTATTGATTAAATTTATTTGAGTGTTTTACTGAGAGGTTATGTTGGAGTTGACAAATCGGAGGAATCGAATTATCAAATTATTGAGCAAATTTAATTTTTTCACTAGAAATTTACCGAGAAAAATTAATATAAAAATTGGCAGTAATTTAAAAGTTCATTTCAGTCTAATGAAATATATAATTTATATTTGTAGCTTTTATTTCACATCAATTTTTTACTTTTACATGATTTTAAAGCCAAATTCGATAGTCCCATGTGACATTTTCTTTGAAACTTGAACGAATTTTATTCGAAATAAATTGCAATCTTTTATCAAATTTCGATAATATTTCCAATAAATAATAAAATCAATTTCCCCACTTCGTGTAACAAATAATGAATAAATTAATAGAATTATTCATTCAATTTGTAAAAAAATTCTATCAGAATTTTGCAATATATTTGATTTTTATTTTTTTCATTACAAAATTAAAATTCTTCAAATTAAAGACCTAATCATTAACAATTAATATTTCATTTTAATAATTCATAAAGTCTCATTATTATTAAATAACTTTTCCGCTTCATATATTTATATAAATAATTTTTTTTTTTTTTCAGCTTTTCGATGAATTCGCATTTGTTTTATACTCATTTATCCAATCAATTATTTATATTATTTACTAATTTTTACCAAAAATCGCTAAATAATGTACACAATTAACAAACAAAATTATCCATAAAATAATTTTGTCTTTTATAATTTATTATTATAATTAAAATGTTATTTTTTCTTTTTTTTTTCTCTTTTCTAGGCCAATACAACCGGTAATTCTTGATCAAAATTACGTAGCACTAAAAAATCAAGTGATTAAATCCGAACGACGTGTATTAAAAGAATTGGGCTTTTGCGTTCATGTAAAACATCCACACAAAATAATTGTAATGTATTTACAAGTATTGGGATATGAAAAAAATCGTGCATTAATGCAACAATGTTGGAATTATATGAATGATTCATTGCGTTCAGATGTATTTTTACGACATCAACCAGAGACTGTTGCTTGTGCTTGTGTTTATTTGGGTGCTCGTCAATTACAATTACCATTGCCATCATCGCCACCATGGTTTTCAATATTTAACGTTAATGAATCAGCAATAAGAGATGTTTGTCGTCGTATTTTACGTTTGTATACACGACCGCGTGTACGACCAGAGCAATTGGAGAAAAAAGTTGAAGAATTGAGACGTAAATATGAAGAAGCAAGATCAAAAGCACGTGGAACTGATGCAGATGGTCATACACCAAGTCCACCATTGCCAACACATCATAATGCTTGGGGTGGATTTATTAGTCGTAGTGGTACACACGCTGTACCAGAACGATCTAAATCGCCCAGGTATTTACAAGAGTTCGTTTCAATTTTATTTATTTCATAATTTTAATTAATACTTCAAAGGGCTTTTTCGAAACTTTGTCAAGATGAAGAATAGTATATTTCTCAATGTTTGTATGAAAATCGCGACTTTTTTAATGTCATTTGCAGTTTTAATATGGCAATTTTTTTTACTGGCTAAAAAATTGAGGTTATGTTTTTTGGCGCCGATTTAAAAGAACAAAATACAAATGAAGATAATAAATTTGCAATCTCTCTAATTGTTCAATTTCATATCTTTACTTTGACATAGTTCTTTTTACTGGTGGTAAGATATTAGTACAGTTTTTATGCTGGTAAAATAATGGCCATGTTATCAACGTAAATAACACAAGAAAAGCCGCCATTTTGTGTACACGGATTGAAATGAAAAAAGATTCTTTTTTTGGATTTTTTAATAATTCGGTAAACTCTCGTGTGATTTAATGAAAATATATTCATTATTACAAATTTCAAAGTTGTTGATAAAAAAAAAAAATTATTTTGCATCGGTTTGTAAATTTATTAGAAATCAATTGAATCAATTAAATTAAAATATTTTATTTATTCAAAAAAATGATATATATTTTTGTAAATCACTACAGAATTTATTTCTTTGATGAAATAAATCTTAGAAATAGCTTTCTTTTATTTTCTTTGAAGTTCGATTTTTCCCCTTGAAAGTTTTTAAGTTATATTTTATGGTTCGATTGAAATATTAATTTTTTTCTTTCTTTTTGTTATAGAAGATCAAAGTCATCTACTAATACATCATCGTCAGTACAACGTGTTGAAGGTACAAAGCATACAAAACGAAAAAAGCACACGAGTCGAAGTAGATCACGCAGTCACAGTCGTGAACGAACACGAAAAGCTAAAAAAACACAACGACGACGATCTGGAAGTCATAAATCACGAAGTAGATATCGCTCACGTAGTTAGTTAATAATAATAATATAAATACTAAATCAATATTATTAAAATTGTAATAATAAACAAATGATTTATGGAATATTAATTTGGAAAATGTAAGAAATAAATCGAATATTTAATTAATATGACAATTTTCTTTTGAGGTTAAGTCTCTTGGCGCCGATTTAAAACAATAAAATGCAGATAAAGATAATTAATTTGCATTCTCTAATTGTTCAATTTTATATTTTTACTCTGACATAGTTCTTTGTACTAGTGGTAACATATTAGTACATAGATATTTGTTAAGAAATAATTTTGATTTGAAGGTTAGTTAATAAGTATTTAGGATAAAAAAAATTTTTTTTTTTCATCGAAATAATAAATAAATAAATTTCTGCAGTCATATTCGTTATTCACATGAAAATTATGATTAAAGAAACCCTTGGAATAATAAAGAATTTACAACCACCGATAGCAAAATAAATTTTCCAAATTAATTACACGATAAAAATTCACGAACGTAATTTTGTATACAGATGTATTATACTAAATAATAAAATGACATAATTTTTCTGACAATTATTTTCATTCAATTTCCAATATCATTTCAATTCCTTATTCACAGTCAAATAAATTCACATAAAAATACAAAGCCAATTAAATAATAATTCTTTCTCGATATTGAAAATAAGAAAAATTCCAATGAGAAATTTTTAGTTATAAAACAATCTTCATACAATTATTTCTATATACATGTACACAAAAACTATTAAATCAATTATCGTATCATATTTTCATTATATTCTTCACTGTATTTATTCATTTGTTCATTTATTTGTTTAGCTATTTCCATTATTGTATGACGGTTTACCAGCTAGTTCCAATAAATAACGATCAGGATGATCCAACCAATCAGCAGGACTCAACTTAACAACACGTTGTTTTTCTGCTTCTTTAACTTGCCACTTTTTTATTTCAATTTGTTTTTCCCTGAAATCAAATAATAAATATATTTACTCATTTGTTTATTTATTCATTTATTTAATTATTATCTAATATTGATGTGGAATTAAACAATCTAGAGTATTGCTACTGCACTAAAAAAAAAAACTAAAAGATTTTTCTCAATATCTTGAAATAAATTTCACAAAACATAAAATTTGTGTTAATAATTTTTTTTATAACCAAAAACAAATTATTCTGGTTATTTTTCATCAATATTTATTTGTTTATATTCAAAATTTTGCAATATTATCAAAAATATATATTTTTTTTTTAAGATAAAAATTTTTTTATACTTCAAAAAATCTGTTTTATTTATTTTTTAATATTTTTTTTGGCAAATTCAACCAGGATTCATAGAAATCTATTTGATATTGGTCACGGATGATTGATATTTATTATAAACAATTGATAATTGTTTATGTTATCATATTGAAGCAAATTTTATTCATTCAGAGCACGAATTAATTTTTTTTTTCAATTTAAAAAATTGTGCTAAATCGAAAAAATAAATTCTAACTCATGAGAAAAATATCAAAAAATAAATAAATAAGAAAAATATTCAGATTTCTATCAAATAAAATAATTATTCTATCAAAAAAATTATTTAATGAAATAAAATTTTTCTCAATGTCTTGAATATTTTTTTAATAGAATAATTATTTTATTTGATAGAATTCTTCAATATTTCTCTTATTAATTAATTAATTTATTTATTTGTTTATTCATTGATTTATTTTCATATTTTTCTTACGATTCGAAAAATACAAATTTTATGTTTTGTGAAATTTATTTATTTCAAGATATTGAGAAAAATCTTTGTTTTTTTTAATGGACTAGAAATACTCTATATTTTTCAATTCCACATCAATATTAGATAATAAATAAATAAATAAATAAATAAATGAATAAATAACAAAAATATTTAGAATTCTATAAAATAAAATAATTTTTTTATCATAAAAAATTATGTAATAAAATAATAATTAAGTAAAAATACCTTGATTTACGATCTCCACAGCCCCAAGCTTCAATGCTCATTATACGATGCGGTGCATCACCGAAACTTACTGAATTAAATGACTGATCAATATTTACAAATGGATTTCGCGGATCTTTACCCGCACGTAAGCCGTGAGGATAACCTCTAATACTAGTATTTAAGTACAACATTTTTGAACCATGTTCAATTATTTTATACGATGGTTGCAATTCAATTATCATTGAATCATCATCGCCCCAATAAAGATGTGATTCTCGCCATTCCATTGTTGAACATACGCAATATGTTACGTATTCATTATTGCCACTGTCGCCTTTTATAAATAATATTGTTGGACCTTTGTATCCAATAATATGATGAAGGAAACGATTTGCTCCGGTACCATGTTCATCACTGCTGTATAACAGTGTCCAATGACTAGGACATGGATTACGTGAAAGTTTTGCTGCTAATACCTCCGATGTATTATCATTTTGTGCATCTTCAGCCTGCAAAATTGAATATAAATGTTTATTTTTTATGTTATTATTTATTTATGATGGTAATATAACCTCAAATCGGGGTTAAATTAAAATTAATCTCATTTTTTCGTATAAAAAATATATATTTTCATATGCATAACCTAAAAATCACTTTATGATTATAATATAACCTCAAATCAGGGTTAAATAATGAAAATTACTTTCATTTCTGCGCATAAAGTATCTATATTTTTGTATGCATAACCTATAAAATAATTATCTACATAATTATAATATATTTATATTAATAATTTTTTAGATATTGGCTGAAAGAAGTCAACATGATGATGTTCATGGTGTGAAAGTTTAATTTAAATATAATTGCAAAAGAAAATAGTTTTCATTTCTAATTCAACTAGAAATTTATTATTAATATTTATTTTCTTCTTCGAAAATTAATATTGTTATTTTTTAAATTGAAAAAAAAAAATTAAATTTGGGCTTTGAATGAATAAAATTTGCTTCAATATTATAATATAAACGATTATCAATTGTTTATAATAGATATTAATTATCCGATAAACAAATGTCAAGTTTAATATAAGAAAATTAATTGATTGAAATAATTTATTTTTGCTTTTAATGAAAAAAAAAAAACAAATTAATTTTGATTGCGTTCTTTTTTTTTCTTTCATTCAAGTTGAAATATTTAATAATTTTAAATTATAAATTTAAATTATATCAATCTATTCAAAACTTTATGAATAAAAACAAAAAATATTTACAAAATAAAAATCTATATTAATCATTAAAAAAATACCTCAATGTAACGATTTGGTAAACTTGTGGACAGCAACCACAAATGACTCAACGGTAACATATTTTCTGGTTGTTCAAATGTAACAACTTTTTCCAAAATTGGCGTTATTGGCTGCATATGCAGTTGCAATTCTTCAGTTGACAATAAAGCCTGGCCATTTCGATACGCAGTTGTTAAAACATGAATTACATATCTGTGTACACCATACAAAACCCTTGGACAATGTTGCCACAGCCAGTTACTAACAAAACTTATTGAAAGAACTTCTTTCCCATGAAACTAGAAAGTAAAAAAAGAAACGATAAAATAATTTCTTAATAAAAAATCATACAATTATTATGAAAATTAAAACTTACACATGATGTAACAACAGCAGCAATTGTTCTGTGTACATATGGACATGAATTTGTTTCACTGTCTGTTGCTAATTGATACGATATCATTAATATTTCTTTCAATGTATCAGGCGTTACATCAGAATCATTATTTGATTCACAATACATTTTAACATAAATATCTAATATAGTACGATCATTCATAACAGACAATATTTTTTCAACTTGTTGTTTGAATAACGATGTACTGACATATTTTGTAGTTGATTTGGATAATTTATGAATTGAATGGAATAATTTTGATCCCAATTCAGGATAATGCGGAAATAAGTATTTAATAAATATATTTTCCGTAATGCCATGAACATCCTCATCATGTTGACTTCTTTCAGCCAATATCTAAAAAATTATTAATATAAATATATTGTAATTATCAACATAATCATTTTATAGGTTAAGCATGCAAAAATGAAAATAATGTTCATTATTTAACCCTAATTTGAGGTTATATTATAATCATAAAGTGATTTTTAGGTTATGCATATGAAAAAACATATTCTTCATACGCAAAAATGAAATTAATTTCCATTATTCAACCATAATTCAAGGTTATATTATAATCATAAAAAGACTTTTATATTATTTGTAAGTGATTTATAGGTTAAGCATATGAAAATGTATTTTCTTTATATTTAAAAATGAACAAAATTTTCATTATTTAACCCCAATTTCAGGTTATGTTACCAGAATAAAATGATTTTGAGGTTATATATTTCTTTTTTAATAATAATTGATGAATAATTTCATGATTAATTGCATTTATATTGTGTATAACCTTGCTTAATTTGTCAATAGGTCTGAAGTGGGTGACAAAATGCTGATCAGAATCTCCATTAGGACTTCTTGATATTGATTCAGAATTTTTACTGTCCGCTGCTAATGATGCAGCTTGTTTTTTTCCTAATCCTTCACTGCTACGAGCAACATGATTTCCCATTGTTAATTAACAATTTTATTTTATTTATATCAAAACATATGGATTTGTTAAAGCAAAATACTACATAAAACCTTCACTTGTACAAATCACTCAAAAAGATTATTGATAGATGCATACATACATACATACATACATACATATATATATAAATATATGTATATATAGTTATGTATCAAGCGGCATCTGGATAAAAGTGAAACGGAAAATACATATGCAATGGTATATATTTCGTATACATATGTACACATGTGGCAATAATGACGACGACGACAATTGAGTCTTTGTGAAAATTTTTCTAGCTATATTTTCAACTTTTTCTACTTTTTTTTTAAATTTTATTTGATTCCTAAATTACCTTTTGAAATTGCTGGAAATTTTTTTGAGGTTAAGGAAAAAATAAAATGCATGTATTTATATATTTTTGTAGAAATTTTTCAATGTTTATTACATTTACATTGACTTCCGAATTTTATTGTGTAATTTAATTTAATTGTTTATTTATGTTATTAATAGTACTTATATTATTTATGTAATGGGTACAGATGGCGCTGTAAATTGTCAGAAGGATAAATATAAATATTGAGAATTGTGTGAAGATAAATAAAATTAAAGGTAGAGAAAATATAATAATGTTAATGAAAATTTACAATTGTTTTTTTCTATAAGAGAATATGAAAGTTTAGATTATTAATAGAATTTATGTTCATATTTTTTGGATATGAAAGGAGAAATTAATTTGAGGAATAATTGAACGAACGTTGAATCTCAATCTTGGAAAATAGAGAAAAATAATAAATTGATAATTAATATTTCAACATATAAATACAATATGAAAAGCGGATTTTTTCAAACGATTTATATTTAAATGTATTTATATAATTGATATAAAATATTAATATTAATTTTTAATACTACTCGTGCAATGGAATTAAACTATTAATGATTACCAATAACTTTTTCAATATGACCCTTCAATGTTTTTAATTGACGCATTGTCTCCTCATCTAACTTTGGAATATTCGACAGTCTAAGTCCATCATTTGGCAACAATGATATAATATTACCGTTAGTTAAAGGAACATTTATATTTGCTGTTCGATCTGGATTAATTGCAGAAACTAATAATGGACTTCCTTGCATACTCAATGCCATTTCGCCCTCTCTTGGACGACGTAATACATTTAATGGTGTATTTGGTTTAACTTTTGGCGTTACAAGACTGTATTCATTGTTTTGTTGTCGTGATGGAGCTGGTGTTACCATTTTACTATTAATTTTTGAACTCATTGTGCCACGTTGATTTGACGACGAACGTGTTCGTGGACGTGAACCTTCTGTTGTACTTCGTGAACTGCTTCGTTCTGGTCTCATTTGTCGCTTTGATGTTGATTTCACTGTGTCAATTCTCGATACATGTTGTTGACGATTTTTATTATTTTGTACACCACTTTCTGTTACATAACCATCGTCTGTTGACGCTGCTGTTTGTCGTTTGGATAATTTTTTATTTTTCACTGCAGTTTGTGGTTCAATTATTATATTTGCATGATCATCGCTCGTTGATGTAACATTATTTTCATCATTTTCATTTGTTGATTCAAATTGATAAGCCATTAAATCGCCTAATGTTATTTTATTTCGTATTTCATCTGGCATAGTTGATAATGATAGATCAATTTTGTTTATAAATTTTTTCCATAACATATCGCATTCAGCTTCAATTTTACGTAATTTTAATTTTGTTTGTCGCTCAAAATCTTTCACTAATAATTCACTTTCGTCATTTTCAAGATTATTTGAATTATTATTGCGTACTTGTTTTGTTCGTGGCATTTTGTGGCGTTTATTATTCTATTCAATAATTTGTTTTTCCTTATACGAAAAAAATTCACTGAAATTCACAATAAATTACAGTATACTTTTTTTTCTATAATTCACGATTAAAGTTCTTCGTGTATAATTTCAATAGAAAATATAATAACAATATAAAATCATGTTATATTTTTCGAAGTTTATTATGTTTTTGAATCATAATTCAGAATTTTCTTGGACGTTTAAATTTCTTTTTTAGGTTAGAATCCCGCCTCAATGACATTCATCAATTCTGTGTGGAAAATAATTTCAGAGGACGCCGAATATTTACACTCGATATCTAGTATATAAAATGAAAATATTGAACATTATATAAATGTAATTTATCACCAAAAAATATTAAATTAAATTAATAATAAAAAATATATACCGGTAAATGTCACATAAATTTTTTCTATGATTCTGCGTAAAAACTTCTCTCTCGTAAAGCCGTAGCCTGTAACGTATATTTGTTGTTTAAAACTGGTTTTAAACATCAATTCCCGGTCGTTTTACAAAACGACAATATAATTGGTGATAGAATAAAAACTGTTTTATTCTTGAGAGGAAAATTCAACCAATCATTCGTACGCTCCAATAGACTAAGCCAATCAAAATACAGCTAAAATATGAATTATTACTTGCACTCGATTGTGATTGGTCGATCTAAAAATTGCTAAAACTGCGCTTGCCCTTCGTATGATATAAAAAAAATCCAACATCAGTTCACACAGTTTGATGAAAATCTATAATACCTATAATTACAATCCTTTCCTTACTGACAGTGCATCAATTTTTGCGTATAATATAAACATGCCACGCCTCTCTCTAAACAGTTTGCGTGTTCCCCGGCCATAACAGCGCCGTCCAGCCAAACGGCAGTTTCACGTACCATGAAAGAAAAAGTTCCCGCCAGAAATACAGCAGAAGAGAGAGTTGTCGCTGAGAGCCGAAATTGGCGCATGAAGTATGAACATTATGATTTTTCTCCTTCTCTGTATAATTTCTACGAAATCACACATAAATCGTAGCCATCTAATGATTTCTATTTATTAAAAAAAGCGGGACGACTTGAAAACTTCAACAAAATGAAAGAAAAGTACAATAGTTACACCTATAAAGAGTTTTTTTTTCACCTTATTCATTCAACATTAGCCATATCCAACAGAACAGTATATTCTGTAATTAATGAGATTCTGGGCTCTGTTGATTAGATAAATAAATATTATAATCATTCTCTCGAGTTGATTAAAAATTTACTGAATCATATAAACATCTCGCACGATTATGTAATGAAGACCCATTAGGTTATGTTCCAGTAGAGAATATTGGTGTTTTGTTCAGAAGCGGAAGAATTCTTCAGTATAAATACGAGTCACAAACCATATTAAATGCTTCTATGTTATAGAAATCCCGAGATATTTCCGCTGAATATAAAACTTCTATGCATACAAGATGTGATACTGTATTAGTTTAATATAATAGTTAATCGCAATGCAAAAACTTATTAGTAAATACTATTTTTGTATTTCATGAAATTGAATAAATATATTTAAAAATTGAGAGCGTATTTTTTACTGGTGTTTTTTTGTATGATTCAAATTTTTCTTCAATGAATATCGACATTCAATGCATCAATATCCTATATTAAAGGGTTTGAAAAAACATCCTGAGTTAATTAGAGGCTTAGTGAATTTAAAAATTTGATTTTGAATTTACTAAAACTCGAAAACAGTTTTCGAGTTGTAGAGCTATAAAGCTCTTATATTGTTGATTCAGCATTATAGCGTTCATTGTAAGATAATAATTAATGTCAAATCAATAAATTCCAGTTTAAATAAAATTTGTTGTCAATTATAATCAACTTTCACCTTTCCAGCTCTACAACTCGAAAACTGTTGGACGGAGTGTTTGCGATGAACCACTTTTTCATTGCGAATTTAATGCCCTACAAAAGCTGTACATTCATTTTTTCCAAAAAAAATTCTTAATCACCGAAAAATCGAGTTGAAGTTGAAAATGAAATTTTCTCGTGTTATTTATATGGGGAATCGAATTTTTGAATTTGCTAAGTCTCTAATTAACTCAGAATTTGTTTTCAAACAGGAATATTTTTTTTTTTATAAATTATCAGATTTTCAAATATCACGAACAAAAAAAAATCGCCCAAAAATGAAACACCCTAATGCTAAACTAATGAATTTTATTGAAACTAATTATATTGACGGTTAAACATGAGGTCCAGCGTAATTACGGTAAACAATCTGAATAGCAGCAACTGACTGACAAAATTAAAATTTTGTCATGCAAAATGACAAATTATAAAATTTGTTTTATCATATTTATTAACTTTTATAAAAAAAAACGATGTCAATTCATTTTTCTCTATTAAATTTCACCACATGTATCGAAATAATGAAGTGGATACTAAAACTTACACATTTGTTTTGAATATTAATTTATAACACATTGAGTGATATAAATTTTCAAGAGAAAATGAGTAAGAAATGCAAAATTTAGAAGATAAATTAACTAATATGATGTCATAATGATAATTATCAATACGTTCCGTGCAATAAAATCAAACTACTAATGTTTGCTGATAACTTTTTCAATATGACTTTTCAATGTTTTTAACTGTCGCATTGTTTCATCATCTAATCGTGGAATATTCGACAGTCTGAGTCCATCATTTGGCAACAATGACATAATATTACCGTTAGTTAAAGGAACATTTATATTTGCTGTTCGATCTGGATTAATTGCAGAAACTAATAATGGACTTCCTTGCATACTCAATGCCATTTCGCCCTCTCTTGGACGACGTAATACATTTAATGGTGTATTTGGTTTAACTTTTGGCGTTACAAGACTGTATTCATTGTTTTGTTGTCGTGATGGAGCTGGTGTTACCATTTTACTATTAATTTTTGAACTCATTGTGCCACGTTGATTTGACGATGAACGTGTTCGTGGACGTGAACCTTCTGTTGTACTTCGTGAACTGCTTCGTTCTGGTCTCATTTGTCGCTTTGATGTTGATTTCACTGTGTCAATTCTCGATACATGTTGTTGACGATTTTTATTATTTTGTACACAACTTTCTGATACATAACCATCGTCTGTTGACGTTGCTGTTTGTCGTTTGGATGATTTTTTATTTTTCACTGCAGTTTGTGGTTCAATTATTATATTTGAATGATCATCGCTCGTTGATGTAACATTATTTTCATCATTTTCATTTGTTGATTCAAATTGATAAGCCATTAAATCGCCTAATGTTATTTTATTTCGTATTTCATCTGGCATAGTTGATAATGATAGATCAATTTTGTTTATAAATTTTTTACATAACATATCACATTCAGCTTCAATTTTACGTAATTTTAATTTTGTTTGTCGCTCAAAATCTTTTACTATTAATTCACTTTCGTCATTCTCAAAATTATTTGAATTATTATTGCGTACTTGTTTTGTTCGTGGCATTTTGTGGCGTTTTTCAGTCTATTCAATAATTTTTTTCTCCTGATGTGAATAAAATCCACTGAAATTTACAATAAATTACAGTATCCTTTTTTTTTCTATAGTTCACGATTAAAATTCTTTATGTATAATTTCAATGGAAAATATAATGATAATATAGAATTATGTTATTTTTTTCAAAGTTAATTATGTTTCTGAATCATAATTCATCATATTCTTGAACATTTAAATTTCTTTTTTAGGTTAGAATCAGGCCTCAATTACATCCATCAATTCTGTGTAGAAAATAATTTCAGATGACATCAAATATTTTTGCCCTCGATATCTAGATGAAATAAAAATATTCAACATAATATAAATTTAATTCAGCATAAACAAATAATCACCAAAAAATATAAAATCAAATAAATAATAAAACATACTTACCGGTAAATGTCTCGGATATATATTTTCAAATAATCAATTCAGACAAATGTATCTATATACACATATCAGAAATGACCAGTAGCGCCACTTTCATCTTGTATTATCATCGACAATACAACAACAATTCCAACCAATCAGAGCCAATATCTCACATTGCGACGCTAAAATAAAAAAAAAAAAGATTCTAATAACTCTCATAATTGAAATGAAATTAAATATAGCGAAATATCAACGGATTTTTCCGGCTTCTGATGATATGAAATATAAGTCAAACGTTAGTCGAGCAAAAGTAACAGCACGATTAACTACGTCAAATTATTATCCTATTCAACTATGGGATTTCTCGGGAACTCAATCATTCTGCGCTACATCCTACAAATTCTGCAACATACAACAATAACTCTTGTCACAATATTGGTAATAAGTTTCGTTTATTATTATTTTCGCAAAAGATTCTTCAAAAATAATGGAATGCCATATGTAGAACCTTCTGGAATATTCGGTAACATGATGAAACCATTTTTTGGCTCCGTTTCATTTGTAGAAAGACTAAAATTTTATTATTCCATTGATAATGTCGCACATTATGTGGGATTTTATGATTTTAATAATCCAATAATATTGCTTCGTTCACCAGAAATAATAGAGCAAATATTAGAAAAATATAGTACTTTTTTCTTAGATCATTATGGAAGTTATGAATCAATTCATGATATATTATTTCAACAGAATTCACATTCACTTATTGAACGAAAGAGTGTGATGTGTGCAAGTCGTTTGGTTAAAACTTTCAAGTCACCCAATATGGAGGACACATTATTTCCGTTAATTTTAAAACGAAGCAAAAATTTAGTAGAATATATCGATAAAAATACAGAAAATGGAACGATCACAATTAATTCTAAAGATATTTTTGGTCGTTATATCAATGACGTTCTTTCCTCATGTGCATTTGGTTTTGACGATTCAGATTCGATTAATAATCCAAACGACGAATTTTACAAAATGGCAATGGACGCTTTAACATTCAAAGGTCTAAA
Source organism: Microctonus brassicae (assembly GCA_918226075.1). NCBI lineage: Eukaryota > Metazoa > Arthropoda > Insecta > Hymenoptera > Braconidae > Microctonus > Microctonus brassicae. The sequence continues at coordinate 9,395,023 of OW445482.1, forward strand.
ATTATTTAAATTTTACTTCATGAGAACTTATCCATCATTAGCAAATTATTTTCGTATGAATTTAACTAGTGATAGAGAAAGATGGTTTTTCATATCACTTGTTCATGATGTAGTTTCAATAAGAGATAGAAATCCAGATAAAAGACGTCTGGATATGATTGGAGTGATGATGGAAGTGCAATTGAGATATTTCAAACTGAAATATACACATCAAATAACAATTGAAGACATTACTGCACACGCTTTTGGAGTTTATTTGAATGGTTTTGATAGTACATCATCACTTTTGTGCTTTGTTGCACATTTGCTTTCAATTAATGAAAAAGCCCAGGCAAAATTGTACGATGAAGTAATGGAAGTTTATGAAAAATTTCAAGATGAACCAACGTATGAAGCAATTGATAACATGAAATATCTTGATGCTGTTATCTGTGAGACATTGAGATTGTATCCAATTGCGCCGTATATTGAACGAATTTGTACAAGACCACTTACTATAGCACTACCAGTAGTACATGGTGGTAAACAATTCTGCTTTGAACCAGGCACAAGTGTTTGGATTCCAACTTATGCATTGCATAATGATTCAAGATATTATCCATATCCAAAAATATTTCGACCTGAAAGATTTATCACAACACGAAAGCAGATTTCAGAAATAAAAGCATATTTACCATTTGGTTTGAGTTCTCGAAAATGTATAGGTGAACAATTTGCATTGTTAGTAACTAAATTATGTTTGTATCAATTAGTGGCAAAATATCAATTTAATACGAGTGATAGAATGATTTTGCCGTTGGAATTAGATCCTTGGAAGTTTCAAATGTATCCAAAAGGAGGATTTTGGATTGATTTCGAAGAACGTAAACGGAAAAATTCTGATGCAAATGATAATTAAAATTCAATATTATTTTTGTTTTCTAATTTTTTTTTTTCATGTGATTTGAATATTTTCCATTTGGGAGATTATAATGCTTGGATTAATAAATATAATTGATATTCTGTATATATGGTTTGTTTATTTGTGTGTTGGTTGAGAAAAAAAAAATTTGAGGTTGTGGAATTTTATAATATGCAGGGAAAAATATTTTTGAGTTTGATAATGAAAAAAAAAAAAAAAAAACAAAAACAAATTGATCGAATGTATTGTTATTGTAATTGTCTCTCTTGGATATAATTTCAAATAATCAATTCATAAACAAATATTTATATACACATATATTAGAAATGATCAGTGGCGCTGTAACGTCTTGGAGCACGCGACCATAGAGAGAAGCTTACCTCAATGAGAGTTTCTGGCGTTCGTAATTGCCGCCTCTGCTCTAGATTGGTTGAGAGCCAATCATTGGATTCCATGCAAGAATTAGTGGAATTGTATGAAGATATTAGGTTGGCGGTACTAAATGATAGTTTTTAGAACACTATTTAAGTTCAAATTATCTTTTCATCCACTAAAATACCCAAGAATGAAAATGGATTAATATTCAGTTCCTTAACTTTTACTTAATTGATAATGAACTTCACTTCTATTCATTTGATAATGTTTATAGTATTAAAATTTATTCAATGAGAACTCCAATTGGTTAATTAATTTGCATTTGAACAATAAAACTTGATGATTCTGTAATTTGACTGTAAACTATTTATTTTGATGTTTCGTATGGAGAACTTAGACTTCGATTATACTTGGGAAAATTATTTTCTCAATCATGATGAACTTATATGTTGGTATTTGATCGGAGAACTTTACTTTTTGATAACGGTCGGTGAACTGATTTTTTTCGGTTTTTTTTTTTAGAGTTTTTATAAGTTTCTAATTGAGGGAAGATTTTCACCCCCCCAGTCCAAATGGACTCTTTTCATTGGCTATTATTTTCTTGAGTTTATTATTCATATCTAACATATGTATTATATAATTTATCTTGTTTTTAGTTCAGATTTTATAATTTATAATATTACTTTTGTTTTATTTTAATGCTATAATTTCATTTCATTTTATATTGCAATTGCATCATATGAATAATCAACAATTGTCAGATGTATTTTAATTGTTTGGTTATTTAATAACGTAAATAGGATTCTATATTATCGATAGCAGTTCTTATTTATTTTGACATATAGGTATATAATATATTAGACGGTTTCAAATTAATCGACTATTTTTTTTTTTCAAGAGGCCCACTGGAATACCTCGAGGGAGGTGTAAAAAGGTGCCTGATTAAACTGGAGCTCTTAATATTGATATTAGGAGGTCGCTCATTGAGAATTTCTATTTCCTATTTAAATAACATGTAGAAATTTTTGGTTTTATCGTTAGAATTTTGTAGCTTACGAACCAATGGATGGATTCAAATGATCAATACATTTTATTATAGGAAATTGAACGCTCTACAAAAAATGTCTCTTGTGGTTAATCGATTACTGTAACCATTTAGAAGATATTTGCATTTGAATCCCTGCGTACTGATTTTAATAGTTTTTTAATAAATATTTTGAATTTATTTATTCAAGTCATGACTGCGAATATCTTCTAAATGGTTAAAGTAATCGATTAATCATAAGAGACCTTTTTGATAGAGCGTTCATTTTTCTATAAAAATATATGTTGCCCATTTTATAATATTTATTTATCTACGAGTTATAAAATTTGTGTTAAATTCTCCAAACTTTAACCTCCGATATCTTGAAAACAGTAAAAATTATGAAAAAATTGTAAGATACCTTTTTTGTAGAGCGTTCAATTTCCTATAAAAACATATATTGACCATTTAAATCCGTCGAATGGTTATTGAGCTGGGAAATTTTAACGATAAAAAAAAACTTTTTTGCTATTTAAATAGGAAATAGAAATTCATGATGAGCAATCTCTTGATATTAATGTATAAGGTTTTAACAGACATCTTTTCACACCCTCCTTGAAAGTATTTCAGTAAGGGTTTTGAAAAAAAAAAAAAAAAAGAAAAATAGTCGATTTATCTGAAACAGTCTAATATTTATACGTGTGTGTAAGTACATTATATTATTTCTTAATGTGTAATTTCTTATTATCTAATTATTCTATGTTGAAACTATATAATGATATATCTCAACGTTAGGAATATATAACAGCGCGATCTTAATCTGTTTTATCGATAATACAATAATAATTCCAACCAATCAGAGTCATATTTTCATATTTCAACGTTAAAATAACAACAAAAAAAATATTCTAATAATTCTCATAATTGAAATAAAACTAAATATAGTGAAATATCAACGGATTTTTCCGGCTTCTGATGATATGAAATATAAATCAAACGTTAGTCGAGCAAAAGTAACAGCACGATTAACTACTTCAAATTATTATTCTATTCAATTATGGGATTTCTCGGGAACTCAATTATTCTGCGCTACATCCTACAAATTCTACAACATACAATAATAACTTTTGTCACGATATTGGTAATAAGTTTCGTTTATTATTATTTTCGAAAAAGATTTTTTAAAAAAAATGGAATACCATATGAAGAACCTTCTGGAATATTTGGTAACATGATGCAACCATCTTTTGGCTCTGTTTCATTTGTGGAAAGACTAAAATTTCATTATTCCATGGATAATGTCGCGCATTATGTGGGATTTTATGATTTTAATAATCCAATAGTATTGCTCCGTTCACCAGAAATAATACGTGAAATATTAGGAAAATATCATTTTTGTTTCATAGATCGTTATGATAATTATGAATCAATTCATGATATATTATTTAAACAAAATCCATATGCACTTGTCGATCGAATGAGTTTTCTGTGCGCAAAGCATTTTATTGAATTATTCAAGCCACACAACATGGAGGACATATTATTTCCGTTAATTTTAAAACGAGGCAAAAATTTAGTGGAATATATCGATAAAAATACAGAAAATGGAACGATCACAATTAATTCTAAAGATATTTTTGGTCGTTATATCAATGACGTTCTTTCCTCATGTGCATTTGGTTTTGACGATTCAGATTCGATTAATAATCCAAACGACGAATTTTACAAAATGGCAATGAACGCTTTAACATTCAAAGGTCTAAAATTATTTAAATTTTACTTCATGAGAACTTATCCATCATTAGCAAATTATTTTCGTATGAATTTAACAAGTGATAGAGAAAGATGGTTTTTCTTATCACTTGTTGATGATGTAGTTTCAATAAGAGATGTAAATCCAGATAAAAGACGTCTGGATATGATTGGAATTATGATGGAAGCAAGATTTAAAAATTATATAAAGAAAAATTTACCTCAAATAACAATTGAAGGCATTACTGCACGAGCTTTTGGATTTTACATGAGTGGTTTTGATAGTACATCATCACTTTTGTGCTTCGTTACACATTTGCTTTCAATCAATGAAAAAGCCCAGGCAAAATTGTACGATGAAGTAATAAAAGTTTATGAAAAATTTCAAGATGAACCAACGTATGAAGCAATTGATAACATGAAATATCTTGATGCTGTTATCTGTGAGACATTGAGATTGTATCCAATTACGCCGTATATTGAACGAGTTTGTACAAGAATAATCCATGTATCACAAGCAGTACCTGATAGTAAACCTTTCCGCGTTGAACCAGGCACAAGTGTTTGGATTCCAACTTATGCATTGCAAAATGATTCAAGATATTATCCATATCCAAGAATATTTCGACCTGAAAGATTTATCACAACACGAAAGCAGATTTCAGAAATGGGAGCATATTTACCATTTGGTTTTGGAAATCGAAAATGTATGGGTGAACAATTTGCATTGTTAGTAACTAAATTATGTTTGTATCAATTAGTGGCAAAATATCATTTTAATACGAGTGATAGAATGATTTTGCCGTTGGAATTAGATCCTTGGAAGTTTCAAATGTATCCAAAAGGAGGATTTTGGATTGATTTCGAAGAACGTAAACGGGAAAATTCTGATGCAAATGATAATTAAAATTCAATATTATTTTTGTTTTCTAATTTTTTTTTTCCATGTGATTTGAATATTTTCCATTTGGGAGGTTATGATGCTTGGATTAATAAATGTAATTGATATTCTGTATGTATTGTTTGTTTATTTGTGCGTAGATTGGGTCAAAAAAAAATATTTTTGATTTGAACAATGAAAAAAAAAACAAAAACAAATTTGATCGTATTAATATTCACGTTGTGTTTAAGAGTTTATTTTCGTAGGAGAGATGATGTTAATGTATGCAAGTATGTAAGTATATTAATTCAAAGACGTAATTTAATTTTTAACAGATTCATCTTAGTGTCTTTTTCTATTTTTTTTTTTTGTCACTGTCAAATTCACTTGGCATTGGCATATTATTGAATCAACTAGACGAAATATAATTTACGTTCAAGCAACATATGTATGTATAAATATAAACATTAGGGTGTGTGCCATTTTTAGGCAACGTTTTTTTTAATCAAACAATCGGAGTGAAATCTCACTGAATAGTAAAAAAACTTCATTCAAAACTGTGCTCTTAATTTCAATATTTAAAGGTGGCTTTTTATAATTTTTGTTTTTCCCTTCAAATGTAATTCATCAACAAAATATATTATATCAAATAAATTATAAATACTCAACGGTAAATGTCTCTCTCCTGGATATAATTTCAAGCAATCAATTCATAGACAAATATATCCATATACACATATCAGAAATAACAAATGGCGCCATCTTCATCTGTTTTATCGATAATACAATAATAATTACAACCAATCAGAGCCAATATCTCACATTGCGACGCTAAAATAAATAAAAGAAAAAAATTATTCTAATAATTCTCATAATTGAAATAAAACTAAATATAGCAAAATATCAACGGATTTTTCCGTCTTCTGATTATATGAAATATAAATTAAACGTTAGTCGAGCAAAAGTAACAGCACGATTAACTACTCCAAATCATTATTCCATTAAATCATGGGATTTCTCGGGGACTCAATAGTTCTGCACTACATTCTACTAATTCTACAACATACAACAATAACTTTTGTCACAATATTGGTAATAAGTTTCGTTTATTATTATTTTCAAAAAGGATTTTTTAAAATTAATGGAATACCACATGAAGAACCTTCTGGAATATTTGGTAACATGATGCAACCATCTTTTGGCTCTGTTTCATTTGTGGAAAGACTAAAATTTTATTATTCCATGGATAATGTCGCAGAATATATGGGATTTTATGATTTTAATAATCCAATAATATTAATTAGTTCACCAGGAATAATACAGCAAATATTAATAAAGTATAATACTTATTTCTTAGATCATTGTGATAATTATGAATCAATTCATGATATATTATTTAAAAGTAATCTATATTCACTGTGTGATCGAAAGAGTTTAGTGTGCGGAAATCAATTTCGCAAATTATTTAAGTCACCCCATATGAAGGACACATTGTTTCCGTTAATTTTAAAACGAAGCAAAAATTTAGTGGAATATATCAATAAAAATACAGAAAATGGAACAATTACAATTAATTCTAAAGATATTTTTGGTCGTTATCTCAATGATGTTCTTTCCTCATGTGCATTTGGTATTGACAATTCAGATTCAATTAATAATCCAAACGACGAATTTTACAAAATGGCAATGGACGCTTTAACATTCAAAGGTCTAAAATTATTTAAATTTTTCTTCATGAGAACTTATCCATCATTAGCAAATTATTTTCGTATGAATTTAACTAGTGATAGAGTGAGATGGTTTTTCACATCAGTTGTTCATGATATAGTTGGAATAAGAGATGTGAATCCAAAAAAAAGACGTCGGGATATGATTGAAATGATGATGGAAACAAGATTTAAAAATAATTTAAATGAAGCATTACCAGAAGTTACAATTGAAGACATTACTGCACAAGCTTTTGGATTTTATATGAATGGTTTTGATAGTACATCATCACTTTTGTGTTTTGTTACACATTTGCTTTCAGTTAATGAAAAAGCCCAGGCAAAATTGTATGACGAAGTAATAGAAGTTTATGAAAAATTTCAAGATGAACCAACGTATGACGCAATTAATAAGATGAAATATCTTGATGCTGTTATCTGTGAGACATTGAGATTGTATCCAATTACGCCGTATATCGAACGAGTTTGTTCAAGACCAATTACTATAGCACCAGCAGTACCTGGTGGTAAATATTTCGACTTTGAACCAGGCACAAGTGTTTGGATTCCAACTTATGCATTGCATAATGATTCAAGATATTATCCATATCCAAGAATATTTCGACCTGAAAGATTTATCACAACACGAAAGCAGATTTTAGAAATAGGAGCATATTTACCATTTGGTTTGGGAAATCGACAATGTATAGGTGAACAATTTGCATTGTTAGTGACTAAATTATGTTTGTATCAATTAGTGGCGAAATATCATTTTAATACGAATGATAAAATGATTTTGCCGTTGGAATTAGATCCTTGGAAGTTCCAAATGTATCCAAAAGGAGGATTTTGGATTGATTTCGAAGAACGCAAACAGAAAACATCTGATGCAAATGATAATTAAAATTCAATATTATTTTGGTTTTCTAATTTTTTTTCTTACATGTGATTTGAATGTTTTCCATTTGGGAGATTATAATGCTTGGATTAATAAATATAATTGATATTCTGTATGTATGGTTTGATTATTTGTGCGTTGGGCGGAGAGACAAAAAATTTGAGGTTATGGAATTTTGTAATATGGAGGGAAAACATATTTTTGAGATGAATAATGAAAAAAAAAACAAATTGGTCGATCGAATTGGTATTTACGTTGTATTCAGGAGTTTATTTTCGTAGGAAAGATGCTATTTATATAATGCAATTAGTAAATGAAAACATTTTTTTGAATTTTCGAGTCATTGAATTAATAATATAATAATAAATCTTGTTTACAAATATTATAATTCTATTTAAAGTGACAATAGTCGGCCTGTATTATTATTAAATTTAAATTTATATTCTGTTTAAATATTCATCATGAAATTGAATATTCATATAACAGAAAATATAGAAATAATTTAGTTCAAAACAAAAATAAATTTCTAAATTTGAATTACATTGGTAGAAAAAAAATTCTTATTTACAAATAATTCGAATGAAATTAATGAAAGTCGATAATAATTTATTTTGGGTGACTCATTAATTATTCAAAATATTTATAAAGTCATTAATTCATCCATTTGTTCAAAAACTATATATAAAAAATATAATTTTTGGTATTTATATTATTGAAACGAATTTATCGCAACTATTTTATATTAATTTGAATTTATTTGTTTCATTATTTTCTTTCAAATTTATTTCATTTATCAGAAATAATTTTTATATTTGATTCGTTTAATTTAAACTCAAATTCGTGATGATATTATCAATAATAATTTCACAAAAGTCCAAATGGGAGATTTTATAATGCGCACAAGTTTCAGATTAATTTTTATTTTTAATATTTTAAATTTGAAAAAAATTCTTATTGATAAAACAGAAATCTTTAATTTATTTATTATCTATATGCAATAATTGATAATGCAGATCGACGATTGATAAAATACGAATTTTTAATATAATATTTACCGCTGATAAATTATCAATTATATTAAAAATTTTTTTGAATTTATATTTATTGCTTTGCAGAACTTTTGAATAAAATTAAAATTTTTAAATTGGAAAAATATTGTATTCATTTCAGGAGACTTATGAATTATTTATAATATTGAAAGAACAAATAAAAAATAATTTGTAGACGCACCAAAAGAATATTTTTTGTTTGTTGAAGTAAATAAATTTTGAGTCGACAAATTTTTTAAATATTTGCGAGTGTTTAATACAATATTTGAGTTAAATCGAAATCAGATAAATATAGTGTTGATTTAATATAAATTTAGTATTTATTACTCCTTAAACAATTTTTTTTTTAATGCAATTTTAATAATTATAAATTAACCTACCTAATTAGCTCGTTCAAACTACACTATTTATTTATATAAAATCATTTCTACTTTTATTCATTAATGTATAAATTTTTCACATGAATTAACAAAATGAGAAAAAATATTTATTAAAATCAAAAAATATTGTCTTGATTTAACCTAATTTTTAAGTAAAATTTATGTAAAAAAAAAAATTTCAACACAAATTTTCAATAGATTATTATTACACAAAATTTTTTTCTATGCAACAATTTTAATTCTTTTATTAAAATTTATTTAATCAATAACAATTAAATATTTATAAATTAACCTAATTAATCAAATAATTCAAACTATATTATTTATTTACATTAAATCATTTTCACTTTTATTAATTCAAATAAATAATTCCTAAAATGAATTCACAAAATGAACAAAAATATTTATCGAAAGCAAAAAATATTGAATTAATTTAATTTTTAAGTAAAATTCATTCAAAAAAAAAAATTTCAAGACAATTGTTTATTGAACTTTTGCAAAAAAATTTTAATTGCTTCATTCAAATGTATTTAATAAATAACAATTATTATTTATATCAACACCAACAATAAACTCAACTCGTCAATTAATTCTTTACTCCAAAAACAATTTTTTTTTCAACGCAATTAAAATAATCATAAATAAACCTAACTAATCAGCTCTATCAAATAATATTATTTATTTAATAATATTAAATCATTTCTACTCTCATCAATCCCCACATAAATTCCCTCCATCATTTGTTAATCCAACAAAAAATTGTCCTAAAAATTATACAAAATAAAATCGTCATCGAATTTTTACACAAAATTTTCTTCCATTTAATTTCATCCCCCATTTACTATTTTTATTTTTCTCTATTCTTCTTTTTAACATACATTCATCCCTAATTCTCCACTGAAACAAACGACATTACAAATTGTTATATCGAGTGCAGACGAATCTGATGTTGAATGCGCTACAATTGATGATCTAGTGGCGCAGTCGCGACGTTATCGACCCAATATTCAACCCGGGCGACACCCTCTTGGTTCATTCGAATCCATCCACTGTTTCATCAGCAAACTAGTGAGTAGTACACACACACACGACATAGGTAAGTCGAACTGCACGGATCTCTCCTATATATTTATCAATCTATCATCCTCTCGTGTGTGAAAATTAAAAATCACAAACGCGTTTTATTTTTATCTTATAACAAGTGTTTTTATTTATTATCAAAAATAAAATAATTAAATTAACCTAAATTTATTCATTTCACAATAATTACCAGATGATAATTATCATTAATAATCGAGCGAATATAATATATTTATAAATGTTTATAATATTGTGAGACGAATTAATTAATATTCATTTGAGTATTTCAATTGGAGAAAAAAAAAATTTATTTTGTTTAACAAAATATTTATTTGTCATTTAATATTAACGTTGGCCTGTTTAAATTTGCCACTTTATATTGTGTGGCTCATTCAACCGGATATAACGTGTGTGCAAGCCGATATTTACGTGTACGCAGACGTGAAATGCGTACTAGTTTCACGTGATTGTTTCACCTACATCGTAGGTTTTGTCACGGTGAATTTTAGTGGGAATAAGGCGAGAATAATTTGAAGAAAAAAAAAAAACGAAATAGAAGATAAATTAAGTTAAAATTGATAATATTTTATTGTTAAATTGGTTGAACGAATTTATTGGAGGTAGAAAGAAGTTTGAATATTTTTAAAATATTTAAAATTGTGATAAAATATCAAATTTTTTATTTGCTTAGAATTATTTAATATCGACGTATTTTTTTTTTTTTTTTCATCTTCTTCTTCTACCTCTTTATTATCAACTTCTTCTTCTGCTTCTTCATTGAAGTGTCAAGTGTGTGAGTCAGCCAATTGTCGAGGTAAGACACTGATGAATTAAAAAAGCAAATGAATGATTGAAAAAAAAATTTTAAAACATTTTTGTACAAGAATTTTTAAATGAATTAATTGTTATGGAAATTAATATTCTATAGTGTTAGTTATTTAGGCATTATTTTTAAGTTAATTTATTGTAGGGTGTGACAGGGTGTAGAATATAATAAATTAAATTTTAATTGGTTTTTTTGATTTTTGGTATTTTTCATTTGGTATTTTTTGATTGATGAAATTGTTATTTTGGGTTGGAATTTTTCATTGTTATATTAACGATTAATGTTTTATATGTCTGTGTGCGTGTGTGTGAAATAGTTTCGACGGTGGGGGTTGAAAAAATTGGGGTAGTATTACAAGGGATGATGATGAGAAAATTTTTTTTTTATTTTTTTTTTTTTTTTCATACACAATGCACTAATTGCAATGGCGGACAAATTAAAGTTTTCTTGTTAATTAATTGTTAAACGAAACAAATAGTCGTGAATAATGAGAAGTTGAGCTCATTTTTTAACTTAAGTTTTATTCAATTAAATAATTTTAAAGTTGATGAATTAATACGATGAAATTTCGTTATTTTATATTAAATTATATTGAATTAATTAATTAATGCAATAAACCAGTCAGCTACTTAATGTTTTATAATTTTGTATAACTTAATAAGTGAAGAAAAAAATAATTTTTCAAATTATTTATTGTAATTAATAATTACAAATTAATTTGATTGTGAAATTATATTTTTTACTTGATTGAATTGATATTTTTTTTTTTTTTTTGGATTTTATTATAATGTTTGGTAATTTGTCAGGCTTTTTTAGTTACATTTATTATTTATTTATTCTTAGTTGTTTTGTAGTTTAAGATGAAAAATGTGACACGTAAAATAACGATGAAGAGAATTTTTGTGTGACGTAAATTGTTTTGGAGTGAATTTGGTTCTATGCCAAAATAGTTAATAGAATGTCTTGAACAATTTTGAGAAGAAATTGATTGGTGTATCGAAGATTCTTTATGATAAAATAAATTAAATGGCGAATAAAAAATGGTAAAAAAGAAAAAAAAAATTTAATTTCATTAAAATTGTGTTATATTTAATTTATTATAATTTAATAAGATTTATTTCATGGTTTGAATTATTTATAATTTATTTTATTGCAAGAATAATTATGATTCATCTTGAAATAAATTATTGAAAGAAATAAAATTGTTTATTATTTTACTTTTTCGAAATTTTTCTGGTAATTTTAAATAAATTTTGTGTTTTAAATATTTTATAATAATTTTAGTTTTGTTTTATACACTGAAAATATTATTGAGATGATTAATTTACAAAGATTGTATTAGAAACATTAAATTAAGAGTAATTAAATGAGGAAAAAAATTTTTGTTTAATCTAATTCTAAATGTTAATTAAAAATGAAGGATTTATAAAATTTTTTTCCAATTTTTTAATTAATTTTTATTCAAAAATAAAATCACAAATAATCATCGATGAATTTTATTTTAAATTTTTGTTTAATTTTAATTTCTATTAAAAAATCGAAAAATTCATATTAATAATATTTAAAACATTTACAAACAAATGATTCTAATAAATAAATTAATGAAGCAATTATTATATTTAATGGATAAAATCGTCAGTATTGTTAAATTTAATGAATAATTTTCTCTATCAATTTTAATTTTAATTTTTTATTCAAATTTGTTTATTAATTTGGAAAACGACAACGAAGTGGAATTATACAACAAAAGTTTATTAATTAAGGATGAAATCCCTCATAACTTCTATACACACTACTGACAATTAATAATATTCATTAAAAACAGAATAAAAAAATAAAATCTACAATAAAAAAATTTCTTGTTCAAATCAGTTAAATTAAAAAAATAATAAATTATTACTACTAACAATTGTAAAATAAATTCCTTTATTATATTCACAGTAAATAATATTTATAAATGCAGAATTAATTTTACAAAAATTCTAAACTATTATTATGTTATAAATAATTTATTTTATCTGCGAGGAATTAAATTCCACGATTAATATTAATTGAATTTTTAGTAAAACGAATTGTTTATTATTTATTATTTAATAATTTGCACATAATTGATTCTTCTTAAATTAATTAAATTGGAGCTTTATTTATTTGATCTTTCTCTCTATTATTATATAATTTATCACGAGCGAAATGTGCGAGTGGTAGAGAAAGAAAAAATAAAATAAAACATTTGTGTGAATTTTTATTTCACGAGTCGAAGTTTTGTTCAAGTATTCAATTTATAAATAAAATTCAATCAATTTAGTGAAAGTTTCTCAACATAAACCTTGTTTATTATTGATACATTAAATTTATTATGTAATATTGTTTATAAATTGTATTGAAATTTGCGAATGATGAAGTGAGAATTGAAAGAAATAAAAGGAAATTGAATGAATAAAAGGAAAATTATATTTTTCTTTTATTCATTTTTTTTTTTGCATGGAAAATGGAACGGAAATTTATTTGAACGTTAATTCTTCTCTTTTGTATGTGTATAAGTTGAAGTTTAATAGTGGTAGTCATTGCACGTGTGGTTTAGTGTGGAGAAAAAAAAGAATAAAAAGGAAAAAACTTTATTCAACGTGACATCAACTTTTTTTTTGTCCTCGTTTTTTTTTTTATATATATATATTTTTTTGACTATCGTCGAATTTTGTATGCTCAACGTGATCACTTATAAGTCCCTCAGATCCATTAATATTGTCCATAAGTTTATACGTTGAGTTATATTTTCTTTATTTTGTTTTTTTTTTTTTTTTTTGTATTGGTTAAGAATTTCTGACATTTATTATTTGTTTGTAATTTATTTTTTCATCAAATCAGAGTGGATTTATACAAAGAATATCAAGTAAAAGTGAGTGCTGTGGTCAGAAAAACAAAAATTTTTGAGTGTTTCAAATAAATAAAATAAAAAACTGAAATTTGATAATTCGTAATTGAATTAAATAATAAATATTTAATTCGAGAGATAATTTATCAAAATTCATGACTAAAATGTCATTTTTCAGTGAAGTTGAATGATAAACATTATCGAAAATAAAAAAAAAAATACGATAAAAATTATAAATTTTTTTGCAAAAAGAAAAATTTTGTGTATTATTATTAACAATTTTTTTAAATCTCGATATAAAATTAATTGATCAAGATTAAATAATGACTAGGAAAGTTGACAATTTTATTTTCCAAATTTGGAATAAACAATTTAAAAATAATATAAACAAATAGATAAAATTTTTGGCGAATAAATTATTTAATTTTCAGATTAAATTAAATATAAAAATTCCAAAATAATTTACTCAGCATTTACAAATAATAGGAATCACTTGTGTATATTAAGTAAAAAAAAAAAAAAAATTTTCTAAGTATTAAAAATACACAAAAATAATTATTAATCACAAAAAAACAAAAATAATACAATTTTGATTTTGATTATTCTAAAAACTTTGAAATTTAATCTCATCACATTGAAAATAATTATCATATCCCATACCCTTGAAAACACATTGATAAAAAAAATCTACCCCACTTTAAATCAACAATTTTTCACTCATTTTTCCCACTCACTCAAATACTCAATTCACCCTTTTATTATTTAATTAAATAAATAATTTATTTCTTCGACAATAACATGACACAATCCTCAATTTTATTCCTCTACATTCATCTGCAGTCGATATAAAAATAGCCCATGACACAATTTACATTATTTCACGTAAACCATTCATACTTGAGGGGTTGCAACGATGGTTTGCAGCACTGTGAATAAAAAAAAGTCGATAGCCCGAGGGTGTGGGTCGATACGAGAGACGCTTTACTATACTCTATACACTAAAGGAAGAATCAAAAAGCATGCGTGTATGTGTGTTAAAGCCGTTAGAATGTGTGTGTGTGTTCATAGAAAAGAAAAAAAAAAAAAGAATGAAGGGGTGAATATGTTTGAGAGGGCGTTGCCTTTACTCATTTTTTTTTTTTTTCTTTACCTGTTCATAAAATACTTGGTCTAGCTTTTATACATATATAAAATCTACAGAGCTTATATTTGTACATATGAATTATATATGTAATATATATGAGTATGTGTATGTGTATAAAAGTCATTTTTGTGTGTCACTGTATATTTATTTATTTATTTATTTATTTTTTTTTTATATTTATTTTAAAAGTTGTGGGGTTCTTTTAGTATTATACTGAACTCTTTTTATTATTTTCTTACCATGCATATTGCAGATATTGTTCAGTGTGAGAGTGCACTCACTGAGAGTATAGAAAAAAAATGGTATTGAGTGAAAAATTCTGTGGGAAAGTCCGATGAAAATTTGTGTTGACTGCCTTTTTTTATGTGAATTTTTTATTTAATTTTTATATAAGAATTTTTGTTGAGGCTGAAAAATTATAATTACATTTTATGTTGAATGTAATACTGAATTTTTATCTGTTGAAGTAAATAAATTTTGTGTTGACATATTTTTTTAATCAAAAAAATCGAAAAAATTTTTGAAACAAATTTTTATTGAACTATTACACAAAATTATTTTTTTTTTGTGCAGCAATTTTAATTGATTCATTTAGGATTATTTTATTGATAATTAAATTAATTCATGTCACGATTTCTTACACCAAAATTAATTTTTTTAAAACGCTATTTAAATAATTATAAATTAAACGAACTAATCAGCTCATTCAAACTATATTATTTATTAATATCAAATCATTTTTGCTTTTATTAATTTATTTATAAATTTTTTAAATGGATAAACAAAATGAGGGAGAGTATTTATTAAAAGCCAAAAATATTGTTTTGATTTAAACTAATTGAGTAAAAATTATGTGAAAAAAAAATTCAACACAAATTTTTAGTGGACTTTTATACAAAATTTTTTTTTGTGCAACAATTTTAATTGATTCATTCAAATTTATTTAATCAATAACAATTATTATTGGTTTTGAAACGAAAAATAAATTCATATCGACGAAATTAATCAGCTCATTCAAACTATATTATCAAAATATTTAATAGAATTTAAAAATAGAGTATTTTTCATGAATAATTATCCTTCACAATTATTTATAAAAATCTACTAAATAAAATATTCAAAAAAAAAGTTCGACAGACTATAAAAAACCATTACAAATACTCCAAATGAAAAAAAAAAGACAACAACTTATATTATAAACAATTCAAGAAAATATTATAAAAAAAAAAAATCTTTTTAAATCAATTTTTTCTTCCATCTAAAAATTTAATAAATAATAAACAATATTAATTTTTTTTAAATTTTATTCAATAAATCCCCGACTAACAGCACACAAAAAAACATAAACAAACACTGCTATTTTTCACTGAAATGTACAACAATAATTAATCAAAATATCTCTTAAAACTACACAAAATTTTTCAGAGTGTAAAAAAGAAAACAATTAACTTCAAATTAAAATAATAAAATATACAAACACCTGAAAAAATTGTCAGAGCACAAATAATTAAACAGACAGATTGTTGTAACAATTATAAAAGCCTAATGATCATAACAATTCAAGTGACAGTTTGCACACACCTTGACTTACTCTTAAGTTTATTGTTTTACTAATTAAGTTTTCACTAGTTAGGGGCGCAAATTGTAAACAAAACGTTAGTGAATTTTATTCGAAAACCTTCCCTGTAATTAGACCATCCCTATCATTATTCCATACTTGAAATAAATTTATTTAAACTGAATCAAATAATTTATATTTATTAGAAAATGAATTTTATTTATTTAATGTTCCAATTTTTATTTATTTAGTATTTTCATTTTTATTTATTTTTCTTTCATTCAATTAATGAACTAAAAACAAAATTTCAATGGTAATTTATTAATGCTAATGAATTTTACTGGAAATTATATCAAAGTGCAGTGCAATAAATAAACAAAAATTTGTTTGTATTGAATAATAAAAATTTGTCACATATATGAATATATTATTTTATTTATTTTAATATTAGTCTTAAATTTATTTGCATATTTAGATGGCATGCATGCTGTATATATTATGTATGCAGAAAAATAATTAATAAATTTAGTGAATCTCGATGGCATATTTAAAAGTTTTCATGACTCGTCTCACAATTTCTAGCTCAAGTTTATTAGTCCCTCTGGTAATTATTATTATGTACTTTAACAGACGTATGTGTAGTACAATAGATGGGTTTTTAGGACTCATTGTACGAGACATTTATACATGGATATTAATATTTAGTTGTAAAATTGTCTTGAAATTTGATAGGTTGAAAATCATTAATTAAAGTCTAAGTAAAATATGAAATAGATTTTTATAATTATTATTATTGTTTTAGTATTTTAGATTAATATTTTATTGGTTTTATTCACGAGTAGAGACGATGGAATAAACAAATTGAAGTTTACAGAGAGAAAAAAAAAATTGTGATGTTAAGAAATTTAATTGATTTAAAATTTTTGCAAGAAACAAAAAATTTCTTGATTCCAAAATTTATTTTCTGACTTTTAGAATTTTTTTTTTCCTCAGAAAATTAACTAAGAATTTTAATCTATTTTTTTTTATTGAGAGAAAAAATTTTGACATTGAAAAATTTAGTTGAAAAAATTTTGAAAAAAAAGTTTTTGACTGAAAAATTTATTTTTTGACTTTTAGAATTTTTTTTTCTCTCAAAAAATAAACTACGAATGTTAATCTATTTTTTTCATTGAGAAAAATGAATTTTGATATTGAAAAATTCAGTTGAAAAAATTTTGAAAAAAAAGTTTTTGACTGAAAAATTTATTTTTTGACTTTTAGAATTTTTTTTTCTCTCAACAAATAAACTACGAATGTTAATCTATTTTTTTCATTGAGAAAAATGAATTTTGATATTGAAAAATTCAGTTGAAAAAATTTTGAAAAAAAATTCTTGACTTAAAAATTTATTTTTCAACTTCTAGAATTTTCGTTTCTTTAAAAAAATAAACTGAGAATCTGAATACACTTTTCTTATTCGGAAAATTAAATTTTGATATTGAAAAATTTAGTTGAAAAGATTTTGAAAAAAAAATTCTTGACTTTGAAATTTATTTTCTGACTTCTAGAATTTTTTTCCTTTTAAAAAATAAACTACAAATGATAATCTATTTTTTTCATTAAGAAATATAAATTTTGATGCTGAAAAATTTAGTTGGAAAAATTTTGAAAAAAAAATTTTTGACTTAAAAATTCATTTTCTGACCTCTAGAATTTTTTCTTTCCTCTCAAAGTATAAAAAACAATTCCTTCAATATTTCCATCATCGATATATTCATGTCAATTTATAAATAATAAATACAAAATTCCGAAATGCAAAACCTACTAATTCTTTTTTTTTATTTACATTTCAGATATCAAAGTGGATTATTTATTTTGTCCTTTATTCACTTCTCTTATTTCACCCTTTGATTTTGAGTTAATTTACGTTCAAACTTTGGTTTTCACGGATCAACAAGTTCAACTTACGTGTGACGATAAATACAAGCGAAGATAAATTCTTGCAGCTAAATAATTATTATAAATCTTCATTAAAATTGTAATTAATTCGAGGACAAACTTTCAACAGCTGATAAAAATTCCTGGACAGAAATATCGCACAAATTTTAAAACTCCAGTCGAACGTAAAACAAAATAAAAAAGAAAACTAAAACAAGATTGTTCTTGTTCATATTGAGAACAAAGGAAAAAATAAAATCAGCAAAATTACCGGCCGAGGCGGGTGTAATAAATATTGTGGAACTGCTCCATCACCCGGCAACATTTCTTTCTCCAGTTTCCGGCAATCTTTCACAACTAATGTCAACTACCTGAAACGCAGGTAAGTTGATTGTTAAATAATACTCATAGTTTAATAGAATTAAAATTATATTTATATTTACCTTGTAGAGTTTATTTTTCTTAAGTAATATTTCTTTAATTATTACCAATTTTTCTTTGTTTCTTTTTAGATAATTTTAATTTATTGATTTACATTTTGTTCAAAGTAAACAAATGATAATTTCAATTATAATTGAATTGTGTAATTAATTTTTTGTGCACAATTTAATTACCAGTGTAATTAAATTTACTTTTTTTTATATCTGCACAATGTAAATGAACAAAAACTCTATCTATATTTCCTTTGTTGATGTAAAAAGTTGTTAATGTATTTGTGCAAGATAAAAAATAATCGAGATATGAGAAAATTTTCTACCACAATGTAATCATGAAAAAATTATTTTTAAACAAAAGCGTGTAGAAATCACACTTGGTATCGCTTTATTATTTTATTTTTATTATATATATTTATATGTTGAATATTGTGAGGAAAAATTCAATAAAGGTCGGCATTACATCATCATCTAAGAATTAATAAAATAACTTTAGCATTCTTGAAATAATTCTTTTAACCGACTTCACATATTTGGAAATTTTCCTTTAATGGTATTTATTATCAAACAATTTTATATGAACTTCTTCGTTTGGGTTTTTGCTGTTTGTCTGCGGAAAGTATGTAAGGAAGTCGACAATTATTTTCTGCAATTAATTCAAATTAGATAACAAATAAAAATGCTTTATTTCTATTTTTTTTTTTTACTTTCAAAATTTTTGCTCAAAAATGAGCTTTTTTTCGTAATTTTTTGTGAAGAAACGAGAAGTTTGGTAGAGATACTGTTAATAAGAGGTTATAAATACACATTTCTAGAAGGTAAAAAAATTTTTTGATTGGAACTTTCATACAAAATAGCGGCTGTGCTTATAATAATCCAAAAAAATTTTTTTTTTTGAGAAGGGTCCACTTTTGGAACCATAACTAGAATAATGTTTAGCTTGGAACCAAAAACCGAAGTTTTTTTTTTGCTCAACATCAGAATACATAATAAGACGTAGGATTTTTCCGAAATATTGATTTTTAACAAATTGGCGGTGTTTTGAAATGGAAATTTTTTTTTGTGACTAAAAATTCATCCACAATTTATTTACAAAAAAAAACTAATCGATATTTTAAAAATCCCTTGCGTCATCTTATTTTTTTTGATCATGAGTTTGAAAAAAAACTCCGATTTTTGTTTCTAAATCAAAAATCGTTTCAGTTACATTCCCCAAGGTGGACCCTTTTCAAAAAAAAGTTGCAAAATTTTTTTTATATTCTGGAAATGTGTATTTATAACCTTTCATTAACAGTTTTTCGAGGCTCATTTTTGAGCGAGCCACAGTGGCGTTAATTATTATCCCCCAAATTAATTTCTTTTCGCATTTCCACAAAATATAAACGAAAATCATTTTGAAAATTTCACAGTGACATCAACAATGGAGTGAAAAATCTCTTCACACCTGCATGAATGTTACTCAATCATTATTACAGTCATCATTATCATCGTTTGGCAGTTTATTTATTGTTGGATTTGGTTCAACATTAAAGTAGTTTTTCCCCCGTAGCCCAATTTTTACTGTCACGACCACCACTGTAGTTTGTCTTCCAGGTTCTCATCTGGGGACCTAAGCTCGGAACTCGATGATGAGCCGGGAGCCGAATCCGGGATGGCCACCATGGGAAGACAGGATTCATCATCACCGTACCAAGGTGTACCAGATCGACCACTTCAGTCACAACCAACTGCTGGACCACCACCAAATCAACCTCCAGTACCTGGTGCACCTCCAGCTGGTGGACAAATTGTTGGTGGCACTTCTGGTGATTTAAGTTTGAATTTAAGACCTGGATCCAGGACAACTAGTGCGCCATCATCGCCAGCAAAAACACGCGAGAGTCTATTGCAAAGAGTTCAAAGTCTTACGGGTGCTGCACGTGAACAGGTACATCAGGTAATTAATTCAGCCTATAACTAGTGGATGAAATTAAGACATTTGGGGCAAAATGAATTAATTATGTTCGAAATTTGAACTAATTTTTGGTTTTTTTTAATTTCATTATTCTCTTTGGTCTTTTTGATGAATGTAATTTTGATAATTTATGGAAGATTAATTTTTTAATATGAAAGAAAAATGAAAAATGAATGTGGAATGAAAATATAAAGTAGGAAATTATTTAATAATTTTGGGATATTTGGTTATTTTGGAAAATAATAAATATATATTTATACCTTGAGTCGGTTTATGAAATACAGTTTTTGACATCTAATCAAGAAAAATTATTTATCCTCATAATTTAACATTTTCGATTTCAATAGAAAAAAATGATAATATGAAATATTTAATAAATCAAAAATTGAATTGTTCCAACATTTTTGTAATTTTGCCAATATTTTCAAATCAAATCTATCCATTTTTTCATCGTGAACGTGAATCGATGATAGTTTTAAAGAGTTTGAACATATTTCTTTGATGTTACGCTGAATTCCGAAGTTCAAACACAGAGTTTAGTGATGAATGTTTGGCTGGATTCGTTTCGAGCGATAAACGAGCTTGGTGAAGACTTGTTTGAAGCTTGAATGACACGAATCAATCTCCAACAAATAGAACTTGTGTTAAATTAGTTTACAAGATATAGATGTCCCAAAACAAATTTCATCAGTAACATTTACACACGTTGGCAAACTGTCTAAGCAGACATCTCTAAATATACCATCATTTATCAATATCATCTGTTATCACGTGATCACAGAGCGTGTCAGAAGCATTTATCACTCCAATAAATACGTTTATAAATGAATTGAACAAATTTGTTTATTATACTGTGAATATTTATTGCACAAAATTGAATTAGCTAGATTTATCAAAATCTCATTGTTCTGGTTGACATAAAATTAATTAATACACAATAATTATCTTGCGGATATTTGAATTGAAATTTGTCAGTTATTAGATATATTCAAAGAATAAAACTATCGATATTTTTGAACATACAAAATTGTCAAAATAGTCATTTTTTTTCATAAAATGTTGGTAATACTTTGAAAATATGTCATCAAATTTTCAAAATATAATTCTAAGCATTTCTCATGTTAAAACTTGTCTAATCTTCAAACGCATTTTTTTCGAAATTATATTTTTCGAATTGGCGTGAATGATAACTCAAAAAGTTATTTATCAATCGCACTGAAATTTCACACATTTCTTTTTAATAATATCACTTTCTAGATGAATTTATTTGTTTTTGAAAATTTATCGAAAAAATAGTTTCTTCGAGACAAAAACAGTTGCAAAATTTGGTTGAAAGTTCAAATTTTTCTTATAAAATATTTGGAAGCGTGAATTTTTATTTTTTTTAATTTTTTTAGGTTCATCTAGAAACTACAACATAAACAAATACTCAGAATTTTGGTTTTTTCATTTCAAATAAATACAACAGAAGCGTCAAGTCACGCCAATCATCAACTCTTGTTGCGACCCTTCCAAAAGACTATAAACTGTGTATCGGCCATTTTTAAATTTAAAAAAAAAATTGTTAATAATAGCTTAAGATGTAAAAAAACGATACGCCAAAATCCAAAAACATTGAACAAGCTATTCAATATAAAAAAAAAAATCAAAATTAGTTGAAATTCACGGGTCTCTATACATATCTCCCCCCTTAATACTCAAATGGAATTAATTTGTTTATCGATTCCCTGCTGCGCACAATAAGGAAGCTATTTTCCTTCTGGTCAGTCAGAAAGTGTTTCGCTTGTGTCCTAATTAAATTAAGGAAACAATATTCCTCATAATTGGGAACAAGTGACAAATTTTGTACTCTTAATTCCTTCAAACAATCATTGCTCAATATTAAACCCATAAATTGTATCCAAAATTGATATATTATTTGTTGTTTATTGTCCCAATTCAAATTAAGTCAAGATAAATTATCAGGTCTATTTTGGAACAGTTATAAAAGGAATAATCTAATTAATTTTCACAGGGTGCTTCGATACTTGGTGCAGCTGTTGGTGGAACAAGTCGAAGCTCGTCCTACAACAAAGATCGTTGTTTTACATTATTGGTAATTGACGATCAAAATACCGACTGGAGTAAATATTTTCGAGGACGTCGGCTTCATGGCGACTATGAAATACGTGTTGAGCAGGCCGAGTTCCGGGAGCTGTCGCTCACGGCAAATGAAACAGGCGCCACTGTGTCCATGGCTGTATTTCGGAATGGGACCAAGGTTATCAGGTATATTTTTGTTTGTTTTAATCGTATAAATCATGAGATAAACGATCGTCTGCAAAAATACCTTCATCGGAACTCCTGTAATTCATTGTAATTTCATTTGAGATGCAGTGAGTTGTTTATTGGTGTGCATTGCGATTATAGAAGAATATTCAAGGGGAAAATAATCTGAATAAACTGGCGGGAAGAAAGTAAAAATTAGATTTGTTTTTTGGTTTCAAAGAGAAGGTTTTTTTTTCCATTTTCATCATGATTATGAAGTGTTTAAGCTTAAAAAACGTGACCCTTTAATTTTTTCAAAAGTTCAATTGTTTGAAACAGATAAACAGTTAATGGCACGATCTTAATTAAAATTTACAAGGGTTTTCTGGGTATATTGAGCGCGAAAAGTAACGCTTAACATTAATCATGTCACGGATATTTCCAATTCAGTTGTCAATTTTCTAAAAAACCATAAATTACCCTTTTTTTCCTTTTTTTTTTTAAATTTATGTGAAGGATGAATAGAAATTTTTTTTCCTTAAGATTGTGGCAGTGTTTTATACAAAATTTATTCCAGTTTCTGAAACTGCCCTTTAATTCTCTGTACGATCATTTGTCGCGGAGATATTGATGATTGAAGACGAAAGGATCCTTTTCCGTTAAAAGTCTGATATTTCGGTGAAAAATGGTCGTATCGAGGTTTTTAAAAAAAGGAATTGAAGCTGAATAAACAAACTATCCAATCCAAACAATGGCTTGACTGAAAAAAATGTTTCCAAGTTCCTGGACTCGAAAAAAAAAGGAAAATAAATTGGCGAAATTTTTTTTTCGTCCTATTTTCAGGATTACGTAATAACCGTGGCTCTTGAATTTTTTTGACCGCTAGATCTGAAAACTAGAATCTCATATCTTCAAAATGCTTCTTTCAAAAACTCGATACGACCATTTTTCACTGAAATATAGCCTGTCAAAAAAACGGAAAAATTTCGAAAATTTTGTTGACCGTTTAATTTTTTCTATTAGTGTATTTATTTGTTTATTTATATGACAATTAATATATAGTCAATCCATTATCGTATGTTTATCGACCAAATTTGATCACACATACATATGAGTTCGTATTTTCTAATGTATTATGTCGACGTGAACTAGATTAAATTTTGAACCTTTCGTTATGGTGTCTAATGGTGAACTAACTATAAATTTTTGGATATCACTTCGAGAAAAAAAATAGAGAAGAAAATTTCTAGATAATGAAGCAAAAGTATATAGGCAGTACCAATTTAATGATTGGCTAACAAACGTATGGCGTGATGCAAAGTCACCATATCTAAAATAATACAACAAACAATTTAATACAAGTAGAAAACAAAGCGCTACTTACACCTAGATACATTAGGAACAACCCATCATAACCATTAAAATTTCGTTAATATAACTAATTATTATAAACAATATACTCCTTTCACAAAAATTCTTGAATGCAATTTTCATTTGAAATTGAGAATATTTAATCTGCAATAAACTCAAATGCTTTTGTAAATACTATAATAAATAATGTGGATCTCTATTAAACCAGCCAGGCTATCTGAGTTATATCAACATACTCAAAAGAGAATACCGACTCTTAACAGAATTTAAGTAATTAATTCTACTGTATTTTTTTATCAGTATTATTCATTATTAAAATTACAATGCGGAAATAATATTCTTTTTACTACACGGAAAATAATAAATAAATATATACATGCATATAGTTTATAACTTGCTCCCGGGTAAAAAGAAGCTTGTGACCAAACAAAATGAGCACGCAGTTCCAGACGACTGGACAAGAACGAGTCGCCTGCTGTGTAAAGTGTGTCGTAATAAAACGTAAAGAGAGAACGCCAACACCTCATATATACATACATGATCATTGGGAATTTTCTTGCTCATCCATATGTACCACCTACTCACTATAATTAACTCATGTGTCCCATAAAAGGCATGGATTTATGGTTTATGGTCTGCGGCGCCGTAGTTTGTATGATCCTCTATGGACTATTATATTTTCTGATAGAATGTATAGTCATTGTTTTGTGGTTTTTTTTTATATTTACGTTTTTATATTTATTTTTATGAAGTTCAATTAGTTTTATATATTATTTGTTTATTAGATGTTGAGTTTTGGGTTGTTATAGATAACAAAAAGCGGGGATTATTTATAGCTTTATTTAGTTTATTTGACGTGCAGTTTTTGTTTGTTCAAAAATATTGGTTTGTTGAATTTTTTTTTTATATTTTTATAACGTATGGAAAGTGTTGGTATTTTTGGATAATTCGTGGGATTGTTTATTTGTGCGTGGTTTACTTTTGTTTGTTGACGAAAATTTGTTTGTTGAGTTTTTTTTTATATTTTTATAGTGTAGGAAAAGTTTTGGTATTTTTGAAAATTTTTGGTTTGCTCCATATTTTTTTTTTGTTTGTAACTAAGAATTCGTAGAATAATGAGAGTTTCTTTCATAGTAATGGGTGAATTTTTAATTTATTTTTGGTTTATTTTGTATGAAAATTACAAAAAAATTTTCTGTATTTTTTTTTTCAAAATTCGAAATAAAAATTTTTTCTTGTATATTTTTCAGCTGAATGTGTAATAATATAATTCTATGTACATTTGTACACTTTTGTAAATTTAATCTAATCAAAAAGTATCAAAAAAATATTTTTACAAAATTGCAAAATTCTTTTATTAAAATTTTTTTATTCAATCCATTTCTGGATGTCAAACAATTTGTCAATAATATTTTTCGTTCATAACCACACTAAGAGAAAAAATGCTTGCAGAAATTAAATAAAATTTCTATCAATTAAATATTAATTGTTCAAAATAAAAATCAATTGTTCAAAACAACTATTCAATTTAACTCAAATTTATTTCTTTTGACCAATTATTTTCTTCAATGGACGCACAAAAAAAAAATCTGAATTGCAACCAAAATTACATTTATATATTTTTCATTTCCAATTAGTTTTTTTTTTTTTTTTGAAAAATTCAAATCACATATTTTTGTACAAAACAACCCCAATTATTATTCAACCCATTTCCTCACGTGATAAAATTTACTACTCTCATAAAAAATAGAAAATGCTAAACAAATCAGTCCCATACAAAGATCGAATTTAATTTTTGCAGATCATTCAAACCTGATTTTGTATTGGTTCGTCAAAATCTTCGAGATGCTGGTGAAGATCACAAAAATATTCTTCTGGGTTTGATGTACGGAAGTGTTCCAAGTGTCAACAATCTCACAGCAATTTATAATTTTCAAGTGAGTCCAAAATTAACTCATTAAAACAATAAAATAAAATTCCATTTAATCATTATTGCAATCCATTAAATGAATAATATCCAATAAAATAATATTATTCTCATTAGGACAAGCCCTGGGTATTTGCACATCTGATTGGTCTCCAACGTCGACTGGGAAAGGATAATTTTCCACTTATCGAACAAACATTTTACCCCAATCATCGAGAAATGGTGAGTTTATTTATTTATTTTTCCACACATTATATAAATATATTTTTTTTCAATAATACTACGCATTAAATATTTATAACCTCAACAAAATATTACATTAATGTACCGCAATAGTTCAGTAAAATTACAAAATTTTAAATCAATCACATTTTCTCAAAAATCCCCAAATTAAAATTCTATTCACAAACCAAAAAAAAAAAACATAACAACAATTTAAATATATTATAAACAAATCGATCATACCAATTGCAACTATAGTTCTAGAATCAATAAATATTTCGACAAAAAAATTGAAATAAATTAATCTTAATTATTTATAAATAATTCAAAAACACAAAATTCATCAAAATCAATTTATTATATCATAATTAATTAATTAAAGTCAACTAATTCATTCATAAATCAGTTAAATCTACATGTTTAACATTATTGAATAATTTAAATATCCCCAAATATACATAAAAAAAAAACAAAAAAAAAAAATATTAACAATAAAAATGATGAAACTTATTTACAAGAAGCGAAAGAACTTTTGACAGCTATTTCATTAAATACTATAGCCTCCGTAAATCAGTTTATCTGTCATCTCCCCACAAAAGTAATCCAATTTATTTGGCACTTTCATCGTGAGTTAATAGAAGATTTATCTGCAAAAATATCTTCCATAAAATGAGGCACTATTTCCATAGAATTAGGACAACATTCGGCCAAACAATCACGCAACATCATTCAATCAGCAAACACTCTCAAATACAATTTGACAAAGTATTATATTCAAAATAAACATTGTGATATGAATATATATACTTAAAATAATTAATACATCGAAGAGAAATCAAGGCTCTCGTGCTCGTTGTTGATCTCGATAACGTTTATGCTTAACAATACATTTATCGTAAGCAACTGATGGTATCCAAGAACATCCAGCTGTTCCCAATGTACAAACTCCATATTTTTCCTGACAGTCAAATGGACCTGGTGCACTTTCCCATAAACATCTTTTGCCACCGGCTGAATTGAAGACCGCTCCTTTGTTTCGCCAAGGGGTGTAGGAAATCTGTCATGAAGTTGAGAATAAATTTGTTTTGAAAAGATAATTATTAAGTAGGGATGAAAATTAGAGAATGGAATAATTTTTTTTAGTTTATTAGTAATATTTTTCATTTTATAATGAAAGTAGATGGGTTTATATTGATGGCTTAGTTGTATTAATTTTTAATGTTGTCTTCACATTTGAGGAATTTATATTTAAATTGATGAAAATGAAAATGGATTAGTTAGGTTGATTTATAATTAGTTAAATTGCGTTGAAAAAAATTGTTTTAGGAGTGATAAATCGACGACATGGATTTATTTTTGGTGTCAAAACAAAAAATATTTGTTGTTGATTAAATAAATTTAATTGAAGCAGTTAGAATTGTTACACAGTGAAAAATTTTGAGTAAAAGTCCACTAGAAATTTGTGTTAAAAATTGTTACCCAAAAGTTGGTTTAGGAGAAATAAATTGACGATATGAATTTATTTTTGGCTTCAAAACAAATAATAATTGTTGTTGTTTAAACGAATTAGAATAAAGCAATTGAAATTATTATATAGTAGAAAATTTTATGTGAAAAACCAATAAAAATTTGTGTTGAGATTTTTTTAAACAGAATTTTTATTAAAAAATCAGGTTAAATGAAGAAAAATATTTTTTGTTTTTAATAAATATTTTTCCTCATTTTGTTGATTCATTTGAGAAATTTAAATATAAATTGATCAAAGTAGGAATGATTTATTATGAATAAATAATATTGTTTGAATGAGCTAATTAATTAGGTTGATTTATAATTATTTAAATTGCGTTAAAAAAAATCGTTTTAGGAGTAATAAATCGTCGATATAAATTTATTTTTGGCTTCAAAACAAATAATAATTGTTGTTGATCAAATGAATTTGAGTTGAGTAAATAAAATTGTTAAATGGTGAAAAATTTTGTGTAAAAGTCCACTAAAAATTTGTGCTAAAATTTTTTTTACTCAAAAATTAAGTTGAATCAACACAATCTTCATATGATTTTCATTCAACACAAATATTACGTTAAACACTCGCAAAGATGTGAAAAATGTGTCAACAAAAAATTTATTTCCTCCAACAGAAAAAATTTATTGTTAAATTCAACATAAAATATTACTAATTCAACGTAAAAATAATTTTCTGCACAAATTTTCACATTAAAATTTGATCCAAACATAAAAAACAATTAACAAAAATTTCCATTAGACTTTCACACAGAATTTTCTATCATACACAAACCTGGCAACCACATCCATTACGATAAAGTTGTCGAAACCCTTTACGTTGTCTCCCCGTCACTTCTGACCATCGCATCGCCAGACTGCACAATGATATCTTTGGCTTCAAGCCTCTCATACTTCCACCAACTATCCAAGTTTCACCAGGTCTCATATTAACTCGACCACACAAAGAATCAATAGATGCAGTCCACACCTTCAATTGCTGTTTAAGAACACGCTCCGCCTTTTGAGTCGCCTGGGAAATATAAAACTCGTAAATAATAAATTCAAATAAACAATTTTCATCATTGTTAATACTCTTGAGACAATAATTGAATTGCAATATCAAAATATCATATCATATAATTATATATTGATAAAAAAATTTGACATTGAAATAAATAATTCTCATTTATTTATTTATTTATTTATTTATTTATTCATTTGTTTATTCATTTATCTATTTATTTATTTATTTATTTATTCATTCATTTATTATCTATTCATTCATTCTTCTATTTGTTTATTTGTTTATTGGTTCATTTATTTATTTATTCATTTGTTTATTCATTTATCTATTTATTTATTTATTTATCTATTTATTTATTTATTCATTCATTCATTTATTATCTATTCATTCATTCTTCTATTTGTTTATTTGTTTATTTGTTCATTTATTCATTTATTTATTTATTCATTTGTTTATTAATTCATTTATTTATTTATTTATTTTTTTATTTATTTATTTATTCATTCATCCATTTATTATCTATTTATTCATTCTTCTATTTGTTTATTTGTTCATTTATTTATTTATTTATTTATTCATTCATTCATTTATCTATTTATTTATTCATTCATTTATTCATTCATTTGTTTATATTTATTTATTCGTTCATTCCTTTGTTTATTTATTTATTATTTTATTTATCCATTTATTTATTCATTCATCTATTTACTTATTCATTCATCTATTCATTTATTTATTTATTTATTCATTTATCTATTTATTCATTCATTCATCCATTCATCTATTTATTTGTTTATTTATTTATTCACCTATTTATTTATTTATTCATTCAATTATTTATTTATTTATTCATTCATTTGTTTATTTATTTATTAATTTATTTATCTATTTTTTTGTTTGTTTCTTATTCATTTATCTATTTATCTATTCATTCATTTATTTACTTATTTTTTTATTTATTCATTCATTTACTCATTTGTATATTTATTTATTAATTTATTTATCTATTTTTTCATTTGTTTTTTCATTCATTTATCTATTTATCTATTCATTCATTTATTTATTTACTTTTTTATTTATTCATTCATTTATTCATTTGTTTATTTATTCATTCATTTGTTTATTCATTTATCAATTTATTTATCTATTTATTCATTTATTTAT
The DNA here is from genome assembly GCA_918226075.1 of Microctonus brassicae. Taxonomy (NCBI): domain Eukaryota; kingdom Metazoa; phylum Arthropoda; class Insecta; order Hymenoptera; family Braconidae; genus Microctonus; species Microctonus brassicae. The sequence continues at coordinate 9,425,234 of OW445482.1, forward strand.
TCATTCATTTATTCATTTATCTATTTATTTATTCATTTATTTACTTTTTATTTATTCATTTTTTTATTTTTCACAAGAATGGCTGTTAAATAATTATTAAAAACAGTCAACAAAAATTTTGTTTGGACTTTTACATACAATTATTTATTGTGTACTGTTTTGGTGATATTAATTTTCAATTTATCGAACGCAATTATTTTCATCGTGATTGTGAACATTTCAGACTCTGTGGCCAAACTTTCTCGTACAGTTTATGTTCTCATACGTGAAAGGAAATCACGAGGGTATGCAGATGAAAGTAATTAGATTATTTGTTTGAACTGGAAAAAATAAAGCCCGGAAATAACGCCATGAATTTTGATGATCGTCATAAATTTCTAATCAAACTTTTATCGTGATGAAAAATTTTTTATTTATTTTTTTTTATGGCGATTCACTTTGTCATTGGGAAATTTTTATCCTTTTTGACATGGAATATTTCATGTTTCAAAGTTTTTGTTAGAGTTTGTGCCATCTTGGTTTTTTTTTATTTTTTTGAATGGTTTTTATCGGAATTTTTTTTTTATGATTAAATGATTTATAATTAAAATTATTTTACCTTGAATATTTTTTGAATTTTCACTTTATATGCTGCTTCGAAATTGTCGAACTCTGTGAAATTCCTCACTCTTATAACAGCAACTGTAAATTTTAAATATTTGTTATCAATTTTGTAAAAATATTCAGAGTAATTTATTTTTAATTTTGTATTTTTTGAATAAATTATCATTTTTCTGCTTATAATAAAATCTGGCGTTGAAAGTCGACACAAAATTTCCGTTCAAAACAATTGACATAATTTTTTAGTGGACTTTTACACAAAAATTTTAACTACAAATCGATTTAATGGGTAACGCCACTCTGGCTCATTCAAAAATGTGCCTTTTTTCGTAATTTTTTGTGAAAATGAGTAGGTTGATAGGAAAACTGTTGATGAAGGGTTATAAATACACAATTGTAGAATGTAAAAAAATTTTTCTATTAGCACTTTCATACAAAACAGCGATAATACTTATAATAATCCAAAAAAACTTTTTTTTTTTAGAAGGGTCCACCTTGGGAACCATAACTGAAAAAATTTTTGACCTGGAAACGAAAAGTGAAGTTTTTTCTGGGCTCAAGATTAAAATACATAAGATAACGTAGGATTTTTCTAAAATATTGATTTTTGACAATATGGCGGTGTTTTAAAATAAAAAATTTTTTTTGTGCCCAAAAAATTCGTCGATAAATTGTTCATAACAAAAAAAATTAATCAATATTTCAGAAATCCCCTACGTCATATTATGTATTTTAATCTTAAGCTTGAAAAAAACTTTGATTCTCATTTCTACGTCAAAACCTGTTTCAATTACGGTTCCTAAAGTGGACCCCTCTCAAAAAAAAAGTTTTTTCAGATTATTATAAGTACAGTTGTTATTTTGTATGAAAGTGCCAATAAAAATTTTTTTTTACACTCTAGAAATGTGTATTTATAACACTTTATTAACAGTTTTCTTATCAACTCACTCATTTCCAGAAAAAAATTACGAAAAAAGGCTCATTCTCGAGCCAAACCGGAGTGTGGCGTTAACTCCCAAAGTATCTTTCATAAATAACAGACTTGAATTGTTCCTGATCCTTCCTATTAATTTTCACTCCCCTAAATGAAAATAAGTTGCAATAATTACCAAAATCCGATTCACAAAAATGCGTTTGTGGATGTTGCATAATGCACGAACATGCTTCTGATATTTCAAAATGAAAAAGAGACAAAGTCAGGATTAACAAAAAAATCCAACACGTGGAACGCTGCATCTGAAACACAACAATTAAATTATTTATAATATTAAAATTATCCAACAATCATCAATCAAGTTAAAAAATGAACAAAAAGAAATCGGAAAAAAAATATTCACAAAATTCTTTGAAAAAATAAATAAATTAAAATCATCACAAAATCTAATTGTATTAAATTAATCGTGTCATAATAACAATTATGGTAGCTGCACTGACATTATATTAAATTATTAATCATTTTGATAGACATGACTAGGAAAATGTCTTAAAGCTTGATGAACTCGTTTAGAATTATAAAGGAACGTTATTATATATTATAATCTACCACCCAAAGTTTATTGATGTCAGCTGGATGTTCTTGAGTGTCTATAAATGGCCCATGAACAGATAACGTAACTTAAACCTGTTCTATATTTTCCTAAAAATCGTTAAACTTAGAGTTATATATACGTTGTCACATTGGTGCAGTCAGAACGTGGCGATAAATTACATTGAGGAATTTTAAAATATCCATTTGTCAGCTGGGTTTTATGGGATTTCGTAATTTTTGGAATCGTTATGAGTTTATTGTGATTAATTGAATGCATTTTTTATTGGGATAATGGAATGAAATGAGGAATTATTGTTAGATTTGTGATAATATAAAGAAACTTATAAATGTTTTGTGAGAAATATATTGATTGATTATTTGAGTATTATTCTGATGATGGTAATATGAAATTTGTTTGCGAGATTAGTTACAAATTAATTTTTTTTAATGCTAATTTTGTGTCAAATTTCAATACAAGAGTTTGTGTTGGAGCAGAAATATAATTTTTTGCGTAGATGATATTTTACGTTGAATTTGACACTGAATTTTTAGTTAGATTGAAATTACAAAAATATTTTGTTGATTAAACTTTTGATTAAGAATTGTGTTAAAAAAATCTTAAAATAAATTTTTAGTGGATTTTTACACGAAATTTTTCATTGTGTAACAATTTTAATTGCTTTGTTCAAATTTATTTAATCAATAATAATTATTATTGGTTTTGATGTATTATTTATTTATATTAAATCATTTTTGCGTTCATCAATTCAAATGAAAATTCCTTAAATGAATTTACAAAATAACCAAAAATAAATATTTTTTGAAAGCAAAAAATATTGTTTTGAATTGACTCAATTTTTGAGTGAAAATTGTGCAAGAAAAAATTCAATACAAATTTTCAGTGAACTTTTACACAAAATTTTTCACTGTGTGTAACAATCATAATTGCTTTTTTTTTAATTCATTCAATTAATAACAATTATTATTTATTTAATTTGACACGAGAAATAAATTCATATCGTCGATTTTTTGCTTCTAAAACAATTTTTTCTCATCGCAATTTAAATAATTATAAATTGACCTAACTAATCACCTCCGTCAAACAATATCATTTATTTATATATTATCATTATCCCTATTTTATCAATTTGAATGAGAATTCCTCAAATGAATTCACAAAATGAACAAAAATAAATATTTATTGAAAGCAAAAAATATTATTTTAAATTAACCTAAATTTTAACTAAAAATTCTGTCAAAAAAAATCTCAACACAAATTCTTAACAATTTTCATCGCTTCATTAAAATTTATTCAATTAATAACAATTATTATTTATCTTTACACCAAAAATAAATTCATGTCATCGACTTATTACTCCTAAAACAATTTTTTTTTGTCAACTGAATTTTTTTGTTTACTAAATTTTTGTCTGGTCAAGGAAATAAATTTTGTGTCAACAGATTTTTCAAATTTTCAACTAGTGTTCAATGCAATATTTGTATTAAATCGAAATGACATAAATATTGTCTTGATTTAACCCAACTTTTAATAAAAAATTATGTGAAAAAAAAAAATTCAAAAACAAATTTCAAGTGTTGTTCCACATAATAATTTCTCAATAAGTAAAATAAAATTTGTTAGTAATTGTATCAATAATAAATAGCCTTCTAACTGACCTTGATAACACAAATAATCAATCTATATATATATATATACATCGCCATGAAAAAAATAAATCGTATAGCGTACGTTACTTACAAGTATGAAATAAAATGAACGTAAATATTGGTACAAAGCTAATCAGCATATAAATATACTTGTATCGAACGATGCATTGAAACTAGTAATCATCATTTATTATTATTTATAATTATATACATATACATATTTGTACCGGTTTTATCACTCTGTTTGAGATGTATAGACTAAAGAGAGAGTAAGAGAGAGAGAGACTAGTGAATTATTCACAATCGAGTCAAGATATAATATATGAGTAAAAAGTTTATGATTGAAAAAGAGAAGAAAAAAATAAATATGAAGGAAAAAAATTGTTGAGTGCGAAAATATTTGTAAATTTTCCTGCAAGACATTGGGAATATTTTGAAGCGATGGTTAAAGTTACTAAGAAGCCATTGAGTTCTCACTCAACTGAAGTCTTTTTATATTGAGTTTTATGCATGATATTGTATAAGAGAGGGAGATTCAAGTTTTCTATATGAATATAAAATAATCCATCGATCCAAGATGAGAAAGAAGGTGAGTACATATGAGCAAGTACAAGTTGATGATATTTTTTGACCTCGATTCTGTTTTTTTTTTCTTTCTTTCGTTTTTGTTACTTTCTCATCGTTTTTTGTGACACTTTTTATTTTCGTGATGTTAGTTATGAGAATATTGATAATAGTTATGATGTTTTTATGTAGGAAATAATTCTGTGTTGGAGGAGGAAAATGATTTTGTGTTGAATTTAATACTGAATTTTTTGTCTGTTGAAGGAAATTAATTTTGTGTTGAGATATTTTTTGAATCTTTGAGAGTGTTTAATATAATATTTGTGTTCGATTGGAATTACATGAATATTGTGTTGATTTAACATAATTTTTGAGTAAAAATTGTGTGAAAAAAAATTTTAATACAAATTTTTAGTGGACTTTTACATAAAATTTTTTTACTGTGTAACAATTTTTATTACTTTGTTTTAATTTATTTAATCAGTAATAATTATTATTTGTTTTGACATCAGAAATAAATTCATGTTGTCGATTTATTACTTTTAAAACAATTTTTTTTTCAACTCAATTTCAATAATTATAAATTAATCCAACTAATCAGCTCGTTCAAACTATCTTATTTACTTTATATTGAATCACTTTTACTTTTATTAATTTATATATAAATTTCTTCGATGAATTAACAAAATAAAGAAAAATATTCATTAAAAACAAATAACATTTTATTTAATTAATTTAATTTTTGTGTAAAAAATTGCACAAAAAATAAATTTCAACACAAAACTTTAGTGGACTTTTACACAAAATTCTTTTATAAAGTAATTTAAATAATTATAAATTAACCTAACTAATCAGCCCTTTCAAACAATATTATTTATTTATAACAAACCATTTTTACTTTTATTAATTTATATAATAATTTTTTAAATGAATTAACAAAACAATAATTAATATTCATTAAAAGCACAAAATATACACTTTATTTAACTTAACTTTTAAGTAAAAATGATGTAAAAAAAAAAAAGATTCCAACACAAATATTTAATCGTCTTTTCCACTAAATTTCCGACAGTTGATACAAACGATATGAAAATCATCAAAATAAATGCAAGTCGCATTCGATCATTAATTATTTTCAGTTATATCTGGTTTACATATACTCTCACATTATATAAAAGCCTTCTGTTCTACATACCAAAATATTTCCGCGGATATATAACTGAAGTGTTTGCACGAGACGCAAAATAATCGCGAAAATAGAACGTGAGTTGTATAAAAATTCTGCACTCGATACAAAAATATGTGGCAAGTATTTATACTATAAAAAACATATTGAATGTATAATTGAATTTTCTATTTTAATCATTCGGATCATTCAATAGTCCAATACGTACTTCTAAATATTTATCACATTCCTGCCCTATTTTAATAATAACTCACTGTCAATAAATATCGAATAACTGTCAGAAAATTATTTAAATTGAAACAGGAAAAGAAAAAAAATTTTTACTACCCAAAAAATTAATTAATTCAATTTCATTATTCGGATTGCTTTATAAACTAATAATAAACAATTTATCACCAAGAACAATGCATTAATTGATTTATGAAATCGTGAATTTTCAAATTATTTATTTATTTATTCAACCAATAGAAATTTTATGTGATTTATTTTTTTTTTTTACATAAAATTTTTCAATCAACGATTTCGTATTTTTTTTTTTTCTCTTAGATTTCATTTCAACAGTGTTGACGTAATATTTACATACGTATTTCATCTTGTACGTAAACAAATAAACTCGATTTAATGCTGAAATTATAAAATTAAATTGACACAAATTCAAGTGTGACCTTCGCTAAACTCGACAGGAGAATAAATCATTTTATTTATAAAATATTATCTTCGATATAGAAAAAAATCAAGGCACTTTTATACAGTGATATTTAATACATACAATATAAACAATTTATTCGTCTCTTTGATTTAATGAAATAAAATATAATCGAATGGATAATAATATTATTCTTACGAATAAATATTGAATTTCGTAATTGACACTTTCATTATAAATTTAATAGTTTAATTAATTATATTTTCTTTTTATTTCTAGTGATATAAAATTTCATATCTATATAAAAACAAAAGCAAAATAGTCTATTGAAAATTATCATGTAGAATTTTATATCGAAATAATTGTGTAGCAATTTTTTTTTTAACTGTTTGAAATATTTAATAAAACTTTTCTGTGTATATTTTATTTTAAATAAATGTAGAAAACGTGCACGAGTATTTTTCTCTCGAATAAAAATTCATTTTACTGGTATATATATATTTATTTATATTAAATAACTATCATCATCATCATCGTTTGATGATACAGTTCACTTTTATTTGTATAACAATTTTCTTGGAATATTTTACCATCGTTTGATATAAATTTATCTTGTAATATTCTTGGGATCTATTATATTTAAACTGATGAAAGTATAAATAATTTAATATTAATAAATAATATAGTTTGAACGAGCTGACTAGTTAGTTTGATTTATAATTATTTAAATAGAGTTACAAAAAATTGTTTTAGTAATAATAAATCGACGACATGAATTTATTTTTGGTGTCAAAATAAGTAGCAATTGTTATTAATTAAATAAAATTAAATAATGCAATAAAAACTGTTACACACTGAAAAGTTTTGTGTAAAAGTTCACTAAAAATTTGTCTTGAAATGTTTTTCATCAGAGTTTTTACTCAAAAATTAGGTTAAATCAAGACAAAATTTTGTTGCTTTTGATAAATATTTTTACTCATATTGTTAATCTATTTAAGGAATTTAAATAATATAGTTTGAACAAGCTGATTAGTTAAATTAATTTATAATTATTTAAATTGCGTTAAAAACTATTCTGAATTTATTTTTGCTGTCAAAACAAATAATAATTGTTATTGATCAAATAATTTTAAAAAACCAATTAAAATTGTTACACAGTAAAAAATTTCGTGTAAAAATCCACCAAAAATTTGTGTCCAAATTTTTTTTCACCCAATTTATTCCTCAAAAATTATATTAAAAATCAACACAATATTTATACAATTCCAATTCAACACAAATATTATACTAAACACTCGCAAAGATTCAAAAAATCTCTCAACACAAAATTCATTTCCATCAACACCCAAAAATATTCAGTATTAAATTCAACATAAAATATAATCAGTTCAACACAAAATTATTTCCCTCCAACAAATAAATCCTATTACAAAAATATCAACAAACTGTCACACACTAAAAATCCCCTTTCATCCCCTCTATCCAACACCATAGAAAAAAAATACCCCAAAGATCTCCACCAATATTTCCTACTCATCATCTCAAAAGTCGTCTAACACTAAAAAAAAAAAAAACATCATCATGATATTCTATTTTATTTATCGACTACCACCGTATGTGAATTTTCTTTAACATTAACTCAATCACCCTATTCATACATCAAATTTTTTTCTATATAACAAATCATACAACCGCCATTTTATCTCAGTATAGTGACGTATGCCATTATTATACCTATTCATTTCCTTTGTGCATTTTTTTTTCTTCTTCTTCTTCTTCTTCTCTACATGTTGTACACACATATTCTTTTCCATTTTTCATTTTATTTTTTCATATACCCAACAATAAATCATTCTCCAAGACATCAATCTCAGTTACATTTTTGTTATAATGCAAAAAGAAAAAAAATATCGCAGACTATTATATCGTATTATTCTCGGTGCATTGCACACATATAAGTATAACGTTATATAAATTTTTTTCCAAGTGAGAGCGAGTGAATGTGTATTATAATCTTGTTTCCATTATTAATTTTATTTCTCTTTCTTCGTCTTTCTCTCGGTGGATTTGTTTATTTTATATTTATATATTTTTTCTTTTTTCAACAGTGTATATGCACTCAGAGAACGAATAATTAAACTGGCGAGTCGTCTCGTGGTCGTCGGGTCAGCCATGACGAAAGCGACATGCTTTATCGAACGTAATGAAACTGCCACTGGGCGCGCGATCTAACCAGAAAGTTCCTGTGACATTTGTTTATAATGAGTATTGCTTGAATTAGGTTTGATTTAATTGAAAGGGATTTGTTGAATTTCAATTAATGGCTGAATTTAATTTATTAAATAATTAAGGAGATATTTGGAGTATGTTTGATCATGTTTAAACAGGTAGAGTGAATGAGAATTAGGGGGATAGTAGAAATTAATTATCGATTGTAGCTTTGGACTGTGTGTATTAGATATTATTTGTTTGATGTATGGAATTTTTATTTGAAAATTAGGTTTAATTGAGAATTTAATTTCTGCTTTTAATATTTATTTTTTATCATTTTGTTAAGATGTTTGAGGTATTTATTTTTGAATTGATGAAAGTGTAAGAATGGTTTTATGTAAATAAATATAGTTTGAACGAGCTGATTCATTAGGTTGATTTATAATTATTTAAATTGTGTTGGAAAAAAAATTGTTTTAGGAGTAATAAATTGACGATATGAATTTATTTTTGGCTTCAAAACGAATAATAATTGTTGTTGATTAAATGAATTTGAATAAAGCAATTAAAATTGTTGTATAGTATAGAAATTTTTATGTAAAAAACCACTAAAAATTTGTGTTGAGATTTTTTTTAACAGAATTATTTTATTAAGAATTCAGGAAAAAATAAAGAAAAATATTTTTTGCATTCAATAAATATTTTTCCTCATTTTGTTGATTCATTTGAGAAATTTATATATAAATTGATGAAAGTAGAAATGATATAATATAAATAAATAATATTGTTTGAATGAGCTAATTAATTAGGTTGATTTATAATTATTTAAATTGCGTTAAAAAAAATTGTTTCAGGAGTAATAAATCGTCGATATAAATTTACTTTCAGCTTCAAAACTAATAATAATTGTTGCTGATCAAACAAATTCAAATAAAGCAATTGAAATTGTAACATAGTAAAAAAATTTCATTTAAAAGTCCATCAAAAATTTCTGTCCAAATTTTTCTCACACAATTTCCACTTAAAAGTTATGTTAAATCAACACAATATTCATATAATTTCAATCCAACACGAACACTAAGTCAAACACTCGCAACTATATAAAAAATGTCTCAACACAAAATTTATTTCCTCCAACTAACAAAAATCCAGTGTTGTATTCAACATAAAATATTAATAAATCATCTCAAAATAATTTCTCTGCTTCAAAACAAATTCTTGTATTAAATCTCGATGAAAAACTCCCCCCAAAAATCGTCAATACAAATTTTTATTACACTCCCACACAAAATTATAAACTAAAAAAAAAATAAAAAAAATATAAAATGAAAGAAAAAAATAAATTTAGTCCACAAATAAAATCCAGCACATGATTGCATAAAACCTAAAGTCTCTCCACAGATAAATTCATCATCCCCTTCATATAAAAAATAACTAAAACCTCAAAATATAATTTCACTTTCCTTTCTATTTATAAATTCCACAATGTGTCAAATACACAATTCATAACGTCCTCTACATCCATCCCATCATACAAAACTGATTTATTTATAATCCATCTCATCCATTCATTCATTCTTATTACAAAATTATGCAAACTGGTTATACAATATCCAATGCAATATTCATCGATCACGTGATTTCATATTTTATATTATATGATCTAACTAATACGAAGTTACTGCTTTAAATTGCCTGTAAATTATATTTACGATGATGCCCTGTGGTTGCATTTTATTTTGGAAGACATCAAAAGACGTATACATAAATAAATGAACAAGAGAAAAAAAAAAATCTTACCAAGGATTTCACGTCAGGACAGGCATGAATGACGCAAGCGAAATTGCCTCCCATGTTTATATATACACATATATATACATATATATATTGTCTTCGAGGGACGTAAAATTCTCCCCATACACACGCAATCATTTATGTATTAAATCCCTTTGAAACCAATCGAATTGAAAGGGGAAAAAAAATTGTATTTTATTTTTATTATTTTTTTTTTTATAACCTCATTCATGTTTATGGAAATTTTTTATTAATGACATGTGTAGAAACAAATAGCGATTGAGTTTTATTTTACTATATGAATAATTGTTGAGGAAAAAAAAAATCATTAAAAAATTTAATTGCCACTAAAATATTTGATTTTTATTTTTATTAATATTATATAATATTATAATTTATATTTTAGCTAATTAGGATTAATTTATTGATGTATTTATGGAATCGGAGGGTTAATAAGCCACTGTATTATAGTTGATAATTTAAATATTTTCAATTTTTATTTTTTAATGTAATTAAAAAGGTTTTTTTTGTTATTTTATATATGAAAAAAACAATTTTTTTTCTTTGGGAATATGTGAATATAATATTTAGTTTTTTTTGTTATTAATTGTTTGTTTGATAATACAAAGAGAAATGATTCATTCGATTTTATGATAAATTAATTCAATTTGATTTTTTTTTTTTTTGGTAATTAAAATTAGAAAATTTTTGATATTTTATTTCGATTGTTTGGATAAATTGGAGGTTTTTTTTTATGGGAGTGGACAAATTATTGTTTGATATTTTCGTTTAATATTGGAAATAATTAATTATATTTTATGAAGGAATAATTATTGATTGAATTTTATTGGTTAAATTGATTTTTATATTTTTTTAATTGTCGATGTTTGATTGATTTTTTTATTTATCTGTTGGAGTATTTAGCACGAGGGTAAATAAATTTTAGAGGTTTTGAAGTATTTGTGATGTTGATTTTTATGCAGTGTCAATTTTATTTCTATCGAAATAAATTAATGCTAATTAAATGATTAAATATGCACTTTGAAAATTATTATTAGATTGAAAAATATGCTTTTAGTAACATTAATTATTGCTGTGCTGCGAATTTTTCGAATCAATATTTATTCAAGTACAAATTTCGTCGTACTCTGTCATAATATTTACAAAATAAACCTCTAAAAATTTTTATACATGAATTAATTAATATTTTCCAACAGAAAATAAAAAACAGTTTGGAGATTTCTCAATAAATTTACGTGAATTTTTTTTACAATTCATCCATAGATATTTTTTAAATTGAGAATAAAAATATTAATTGCTGCAACGAAATTTATTGAATCTAATCATTGAAATAATACTGTCGAATTTAATTTAATATTTTTTCTAGTGTAAAAAAATTAATAACTCTTGAAAAAATTGATTTTTTTTTCTTACCTATAATCATTTTTATTTTCTTTGTGATATAAATATTTGGGTGTGCTATTTTTAGGCAATTTTTTTTTCTTCATCAGAAAAACAGGCCGAAAAATTATTGGACTGTGAAAAAAAAGACTGAATGAAACGCAGCTCTTAATTTTAATATTTAGGAGTTGTTCTTCGTAATTTTTGTTTTTCTATTTAAATAACATGAGAAACAAAAAATTTTTTTTTTCTTTTATTATTGTAGCTCGGCATTTGCGCATCAGAAAAATAAGCTCATAGCATATTCTTGTAGGGAATCGAACGCTCTACAAAAAAGGTCTCTTAGACCTTTTTCATAGAGTCAGCCATTCTGAAGATATTCAAACCCAAAGTTCAAAATGTATAAAATTTTGACTTTTTTGTTATTAAATCGAAACTAATCATTTTATTATTATAATAAAAAACACTACAATAATTTTAGTTACATTGCTTAATTTTGTTTAGACAGCATAACTTCTATTACTTTCAAATAATAATAAAATTCATTTAACATAAGTTATAAATAATTTTTAAGACAATAATAAAATGATTAGTTTCGATTTAATAACGAAAAAGTCAAAATTTTATACATTTGGAACTTTAGGTTTGAATATCTTCTGAATGGCTGACTCTATGAAAAAAGTGCAAGAGACCTTTTTTGTAGAGCGTTCGATTTCCTACAAGAATATACCATGAGCTTATTTTTTTGATGCGCGAATGCTGAGCTCCAAAAATTAAAAAAAAAAAAATTTCACATGGAAAAACGAAAATTACGAAAACCAACCTCTAAATATGAAAATTAAGAGCTCCGCTTTAAACAGGCTTCTATTTTCACTGTCTAGTAAATTTTCAGCCTGCTTTGTCGATGAAAAAAAAAGTTGCCTAAAAATTATGGCACATCATAGTATATATATACAATTATACATATAAATAGCTAAACAAATAAACAAATAAATTTCTCTCAGTATAATTTGCGAATCTGATTATTTTCTTTGACGGATCGTCGGCGCCACTTCAATTATTATAGGTTCATTCAATGTATGTATGAACCCTCAATTTCATATCGTCCAATTGCGTGGTATCTATAATTGAGAATCTTTTGATACATACAATATTGAAGACGAATTATATTAAATATACTTGATGTTTAATGTTTTGATTTAACATAATTTTTGAGTAAAAATTGTGTAAGAAAAATTTTAATACAAATTTTTAGTGGACATTTACACAAAATTTTTTACTGTGTAACAATTTTAATTGCTTTGTTTAAATTTATTTGATCAACAACAATTATTATTTGTTTTGGCAATAAAATTAAGTTCATGTCGTCGATTTATTATTCTAAAAACAATTTTTTTTCAACGCAATTTAACTAATTATAAACTAATCTAATTAATTAGCACGTGTAAACTCTATTATTTATTCATAATAAATCATTTTTATTTTCATTAATTTATATAAAAATTGTTTAAATGGATTAACAAAATGAGGGAAAATATTTATTAAGAGCAAAAAATATTGTGTTGATTTAACCTAATTTTTTATTAAAAATTCAGTTAAAGAAAATTTCAACAACAATTTCCAGTGGTTTTTTACATAAAATTTTCTATTGTGTAACAATATTAATTGCTCTATTTAAATTTATCCAATCAACAACAATCATTATTTGTTTTGAAGCCAAAAATAAATTCACATCGACAATTTTTTACTTCTAAAACAATTTTTTTCTCAACGCAATTTAAATAATTATAAATTAACCAAACTAATGAGCTACTTCAAACTATATCATTTATTTATATCAAATAATATTTACTCTCAACAATTAAAATATAATAAATTCCATAAATAAATTCATAAAATGACAAAGAAATAAACATTTATTAAAAATTACAAAATATTGTCTTGATTTAATCCAACTTTTGTGTAAAAATTGTTTAAAAAAAATTTCAAAAACAAATATTTAGTGGACTTTTACACAAAATTCTTCACTGTGTACATAAATGAAACAAAAAAGAAGAAGAATTAAAATCAATTCAGATTATTTAAAGTCGTGAATGATTTAATATGATAATTATATAAATAAAACTCAGAATTTAATTATAATCAAATCAAATACAATTAATAAACATATATATGCATATATTTATTTTATTCGTATACATATACATATACATATATATATACACTATTCTATATATCAATTATACACTCATTCAAATAATAAATCTCGGCGCCAGTTCATTGAATATAATTTCCAATCTGTATTAATTGTAAGAGAACAACAAAATTATACCTTTCTCACGATCAATATCTCTGGTTTATTATTATATATTCTCGTGATTTTCATCAACAAATATCTCGTAATTATTATAGACTGATATTTAATGTCACCCAAGTGATCACAATATAATTATTGTGAGTTTATTCGTGTGTATTTCAGTCGGTAGTTATAAAATGAAATTAAATTTTATCCAATGTGTGAATTACGATCTGGTTAATTTGTTTATCGATTTTAGAAACTGAACTTCATACGAAAATTTTACAAGAAGAATAAATAAAAAAAAAATAACATTCAAAGTTCATTTTTTTATTTCAATACAAATTATTTTTTAATTATTTTTTTTTTCAATTTAATTTATGAACAATATTTATTTAAATATATTTGTGCAATATTTATTTAGTTTATCGATTGGTTTATTTGTTGGTAAAAGAGTTTCATGGATGACAAAAGTCTATTGTGATGGATAAATTCAGATAAACAAATAAATTAAATAATTTATGACTAATTTGACGAACAAATAATATTTTTTTTTATAATTATTAATTTTTAATTATGGTTTTAATTTACATTTCAAGCTTCATAATTACATGAACATAAATTCATACACATAGGTTTATAAATAAACGTTTTATCAGTGCAATAATTATTAATATTTGCGCAATTTGCTGAATTTTAATTACCAAAATTTACTTAAAATTAAATCAAAATCTCTAGAAATTAAATTCATTCGAAGGAAAATCTTCACAAAATAACTGAAAATTTCTGAGTTTAATTCAACTGAAAATTAATTTTTTAATAAAATTGTACATGTTACAAATTTTTATTAAAAATAATTTCAAATTAAATTTTTTACAGAGTTAATTAATTATAAATTTTATGATTTTCATTTATTTAATATTAATAATTCAAAATTCGAATTATTAAGATTCACATTGTGAATAATAAATATTTTCTCAAATAAAAAAATCTCAATCAAGGTTCAAAAAATCAGGGATAATAATTTACTTTCATTTAATTTAAATTATTTATTGATTAATATATTATCAAAGGAAATTTGTGTTATTTATTCTCATAACATTTCACTACATCATCAGTTTACAAACCCACAAATGTTTAGACAGAAATACTGCAATGTAGAGAGTCATAACTAATAATTATCACTCTGCATACCAAATAGAACTAATTGCATCAGGGGTTCTCATTATTACGTTCAAGAATATATTTTTTGAACTGTTTTTTTATTTGAAAATATATGTATTAATTAGAATTATGAAAAAAAAAAAAAATATAAATTAACAATTGAATACATATTTTTGCTGACTTTCAATATATTAAAATTCAAAAATAAATTTTTTTCAAAATTATATAAAAAAAAAAAATTAACTAAATAAATAGTTCATATTATTTATTGGTATTTCTGGCAAATAGAAGAATCAACATTTTCTCTCTATAAGTCGTTTGAATTAAAACGTTCAATTATTTATAGAATTTTGTTTTTTTTTTCAAATTAATTTTTCAAAAAAAAAAAAAAAATTTTTTTATTATATTTTTTTCTTCGATTTAAAAAACCAGAAAATAATATTCACTCGAATGAATAAAATACATTAAATAAAATGACTTTCCATTTTCAAAAAAAAAAAAAAATAAAAAAAAAAAAACACAAGTTCGATAAAAATAAAGAAATTTTGAATATAAAATTCGCATTCAAGTCTCAAATTTTCGACTCAAAATTAAATTTATGATTCCGATTAAATTCACATTTTTATCACCTTTTTTTATATTTTATTATTAATCACAATAATAATAATCATGATGATGATGATGATGAGTCAACAAATTTTCATTGTGAATAACAATATCCAATTTATTATAATCAAATTTATCCTTATGTGATCAAGGGGGTCGTTGGTCTATCGGTCTATGACCTCTCATTGTGCATTTATTCTTACGTCAATATAAACTCAACGCCAAGTTGAAGCGAAAAAATTCTTCTTCTTAATAATAGCTGATGTCGCGATCAGTGTCAGCAAATTTTAGCTCACGTTTCATCGTCGACATTATCAAAAGTCTTCATATTACATAACACACACTCATACACCAATCGTTTATTCGCTATTGTTATTCGAATACATGTCCAGACATACACAGTAAATAATTTTGTGTAAAAATCCACTGAAAATTTGTGTTGAAATTTTTTTTATATAATTTTTACTCAAAAATTTGGTTGAATTGAGACTTTATTTTTTGCTTTTGATGTTTATATTTTCTCGTTTTGTAAATTCATTCAGAGAATTTATCTTTGAATTGATAAAAGTGAAAATTAAAAAAAAAATTCGACATGAATTTTTTTTTTTTTGGTTCCGAAACAAATAAAAAATTGTTATTGATTGAATGAATCCACATCAATCTTTGCATTGAAGCAATTTAAATTGTTACACAGTTGAAAAATTTGTGTAAAAATCGACTAAAAATTTGTGTCGAAATTTTACTCAAAAATTAGGTTGAATCAAGACAATATTTTGGGCCTTCAATAAATATTTTTCCTCATTTTGTTAATCCATTTAAGAAATTTTTATACAAATTAATGAAAGTAAAAATGATTTATTATGAATAAATAATATAGTTTGAAAAAGCTGATTATTTAGGTTAATTTATAATTAGTTAAATTGCGTGGGGGAAAAAAATTGTTTTAAGAGTAATAAATCGACGACATAAATTGATTTTCGGTATCATAACAAATAACAATTGTTATCGATTATATTAAATTAAATAAAACAATCAAAATTCTTCCACAGAAAAAAATTTTGTGTAAAATTTCACTAAAAATTTGTGTTAAATTTTTTCTTGCATAATTTTGACTAAAAAATTCGGTTAAATCAACACAATATTCGCTGCCCTTGATAAATATTTTTCCTCATTTTGTTAATCTATTCAAGAAATTTTTATATAAATCACTGAAAGTAAAAATGATTCAATATGAATAAATAATCTAATTTGAATAAGCTAATTAATTAGGTTAATTTATAAATATCAAAATTCCGTTTGAAAAAAATTGTTTCAGGAGTAATAAATCGACGACATTAATTTATTTTTGGTGTCATAACAAATAACAATTGTTATCAATTAAATTAAATTAAATAAACCAATCAAAATTCTTCCACAGAAAAAAATTTTGTGTAAAATTTCACTAAAAATTTGTGTTCAAATTTTTTTTTACACAATTATCACTCAAAAGTTATGTTAAATCCACACAATATTCATATATAATTTCAATTTAACACGAATATAATGTCAAACACTCGCAAAGATTTATAAAATATGTCAACACAAATTTTATTTCCTTTAACAGACAAAAATTCAGTGTTAAATTCAACCTAAAATATTAATCTAATATTTATCCATACATTATTTTTAATAATATTATCATTATTATTATTATCATCATTATCATTTATCTTGATGTTCAATTCCTTCGTTTTCTCTCGTGACAAATAATACGGATGTGCAATGACTCGAGTGCGATGTCTCGCCACGAACAAATTCTCGAGGTTAAATCGTGCAATCATCGTCAAATTACAGCTGTGACATCACGCGATTACACCTTCTCACTTCTATATACACACATAACTATGTACATATTTTATATATATGTATATATGTGTACGTGAATTAATATTTGAATAATGCGTTTGATAGTCATGTAAGAATTTTACTTATTTTTATTTTATCATTTTTTCATTTGTATTTTTTTTTTTGTTTCAATTGTTGACTCATACAACGATGTGATACTAAATTATTTATGAGGAATGATTATGTGCATTGTATATCAATATTATTACGCTATTGGAAAGAATTGAAAGTAAAAAAAAAAAATTATAGAAGAACGAAAAAAAAAGAATTATGAGATTAAATAGGAAAAAATTATTATTTTAATTGAAATTTTTATGTAGGTGGATTTATTTAGTCATCAAATGGTTTAATTGATTTAATTGATAAGGACTTTGCTTTTGATTATGAATATTATTTGCAAAATATTTATTTTTATATTTATAAGTTAATTGTTTTTATAACAAGAATTTATTTCATTTGTGATTTTTATTTTTATTGTGTTTGGATTTGTGAATTAATTAATGTAACGCTTGATTATATTAATTATGTATTGTTGTTGGACTTGTTTTATATATTGGACTGATGATGTCAAGGTGTGTGACACAATTATTCATAAATGAATTTTTAAATACTAAAACAAAGACAGTTAAATTTTTTTTTTTGCTTTCGTTTTTATTTTTTTCTAGAGCAAATTTTCACTCAAACTAATTTTATGGTTATAATAACTTTGAGTGTGTCTGTGTTTGTGTGTTAATAGAAGGAATATATAGCTGAGGAGGAATGAAAATATAAAGCAAAAACATTGAAAAGAAAATGGAAAATCCCAAGATGAAAATAAAACTTTGGATTTTACTTTGTAAATCTTTTTTATTTTCCCCATTTTTTTTTATACTTTTAGTATATTTTCCTCCCTTTTTTTCTCGTGCTATTCGTGCCTGGAATAATCGACAGTTAGACAGGAAAAGCTTAGCCAGTAGCTTTCAGAAAAAAATATTTCCTTTCTCACAAATGCGAAAATATGAATATATTTTTTTTTTATTTTATTTTTCCCCATTTCTACTTCAGTATATTAAGCACAATTCACAAGAGTTTCACGTTTCTTTCAAACATTTCTTGTTGTTAAATCCCTCAAGTCTAGAAACAATCGTCGATTCCATAAATAAAAAAAAAAAAAATGAAAAGAAAAAGTGATAGAAATTTCATTATAAAATCCATTATTTCAAAATAAAATTTCTCAAACGAAAATATATAAAAAAAAACAACTTATATTACTAAATTTATAATAAATTCCCCCTCACAAATCACTAAATCACCACCCAAAAAATAAAAAAAAAATACATACAGTAAAACACACTAAAAAAAAAAATTATTTCAAACAACAAAATTGATATCAAACTAAATAAAAAATATTCATTTTATAATAAACCAATCAACTCATCGCCTGTAAATTTCGATTCTCAGCCCAATAAATAAAATTCTGCTGTGTATTCAAAATGAAAACAAAAAGAAAATTTCCCATAATCAAAATCAAAATAATAAAATGTCACAATATAAAATAAAATAAAAAAAATAATAACTCACAATTAATATATAAATTATTCCAAATTTCCTCTCGCAAATTGATTAAATAATAAATACTAATCCAACACAAATCCACCAATATCACTTATAACAAATAAAAATTCACTAAAATATATTGTAATATGTTATAAATATTCTTGCGAAAATATTTATACAGAGCGAACACAGGTGGACACATCTAAGGCGCGCGTCAAAGCAAGACTGGCCCAATTCCGTCGTATTACTCTGCTTATATTATATATTCCGAACCAGCATCCCATGTACAAGTTCGTTCGAATTTGCCGACGTGCGACTATATACATATACACATGTACAATATATGCACGCATAAACACGTACACACGCACGTAAATATACATTTGTGTGCATCGGTCGGTATATATGTACACAAACTGTCGCGCTCTGACGTGATTCAATTCTCGTTTATAAAAGTTTATCCGTGTGTATACACGTTTGAGTGTATATGGTTCACTACTATTACTATATATAACATCTAACCGTCTTTGTATACATGCATATATATATATATGTATATATAAATATAGATGAATGTAATGTGAATGGCGAAGCTATACTGAAGCACTCGATGTGGAGCTCTTGTAGAGCTTGCACAAATCTTTTTTTAATTCTGTTTTCCGTTGCGACTGTTGGTGTTAGAATTTAAAAATCTCCAAAGGGTCATTTTTTATTTTATATAAAATGTTAGTATGACACTTTAAAAATATGTCATGGAATTTTTGGAATTTAATTCAAAGGATTTTTCATGTTAAAACTTGTCTAATCTTTGAATGCATTTTTATCGAAATTATATAGGGGAAGATGGTGGCATGAAAGAGGCAGTTTTGAAAAAAAGGGATAAATAATATAAAAGGAAATAAATAATTGAAAAAATTTGTATAATAAGTGATTGTTCATTCATTTATGTACGTGATGTTATAAAACATTTTTCAAAATTATCGGTATTTTTGGACTTCTAGCCATTTATAAAAATAATAAAATTCGGCTCTTTCATAACACAAAGGCATTGAAAAAGTCACCCAATGTTTTGAAAGAGCCAAGTTCTTATTACAGGACTGAAATTTTAGATTAACAAAGATATTATTTACTAATAATGTTAAGACATAATTTTATATCTTATATAATTATAAAACGTTTTATATAACGCAAACTCTGGATAAAATATTCACTTAAATCTAAGAAATTCTCATGAAATTAGCCGTTTGAGATCAATCATTGCAACTCTGACTAGGTACGATCTTTTTGAGAACTCATATAATTTTATTTGATGTATCTGAGTCTGTATCATTATTTATTTTAGATTTCTTAGTAAGAGCTTTTTTGAGGGACCATATAAAGCTAGCTTTTTCATCACACTGCAGCCCGGCTTTTCAAAACATATTCTCCCAAGAAACATAACCCCGAAAATTAGTATGAAATTAAAGACTTGCCTGCAAAATATATATGGTATTAGAAGGCTTAATATATCTATAAAATTATTGTATAATCATATTACTATTAGAATTGTCCGTATAGACGTCAAAAAACAAATAAAGTGAACTCAAAAACTTACTTTTTGACAACGAAATCTTCAATATGTCGACGCTGTTTATTTTTGATAAAGTGTCAAATGTTTGTGGTTTCGTTCGAAAACTATCGCGTAAATGATAATGGCTCTTTCAAAACTTGGTTCTTTCATGCCACTCTTTTCTTATATTTTCCAAATTGACGTGACTGATAGCTCAAAAAGTTATTTATCAGTCGCGCTGAAATTTCGCATACATCTTTTTAATGATATCACTTTCTAGATGAATCTATTTGTTTTTGAAAATTTATTGAAAAAATATTTTTTTCGAGACAAAAACCGTTGCAAAATTTAGTTGAAAGTTCAAATTTTTCTTATAAAATATTTGGAAGCGTGAATTTTTTTTTTTTTTCATTTTTTTTTAGCTTCATCTAGAAACTACAACATTAAAAAATACTCAGAATTTTAGTTTTTTCATTTCAAACAAATACAACAGAAGCTACAAGTCACGCCAATTAACAACTCTTGTTGCGACCTCCTCAAAAGTCTGGACTGTATATCGGCTATTTTTAAATTAAAAAAAAAAATAAAAATGTTTAATAATAGCTTAATATGTAAAAAAACGATATGCCAAACTTCAAAAACATTGAACAAGTTATTCAATAAAACAAAAATCAAAATCAGTTAAAATTCACGAATCCATATATATCCCCCCTTAAGATTGGTGTTGTGGTATTGGTATTATTGACACTAAGGGGTTGAAGGAATGAAAGAAAAAGTTACAAAACAAAATAAAATAATACAAATAAATAAAATTAAAAATAAAATATTATAAAATTTTTTAGACTGAACCTTTTTTGCTTCACCTTCCCTATAAAAAAAAAATTTGCATCGAAGGACAATCGATGACAATTGTCATTGGGTGTGTATCAAGATGACTCACTTGTTTATTATATTTATTCATTATATTTACATCTTGAAATAATTCAAAGGCTGGGCCAATTTGCCACAAAACGAGTTGGAAAAAAATAAACGAAATAAAATTCAAAATATAAAACAAATGAAAGGAAAAAAAAAAAAATTAGATTATAAAATACGAATTGAAATGAAATTGTTATAGACATATATAAAATACATAACAATATACATATATATATATATACATGTAACATATACATGGCGGATGTTGAGGTCGATTGTGAGTGACATGACGTCCCGAAATTACAAGCACAATAATAATCTTCATCCGTTTCATATACAAATAATCATAATCATCCTCATTGCTTCAGTATCAATGAAAGAAGAATGACATATTTATATAGCAAATGTTAAATTCGCAAATAATAAACCCTATATCATCTCACTTTCACCCTTATATTTTAATTAAACACATCCGCCTCCCTCTTGAATTTTTATTTGAATGAATAAAAATAAATTCATCTTCAATAAAAATGTGAATAATTATTTGTAATCAATTTTTTTTTTTTTATTATTTATGATAAATTATAATTCTTATTACTTATAACTTTAAACAAATTGATTATTTTTCATTATTTCATTCGAGAATATTAATCTTTATATATTTATATTTTTTTATTTTTTTCTTAATTAATTTGAAACTAATTTTGTAATATTGAGCTTTGGTTTTTTTTTTTGGGAATGAATTTATTTGTGAAATTTATTATTTAATACACGAATTTGAAGCTTATGGGATTTGATTTTGGAAACTGAAATTATGATTCAGGATGACGCACGAATTTTTAGGCTTGTGATAAAATGTATGTCTATTTATGGAGATAATAATCCGTTTTAGTTTGTTTGCTGAGTAATTTTATCAATCCGATTATTTTTATTTTTTTATGATTAATAAGTGGTTTTATTTATCATGTTGATGTATTAATCGAATATTTTGTATGTTGATTGTATTGAGAGTTGTGTATGATAAAATAATTCGTGTAAAAATTCGTTCAAAATTTATGTTGAAATTTTTTAAAACAGAATTTTTATTCAAAAATTAGAATGAATATTTTTTGATTTTAATAAACATTTATTTTTATCATTTTGTGACTTTATTTAGGGAATTAGTTATATTTAAATTGATGATAGTGAACATTATTTGATATGAATAAACAATATAGTTTAAACGAATTGATTAGTTAGGTTGCTTTATAATTATTTAAATTGTGCTAACAAAAAATTGTTTTAGGAGCAATAAATTAATAACATGAATTTATTTTTGGTGTCAAAACAAATAATAATTGTTATTGATTAAATGAATTTAAATAAAGCAATTGAAATTGTTAGACAGTGGAAAACTTTGTGTAAAAGTCCACTAAAAATTTTTGTTACACAATTTTTATACAAAAGTTGGTTTGAATCAAAACAATGTTTTGTGCTTTTAATAAATATTTAATTTTTTATCATTTTGTGAATTTGTTTAAGATATTAATTATATCTAAATTGATAAAAGTAAAAATGATTTATTATAAATAAATAATATAGTGTAAACAAGCTGATTAGTCAAGTTGATTTACAATTATTCAAATTGCATTGAAAAAAAAATTGTTTTAGTAATAAAAAATCGACATGAATTTTTTTTTAGCGTCAAAACAAATATTAATTGTTATTGATTAAATAAATTTGAACAAAGCATTCAAAATTGTAACACAGTCAAAAAATTTTGTGTAAATAAGCTCACTAAAAATTCATGTTAAAATTATCTTAACACAATTTTTACTCAAAAATTATTGTCAAATTAACACAATATTTATATAATTTCAATTCAACATAAAAAAATATACTAAACACTCGCTAAATATTAAAAAAACCTATCAATACAAAATTTATTTCCTTCACCAGACAAAAATTCAGTGTTAAATTCAACATAAAATATTATTTCAACGTTAAATAATAATTTTATTCCTCCAACACAAATTCTTATATCAAAATCCAATAATAAAATTTACATTAAAAACAATCAACACAAATTTTCAATGACCCCTCACACAACATTTCCCTCTCCATAAAACTAAACCAATGACATATTTTCCAAATTTATACACATTTATTAATAACACGTTGATTTATAATATTCATTGATATATTTATTCCATTGCACGTATTCGAATATTACATAAATTCATTACATCAAAAAGAACTAATTGCCATCTGCTACATTATTTATACATGTGTATTACATAATATATATTATATATATGACTACTGGATAGTGTTCAAGATGGATCGATAGTTGAGTTTCTAAAACAGAAAATGAAAAATAAAATACTCCTAGGGAAATATTAAAAGCCACATAAAATAGCAGAACGCGCATCAGCAAGCGAAAATAACAGAGATGAAATCACTTCTGTTATGAGCAACATGTGAATTATATACATATTTATATATTTTATACATGTATACAGGTTTGTAAATGTGGATGATGTTGGTCACAATGAGTGTAAGCTTGCGAGCTGCACTTTTCTTAGTGCGTGGGCGACCTTTGCAACCCATCTAACCATTAACTTGAATTTCGATTGACGCACACGAATTATTTTACACTGTGACCTCATCTTTGATATTATTCGAAACATTTTTAGTAGTTTATTTGAAATATATTGACATGATTTTTTTATTTTTATTCAAAACAAGAATTCTGTCATAGCACAATATATGTAGAGTTGTGAGTTTTTACTTTTTGTTTTTGATATAGGTTCAATTATTTGTTCATTTGTTTATTCTTTTTATTTTTTTTCTTTGGTTTTGTTGGAGATTTTTTTTCCTTTTTGTTTAATCGAATAATTTTTTTTTTGGTTTGTGAAAGGTCAGATTGGGGAATTGAATTTTATACAGAGATGAAATGAACTGAAGAAATTAAATTGAAATTTGTAAATTGTTTTATTTATTTATGTTTGTTTTGAATGAATAATTATTGGTGGATTTTTTTTTTTTTGGATAAATTCTTGTGGACTTTTAGATAAAATTTTTTACAATGTAACAATTATACTTGCTTTATTTGAATTGATTTAATTAATAATTATTATTATTTGGTTTGATATAGAAAATAAATTCAAGTTGTCGATTTTTTACTTTTAAAACAATTTTTTTTTTCAACGCTATTTAAATAATTGTGAATCAAACTAATTAATTATTTGAATGATTGTTAAAAATGAATGTTTATTTGTTGGAAATTGATGCGTGGTGTGATATAAATATTTTCAGTTGATTTTTTTTTATTTAGTGTGGATTATAAGAAAATTTTTTTGATAGAAAAAAATTTTAGACGAAATATTTTGAGATATTTATTGTTGTGATATTTTGAGATGAAAAATATTGAGATATTTGTTGTGATAATTTGAGATAAAAAATATTGAGATATTTGTTGAGTGTATGAATTTATATTGTAACAAAAAAAATAAGTAAATTTTCAAAAAATTAATTTATTCAAGGATATAATTAAGAATATATTATTTCAACCAGCATTGAAAATTATTCAAAATCAAATTTGAAATTATTAATAAAAAATAAGCGAAAACATTCGTGATATTATAAATCCAAATATGAATTCGTTGATTTGTTATTAAAAAAATTAATTATCATGACCTCGAAAACAATTGAGAATTAAAAAAAATAATTTTCCATTCATCAAATTAATGAATAAAAATAAATGAATAAATGAAAAAATAAAAACACAAATGAAAAATAATCAAAAATGAATAAAAAAATTTTCCAACAAAATATTCATGAATTTTCATAAATAATATAGTCAAAAAAATAAATATTCAGTCACAAATATCATTAAAAAACATAAATTAAATAACAATAAGAAAAAAAAAAAAAAGGATTCTAAATTTTGATATAAAATTAACTTTAAAAATTTTAATCACAAATATTTTTTTATCTCATCTTTTTTATTAATCATATCAAAGTTACGTTATTTTATTTAATAATTATATATATCTTGTTTTATCTCTCATATTTATTTATTTGTTTAATTTTCTTTATCCTATGGATTTGTGTGCACGTTTTGGGGCCATAGGACTTTTATCGTCAATCTGCGTGTACAAACGTGCTCTTACACTGGCAGTTGAATGAGATTCTTTCGTGCTGAGTCACATATATATAGTTGTGTGTTCACGTAAATCCACAATTCACATTGCTATAATATGAATGAGCAAAGTAGGGGATAGAGTGATGACGTATGCAGATACGTGATGGCGAAGGTGACGATGACGGAGATTGAGAATAAAAAAAAACCAAAAAAAAAAAAAAAAAAATGGAATGTGAACAGAATTTAATTCACATGAAAAAATAAACATTTAAATATATGTAAATATACACGAAGAAACTCTATTAACGGTCACCTCTTAATAGCAGTCATTCTAAAAAACGACCATTTTTTCGAAGTTAAAAAATTTTTCCATTCATTTTTTTTTTTTTCAATATTTTTTTTCAAATTCAAATAAAAAATTCTTTTTTCGCAAAAGATCAAGAGTCCTTTAAGGAACTCTATTTAGCCATTATATATTTGTAATGATATATATTGAATATAATTAATTATAAATTCATTTTTTTTGAAATGGAAAAAAAAACTAACTATACGCGGTGTTCCCAAGCGGTCACCCATCCAAGTACTATCCGCGCTCAATGTTGCTTAGCTTCAGTGATCGGACGAGAACTGGCGTGGATCAACATGATATGATAGTTAGTTGTAATTTTTTTGTATTTTGATGCTACAAATGGACAAAATGTTACGATTGCGAATTTTGGTCCACAATTCAAGTGTTTTTTATAAAATATTTGAAAGCGTTTTTTTTTCTTTATAACTGAAACAGTAGTGAAAATTTTGAAACAATTATTTCACTTTATTTTTCGTATTGTCATGATTTTTTTGCGATTTATTATTGTTATTGGAAATTGATATTAAGTTTTTTGAATTAATTATTAATTATTAAGAGAAAAATTTGAGAAAAAAAAATTTTTTTTTTTAGCTTTTTTAATAAATTGATGTAAATAATTGATGTATAGTATCTGTGTTTTTTACTAACTATTTAATAAAATTTGAGAGATAATTTTAAGTAAATTCGTATCATCACCAATCAAAAAATTATTCTTTGTTACATAAATAATTTTCCCTCATTTTCCTCTACATAGACAATTAAATTTTTATATCAGGTGAATAAAAGATGTAATAAAAATTGTGAGAATTATTTCAGTTTATATAAAGAATAAAATATTATTATATACATATATTTTTTTTCGTTTCATACGGAAGATGAATAAATAAATGAGACAGAATAAAAAATAATTTGAATATTACGTTCATAAATTGTTATTTTATGGAGGCAATAGACGTACGTTAAACGGAAGCTGTCGGATGGGTGAAAGTTTGATAAGATGGAAGGGGGAAAACAGGAAAAGGGAGCGAGAACAAGAGAGACTTTTCCTGGTTGGATTGATCCATAACTATATTCATCCGTTCATAAAATCACAGCTAAATGGATGCTCAACTTGCAAATAAACTCAACCAAAATATCTCCACAAACAAATTGATTTGATATTCTATTTTATCAACTGAAAACTAAACGAATTGTAATAAAAAATTGAAGAATAATTTGTTTCAAGTGCATTATATTATAATAACAATCAACATAAATCAATAATTTAGTTACATAAATATTTATTTCATCGCACAAAAATATATCAAACAAATTATTAATTTGTCTCAATTGTTTCATTAAAGTCGTGTTATGAAAACAATTAATCTACAATATTTCATTTAAATTTGTTTCAGCTTCGAATTAATGAAATAAATTATTAACTCAATAAATCTAATATCGGATAAATTTATTATTTTCAAATAATTAATTCAATACTTTAAATAAAATAATATTCTCAAATTTAACCCAATATTTTTTTCAATTTATAAACTAGTTAAATATCAATTCAGTACTATGCATATATTTATTTTTATAAACTTTTAAATCGATACTGTAATTATTAAACATCTCTTACATTAATTCCGCACTTTCTAACAGTAATTAGCATCACGCACATAGTTTACATTATCATTTGACGTATATTTATGTGCGCCCATCAAAAGCAAAGAATTATAAATTACCGATATTAATTTTATTTACGATATTTCAATATAAGTTGTTGAAATATAATTAAAAAAAAATATATAAATAAAAACAAATATAAAAGATATGAATATACATATTATAAACTATCATCATAATAAATGTTTATGCATAGATACTTTATGAGGAAATCAAAGTGCTACAAAGTTGTAACTCTTTCACTATTTATTTATTTTTTTTTATCTCTACAGATGCCAATAGTACTTTGATTCACGTATATTCATGTCTTCAGGCGGTTATTTGTGATCGACGTTATCATTCGCTTCGTCGTGTGGAAAGCAAATGAAATGCGCGTCATCCAACCATATGAATATAGAAACCAACCAGTCTATTTAAAATATTTCTCACTCGCTTAATATCATCTCACATCAATTGATCAATTAAATTCTCTTCAATTTAATCATCCCACTTTTGATTACACAGTTATGTGAACGTATTTTATTTTATTTCTCATTTTTTTTTTTCATGATTAACAGATTTTATAGATGATACACCACCAACTGGTTTATATCTACTAAATAAATTTTTAAAGTCAATAAAATAAAAATATTTTCATATAATGCTCAAAGAAAAAAAATTTGTCATTATAAAAAGATATAATAAAATTAATTTTGTGAAGTATTGGAAATTTATCTTGACATTGGGATTATATTTTATTATCAATTCTGTCAATTATCTTTGAAAAAAAAAAAAAAATATTTTTTGCAAATAATAATAGTAATAAATAAAAGATATTAAAATTCTTCATATTAATCGACGTGAAAAATTTATCGAGAAGATAAAATTATATTTTACTTGAACAGTAGCGATTATCAATTTGTCAATATGCGATTAATGATAAATTTAATTTTTTATATTTATAATATTTTGCATTAAACAATTTGAAGTACTGTAATATTTTTTTTTATTGTGTAAAGTATGTGAAAAATTTTATATAAAAGGATGAAAATAATTAAAAATATTATGAGTAATTTTACAAACAGTTTCATCATAAATTTTTATATAAAATATTTTACTAAAATAATTTTATATAATAATTTAACTGAAAATTTTTCATCATGTGACATTGGATATAATTAAAAAAATATAAATAACTATAAATTATTAATATTTTCATTGTTATCGTTGTAAAAAAATTATTGGCATATTTATAAAAAATTTTATATTTTTCAGTTTTCAAAAAAATTATTTATTAAAGTGTTTTATTTAATTTTAGCTTTAATAATTGATTTAATGTCGGCTTTTTTTTTGTTCGTAATGAAAAGTAAATTTTATATAAACATAATAAAATGTAAACGTAATTTTTTGAATTCCAAGTGAATTTATAAATAAATATTTAATTTTATACACAAGTAAAACTTGTAACAAATTTTTTAGAGCATTATTAATTTTTTTTTATTAATTTATTAATGTTATAACGTCATAACAACGTTATACGAAACGATAATAGAACATTTGTTTACATAACTTTGGATCAATAAACGTCAATGTATTTTCGGATTCACTGACATGTTATATAATAAACATTG
The DNA here is from genome assembly GCA_918226075.1 of Microctonus brassicae. NCBI lineage: Eukaryota > Metazoa > Arthropoda > Insecta > Hymenoptera > Braconidae > Microctonus > Microctonus brassicae. Next base: position 9,454,532 of record OW445482.1, read on the forward strand.
CTAATAGTTCGAGTGAGTTTCGTTTATTTTATTTAATTGGCGTGGCATTCATCTGAAATCGTTTTTCATGTCGAAAAATCTTCCAAATAAAATATAAACATTAAAAATATAAAAAATATTCAAATTCATATTATAAAATATTTTTTTATTAACTTTCAACTTGGAAAATTCCACTAATACATCATAATTCATTCAATTTGTTTATCATATCCAACTTATGTACAAAGAAAAAAAGAAATTTTGTTTAAAAAAAATTCAAAACTTTTGTAATTTTCAATACAAAATGAAATAAATTATAAACAAATATAATTATTTTAAATAATCAAACTATCGTATATTCAGTGATAACTGTAATAATAATAATAATTTCAATGAAAACTCTATTAACGGCCACCTCCCAATAACGGCCACCTCTTGCAAACGGCCAGAGCTAAAAATTTTGGTTCATTTTCTACTTTTGACAACTGCTCCCTAAAATGGAGATTTTTTGAAAAAATTCACATGACCGCTATTCGGAGGTTTTGCTGTATTATTATCACAAACAAGCACAATAAATAAATAAATAAATTTGCAAACTAAAATTTAGACGGAATTAATATTTTATTATTACCAAAAATGATAAAAAAATTGAACTTATAAAATTAATTTTATAATAAAACATAAAAAATATTTTGAAAAAATTTTTTTCCAGAATTTATAAAAATTCTCACGTTATAAATATGTTTTGCAATTAATAAAAATTCCTATGAAATATTATCGATATAATTATTAATAATAACATTTGAGCAACGATAAAGTTGATATTAAAATCAAAATGAATAATTAAATAAATAAATAAATGATGTCACAATGATAATTGGTAATTATCTAAAATAATTAATATCTGTTTGCAATTTAAATGAGAAAACAAATCAAATATACGATCTAAAGAGGAACAAATATATAATATAATATCCTTTTATTTACTTTCATAGCAAGTTTACATAGACAATCGTGTTTCCTAGTGTAAATATATTCTTTTATATACATATATACGCATATATATATACTTGGTATGTGAATCAACACACTCTCAATCTGCTATAAAAATAAATATGTAAAAAAATTTATATTTATATACACATTGTGTGTTTATGTAAATAAAAAAAAAAAAAAATTTGGCACATTTCGAAAATGTTTCAGAAAATTTATTTTTTATTTTTTTAATATTTATCGGTATATTTTCCATCATGTAACGTTTAATATATAGTTGCTTGAAGAAGTAAATAAAGCAATAAATAATTATTACCTTAATCATTGTGTCATAAATATATCAACAATTGAACATTTTTTAATTATTTTATCAGATGAAATAATTTATCATTTTATTTATTATTTTATCGATTAAATCATCGATATTTTGAATTATTAAATTAATAACAAATTAAAATTATTACAATATTTACAAAGAGATCAACTCAAGTAATGAAAAAAAAAAAAAAAATTAAAAAACAAAAATTTTATTTATTTTATAATTTAATTTAATATTTTATTTTTTGTAATTGTTGTTAAAAATTGATATTATTAAATTAATCGTTATTTATTGTTGTGAAATATATATTGAATATAAATTGAATTGAAAAAAAAATAATTTTCAAAATTTTTTTCGGGATGAATTATTTTATATTTATAAATTCATTTTGTCCCACATTTTCCTACTGCATATTTGCAATTTTTATTGCAATAATATCTGTATGTATGCATTATTTCATGTGCATGTATGAACGTTTGTATGAATTATTTTCTTAGAATTCACGTGAAACTTGCAATGAAAATAATTCAGCATAAAAGTTATATTGCCGACGTTGTGAGACGAGAAAACGACGGTTGGAATGTTTCGTTCACAAGCACGTAAAGCCCATTTCCTGTTAAAATGCAACGACGCGAATGAAGTAAATGAGCACAGATAGACCCCGTCTATTCTCTACACCAAACATTTGTATATACTTGCTTTTTTATTATCGATAATTTAATTTAATATCTAATGCAAATAATAACGCATTATTGTTGTGTAGATAGAGAACTTTGACAGATATAAAAGGTGACAAATGAGAAATTGTAGAAGAGAATGAAAAATAATAATATACAAGAAATTTTTAGTCAAGATGTTATTTTTATTTTAAATTTGTTTTAGTTGGATTGAGCATTTTTTATGAGTATTTATTGGAATTTTTAAAAATCATCGAAAGGGAAAATAAATAGTGAAAGAGTTACAACTTTGTAGCACTTTGATTTCCACATAAAGTATCTATGCATAAACATTTATTATGATGATAGTTTATAATATGTATATTCATATCTTTTATATTTGTTTTTATTTATATATTTTTTTTTAATTATATTTCAACAACTTATATTGGAATATCGTAAATAAAATTAATATCGGTAATTTATAATTCTTTGCTTTTGATGGGCGCACATAAATATACGTCAAATGATAATGTAAACTATGTGCGTGATGCTAATTACTGTTAGAAAGTGCGGAATTAATGTAAGAGATGTTTAATAATTACAGTATCGATTTAAAAGTTTATAAAAATAAATATATGCATAGTACTGAATTGATATTTAACTAGTTTATAAATTGAAAAAAATATTGGGTTAAATTTGAGAATATTATTTTATTTAAAGTATTGAATTAATTATTTGAAAATAATAAATTTATCCGATATTAGATTTATTGAGTTAATAATTTAATTCATTAATTCGAAGCTGAAACAAATTTAAATGAAATATTGTAGATTAATTGTTTTCATAACACAACTTTAATGAAACAATTGAGACAAATTAATAATTTGTTTGATAATTTTTTGTGCGATGAAATAAATATTTATGTAACTAAATTATTGATTTGTGTTGATTGTTATATTAATATAATGCACTTGAAACAAATTATTCTTCAATTTTTTATTACAATTCGTTTAGTTTTCAGTTGATAAAATTGAATATTAAATCAATCTGATGATAAATTAATTTGATAATTATTTCTCGTTGTGTAGATAATATTCATAAAGATATTTATGAAAATAGAAATATTATTCAGTAGCTCATTGTAATTTATTTTTAATTCGAATATTATTATCAAATTATTCACAAAATAAAATTTAACTTAAAGGCCAAGTATATAAAATTATATATTCGCGAATTATTTTTTAACAAAAGCATTAATTATACATACATTTGTAAATAACGAAGGCGTTCATTATCAACATTATAAAAAACCTGCAGCCAAGAATTTCTCAACAATGACGTTATATTTATTCAAATAAACTTCATAAATAAACATTTTTCTATATTTAAAATCATTTTTTCATTCCTCATTGCTAAATGAATAATTAACAAACTCATCACAATATCTATGAGTAATTAAATACAAATATGCTTATTAAACTCTAGAATTCTTCATAATTCTTTATTTATTACACTTTCCAAGTACATTTTATAAATAAAAATTCATGTAAACAATAAATTCTACATATTCCACCTTCAAAATATTTATCTCTCTTCATTTATGTAACATTTAACTAAAAAAAAAAATTATTCCAAGCAACTAAATTAATAAACATTAAATGGAATGTCTTTTTCAAACAATCGACCTCGATTTAAAACAATTAATTCATTTGTTGAAATAAAAATAACTAATCTAATGTCCAAAAATGTTTTAATCGTTTTACCTATTTTTTTTCTTATCTTATCTTTATTTTTTTTTCAGTGTAGTATTATCATTATATAATTATTGTTTTAATTGTTTTACTTGGTAATAATTAAATTCATTTTTGATGATATCGATTTTGACTTACTGTAAAATAAAAAAAAGCGGCACAAGTTAAGGTCAAAGCGAAATACTGCGTCGTAAAAATGATGTCAGATGTAATAAACGTTCAGATTTCGAGGCAACGTATTTATTCATACACGTATATAATGACACTTATATATGTATATAATATATACATGTACACATGTGTATATATACATATGTACAAGTACGTGTGAGTTCTTGAAAGATTACGAGTGGAATCTCCAATAGTTTGTGGTAAAAAAATAAATATTCGTTTGAAGGAGACGATGGAATTGCAGAGAATAAATGCAAAATCTTCCTCAGGTCTTCATAAGTATGTATATATATCTATATATTTATATATATGTACATGGAGACTGATGGAATATTACTCTAAATATTGAAAGAAAAATTCCCATCAAAGATGAGCTATTAATTATAATATTTACTTCCTAAATCAATTTGAAATTTTCCCATTTAATTAACGAGTGAATCTCATTTTTTTTTTTATTTATGCACAGCTTCGTGGTATTTTATCCTATTTAAATGGTTTTTTTAGAAGAAATTGTATCGGAATATTCAATCTTTACAAGTGCCTATCACTAAATTATTTTCTGTGGACTGCCCCACCGATAAAAAAATATTAAAGCCGATTTACGCTTGAATTTCATAGATTTTTCGATTTTTCTCGAAAACTATCAATTTTACAGCAAAAGTTAATGAAACCTTTTTTGAAGGGAATTGAATTTTTTATAGAATAGGTTTCTTGACTAAATACCGTAGAACTGATAGTTTTTGAAAAAAATCCAATTAAACATATGAAAATTTGAACTATTTGTACCTTGAATTGGGCCTCTATGAATTGCATATTATTTTAATTGGATTTTTCTCAAAAACTATCAACTCTACAGTTTTTAGTTAAGAGAACTTTTCTGTAGGAAATTGAATTTCCGACAATAAAGGTCTCATTAGCTTTTGCTGTAAAGTTGATAGTTTTCGAGAAAAATCCAATTAAACAGGTTAAAATTTGAACTATTCACACCTTGAATTGGTCCTCTATGAATTGCATATTATTTTAATTTGATTTTTCTCAAAAACTATTCACTCTACGGGTTTTAGTTATGAAAACTGTTCTGTAGAAAATTGAATTTCCTAAAATAAAGGTCTCATTAGCTTTTGCTGTAAAGTTGATAGTTTTTGAGAAAAATCGAATAAACTGCGAAATTCGAGCATAAATCGGCTTCAACATTTTTTATCGATGGGGCATTTCACAGAAAATAATTTATTGAAGAAGCACTTTTAAAGATTGAATATTTCTGTACAGTTTCTGTGAGGACCCAATTAAATAGCATAAAATGCCACGAAGCTACGCATAAATGAAAAATAAAAAATTGAGATTTGCGTGTTAATTAAATGTTCAAATTGATTTAGGAAGTACTTAATATTAAAATTAAGAGCTCATCTTTGGTGGAAAAATTTTTTTGAATCTCGATTAACATGTGCATGTGTCGGAACCAATAATAATTTAACTCGTGACCGCATAAACCGATTGTCATATTTCAAAATTCAAATGCATTCAATTTGAAGTAAATAAAAAAAAGAAAAATTTTTATATATGTATATTTATTTATATACACATGAATATGTATATCATTCCATTTCTTCAGTCTTTCGAAAAAAGGCTTCAAATGTGGTTTAATAGAAGAGAAAAAAAAAAATATATAAGAAAAGAGAAAATAAATGAAAGAATAAAAAAAATATTTTTACAATACCTTCTTTCAGCCTTTGTCACTTTTTTTTTTCCCTTGAATATAAATTCCCTCGGGGATTTTTTCGTCTGAATCTTACGTAACAATATCCTTTTATCAAGATAATACAGATAAAACTGGCAACATAAAAAAAAAGCGATGAACAAAACACAAAAGAACGAAAAAAAAATTGAGACGTTTGTGATGATAAAATTACAGATTATTCAAGAGTTTTGCAAAGTTTTATTTTTTTTTTTATTCATATATATTTTTTTCTTCACAATGTTTTCTATCGATTTCATACGTTATATATATCTCAAGTGTATACAAATGTTCACTCACAACGTATTAAAAAGAAGAAAAAAAAAATCTAGAAACAAATCAATCAACAGAAATGAAAAAAATTCGATAACATGACTTATTAATCATCATTTATTTAATTTAATTTAATTTACGAATTTTATATTCATTTGTGTATTAATTCATTTGTATATCAACTAATGTTCAGGTACATATGTAAACACACTCACGTTATTTGCTATTGATATATAAAAACCGAGAGAGCACTACTGATCTTTTACGTACAACAGTTCGAAAAGCAATGCCAGAAATCTTTCTCTTCTCCTCGTATAAACTTCTCTCTCCTCACTCTTCATCACAAGTGAAGGTATATATTATACATGCCATACAATATTTTATATGTATGTACACACGCACACATATCTACATATATACAAACATATAAACACATCTGAGCTCTTTGTTTTACTCATGCAATTCAAGATGTTTATTTTTATTTTATTTTACTTTTACAATCGTATTAATTCATTCAATTATTTTCTCTTCGTTCTCTTTTATTTATTCCATCGTGATTATTATTTGATTTCCTCATTATTCTCTTGTATTTAATCTACAGCTATCATCAGCATCATAATAAATGTGTGTAGATAAATTGAGGAAAGGTGAGGGAAGATCTTGTAAGGACAAATTTTGTCTTGTCTTAACAGGATCTTTTACAATAATTTATTTGTTTATTTTTTTTTTTTTTGTTTAGTAACAGATATTGAGACAAATATTTATTGACAGCTAATAGATTTATTGTATTGAACTGAATAATTGTGTTAAATAATTTATATTTTTATTTTTGATGAATATTTTTTTTTTTCAGTTTAATTTGAGACGAAATTTTTTATTTTCTTTTGGTTATTGTTATTGATTAATAAAAAGAATAAATAAGTGTTTGTTATGGTTGAAGATGGTTTTTGTTTATGATTGTTTGGAGTTAAATGAGTGTAGGATTTTTTTTTATTTAGTTACAAATTAAATTGAATAAAATAATAAATACATTCACAATATTTAGAAATACGAAAAAAATGAATAAATAAATTAATTAAATGATAAATAGAATGATAAATAATATTGCTGTAAATTACAATATTTTGAAGCATATGTCAATATATTAATTTATATTGTTTTAATATAAATTGTTTATCCTCATCGTCGTTTTCGATTTTTACTCAAGTCTCATATTAAAAACAACATATCTCATTATTAGTGGATTATTTAGCTGATATTCTGAACATATTTTTGAAGGAAATTGAACGCTCTACAAAAAAGGTCTCCTATACTTTTTCCATAAATCTAACCATTTAAAATATATTCAAGGTTAAAGTTTGACAATTTTGTTAAAAAATTTTTTTTTCTTATTAATTTCGTAACTTAATGGAAAGTAACTATTATCGAATGAAAAAAATATATTTTTATAGGAAATTGAACGCTCTACAAAAAAGGTCTCTTTCACTTTTTTCATAGAGACAGCCATTCTCAAGATATTCAAAACCAAAGTTCCAAATGTATAAAATTTTGACTTTTTTGTATTATTAAATCAATACTAATCACTTTATTATTGTAATAAAAAAAAAACACTTCAATAATTGTAGTTACATTGCTCAATTTTGTTTAGACAACATAACTTTTTATTATTTTTATAGTAGATTTTTTTTATAGTAAATAAATTAAAGAAAAAAAAAATATCTTACACTTGAGTATTTTTTTATCTCTACAAAAATATTAGCCCACTAAAACCAGTTTTTCGATGAAAAATAATTTTTGAGACAATTATAAAGTGATTAGTATCGATTCAATAACAAAAAATTCAAAATTTCATTTTTTCTTCATCGTGGTATTCAAATTGAAAAACAAAAATTACGAAGAGCAATCTTCAAATATTAAAATTAAGAGTTCCACTTCAAGCAGGCATTTTTTTTTAACGTCCAGTAAATTTTCAGCGTGTTTATTTTATGAAAAAAAAAAAGTTCTCTAAAAATGGCACACCCTAGTATGTATGTATAAATTATATAGGTCGTAATTTAAATTGCCTTGATGTACGTCGCTCGCGGTTATGGAAAATTATGTGAAAGTGACTTCATTTAAGATGTGTGATGGGCCTGATTGTATTGTGCGATAATAAATAAACACGTGTACATGAACACGCGTGTTTTAAATCGACTGGGAATATACATCATGTTGATGAGTTGTAGATGGTATCATGTAAAAAATTTTATGTAAAAGTCGCTATTAGAAATTTATGTTGGAATTATTTTTACACAAATTATATTGATTTACTGATTTAAATTAAAATGTCTGTTTAGTTTTATAAACAAAATATTGTGTTGAATTTTCTGTAGGGAATTTTGAACTGGAGAATATTAAATTTAATGTTTTGATTATGAGATTTATAAAGCATTGAATTATTCAATTGTTTTTGGAATTTATTTTGGAATAATTTAAATTTTACTCATGTCATTGTGATTACGTGAAATTATTGCAAGCTTTTTCGTGTGTAACAGTGGCTATTGTTTATTATATTGGTTAATATTTTCTCCCAAGATGAAAAGTATCGGTTTGAGTGGGTAATTAAATTACAAAATGAGTACTTGTAATTTCCGCATTATTTTTATTTTTGTAGTTCATTTTGTAGAAGAGTAAAAAAATAATAATGAGAAACTCGAGTGAATCAATTGATAAAAAGAAGGATTTTTTTTTATTTTATTTTTAAAAAATTTTTTTTTTAGTCCATTTGTGAATAATTATTCGTGTATTGAAGTTATATAAAAAAGAAAATACTTCAGTAACTTTATTATGAAGAATAAAAAAATATTAATTATCAATATGTTGCATTGAAAATTGATATTAAATATCAATGAATAATATTTAATTGTATTATTTGTTCTGTATCAGATTAACAATTGTTAAAATATAATAATTAATATATTATATTAATAGTTAATATAATAAGCCAATTAACAATAAATATTCTCTGTTGAAAATTTTTTTTACGCGAATTTAACATGGAAATAAAAATTTTGAATTGAAAAATATTGAATTTAATATTTTGATTATGAGATTTATAAAGCATTGAATTGTTCAATTGTTTTTGGAATTTATTTTGGAATAATTTAAATTTGACTCATGTCATTGTGAGTACGTGAAATTATTGCAAGCTTTTTCCCGTGTAACAGTGACTATTGTTATATTATTATCAGTGAATATTTTTTATAAAATATCCCGACAATGAACATTGATTATTTTTTCAATAAACAAAAAATTTCATATTGAATTTTTCATTGTATTTTTTGGAATGAATAGAGTTGACCAAGTAATTGTATAATTCATTAAAATATTCAACATCCACAATGTATCATAAGTTTAAATAAATAATCCCAATTTAACACTAAAATTAATCTAACAAAACAACTTAAAATTTGTGCAACTTTCACAAATTTATTTATTCATCAATTCCAACTAATATTTTGTGTTTCAATCAACATAAAAAACAATTAATCACTCACAAAATAATTTTTGTTTCAATATAAAAACTCTTACATTAAAATTCGCCACAAAATTATTCTGAAAAAATTCCAATGCAAATTTTCAGAAGATTTTTACACTAAATTTCTCACTGTACATTATCTGATGAAATCGTGAGCATTTAAATCCGTTTAGTACATATACATGCTCGTGCAGTATAGGTCTAACACATCGTGCTGCTTTTCCATTTAGCTGAGGTATTATATCACACACTATACATCTAACTGTGTCGACGATTATTCAAGTTGATTTCTGGCTTATAGTCGAGATTAATAATACCCACTGTTCGTGTTGAGGCTTGACAATGTCGATCATTTTAAACCCAGGAGCAGATTGCTAAAGGGAATAACCAGATAATCTAGTTCTATTCCGTTCACTGACAGACAGAATATTTCATTCTACATATTCTTTAAAGCTCATTATCTTATAATTAATGATTTTTAACTGCTTTTATTAAATCATGATACATTTAATTTTCATAATAATTAATTTATGAAATTAATTCGCTTCTTAATTTTTATTTCATTCATCCTAAATATTTATTTGATCACGATTCCCTTGGGTAAAATAATTCGAGAATGCGAAATTTATTTTGGTGAAAAATTCTTTTAATTTAATTTCAAAATATCAAATTTTTGTTTGGATTATAAGTTGATTATTAATATATTTTCATTTAATATTAATGAATATTTCTGAGTGTTTCATTCATAGTTTATTAACTTCCATACATTACACTCGAACAAGGTTGAAAATTAATTAAAAAACAATTAATTTATGAATAGTAAATGCAATTTATTTTTTCAGTTTTATTTTTTTTTGATAAATTTAAAAAATAAAATATTCAAATTCTGATAATAAAGAAAAAATTTCAAAACAAAAAATATCAAAACGATACGAATTAAATAATTTTGAAATAAAATAAAAAATCTTGCAAAAAAATTTTTTTTTTAATTTTTTTTTCGGTTGGCAGAAATGAAAAAAAAATTTCAATTCTTTGTTCTGGCATTTAAGTGCATCATTTTTTTTAAATTACGTAACTTTATTCATAACTGAGTAGTAATAATTTTTTTGTGATGAAATTTAGAAGAAAAAAAAAAGAAAAAGATACAAATAAATATTTTTTATTGCTGTTCATCCGTGAGACTAAATTTTTTATGATTGAGAAATGGCATCAGATACTGAAATAATATGAGAAAAAAAATGTAGGGATATAAATATAGGAATTTTTTTGAAAATGGTCGAGTTTACATTATAAGTGATTAAAATCTCTCATAACAAATTAGAATTTATTTTTATGATTATTTCATTAATACACACACACACACACACATTAATAATTAACCTCAAATTTATTAGACATATTTTAATTAGCCAGAACTATAAAAAATATTTATTATAACTTTTATTGTACCCTTAGGTTTACAATTTTTATACAACCTCCTTGCTCTTACATAACCCAACTTAACTTCTATCTTAACCTACTCCTTAAACCTATTTACCCCTTCGCATACACACATACACACCCCACCATCCCTAACGCTAGACCCCCGCTTCTGGTCGCTCCTCTTCTGCACTCCATTCCTTCTCATCCAACCTTTCACACACTCCCCTCCACTCCTCTATCTTTCTCATCCACTTTTCACCATCTCCCTCATCCCCTAAGACCTCCCCCACCCTCTCCTGCCACACTCCCCTACATCCACCTCCCACACATCCCTCCCACACATGCTCCCACGTTTCCTCTTCCCATCCACATACCCTACATCTGTTCTCCTCCACTGTCATCCAATATCTATTCCCTCTCATTTGACCACCCAACCTAAAACTCGCAACCCTCTGCCACCTACTCTCCCCCCACCCCTTCTTTAGGTATGCCGGTATTCCTTTCCCTTTCACCCCCCCATACCACTTTCCATACCTGGAGTTTCTTATTTTTCCCCATCTCTCCATCTCCTCCAACTCTCTCTCCCTCCCAACCAGCTCCTCCCCCTTCAAGACCCCAACACCGCCACTTTCCACCAGCTCTTCCATCTCCCACCCCCTTCTCGTAAAGTACCCCCTTCTCTCCCCTTCCCATCCTCTCTCCCTGTCTCCCCCTCCCCTCCTCGCCCGCGACTCAGCCAGACATATCCTTGCCAGCTCTCCCCCTCTCCCCTCCTCTAGCTTCACCTCATATCCCCATGCTCTTCTACCCGCCCTACCCCAAAAAAAAAAAATATTTATTATAATGTAATATTTCTATTCATCATTAATTATAATTGATAAACATAAATTTTCAATGATTATTTTTATTCACATAAATATAACGATAAATTCATGAGAAATATTGCTATTCGTTCATTGATATCTTATGAAATAATTACCAGCATTATTATTAATTACAATAAAATTTTTATTTTGATATAAAAAATATAAAATTGAAATTTTCTGAATTATCAATTGAATTTTGCAATTATTTAATTTATCATTATTCGACAACTCAATTTATATCAATTACAGCTTTAATATATAAATCTTCATCTATTTTTGATATAAATAAACAATCAACATTAATTATAAAATAAGTAGGAAAAATAGTAAATTATTTTAATTTTTCTTTTTTTTTTTCTTTTTTGTATTTTTATTTAATGCTATTATTAAATTTGATATTATTCGACAATTGAATTTATATAATAAATTACAGCCTCAATAAATTAATCTTAATTTATTCTTGATATAAATAAACAAATAACATTAATCATAAAATAAATAGGAAAAATATAAAATTATTTTCAAGTTTATTTTTTTTGTATTTTTATTAAATGCAATTATTAAATTTGATATTATTCGATAATTAAATTAATATAAATTACAGGCTCAATAAATTAATCTCCATTCATTTTTTATATAAATAAACAAATACCATTAATCATAAAATAAGTAGGAAAACTAGTGAATTATTTTCATGTTAATTTTTTTTCTTTCCTATGTTTTTTCAATGCAGAAAAATTACTTGGAGCTATATGAAAACTGTCATTGCGTGAAGGTTTCTACAATAAATATGAAATATATTATGATTAGATGTGTGTACATCATGAATATGTTGGTTATTGAGAGAATACAACATTTGTGGTCATATAAATATTTCTTACAAACATTTCAAAATGATATATGATGCGGTTGTGAGTCAAACATTGCGACATTATTTATGTTCATACACGCAAATGTATGAGTTTCTGTTTCAATATATAAAAATTATTATCCAACTGTTATTGTATATACATGTGAGGAAAATTTTTTAATGAAGGTCACTGAATATTTCTATTAATAAATTAAGTATTTATTTTTTTTAAAAAGTTTTTTAACGTAGTGTTTTTAATATTTTACGAATAAAGCAACAGCATTTTTATTATTGATTTATTTGGCATTATTTGTGTGGTAAAAAATTTTTTTCTGTTTGCATTATTTCATGAATTGTTTAGTAGTTGATATAAATAATTAAAAAAAAAATATATATTTTAATAAAAATTGAATTATTTCAATGAAAGGTTTGAAAATAATAAATTATCTCTTTCTTGATTTATAAATCAGAATTAATTTTTAAATATTTTTAAATCATGGAATTATTTTTATTGTTGTATTTTTTAATTGAATATTCTATTGATTCAATTTGTTATTCATAACATGAACATTTGTTTATATTAATAGACGAAAATAATTATTGATAATAACTTTTTTACACACATAAAAAATAAATAAAAATAATTTTTTTTATTTTTTTTATTTTTATATAGTTTTAATATTACACAACAAGTTGAGTGTTTTTTTATTATTTTTTTTTTTACTTATTGGAAAGAATGTTGAACAAATTGAACCAATAGTTAATTATATCGTGAACTTTTGTCTTTCATCAGTCACGTTCCAATAATTTTTTTATTTTCTTTTTTTTCCTGATATCTCAAACGTGCAACAGCTTATTAAGTCGTCGCCATGAAGTTTATCGATGGCATTTACGATATATAGAGTGCTATAATAATGCATTGTACGTAGGTAGAGACATCGTCATCGTTGTGTGATGCAAATCACAAAAATAGCAGAAGGATTCACATAAAATTTTATGTACACACAATACTGTTGTGTATAAATGAATGTATGCACAGGTAAAAGTCCACTGAAAATTTGTGTCGACTGTCGTTAACGCAAATTTTAGTCCACGAATTTGTGTTGAAGCAGAAAAATTATTTTACGTTTATTTATTGATAATTTATGTTGAATCGAATTCATATAAATATTGTGGAAATTTGACATAACTTTTGAGTAAACAATTGTGTAAGAAAATTTTTAATACAAATTTTTAGTGGACTTTGACACAAAATTTTTTACTGTGTGACAATTTTGATTGTTTTATTTGAATTTATTCAATCAATAACAATTATTATATGTTTTGGAATAAACAATTAATTCATGTCGTCGATTTATTACTCCTTAAACATTTTTTTTTTAACGCAATTTAAATAATTATAAATTAATATTAGTAATCAGCTTGTTCAAAGTATATTATTTATTTATATTGACTCATATTCACTTTTATTCATTTAGATATAAATTCATTTAAATTGTATTGAAAGAATGAGAGGAAATAAATATTTATTGCATGCAAAAAAATATTTTCTTGATTTATTTTAATTTTTGTGTTGAAAATTGTGTACAAAAAAATTTCAACACAAATTTTAAGTGAACTTTTACACAAAATTTTTCACATTGCAACAATTTCAATAGCTTTATTCAAATTCATTCAATCAATAACAATTATTATTTATTTTGACACCAAAAATAAATTCATGTCGTCGATTTATTTGTTTATTAATTCAAAAACAATTTTTTCTAACGCAATTTAAATAATCATAAATTAACCAAACTAATCAGCTCCTTCAAACTATAATATTTATTTATCCCAAATCATTTTTGCTCTCATCAATCCAAATACAAATTCCTCAAATAAATTTACAAATTAAATAAAAATAAATATTTATCAAAAGCAAAAAATTATCATATTCATTTAGCCCAACTTTTCATTAAAAATTGTGTAAAAAAAATTTCAACACAATTTTTTAGTAGACTCTTACACAATTAATTTCCCCTTCATTCTATTCATAATAAAACAATTAATAATTTCCCATAAATATATCTATTCTAGACTTACAAATTGTCTCAACATTAAATACTAAATACGATCACCAACATCAGGATATTGACTTGTATATTTACATTGTATCCTCTAAGCTCTTTTTGATCTTGTAACCCCATACTGTACTAAACTACATCCATACTTATACATAAAGGCTCCCAACTAACAAGTTCTATAAGCGAAGAGATACCTGGTCGATAATAGAAGGTTATAGAGTATATTGATGGGTTGGGTAACGAGAGAGGATCGTTGGATAAATCAAAACGTGTACGGACTAGTTGTCGTTCTCGTAAAGGAGCTTGTGTTGTTAGATATATTTTTTTTTTTTATTTGTTTATTTACAGAGTGGTCGATAAATCATTCACTTGTATATATTTATATATATGTATTTGTACATTTATCTGGGGTAATGTGGGGTGAATCAGCTGAGTGGAAGAAAAATGATCCCACCTTAAATAATTACTAAGAATATTATTTTTTTTTAAAAATATTTTTTGATACTTTTTTTTTTTATTTTAATTATGAATAATTTCATGATTTCAAACAGTTCATGATATTATTGGTGAGATTTTTATTATTGTGCTGTGAATGTGAGTAATTTAATTGTTTGATATTTATTTATTTAGATATTAAATAGTTTGTTTAATAAAAAATCAAGTTTTTGACCAAATTCATTAAATGAATAATAAAAAAATTGTTGAAATATTTATTTCATTCATTTTATGATTTTATAACGTGTCTTATGATTTATTATCGTCATCAAATATTGGAATTGAATTATTACACAAGCGATTATTTAGTAAAAAATGTCTCATTTATTTAATAAAAAAAAAAAAAAAAGGAAAATTAATTTTGAAATTTTTTCATATTTCTCTCTATTATTTTTTTTTTATACTCACATAAGTGTTTATATTTTTTATAATAGTTTATTTACACTCCAGATGTGACGATTAAAATTACAGTGTAATTTATCATTAAAATAAAAAAATTTATAGAAAAAAAAAAAAATTTTTTTTTTTATTCAAATAGGACTATTTATATTCAAATTTTAGGTGATAAATAATTGTTGATATACTCGTCATGATGCTATTTATGTATATATGTACAACGCACTATTGGGCCCTTATTTTTTTTATTTTCTTATATTTTTTTTTTTAAAGTGTGGCGCCATCGTAATGTTCACGGTCGCGCTATTACGCCTCTTCGTAAAATCCCAGAATCACTATTTTATTTATATATGTGCACCTACGCATTCGACATTTTATTATGGATATTGCTTGGCCCTAAAAGCATAATTCATCGTATTGGTCTTATCAAAAATGAAAAATAAAATAAAATAAAATAAAAAATGAAGATAATTGATCGTTAAAATTTTTCCTGTTATTATTTAGAAAATTTATTTTTTGGAATAAAAATATGCTGTTTTGTTATATTTTATTTCATTTTTATAAATATATTTTTTTTTTGTGATTTGTGATTGAATTATTTATGAAAAATTAATTTAGGATTTTTGGTTCATTTATTTATTTCATTTTTTTTTTCGAGTATAATTTATATTTAATTAATAATTAATTGCATTTTGCTATGAGAACAATTTTGAGAACCTCAGACTAACTGCAAACACTGCATAATTTTGAAATTTGCATTGTTTGTATATTCTCATTGAAGGTTTAACTTTATTAGTGTTAATTAATTTTCAAAACGTTGCAGGAAATATTCAGTGAATTACTTGAACTGTAATTATGATAACAATTTATATTAAATGAATATTCACATTTGAATTAAATGATATGAATCTCCTAATTTTACTTTAGAATAACAAAAATGATGAACAAAAACAAGAGAAAATTATTGTAATAATATTCATGTCGATTTGAAATATTATTTGTTTCATTTGGAAAAAAATGAACAATTATTTATATATATTTTTTGATTTTTCTTTCACTTCTTTCGTATTTTTATAATTATTTGTTTAAAACTTCGGTAAAACAATTGAAACAGTTTTATAAATTTTTATTTTTACTTGAGGAAATATTATTCATTAGTGTTTATGGTTATTTCCAAATAATTAAAAACACTTCAAAAAATGGAATTAATTTTTGATTGTTTTTTTTTTTTTAATTTATTGATTGTTGTATTATTAAAATGAAATATTGACTTTGTTTAATAATGAATGAAACAAATAATTTATCCGAATTTTATTCGTTACTGGATTCGAAATAATTAATTTTCAAAAAAACCAATTTTTTTAATGGGTGAAAATTTTTATTTTATTTGTTTTTGATTATGATGGTTTAGCAATATTAATTGGTTATTTTCTTTTTTTGTGATTGATTGCAGATTTCAGCTGCTCGTTATCCAGCAGTGATAAAACTCGGTCATGCTCACAGTGGCATTGGAAAAGCTCGAGCTGAAAATAACCAAGAATTTTTGGATCTTGCATCATTGGCAGCTTTAACAACTTCCTATTGCACAGCCGAACCGTATATTGATACTAAATATGACGTTCACGTGCAGAAAATTGGCAACAATTATAAAGCATTCATGTAAGTAATTTTAAAATTTTTATGGAAATTTTAATTATTTTATTTTTTTGGATATTTTCATCAGTTGGTGGTTTATTTTTATTTTATTTTTTCACTAGTGTTTCTGTTTTTTAGTTTTAATTTTATCACGTTGAAAATGTTTGTTGTGGGGTTTAGATTGTATGTTAATTTTGATATCGGGAGAAATTTTGAGTTTTGATTAGAGTTAGTTGGAATTAATAAAAATTTATAGGTTATGAAAATTTGGAAAAGTCAACATTGAGATTAATGTAACTATGAATTAGTTTGGCTCAAACTAGCAACTTTTTTAGTGATTATTAATATCTTTTCATTGTTCGAATAATTATAAATACAATGGGGAAAGTACTCAAAATTTTCAGATGGTTTTTTGAATGAGAAAAAAATTTTGGTTTACGTTTTTTTGATTTAGTTTGATGAAAATATTTTCATAGAGCCTAAAATTTCATTGTGTAATAGTAAAAAGTTTATTAAAAATTAGTGTTGAATTCTTTTTACACATTTTTTACTCAAAAATCAAACTAAATCAAAACAATATTTTGTGCTTTTGATAAATATTTATGTTTTATTATTTTGTAAATCTATTTTAGGAATTTATATCTAAATTGATATAAAAGTAGAAATGATTTGATATAAATAAATAATATAGTTTGAATGAGCTGATTAGTTTGTTCAATTCATAATTATTTAAATTGCGTTAAAAACAAAAATTGTTTCAGAAATAATAAATCGCCAACATAAATTTATTTTTGGGGTTCGAAACAAATATTAATTGTTACTAATTGAATAAATGTGAATAAAACAATTAACATTGGTACACAGTAAAATATTTTATTGTAAAAGTCCACTAAAAATTTGTATTAAAATTTTTTTACATAATTTTTACTCAAAAATTAAGTTAAATCAGCACAATATTTTTTGCTTTTGATAAATATTTTCTTTCATTGTGTGAATTCCTTCAAGGAATTAATATCCAAATTGGTAAAAGTAAAAATGATTCAATATAAATAAATAATATATTTTGAACAAGCTGATGAGTTAGTTTATTCACAATTATTTGAATTTAAATAAAGCAATTGAAATTGTTACACAGTAAAAAATTTCGTGTATAAATCCACATAAAATTTGTGTTGAAATTTTTTCTGCACTATTTTTACTCAATAGTTATGTTAAACAAATCAGCAAAATATTTATGAAACTTTAATCTAACAAAAATATCATATTAAATATTTGCAAAGATTTAAAAAATGTGTCAACACAAAATTTACTTTCTCCAACAGACAAAAAATTAGTGTTTAATTATTCTCCTTAACAGATAAATTAACTTTCCGTTTAGTTTCAAAGGTAATTAAACCTTCACATAAAATTCCTCACTTTTTCCCAAGCCAAACCGCAACTCATTTACTTTACATCTCCACAAAACTAAATTACTAACCTATTTTTTTTTTCTTTTTTGTTTTCCACCCCATTAGGCGAAAGAGCATTAGCGGTAACTGGAAATCTAATACGGGTTCAGCAATGTTAGAGCAATTGTCAGTCACTGAACGACATCGATCATGGGTGGACCAAGTGGCATTATTATTTGGTGGTTTAGACATCTGTGCAATTGAACTTCTTGTTGGTAAAGATGGCCGCGAGTATATCATTGAAGTTAATGACAGTGCATTATCTTTAATGGGCGATTCGCAAGAAGAAGATCGACGTCAAATTGCTGATTTAGTTACTGCAAAAATGCAGGTAAAAAAAATATTCATTGGCTCATTTATTATAATTATTTGTGTTTGTAAATATATACGGGAAATTGTTTATTATAAATAATAAGGCTAATTGTTTATAAATTGAAAAAAAAAAGAAGAATTTTAAATATTTAATTTGAAGCAAATATTAATTTAGTTTATACTTTGAAAAAATTATTTATTTTTCACGAATTGATTTTATTATTGAAACTATTTTTTGATAACAATTAGACAATTATTGTTCAATAAACAATTTTATAATTCTTAGTGTTTTATGTGAGTATTTTTATTTATTGTAAAATTATTTATATTTCAGGTTTTCGATTTTTTTTTACGATATTTCTAAAATATTTATTTTATTTTCGATCTCTTTATTTATCATATTTTTTTTCAATATATATGATAAATTAATTAATAAACAAGAAGCTAATTGCAAAATATGAAGTTTAAATCTGATGAATAATATAATTCATTAACAAAATGATGAATTCAAAAACTATTAATTCATAATAATATTTTTGAAATTAATTTTTCATTTTCCAACAATTTTAAAACATTTTTTCATCTGATAAAAAAAAAACTAAAAAAAATCCTACACTTAATTTACTTTCAACAATCATAAACAAAGCCATTCTCAATCATAACAAACAATCTATCATCCAACATTGTTAAACAATAGCAATAATTAAAAAAAAAAAAAAAATATTCGTTATAAAGTAAAAGTTCCAATACTCGCTCACTTTTCGTCAGTGCAAAACTTTAAAAAGCTTCTAAAAATTACTAAATTCATTGAATGTAGATTTTTTGTTTATTCATAACTATTATTCATAGCTCTTAATACTGAATCAACCAAAATCGCGATAATTATTAATCAACTAATAATTAATTTCCACACTTCAAGGAGAAAGATCCATAGTACTAGTACTCGATCAGTTTCAATTTGAATAAAAAATTTTTATTTGTAATAATTTTAATTACTAGAATTTTTTTTTCTTCATTGCATTAAATAAATTCTAAAAATTGTACACATGTACATTATGCATTCAGGTGTGCTGCAGACCTCACAGTGTGCTAACAAAAACGGCATCTAGAGGTTCAATGTCAGGTACAAGTCAGACAACAAGTCCTGTTGAAGATCGTGGACCCCCACCTGGTCCAGCGCCAGTACTTGGTTCTCATGGTTCCATGAGCTCAATGACAAGTATGGGCAGTATGGGAAGCATGGGATCAGCAACTTCGACCTCTGTACTCCCTGGTGAAATTACAACTGCTGACACCCATCATCAACCAGTACAACGACGTGATTCTCAAGGTAATACACTTAAATCATATTAATAATATGTAAAAGCGGTTGAATTATTTATATTAATATTCACCTTTTGACATCATTGCAACAAATGTGTATAAATATTTCTTGGAAAATTATAAACACTTTTATTATATAATTCATATTGCTATTATTAATAAATAAAAAATATTCAATCGTTTTTACAGTAAAAAATTAATTAACGGTCACCTCTTAATAACGGTCGCTTTCCGAATGCTCCGAAAAAAATTTTTGTTACAGTTGTTTTGATTTGACAGACATTTTTTCAAGGTTGATCGTTTACACAGCAAAAACTCCATTAGCGGCCACCTCTCAATAGCGGTCAGCGTCTAAATGCTCCGGAATTTTTTTTTTTTTACAGTTGTATCATTTGACAGATATTTTTTTAAGGTCAATTGTTTGTTATACAAAAAAAAACTCTGTTAGCGGCCACCTCTCAATAGCGGTCGGCGTCTAAATGCTCCGGAATTTTTTTTTTTGTATCATTTGACAGACATTTTTTTAAGATCAATTGTTTGTAATACAGCAAAAACTCCATTAGCGGCCACCTCTCAATAGCGGTCAGCGTCTAAATGCTCCGGAAATTTTTTTTTTTACAGTTGTATCATTTGAAAGACATTTTTTTAAGGTTAATTGTTTGTTATACGGCAAAAATTCTGTTAGCGGCCACCTCTAAATAGCGGGCAGCTTCTAAATGTTCCGAAAAAAATTTTTTTATGTAGTTCTTTCATCCAACAGACATGTTTTCAACGTCAATTGTTGTTTATTTGCAAAAACTTTGTTAGCGACCACCTCCCCATAATGGTCACCCTCTAAATGCTCAGAAAAAAATTTTTTTCGCATACATTCCTCTCATTTGACAGACATTTTTTCAAGGTCAATTGTTGTTTATGCAGCAAAAACTTTGTTAGCAGCCACCTCTCAATAACGGCCAACTTCTAAATGTTTCGGAAATTTTTTTTTTTAATAATAGTCGATTTTCATAACGGATATTTTTTCAAGATGAATTGCTTATATAGAAAAAACTCTGTTAGCGACACCTCTCAATAGCGGTCATTTATAAATGTTCCAAATTTTTTTTTATACAACTGCTGCTTCTTATTACGCTGATATTTTCAAAGGAAATCTCTTGGCCGCTATTCGGAGTTTCTAGTGAAAATATTATACATCGGAATTTGAAGGGATATTTTTATAATTTACTTCTGAAAATTGGGAATTTTTTCATTTCAGGTTTGAAATATTTTTTTTTGGGTTTTTTATTTTGACGTTTTTTTTATTGATATTTCGACAATAATTTCACAGACTTTGTATTGGAACATGATGATAATTGTAAGAAATAACGTGACGCTAATGAGACAATTTATGATTGGAAGTGTTTTTATGTTTTTCATGATTTTTTTTTCCTCAAGTGATATTGCGAAAAAATATCTCATCCGGTCGTTATTTTCCGTGATAATTGCCCCGGTAATCAGCTGAAGTGACAGAAAAAAAAACAATTCTACCTGGGAAGGACGTCATCATCGCTGAAATAAAGATAATTAAAAAATAGACATTTAAAATAAAATTGTGATCGATATTTTAATTTGAAAAAATAAAAAAAAATCCTGAAAGATTATCTAATATTTCTATTTTAATTTGATTAAAAAATTTGGTATCGATTGACTTTGATTAATAAATTATATTTAATTATGAGCGATTATTAATTGATATAAAATATTTATGATAAAGGGTAAAATAATACGTTTGAATGGAGCTAGTTGATTAACGATGGTGAAATTGATGTGAGCGAGGTCGCCGATAGCGACGTAATAGCTTATTGAACTATCAGCTATCAGTGACAGAGATATCTGATGAAATTTAGATGAGTTGGAACGAAAGAGCGATAGAAGGGTTGAATATTCTCCCTGAAGCAACGTTCGTCGAACGTGGGCGTGTCTGTGCTATTATTTCTCGGTAATTGCATAGCATTTTCCTACTTCTGGGTGGTGAATTATACTGAGATGATTTAAAGTGTAGCTTTGCATTGAAAGAAAAAATTATTTATGATGAAAAATGATAAAATTAAGTTGAAATAAATGAAAAAATTCTTGAATGAAGAAAATTCTCTATCGATAATATTGTTGATTGATTCAAGTAAATGAATTTGAGTGAGAAGAAAATTTTCGTTGAGTCAAAAATACTTTTCTTGATTCAAGAAAATTTTTGTTTAGTCAAGAATGTTTCTCTTGACTCAAGAAAATTTTTGTTGAGTCAAGAATGTTTTTTATGATTCAAGAAAACTCTGTTTTGAATCAAAAATGTTTTTCTTGATTTAAGAAAATTCTGTTTCGAGTCAAGAATGTTTTTGTTGATTCAAGAAAATTCTGTTTTGAGTCAAGAATGTTTCTCTTGACTCAAGAAAATTTTTGTTGAGTCAAGAATGTTTTTTATGATTCAAGAAAACTCTGTTTTGAATCAAAAATGTTTTTCTTGATTTAAGAAAATTCTGTTTCGAGTCAAGAATGTTTTTGTTGATTCAAGAAAATTCTGTTTTGAGTCAAGAATGTTTCTCTTGACTCAAGAAAATTTTTGTTGAGTCAAGAATGTTTTTTATGATTCAAGAAAACTCTGTTTTGAATCAAAAATGTTTTTCTTGATTTAAGAAAATTCTGTTTCGAGTCAAGAATGTTTTTGTTGATTCAAGAAAATTCTGTTTTGAGTCAAGAATGTTTCTCTTGACTCAAGAAAATTTTTGTTGAGTCAAGAATGTTTTTTATGATTCAAGAAAACTCTGTTTTGAATCAAAAATGTTTTTCTTGATTTAAGAAAATTCTGTTTCGAGTCAAGAATGTTTTTCTTGATTGAAGAAAATTCTGTTTTGAGTCAAGAATGTTTTTGTTAATTCAAGAAAATTCTGTTTTGAGTCAAGAATGTTTTTGTTGATTCAAGAAAATTCTGTTTTGAGTCAAGAATGTTTTTCTTGATTCAAAAAAATTCATTTTTCAGTCGAGAATATTTTTCTTGATTCAAGAAAATTCTGTATTGAATCAAGAACATTTTTCATGACAATTTTCTCGAAAAAAATTTATTAATTCGAAGGCTGAATGTCTTGACTCAAGAGACAAAATTGAGAATCAAGAAAATCATTAGTTAAGACAAAAATAAAATCTGTCTCATAATTTTCAAGCTATTTTTTCGTACTGTCACAAATTATTCCTGTTATCGTGAAGATATCTTTCAAAAGTATGAATGAAAAGTATTTTATGAATATGAATAATTAAAGTCAATTTTATTTATTAATTTATCAATAAGTAATATTCGTTGAAAGATTCATTTCAATGAATCAAATCAGTAAATTGAGTTAATATTTTATTTTATTGATGCTGTAAGAGAATTTTTTTGAATTCGATCATTTTCGGTACTCACATAGCAGATTGATGGCAATTATGAACAATTCCAAGTGCCGAAGTTGCAAAATTTTAAACGTGTTTTTCTCGGAATCATGTTTTCAAAAACTGCTGCCACTCTCCTGACTGTTGTATTTAGTCGACCAACTTAAAAATTCGACGAGACCATTTAAAATACATTTTTACAGGGAATGACTCACGATTTTATCGATAATCCAAAATTTTAATTTTTAATTCACGTTTTTACATGAAAAAAAGCAAAAAAAAATTAATTTTTCCAAAAATTTATCGCCATTTTTATCATTTTACAGATATCAAAAAAATCGTTTGTCTGCACAGCCAATTTTGAACAATAGCAACAGTCGCTATTTTGATTTTTTGGAATATACAAAAACATGTTTTCTAAATCTCATTACTTGAATAAAAATTCTAAAAAACTCGCAGAGCAATATGCCTAATTGTTTTTCCGAAAAAAAATAAATTTTAATACAAACATTTGTGATTTTTTGAAAATACCAAATTTTTTTGTCAAATAAAATTTATTTTGTTTAATAATTTTTTCCGATCAACAAATTTTACTTTACAATAGAAAAATTTCTTATTTTGATATAAACCCTTTGAAAAATGGTGCTGCAAAAAAAAAGTCCTCCTTAAATTGAAAATTAATAAAAAAAATTAAATGTTAACCCAATCTAATATTCGAATAATTCAAAACTTTGAATTAATTCAGTAGTTTTGATTGAATCAACAATTTTCAAAGTCTCTAAATCAATAAAATAATTGTTAGTTTTTTTTTTTGCTTGTATATTATATATATTTAATTTTCAACATGTAAAATTTAATTTTTTTAATTTTCATTTATTTATTTACAGCTTCACAATCGAGCACAGTGAGCAATACAACAACTGTTCGTCGTTCAGATGAGCCACCACCATTACCACCGTCTCGAGTACCATTTCATCGTC
This sequence comes from Microctonus brassicae, assembly GCA_918226075.1. Taxonomy (NCBI): domain Eukaryota; kingdom Metazoa; phylum Arthropoda; class Insecta; order Hymenoptera; family Braconidae; genus Microctonus; species Microctonus brassicae. The sequence continues at coordinate 9,479,112 of OW445482.1, forward strand.
AAGGAAGTCAATCCCAAGCACCGTCAACGGGTGAAGACTCAGAAGACACAATGAAAAATTTAAGAAAAACATTTGCTGGAATATTTGGCGAAATGTAAATTGCACCATACGATTCTTACAACTTTACAACAGTGAAAAATTTCGTGAAAAATTCCACCGGAAATTTGAATTAAAATTTTTTTTTACTCAAAATTTTTGTCAAGTCAACGTCAATATTTATGTTATTTAATTCAACACAAAAATTGTATCAAACACTTGCAGAAATTTGAAAAATGTGTTGATACAAAATTTATTTTGTTTGACAAGAAATAATTTAGTTTTAGATTTAATATAAAATATTATTTTTTCAATGCAAAATTATTTTTATGCATTTAGAATTTGATCAAAAATTTGTTTTAGAAATAGTTAATTGATACAAATTTTCGGTGAAGTTTCACACGAAATTTTTCACTGTGTTTAACAAGACTGACGCATCAAACTAAAATTAACATTGATTGTAAAAACACAAAGATTAAGTGCAGGATTTATTTACAGTATGAGAAATAAATAAAGCTCATTTGTATTCATACAATTTATTTTTATTCAACTTTTCTGAATAAATTTACACGAATATATGTTGTATGTATGAAAATATATTCAAACAAGTTGATGAAAAAAAAAAGAAAGAAAAAAAAATGTGTACAAATAGTTGACGAGTATAATAATGGAACAGACAAATAAGGAGAAAGAAAAAAATAATGAGAGAATTGGTTCGGAAATTTTACATTTTTAAATTCAATGAATGAATTTGCAATTGGAATTTTTTTCGCATTGACTTAAATATGTTAATACAATGAAAAAAGATTATAAGCTTGCACTTAATGGCAAATGTATTCTTGTGTTACTTATTTATACATTCGCAGTTTGTTGATAAATAAAAATACTGCGCTAAAAGCAGAACAAATTTTTTTTTCTTTATCAAAATATTTTAATTTATAAATTTTTTTATTCAATGACATATTACAAAGAATAATTAGAATTTAAAAATCATATAAATTTATGGACAATTCATCTGAATATATTATTTATTTTATTGCCTTAAATGCAACAAAAAAAAAATTAATCGATGGAAAAAATATGATAAACAATAAAATAATTTATCATCAAAAATTAAACTGGAATGAGAAGAAAAATAAATTGAATAATTGGCGAAAAGTTTGATTTAATATCTGCGCAGTCTTTGTTAATTAAAATAAAAAAATTTGATCATTAAAAAAAAAAAAAAATTTACCAAAAAAATAATTATCTCAGGGGTGTTTGAAAGCACTAGGCACTGTAGAAAATTAGCACACAGAGAGTTGTGATGCAGACAAGTGGTGAGAATTTTGATAGAACTCGAGCAAAAAAAAAAACCATCGCAAAAAGCAAAAAGAAAATCGAACAAAAAAAATAAACAAATGAAACACCGATTAGTAAATAAATGTTACACACGAAATCCGCAGTAATTAATCTGCAAAGTTGCATGATGAAATTTTTATTTTTATTTTCAATTTCACTCTGAAAAAAAAAAAAAAAAATATTTATTATTAATATATTATATTAACAGTTGACATAATTTTTTCATCAATAATTATTTTCTTTTATCAATATATTGTATTATCAGATGAGCTAAAATTCCATCGAACAATTTACAATAGAAAAATTTTACAAAGGAAAATAAATAAATAAAATAATTCGTCATATTATTTTAATCGAATTTAATCATTAAATAATATTTTTTTTTTATTTAGTGACATATCTTTATTTGTTTTATCGTTAATCAGACGAAAACCCACGGCTAAAAGTTATAAAATATTATCAATTTAGATAATAAAATATGATTAGTACATAATTTTACTGTTACCAATAATAAAATGAAATAATGAAAGAAATATAAATAAATACACCAAAATCGTTATGTTGAGCAATCAATTGCGTTAAGTTTGCACTTGAAATAAGTATGTGCATGTGTGTGCGTGAGTGTGTGTTGTATATTCAAGTATGTACAATTAATAATGAGACTCATCAATAATTTTTAATTCCTTTTAATTTTTTAATTTTTTTTTCCATTTTCACTTCATAAAAAATGAAAAAAAAAAAAAGTATTAGCAATGTATCAGCAGTTATAAGTGGATTTTTATACATGTCGCGACTCCAATGTGAATATTTACAATCTTTTCAACACGTATAATTTCCATAAAATTATTTACAAAAATCAAAAAAAAAAAAAAAAAAATGGAAAAATAATTTTCCGCACATTTTCCGTAGTTTCTCGTTTTTCTTTTCTATTCAATGGTGTAAGCATGGGCATCCAAGTGGAAAAAACCGAAATAAAAAATAATAAAAATAAAAAAAAAAAATTTTCATTTGTGCTGTAGAAAAATCGTCGCAACGCGAAAAATATTTTCCGCGTATTTTCCTCTACAGCACGATGAATTTTTCCAAGCTATTGTTACTAATTTTCCCACACTTAAAGTGTTGTATTCACTCCTAGCTTGCAAAAATAATAAAAATATCACAGACTGGGTAATTAGCAAATTAGATTTAGATTTCGAGCGTTGGAAACATGTTAATAAATAAATAAATAAATAAATAAAAGAAAAAAAAATATCAGTATCATCTTCATCTTTCGTCATAATAGTTAGAAAATAAAATAAACAAATGAATGAATAAACGAATAATTAAATAATTAACTAATTAAATAAATAATCAATAACAATGATATAAAACAAAAAAAAAAAAATAATTCGATAATTCATAGCGGAAAATAAAATATTTGTGAATAACAATTCACATTATTAAATTACATCTCGGTTGTATATTAAACCGTATGAATAAGAAAATTTTATTCACTTATTTATTCCATCAAATCATAAAAATAAAAAAAAATAAATAAAATATGTTGCTCTTAACACTAATTATCTTAATAAACTCTAATACATAAATAAAAAATTAATGATGATAAAAAAAAAAAAAAAATAGAAAAATAATGGAAAATAAAAATAAAACAATTAATATAGTAACTGTAGGGCATGAATAGACGTGTTTTAAATACGTCTAATTATCCATACGTTACCTTCTTGATTTCAAAAGCGTGCTAGCCACATAAACGTACATTCATGTATAATGTTATGATAACGAGATGATTGGCAATGGTATAAATCTGTACAATACCACATGCACATTAATTATCATATTCAATATATGTCAGTGTTTATAAACTATTAGCTACGTGTGGTTGTTTAAAGTGAATAGAAATGAAAGAAGGAACGAATTAAAACAGAAGTGAAATATTATATTTTAATTTACTTGGTAATAAAATATAAATTAAATTCTGATCTAAATAATTATATTTAAAACTTTAAATCATTTGTTTATTTTGTTTATTTGTTGTTTAATGAAATATATTGATTGATACATAATAATGTTTAATTGCAATGCAATAAATATGGAGAAAAAAAATTTATATTATGATTGAGTATTTTTTTTTTGTTTATTGGATCAGTTTTATTTTCAATGTGAATTTTTTTTTTCTTGTAGTTGAGATCGATGGTGAGAAAGATCGTGAACGAATATAAATAATTAGAATATTGTTATTGTTGCTGTTGCGACGAGTATACGATGACAAATTAATTTTATATGTTGAATAATTTTTAATTGAAATATTTAGTTTTTTTTTTTTTATATTGTCAGTTTATCGGATTAATTGATCGAGAAAATAACAACGAATTCACTTTGTGGAACGTCGTTTGTGCAATTAATTAATGCAAAGAACGTAAAATAAAATTATATGAAATCAAAATAAAATAAATAAATAATAATTTGAATTTCAATTGTGAAAATTTTATATCTAAAATGGAAAGGAAAAGACTAAATTACAAGATAAAATATAATAATGTCAACGACGTTCCAATTAATAATCGTGAAGCAAATTAGTATTTGTTCACATAACAACAAAATAAAAATAAATTAAATACACAAAGAAAAAAAATTAATAAAAATAAATGTATGAAATTTGAAAAAAAAAATTACGCTATTATAATTTATTCGCGATGCGTATAATGCAGTTAAAAAAAATTGTGTAATGTTAACGAATATTTATAAAATTAATAATAATATCACACTAATATAAGCACCAATTCTTACTTGATTAAAAAAAAATAATTCATCTTAAACACTGAATATACAAATGAAACAAATAAAAAATATTAAAAAAAAAATGAATGCGAAAAAGCAAAAATAATAAAATAGAATAAAAACCGAAAAAATAATTAAATAAAGTGGGCGAAAGATTAAATCATACTAAAAATGCGAGTTCTATCTGTCATCGTTATAATTAACAATTATCAGAGTTTGGAATAACTCATAAATTAGTAATTAAGTCTTAATTAAATAAGAATAAATAAAAATATCATTGAAGAAAAAAAAAAATAAATAAAATGAAAAAATGGAAAAAAAAAAAGTGTAGTACAATATTATAAATACATCACACGAAAACATATATTTATAAATATATACATAGATATATATTCATTTATTTATATATGTATATATATATTAGAGTGCTTTGTTTGAAACGACGATTATTTTTCTTTGTTCAATTGACAAAATATTACTCTAAACATTCAAAAAAAAATTTCCACCAAAGATGAGCACTTAATTTTAATATTAAGTACTTCCACGATCGATTTTTCTCAAAAACTATCATCTTTGCAGTAAAAGTTAACAGAACATTTTTTGTAGAAAATTCAATTTTCCACAAAATAATGTTCTTAACAAAAAACCGTAGAGTTGACAGTTTTTGAGAAAAATCCAATTGAAATAATATCATGCAATTCATCGAGGCCAAATTCAAGGTGAAATAGTTCCAATTTTCATTTGTTTAATTGGATTTTTCTCGAAAACTATCAACTTTACAGTAAAAGTTGATGAAATCTTTTTTGTAGAAAATTAAATTTTCTACAGAATAGTTCTCTTAACTAAAATCCGTAGAATTGATAGTTTTTGAGCAAAATCCAATTAAAATTATATGCAATTCATAGAGGACTAATTCAACGGATAAATGGTTCAAATTTCCTTACGTTTAATTGGATTTTTCTCGAAAACTATCAATTCTACGGTTTTTGCTCAGAGAACTATTTTATAGAAAATTGAATTTCCTACAATAAAGGTTCCATTCACTTTTGCCGTAGAGTTGCTAGTTTTCGAGAAAAATCGAAAAAATCATGAAATTCGAGCAAAAATCGGCTTGATCAAATACTTTAAATTAAAATCGAGAACTTTACTTTGGTGAAAATTTTTTTTTGAATGTTCAGAGTATTATTCCGTCAGTTGAACAAAGAAAAAAAAAATAGTCACCTCAATAAACGAAGCACCCTAATATACACATATATATGTGCATATAAATAAATGTTAAGTGAAATCTGTACTTAGACATATGTAGTGCATTAATTATTCTATAAATATTCATGTATCCCATTCATAATGGCCTTGGGAATGAGAAATAATCTAATACGCTTTCGCGAGTTGAAAAAAATCATCGAAAAATAAATAAATAAATAAATAAATAAATAAATCAACGTTAAAATATCTACGAATCACCTGGATACTCGGCTAATGAGAAATAACTCATTTCAGGCACACTATTAATTTTAAATATATAAAAAAAAAAGAAAAAAAATTTTTTTTTATTATAAACAAATAAATATATTTATTATTTATTATTATTAATTGACAGTTGCCTTGCCAAATTAAAGCGCATTACCAGGTCATCGTAGATGAACAAATACATCAATATATATACCGCGATTGTATATTATTAGTGCACAAAATTGTTGATGAGATGATAATTAATTATTGAAAGAAGAAAAAAATTAATGATTATATAAATAAATAAAACATTCGTGTTTGTGTTTGAATTTATGAGTTCAGAGAGTTCGAGTCGATTTCAACGTTAAAGCAAATTTTATTATTATTAATTATTAATAAATTGCGCTCCGGCTCTCTCAACAATTTCATAATTTATAAACAAATATTTTTCGTCATCTCATTCGCAATCTCATTCCCAAAAAAAAAAAACAATGAAATACTCATCAAGTATCATTTTAATATTACTGTAAACCTTAACAAAATATTAAAAAAAAATATTGTTGAGTTAAAAAAATAACAACACAAAGATTCCATATAAAACGTAGAAATAATAATATTAGTATTAAAAACAATAAAATTGGAATAATAAATTTAATTAATATGTATGTTATTTTTTGTTTGTTTTTTATTCAATAAAAACACAATATTCCCGGCTGTTGTTATAAAATATATAATTAATACAATTGCCATTTAATAATAATGAAAATATCGTTATAAAATAAAATCAATAAACAGAAAGAAAAAAAAAATAATCATTTAATAATAAGTACAATTATAATTATTACTTATTATTCAAAATATATTGTCCATTAATCCATGGAAATAGTTATAAAAATATTCATTAATTTACAAATATATATATGTGGGTATTAATACGTAAATATGATGAATAAATGAATAAATAAAAAAAGTGCTCGTGTCTCCAGTAAGCAATAAAAAAAATATCTGCAAACATTTTGAATAATTATTTGAACCCCAATGCGAAAATGGAGACAATGAGTGATATTAATTAATAACATAAAGTATTATGTATATATAAATATATATATATATGTATATGTATAATGAATATTAATATATGTATATATATTTATATATGTATTTGCATGTGTTATATTTAGATGATCTGTTAAATGATGGTTAATATTATTATGTACGTATGATGTAAGGTAATATGTAACAAAGTGAATTAAAAAGCAAATGGGGTCGCAACAATTTTAATGAGTCTGAATTATATTTCATTTTTTTTTTTTTTTTATTATTTATTGTTAGTGGTGATTTATGGAAAAAAATGGAGAGAGATTTGAAAATTATTTAGGTACCAATTTTTATTTTGTTTAATTTTTTTTGTTGTTTGAAAGTTATTTTGAAAACGAGATGGAAAAAGAGTTACTTCACACTATTGAATTTATTATACTGAATTGAATTTTTGTTAGTGGTATTTTTTGAAAAAAAAAAATGGTGAGAAATTCAAAATTTGTTTTTGTTTTATTTTTATTGTTTTTGTTATTTGAAAGTGGTCTCGAGAACAAGATGAAAAAAAAGGTTGCTTCAAACAATTGAATTTATTATAGTGAATTAAGTTGTTAGTGGTATTTTTTGAAAAAAAAAATGGTGAGAAATTCAAAATTGTTTTCGATTTTTTGTTTTTGTTTTTATTGTTTTTATTATCCGAAAGTGGTTCTAAAAACAAGATAATAGTGATGTTACTTCAAATAATTGAATTTATTATCATGAATTAAGTTGTTGTTAGTTGTATTGTTTGAAAAAAAAAATGGTGAGAAATTCCAAAATTGTCATTTTTTTTTGTTTCTGTTATATGAAAATTATTTTGAGAACGAGGTGAAAAAAGAGTTACTTCAAACAATTGAATTATTAATAATGAATTAAGTTGTGCTTCGTGTTATTTTTTGAAAAAAAAAATAGTTCAGAAATTCAAAATATTGTTTTCATTCTATTTTTTTTTTTTGTTTTTATTGTTTTCGTTATATGAAAATTATTTCGAGAACGAGATGAAAAAGAGGTTGCTTCAAACAATTGAATTTATTATAATGAATTAAGTTAGTGTTAGTGTAATTTTTTGAAAAAAAAATTGCTGAGAAATTTAAAAATTGTTTTGGTTTTATTTTTGTTTCCTGTTTATTGTTTTCGTTATTTGACAGTAATTTCAAGAACAAGATAAAGAAACGAGTAACTTATTATTACAAGACAACGATTTTATTATTCTTTAATTATTTCAGTAAATTATTTAATTAATACAACAAATTTTTTCATTCAATATCAAACAATGAATCAAATAAATTTATTCATTTCAATCAATTTTTATTTTTCAATATATTATCAATTCATTTGATTTTTCAAAAAATTTACTAATCTCATGACAACTGAATTCAAATCTCTTCGGCTCTGTGTTTTTTATTTTATCTTAAATTCACCGTGAAAAATAAAAAATTCTATCAAGTTTAATTTCAATTTCCTTTGAAAAAATCAATTAATTAATCAATTAATTTATTTATTCATTGTTCATTTTGTTCATACATATATTCCACTCTTCACATGAGAAATCCCATAAGAATTAATCCCAAATAATACAAACCCAAATGAATTTTCACAAAATTACACAATAAAAAATTTCGTAAAAAAAGTCCAATAAAAAATTTGTATCAAAAGTTTTTTTTCCATATTATAAAAAATTTTATTAAAACAATATTCACGTGATTCGATTCAGTACAAAAATTCAAACAAACTGTCTTAAAGGTTCGAAAATAATATTCAGCATGACAGAAAAAAATTTTTCATTCAACACAAAATAATTTTTCTTCTTCAATCCAAATTATATAAAAATTTAAATCAAAAATTTCTTTCAAAAACAGTTGACACAAAGTTTTCAATAGACTTCCAATAACACAATTTTTTTTTCTCAGTGTATACAAATAAACAAATTATAAAATTGATTCAAATATTAATTAATACAATGATTTATCAAGCTCGGTATTGAGGGAACAATTTCGGTACATTCCAGCACGACTGAGAGTCGTTGTAAAATTTCCAGTACGTGGATAAAAGCACGTTGGTACAGTATGAATTGTGGGACTGTACCATCCATAATCCATAGATGTGCTACGATAACACGGATGTGGCATTGAAGAATTTTCCTGTCGGTAACCTTTGAATATTCCTGCACAAAAGAGAAAAAAAAAATCCATGAAAATAAATCAGCAAAAATTACCATGAAAAATAAAATTCTATTAATATTTATTTATTCCCCATTCAAAAGCAACCAATAATAATTCCAACCATCAAATAATAAATAAAACCCCATGATAAAATAATTAACAATTTTATTCAATTAAAAATAAAATTCAATTATTACCCAAATAAAAAAAAATTAAAAAAATAATTACAATTTATATTTCTTCACAATTATATGGCTCCTGATTTCCTGCACTTTCACAATGAAATGTTCCATGTACAGATGTTAAATTATTTATTAAAGTACCATCAATTATAAAACCTGGTTCAACTGAAACATTTTTCATATATGCAAATACTGTCATGTCAATAAATTCAATTTTATTTGCACTGAGAAATAAAAATGATAAATTATCCAATCCATCAAATATATTTGCTTGAAGACTGTGAATTAAATTTTCATTTAACCAAAGTGAATTTAAATATTTCATATTACGAAAAATTCCACTTGGAAGATTATTTAAATGATTTTTGGATAAATCTAATTCATTAAGTTTCGTTAATCCACGAAAAGTATCTTGATGTAAATTATTAATAGCATTTTTGGACATATAAAGTAAATCAATATGTGGAATACCATTAAAAGTACCCAATGGAATTTCATTTATTTCATTAGAGTCCAATGCAAGTGTTTCCAATTGTCTAAGTCCTTTAAACATATTTTTTTTCATAACAATTGTATTATTAGTCGCATATAATTCATGAAGATTATTTAAACCTTTCCAAATTGCTGGGCCAAGTTTACAAATAAAATTACCATCAAGTAAAAGTGTTTCTAAATTATTTAATCTTGTAAAAGTTCCATCTTCAATAATATTTATCATATTATTTTTCAAATCAAGATAATTTAATTGATCAAGTGAATAAAATGAATATCGAGCAATTATTGTTAATTTATTATCCGAAAGATAAAGTGCTGTTGTATTTTTAACATCATTAAATGATCGTTCCATTAATTTTGTAATATCCAAATTTTCTAAATGTAATTCAACATCATCAATTGTTTGCACTGCATTTATATCTTCAAAAACAATATTTCTAATTGCACCACTGTCCATACAAACATAAAGATGATTATACACATGACAATCAATTGTGTCGTTTGTTAAAACAATTTCTAATAAAATAATATCGAGGAAAATAATAAATAATATCAAATGAATTTTTCTCATGAAAAAATCCATCACAATAAAAAAAATTATTGTAAGAAATAAATATTCACACTCGAAAAACTCTGCAGAATGTGAGAAACACAGAGAGAGTCTTTGACTGAATAACAATTCAACGTCTACAAATAACTAAAACATTTTTTTTTTATTGTACTATCAGTTATGTATAAGATATCACCAGCAATATAGTTTATTTAAATAAATTGCAATATTAATATATATACAAATATAAATTCTTCATTTGCATTTTATTACAATTGATAAATAAAAATAAAAAAAATAATAAAATTATGTTGATAATAAATTATCAAATAAAAATGAATTATTTTTTATTTAATAATACAACATTAAGATAATAAAAAAAATTTCAATTGCATTATTATTTATAGGTGATACTAAATATATATTTATTATAAATGACGATATTATTTTTTAGCACAATTGTATTTATGCAAATATTCAATATATATCGATATTATATTTATAAATCTATTATTAATTATAAAAATATTTAAGATAAGAACTGGCGAGTGCAATGTACGTTATGCTTCATTAATATGCAAATGAACGAGTTCATGAGCAATCGTAAATTTTACAAGCATAACGAATGTGATATTGATAATATATATATTTTTTTTTTATATTGTTTATAATTATTGTGGGCAAGGAAATACTTACTGGGATACATAAATCTTTCTGGAAGATTCGAAGTACGATAAATATCATCAGTACGTGGTCCTTGTAATCGATAAACATCGCCATTGACGTGTTCCATCTTGTTTTTAATCAATAAAACAAGAATATTTTAGTTTCACTTTAGAATTTTTTTTTTTTTTTCCGCCAATAAACAATATGATAATATTTTTATTTTTATCGAGAATTTATTTTATTACGTGTGATAAATGTGCGAGATAAATATGAATAGTAATTACGTAACAATCGTGGTAATTTCATGGATGAATATTTATTTGTTTTGTTGTCATAGCAACGGATTGAAGAAAAAAATTTTATGGGAAAAAAAAAATTGGTTTTGTGGAAAAAATGACAATTAATGAGATGAATGTAAATTTGAGATTGATTAAAAATAGTTTTGTTAATGTTAAAAAAATATTTATGAGTGAATAATGAAAATTAAATTAATGGAAATTTAATTATTTTGTTGATTGTGAAAATAATTAATTTTAGATCATATGTTTGGATGATGAGAATATTTTAATTTCATATACTTATTTCGGATTGCGATTTTTCAAATTATGTGAGAAGAAAATATATTTATATTTTTATATGAATTGATCGATGGATAATTTAGTTTATTAAATTTTGCTATCATGTCAGCATGATGATGTAGAAATCTGCATGGTAAATCAGAAGAAGAGAAACAAGACGAACTTCGATTTAATCCATCAATACCCGGCCAATAGCCAAGTGCATGCACCGATCGTGCACGGTGCATGCACCTAGTGCACTAGGATTATGCACAGTGCACCTTAGGTGCCTACCTCGTGTGGTAGCACAGTAGGCCACTAAGTGGAATCCGAATTTTAGGATAATGTAGACATGAGTAGCAAAACTTGAGAAATATATAAAAAATATATATATTGTAAAATGTACGTCATATGGAAATAGTTCAGACTATGCGTGTTGCGCATGCGTGAAATTCACTGCTTAAGGCGTTATTTCTATAATGAAACTAATTTTTCAATGATGAAATTTCTAAATAACAAATCAACAAATGACTATAAACGTGGTGAAATTATGGATTTTCATTGAGCATGTCAAGAGCATTAAATTAGCAAACAGTTCAATTAAAAAAATTCCCTTATTCTCTATCCTAATTTTATTTTTCTAGTTACGTCTCAAATAAATGTTCGAATTTAATAATAAAAAAAGTTTTCCGATAAAAGGCGTGCGACTAACTATTACTATTCATATAATTGTTTCAAAAATTTACGATAATAAGAATGATGAAATCCTGGGAATCCGTTTACTTTGAAAAATAAATCTGACGTATGCAAAATTCATGCGAGATTATGAGTGCATTCACGTTGGACGCTTATACGCTTTGAGCGCTTATCTTCCATACTAGTCCAATGCTAAAAATGACATTTAAGCGCGCTCAAAGCGTGTAAGCGCCCAACGTGAATGCACCCTATGAAGACATTGAGCACATGCCAAGACTGTCACCACAAGAATTTGATATAAATAAAAACTTATAGTTGCATTTGATGAGTCAGCCCAGACTGAAAATGATTTAACTCCTTCAAATCTATAACAATTACCCAATAGCATGAACAAGCCTAAAAGTGATGAACTCTCGAAGAGCGTACACGTAACAGTGGCTCGCTAACATTCAATTCGATAGATCCATGCGAACAGTATTCTTCATCATCAACAATAACAGACGCATCTCAACGATTTATCGTCGCCTCGCCATTTAACACAAAAAAAAAAATCCTTGATGAATTCGGGGAGATCCAGGAGGATCCAGAAGGATCCAGGAGGATCCAGAAGGATCCAGGAGGATCCAGAAGGATCCAGGAGGATCCAGGAGGATCCAGAAGGATCCAGGAGGATCCAGAAGGATCCAGGAGGATCCAGAAGGATCCAGGAGGATCCAGAAGGATCCAGGAGGATCCAGAAGGATCCAGGAGGATCCAGAAGGATCCAGGAGGATCCAGAAGGATCCAGGAGGATCCAGAAGGATCCAGGAGGATCCAGAAGGATCCAGGAGGATCCAGAAGGATCCAGGAGGATCCAGAAGGATCCAGGAGGATCCAGAAGGATCCAGGAGGATCCAGAAGGATCCAGGAGGATCCAGAAGGATCCAGGAGGATCCAGAAGGATCCAGGAGGATCCAGAAGGATCCAGGAGGATCCAGAAGGATCCAGGAGGATCCAGAAGGATCCAGGAGGATCCAGAAGGATCCAGGAGGATCCAGAAGGATCCAGGAGGATCCAGAAGGATCCAGGAGGATCCAGAAGGATCCAGGAGGATCCAGAAGGATCCAGGAGGATCCAGAAGGATCCAGGAGGATCCAGAAGGATCCAGGAGGATCCAGAAGGATCCAGGAGGATCCAGAAGGATCCAGGAGGATCCAGAAGGATCCAGGAGGATCCAGAAGGATCCAGGAGGATCCAGAAGGATCCAGGAGGATCCAGGAGGTTTCAGAAGGATCCAGGAGGATCCAGAGGGATACAGCGGAAGATAATATTTCAAAGAACGGTTTTCTTACGTAAAAATATTCTGAGGGTGCTAAACATTATAACCGAAACCCCCTCGAAGGGTTCCGGGGGGTTTCGGTGAGTTGCGTGGGGTTCCGGGGAGTTGCGGGGGGATTGATTTCGATGGAATAAATGATGATGGAACGAATAATCAAATATATAAACAAATAATCATTCAGTGTCGCATATGATTATTTATTCCATCTCAAGACATTTCATAATTATATTTAATATTCATCAGTATCAATCGCTGAATTCACCAAATAGGGTACAGAAAAGAATGAAACGAGAACATGGTTTGGCGTGTTGCAGTCATGTCGGTTGGTTGTGATGCTGTGATATGGCGTCTTATATTGGGGAAATTCACATGATTTTGGCTTATTACATAACGTGAAGTACTGTGGTCTCACAATAGTTATAACTTGTGACAGCATGGAGTGGAATTTCGTGGAGTGCACCAAAGGCTATTGGGGTTAATGCCATTTTGGATCCTTTTGGATTTTTTTTTGGATCCTTTCGCATCCTTGGATCTAAACAGATCCAAAGATGACGATGATTTGGATTTCACTCCAGTGGGCCACTGTGCTACCACACGAGGCAAGCACCTGACGTGCACCGTGCGCGATTCTAGTGCACTAGGTGCACGCACGGTGCATGATCGGTGCACGCACTTGGCTAATGGGGGGTATATAAAATATATATCGACGAGTTTATTTCTGTGTGATGAAGAATTATCTTTAGTTGATAATTTTTATCATTCAATGGTAATTTATTCATTCGTTATGATGTTTCTAGTGTTGAGAAACAGATGACAACATATATATTTTCCGAAAAATTAAAAAGTAAATGAAAAAAAAAGATAAATATTAATAAACGTCAGCTAACCACAATTGAATGATTTGTGTTTATTTCTTGTCAAAAGTTTTATTCATAATTTACCTTATTTCAATAATTTTACCAATCTATATTCATTCAAGTGTCATTGAAGCATATTTGTAACTAAATAAATTGATTTTACAAAATTGTCCTCAACATATTATTATTCTAATTAAAAAAAAAAAAAAAAGCGAAAACTATTAACATACAAAACAGTTTACAATTTTACAATTTTATGTTTTTATGTATTATTAATTCCTCCGATTGAATTTATGTTACGATATTTTTAATTATTCAATTTTCATAACATTTTTTATTCCCATTAAAAAACTACCCACAAAGGGGGGTCAAATAAAATCAAGAAATGGTGTAAAATAAATTTCAATCTATCACTAATTATTGTGTGTGAATTTTTTCTGAGCATCAATAAATAAAACTTATTTATGTTCTGCATAATAAATAGGTGACAACATAAATTTATTTTTGTTATCGTTTCAACGAAGCTAAATGGAAAATATTAGATACGGGTTCTCCTCACCTCCTTTGGCTTTGTGTTAACACAGAAGAGGTCATTGAGCTATTTTCCATTTTTTTTTTCCAATATGACAAACACACCTGCATACCTCAACTATCCATTACATCTCATTTTTCACTATACACTAGATCAAGCAAACAATTTTTCAATTTTTTTTTTCAATATTGACAAAAAAAAGTCTCTTAATAAAATAAAATAATTCACATCAATCATACTTGAAAAAAAATTTTTGTATATTACATTCATTCTGCTCAGACAATTATAACAATATAATTAATGTCTTATAGTTAGAAAAATATACACATAAAACTCCCCAATAGCGGTCACCTCTCAATAACGGTCACCCTCTCAATAGTGGCCCATCTCTCAATAGCATTCATTTTTTAAATGTCCGGAAATTTTTTCATAGCGAACCCCTCCCAATAACGGTCACCCTCTCAATAGCGGTCATTTTTAAATACCCATAAAATTTTTTCTTTCAATTGTTTTTTTCTCAATAAAAATCACATTTTAAAACAAACCCTTTATAAATTTTGGTGGCCGCTATTGAGAGGTTTTTGCTGTAAATATGTATGTGTATGTTTGTTATTACTGATTACCATTTATAATATATTCCCCATGTATAAAATTGTCAGTTGTATACGCTTTTAAGCTCAACCTCCTTTTTCTATATCCCCTCTCACAATTTTTACCTTATCATTGTGCCTGTAAGTCCAAGGCACAATAATAAAATGTATTATTATCGTTGTCACTTCCCAGCTGTGGTCTGGATAGCATTCAGGAATTAAGTGTTGTGTGATAATAAAACTCAAATAAAAGTACACTTTGAAGTAAAATACAACATAAATTTTGCTATTGTTAACTTATAAAGTAAATGAAAAAAATATCAACAGCAATATTATTAATCATATTAAAAGTGAAAAATACATAATAATTGAATTAATTATTATTTTTAATTGACAACTGAATTTTCGGGTAAATAATAAATTTTTATTATGAATTATTATTTAATATTGGAATTGATATTTTTTTTTTTTAGTTGAATTGATTTGAGGTGAATGGTTAACAAATTGTTATTAATGTTTTATTAATGTGGGTTTAGTAATAATGAGTTTAATAATGATGAACGAGGTGATTTTCTGTACGATCGTGAAATTAAATTATAGCAATTGAGAAAAGGTCAAGGCAAAAATAAAATAGATATGCATATATGTATATTTTATCAATGACGACTTTGAGTACGTGGGTGGGTAATTATTTTGCGTATGTATTATTATTCTCATTTCAATTAACAGCTGTCGTTGATTATTAAATAGTTATTTAAAGTATGATAAATAATAATTATTATAAGTTCAATAAACTATTTTTTTTTTCGTTTATAATTTTTTATCTAAACAAATTCACTCTTTCTTGTCAATAAAATAATTAATTAGTGTAGAAATATTTATTTACTTCAGGAAATTAACAAAAAAAATTGATTTTTTCAAATTGATTTCATTGATTTGATTTTTTTGAATCAACTTGATTTATTTAATTTAATTTCATTAATTATTTAATTCAATTGAATTATTTTCTGTTGTTGATTGTATTTTTTTTTCTAATTTTAAATTGATTTGCAGTTAAATAATATTTAAGAATATATTTTTTTTTAATTTTTTAAATAAATTGAAATAATAAATAAGAAAAGTTCAATGATTTTATGAATAAAATTGAATTATAAATAACTTTCTTCTTTTTTTTTTTTATTATAATTGAAAGACGTGACATTTTGCGAAACTAACCTTTATGTTATTTTGAATTTGTAGTGATAAGAAAAATTATTATTTACAATTGAATTATTTTCTTTCTACTTTTTTTATTATTTCTAGATTGGTGGATTTGAAAAAGTTTATTCAGCACATTTGTCCACATCATAGTGATTTATATTATAAAAAAATTTGTTCATTTTATTCCACGTGGATATTTATATTTTAAATAATTTCTTCTTCTCAATAAAAAATTACTTGCATAATAATTTTAATGAACAAACTGCAAAATTATTTGTGCAAATGTCCAAATTGTTCAACGAATAATAAACAAAAATTTAATTCTTCCACGTTGACTTTAATAAACAAATATGAACAAGTAAGCATTTCAACGAATGATTATTCGTTAAATTATTTAATAAAATGAATTTTTATTCAAACCTTGAAAAAAAAAAAATAATAAATAATTATAAATAAAAATGAATTCGAGATGGAAAACGTCAACAAGAAAAAACATAAATAATTTTCATTAATTCAAGTAAAAATTAATCAATCAATTTTATTTAACTTCAAAAAAATTAAAAAAAAAACCAAAAAAAGTTCAACAAAAATAAATTCAGTGAAAAAAAAAAACCATTAATCCTCATGCCAATTTGTGACATTAATTACAATATGAACTACAAATTAAAATGTTACACGATAGAAAATGAAAAGCTATTTGGTGATGTTATTATTACTCAGCAAATACCAAAAAATTTATGTACTGTGGATAATTGGCAAATTCCAAAAGTTCATCGTGTTCAAAGAAACCAAAATTTAACAAAATGTACAATCGACACGCCGGATTTTATGGTAATTAATAAATTAATGACAAAGAATCGAAATAAACAACGTGAAAATTATTCATCTACATTATCTAAACATGGAATTATATTAACAAGTATTAATAAACATGAAAAATTTGGTGATCATCAGCAGTGTAATATCAAAGATGATTTTGAGAAGAAACAAAAGGTATTTATTAATTTTTTACTTGGTTTATTTTGGATAAATTATGATAATTAATTAATTAATATGATACGTAATGGGTGAATTTTTATAGATTTATCCGTTGCCAGTGGTGAGAGAATCTCATGAAGGAGTTGTTATATCTTCATTGGTTGATCAATTGTTGTCTGATATTTATCGATGTTCAAAAAGTGAATTTGAACGTTCTGAAAGTGAATCTACTGTTTCTTCATTTCGACCTCATTTGAAACATCGTTATCTTCAGAGAACTCGTCTACAATTTAAATGTAAGATTAGAAAGTGTATTGAAAATTTAGTTTTGTTGCAGAATATTTATTACATTGTTGATGTGAAAAATAGGGGGAAAAAAATGAGGAAAAATTAGTGGAGTTTTTAGGAAATTTTTAAGTCAAATTTGAGGTGGAAAAATATTTTTTTTCATCATTTTAAACTCACGAAGATATGATAAAATAAAGTATTATCAAAATTTGATTTGTTCATTATTAAATGAACAGTTGGAATTTATTTAATCAATAACAATTATTATTTGTTTTGAAGCAAATTTTTTTTTTAACACAATTTGAATAATTATAAATCAACCTAATTAATCAGCTAGTTCAGACTATAGTATTTATTAATATAAAAACATTTTTCGTTTTATTAATTCATGTATAAATTATTTAAAAGGATTGAAAAAATGAGGAACAATATTTATTAAAAGCAAAAAATATTGTCTTGATTCAACCCAATTTTTGAGTGAAAATTATGTAAAAGAAAATTTCAACACAAATTTTTGGTGAACTTTTAAATAAATTTCTATTACTTTATTCAAATACATTTAATTAATAACAATTATTATTTGTTTAGACACCAAAAAAAAATTCACGTCGTCGATTTTTTTACTTTCAAAACAATTTTTCTTTTGACACAATTTAAACAATTATAAATAAACTCAACTAATCAACTTGTTCAAACTATATTATTTATTTATATTAAATCATTTTTGCTTTAATCAATTCAAATATAAATTCCTTGAATAAATTCCCAAGATTAGAAGAGATAAATATTCATTAAAAATAAACAATATTGTCTTAATTCAACCTGATTTTTGAGTAAAAATTCTGTTAAAAAAAATTTTACAATAAATTTTTACTGAAGTTTCACACAAAATTTTTCACTTTGTAATAATTTTAATCACTTCATTTAATTAATAACAATTATAATTTGTTTAGACACTAAAAATAAATTCTAAAACAATTTTAATAAAAATTTCAATAAAATAACTCGAAAAACAATTTTTTTTTTAACGCAATTTAAATATTTATAAATTAACCTAACTAATCAGCGAAAACGTATCAAACATTATTATTCATTGGTATCAAATCATTTTTGCTTTCATCAATTTAAATATAAATTCCTCAAATGGACTTTCAAAACAGGAAATTATTCGACTGTGTAAATTATTAATCGTACAAAAGTGATAAATCATTTCACTATTTTTATTTCACTCCAAAAATAATTATAAATATTATTTTACAATAGTTTTCTTTCAACTCCAGGCAAAAATGAATTGTCAGTCGTATTGGAAACTCTTCAAACTCATATCAATCATGCTGGTGGATTACTCATTCGCCAATTGCGCCGAAGGGATTATCTTCTTACAAAACGTGACAGACAGTACGACGTAATCACCGCTCATCTTCAGGCATACAGCAACAAAAGAAGTATGGATGTGAGAGAGTAATGTATTTCCGCGTACACTTTTTTAATGTTCACATTTATTTTTTCTCTCTAAGAGAGTGTTCCCATTTAGCAAACGGGGAAAAATAGAAAAAAAAATCAGTGCCAAATTCACTTTTTCTGGTGAAGAAATAAATCTTTCAACGTAAAAGCTCCAGTACTCGATTAATTTTTCCAATTAAATGCATTTCTAAAATTTTTATGTGAAAAAAAAAAATTGTAATAGAAATTAATACAAATAAAAAAATTATTTTTGCGTTGAAATAGATTTAATTATTTTCAGTTTGTTTATTTTATGAAAAATTATTAATATTAATATTATTATTATTTAGTTATTGTTATGAATAAAAAAAAATTTTAGGGAGTACTGGGGCTTTTACATTATTTCAGTTTCAATGCTTGAAAAAATTCGAAATAATTAATTGCCTGATTTATTCGAGGAAATATTTTTTTTTATTATTCGAATTGAAAATTGAAATGGTTTTTTTTTTGATAATTAAAAATTGCGTTTTTATTTATTTATTTTTATTATAATTTATGGATAATACTAATCGAATTGAGCGGAAATTCTTTTTATTATTATATTTAAGATTAATTATTTATATAATTTTTTAATATTTAATGCACAAAATTGATTTTTTGGAAATTTTTTTTTATTGAATTAAAATTTAAAACAAATGAATTTTATGATAAATCAAATCATTTGTTTATTTATTAATGTATAAATATTGATTTTGTTGATGGAAAATATTCGGGAAATTCCGATGGAATATTTAATATTTTTCAATTTACTTCAGCGTTCTAAAGAAAATGAAAATTTTTTTGTTTTCTCTGAATACTTTTTGGATCAATGGCCTCTGCATTGCAGGTGACACCACCCGGGTTGTATTTTTATCGCTTCAGTTTATTTAACAATTCCAATCTCTTTCACGCCAAGAAAAATAAATAATGCAAAATAAATAAATAACTGAATTAATAAATTTTATTCATATCTTTTGATATTTTGAGATAGAGAATAAAAAGAAATTTCTAAAGTGTGAAGTTTTTATTTGAATCTTTATTTTATTTGTTCTTTTTTTTTACTATTGAAAATAATTCAAATAATTAAAAATTCCGTTCGGTTCATGAATATAAATTATAAAAGAAAAACTGAATATACTGATAAATAAAATAATAATTTCGAAATTGAATAAATTAAATATTAAATATTAATTTTTTGAAGGCTAAAAAATTTTTTTTTTCAATTTCAAAAATGAAATTTACTACAAGATAAGCGATGTTTCACTTTTTATGTAATTTTGTACAGTATTTGAGACTGTTTTAAAATACACAATTAATTGCATATTTGAAATTTACAATTTTACGTTTATTTAATTTTTTGATACTAAAAAATTTTTCCTTTACATGAATCTATATCAAATCAATTTTTGATTATTTAATGCAAATACGAATATTTTTAATCAACAATTGCAACAAATTATCGTTTAATAATTAATTAATTTATTTATTCGATTACATAATTTATTTTTCTTCAAAAAAATTATTCAAATAGAAAACCGAATTTTCCCCTCATTTTCATTTTCTACTTCAACTATAAAAATTAATTAATATCAAATGACATTTTCATTTCTCATTAAAAAAAACAAGAAATGTCATTATACAAAATATATTTTTGTTATGTTTGAACCTCTCAATTCATTCTTTATTATTAATTCCAAAAATCTAATTACTTTCTTCATTTCTCCTGTCATTTTTTCCTTTATTTAAAAACTATTCAACAAAGTGTATTTCAAACTCTTCAAATACTCTCAAATAATTATAAAAAAATTAACTTGACCTCTTCCCTTCTTTCCTCCCGTCCTCTACAACTCATTCAATTTCTGATACGCTAGTTAACACGCGATATGAGGATAAACTAAGTCTACTTCAAGTGCACTGCATTGATCAATAATTATTGCATCGTTTTAAACATTCACAATACGCATGTCCAGAATTCTTGTAACATTATTTCAAAATTAAATACACAAATTCAACACGGTATACTCTACTTTTCTCTTTTAATTCGTCAAAAATTTCAATATACTTTTTAACACAAATTCTTGATTCAAAATTCGATATACAAAATTTACGTTAAGAATTATCAACACACATTTTCAGTAGATATTCACAAAAAATTTTTTTATAATTCAAAGATATCCAAACTCTCAATTTATCTAAATAAATTAATTCACAGTAGAAACTCTATTAACGGTCACCTCTTAATAGCGGCCACTCAAGAAAAGCGGAGATTATCAAATGTCTGGGTGATATCCGTGCATTCCGAAACCCCTCCCAATAGCGGACACCTCTCAATAGCGGTCACCCCTCAATAGCGGCCACTTTAAAAACTGTCATTATCAACTGGCTTGACAATATACGTGCATTCCGAATCCCCTATAAAATAAACTCGCACCTCCCAATAGCGGTCACCTCAGAAGCGGCCATTATCAACTGTTTGGAAGATGTTAGTGCATTCTAACCCCCTCTCAACAACGGCCACCAATAATATCGATCCCTCCCATTAGCGGTCACCTCAAAACCGGTCACTCTAAAAATCGACCATTATCAACTGTTTGGGTGATATCCGTGCATTCTCAGTCCCCTCTCAATAACGGCCACATAAAATACCGACCCCTCCCAATAGCGGTCATCCTCTAAAAATGAGCAATATTGTCCGTACTATGTATATTTATGCATTCAGCATCACCTCTCAATAGCGGCCACACCTGACCGCTGTTGGAGGTTTTTGGCCAAATTAATTATTTTTGTTTTACTCATCTCGAAAATTTTATTCCACATGGAAATGAATTGAATGATAAAAAAAAATGTATTCAAGTTGTTAATATATAATCGAAGTTTGTAAATGAAAGGTTTACCAACTGAATAAAATAATTTCAATGTGCGCATGCGCAACGTGTGACGTATACACGTGAATATAGGTAATATAGAGGCCAGGGTAGACCAAGGGCTTTCAAGGACTAAGCAAAGTGTTGGGGGGATAGTTTCTAGGGGAATGCCACCCTCTTTGTATATACTTTACACATTTGTGCAACGGTGGGGAATGCTATGCACATGCGCATTTATTCTACGTTATTGCTGTCTTAGTTGTCTTGCATACTCTCTTCTTCTCCACCCTATATTTTATTTTATTTCATTTTTTTTTGTCCTTTCATTCTGAGCTCTCAGCTGACTTGACGCGACTGTCACGTACACTTGGCACGTTCTGATTGCACATTGAGTTACTCGAATTATATTTATTTGTGTATATTTATAATCATCTGTATTTTTAATAATAATTTTCTTTATTCATCAACATAGTTCCAAAAAATCATTAGAATTTTCTGAACGTTTTGTGAATAATAAATAAAAATGTTACTGCAGTGCTCATCTATATCAATTAATACTCGATGAATCCATTGAAAAATACGACAATAATTGAATTCCACGATAACAAAATGAAAAAAAAAAAATGAAAAATATTTAATATTAATTTTTACTTTCTATAATAAACACGTCTGACTAAACAGTGTTGTTACTACTAATTTATTAAATGTGTCAGTGATAATTATTATCAAAATAGAATGCTTCAAGTGATGATGTGAATATTTAAAATTGTTAGTGAATATTTATAAGTGGGAAAATAAATAAAGAATTTATTTAAATTTTAAAACGAAAAAAAAAAAATAAAATTTACAAAGGAAGTGATTTAAAATTATCACACTGTGAAATTATTTAACTAGATTATCTTCGTGGACTCGGACAATTCAATTCGTTGTACAATTTAAAAGTCAAAACTGGTGAATAAATGAGTGAAAGAAAATTGTTTATAAATAAAATGACATACTGAGTAAAAGAGAACAAGAGTAGAGCATGTCACGAAGGCCAGGATGATAATGTCGCGTGCGACAGCTGAGAATATTATCAGTGTTTGGTATATATGTACAAATTTATGTACATATGTATATAAAGTGTCCATTATTTATCCAAATCTCATTGCAGTAAAGGAAAATATCAACAACACATTTAATTCATTCACTTTAATTTGATAAATAATTAAAATAAAAAAGTTTATCAATGGTAAAGAAATTTTTTATGTTTATAATGTAATGAATATATTTGGAAATTAATTGTTTAAATTATTTAAATTGTCATCATGATAGAGGAATATTAGTGAATTAATTTTTATAGAGAATTGTGATTAATTTTAATGAATAATTAAGTTATAGAATTGTGGGAAAGTGATTGATAAATATTGTGATATGTGAATGAAGTTTTTTTTATTTTTTGAAGGATGAAAATTAGATGGAATTGTTGGGTAAATATTAGTGGAATTGATGAATTGACAATGGAGAGTTAAGGGATGAAGATGAAGGGAGAGACGAATTTATTTGGAGGATGAGCGGATTTTTTAACTCTCTTAAGAGCATCGCATCTGGTGCTGCGAATGCTGCTGGTGGTGCTAAATATCAGGATGACGATGATGACGAAGGTGATGCATGGAATTTTATGTTTATGATTGAGTTTATTTGAAGATTTTTATTTTGTATTTTTATTACTGATTTTGATGGAATTATTGAGGAATTTATTGGTTTTGTTGATGAATTATTATTAATATTATTTTGGATGTGATGAGGAGAATGATTGACGTTGGAAATATTTTTTTTGTGTTATGGAAATGGAACATTTTATTATTGTGTTTTTTTTTTTATGTGTTTCTGAGTAATATGAAAAAAGGATGAAGAAGAGATTCAATGGAAGAGAAATATTATGGTTTTGTTGTGGATGTGTATTCTTTCGTGTGACGTAAATGGAAACAAAAGAGAAAGAATGAAGTGAATTTAATGGAAATTGTTTTCATGTTGATTTATGTAAGAATATAATAATGAACAAAGAGAAAGAGATTATTTGTTTATTGTTGGGTTGGATTTGAAGCAACTTTGGAGACATTTATTTGTTCTTATTATTTGTAAATTGCGTTTGTTTATTAATTTATTTTTATTATTTTTATGTTTTTTTATGAATATTTTTACATAGTAGAGAATTTTGTTTGAAAGTCAATTTGCAATTTGTGTTGGAATTATTTTTACTTGAAAATTTTTTTGGATGTAGACGATAATTTTTAATTGTGATTAATGTTCATTTTTTATCATTTTGTAAATTTATTTTAGGAATTCATATTTGAATTGATAAAATTGACAATGATTCGAGATAAATAAATAATATAGTTTGAATAAGCTGATCAGTTAGATTGATTTATAAATATTTAAATTGCGTTAAGAAAAAAATTATTTCAGGAGTAATAAATCGGCGACATGAATTTACTTTTGGTGTCAAACAAAAATAATAATTGTTATATCATCAAATCAATTTAAATAAAGCAATTAAAATTGTTACACAGTAAAAAATTTCGTGTAAAAGTTCACTAAAAATTTTTGTCAAAATTTTTTTTTACACAATTTTCACTCAAAAGTTATGTTAAATCAACAAAATATTTATGTGAATCCGATTCAACACAAATACTATATTAAACACTCGCAAAGATTTAAAAAATGTGTCAACACAAAATTTATTTACTTCAACCCACAAAAATTCAGTGTCGAATTCAACATAAAATGTTAATAATTCATCGTAAAATTATTTTTCTACTCCAACAATAATTCTTGTGTTAGAATTCGATATAAAATTTGCATTAAAAACAATCAACACAAATTTTCAGCCGACTTATTCATAAATTCCTTCACTATTTATATACTCATGTTTATATTTTTCAATCATGAGAATTTGCAGTATCGAAAATTCAAATAAAATATTAATACAAGTCGTAACTCGGTCAACTTTATTTACTCCATATCATCAGAATGATATGCTCATCAGACATTTTCATTTGGTGAAATGCCAATATGTATTCAAATAGTTGAATCGAATATGCCAATTGAATTTCAACATCACAACTAATTTCCAATCAATTTCAACAACAGTTTATACATCAAATGACACTTTGATTCATTTAATATTCTCGATTATCTGCAGAAGTTTAACTCGAATTTTCTTTCAAAACATTTTCAATTAAACCAGCAATAAAATTATCATCAAAACAATCTCACTTGATAGAAAAAGATTCTACAAAGTATTTCATCGGATCAATCTCATTTACTAAATTTCATTTTGTCCCACAATTTTTTTATTTCACATGAAGTGAAAAACAACGATTTAAATCTACTCAAATTCAAATTCACCATACGAATAAGAAACTAGCTATATTTTTTATTATTTCACAATACCGTCTAGTTTATGATGAGTAATTAACAATCTAGTCAACTGTTGAATATTTTTCTCTCAAATCTTTGTTTAATAGTTCACAACTTTTGACAATTCCTATTGAGTTACTTCGATTCTTTAATCCAAAAATTAAAAACCATCCAAAGTCTACTATAACTTATTTATTTTACCAACTTTTCTTTTATATACACTTGTTCACAACTTCATTATAATCCAACTTTACTTCAAGATCTAACCCAACTTCTTCATTTTCTTGCCAATTTTCCAAACATACTTTCAGTAAATTTCTTTGATTTTTTTCCATTCAGCATAAAAATCTTTTCAACATTTTTATTTATCCAACTCTCGTTTCTTGTAAATTATTACTGCTTTATTATTCCAACTCTTAAAAATTATTTAAAAATATATTTACAATTAAATTATTTACAAAGTATTAAAATACAAATGTGAATATTTTAATTTATTATTCAAATAATCGTTTGATTAAACAATTGATTATTATTTTATTTTCAATGCGAATAAAATAATTGACTTATTGTACTATTTGATTTTTTAATTAAAACAATGAAAAAAAAAAAAAAAAACGTACAATAAAATGTTTGTTATTGAACACCTCTCAATAGCGGTCACCTCAAAAAATGATTCAGGGGTTCCTTTATTTGAAAAATGACTGCCACTCTTTATAACGGACATTTCCGAAAAAATTGAGGTGACCGCTATTCGGAGGGTTTGCTGTATATCCGAAAATATACAAAATGACCGGTATTGGGAGGGTTACCTGCTGTGAATCACAAAATACAAAATATTAAAATTAAAATTTTCTAACATAAAAAATTTTTATGTTCATATAAAATTTATAATAATTCCATTAATTTTTCTGAAATTGTACCATAATATTCAATAGAATGTTGTTTAATAAACAAATTCTTGTTTATTACCTTTGTTAACTGATTTTGAATGTTACATATATTGATGAACATTTGTTAAAAATTTAAACAAATAAATAAAAACGCAAAGTGATTTTGATTGATGAAATTATTTATGAATAATTTGAATAAAAATATAATTTCTTAATAATTCAAAATTAAAAAAAATAGATTAACAAATAAATAAATAAATAAATAAATAAAAAATGTCAAGTGACAGCACTTGACATTTTTTGTTTATTTATTTACTGTACAAGAAGAGGCATTTTATTTATAAAATAAAACAGTTTGTTGATGACACTTGAGCGGAAAAATAGTGGTGAAAGGGCATGTAAGGGTAGGAGAGGAAAAAAAAAAATAAAAAAAAAAAAATATTTGAAGAAATAAAAAAAGTGGGCGTCACTTATTGTTCTTAGCAGCGTCGTCGACTCGTGTCGCAAAGCACAAATGAGCCGTGTAAAACAAATTGCTGAGTTGACCTTACATTAAAAGCTTTTTCCGCCTCGTTATTAATCGCATGAGATGATTTTCGTTCCGTCATAAAATTATCCGAATTTCCCCCGAGTGAATAAATAAAATAATTTTATTTTGGAATAATTTAAACGTACAATAAAAAATTTATTATCCAACACCTCTTAGTAACGGCCACTTTTAAAAATAATCATTTGTTTATTAGGGATCCTTTATAATTATTATTTCATTATAATTATTGATATTATTATTTTTAAAAAAAATGGAAGACAATTTTTTTAATGAACATTTCCGAAAAAAATTTATGTGACCGTTATTCTTGAATAATTAATTTGTATGTAAAAATAAAAATAGTTATTTTATGTGTCTTATACTTTAATAATTTAACGATTAATAATTATTTGAATTATTCTAATTATTTGAGCGTTTTTTAATTTTTTATTGTTATTTTTTAATTTTTATTATTTTAGTAGAGAAGAAATTTTATTTTATGCAAGTGAATGGACTTTTTTTAGCTAATGTAATTAGTGGATTTCTGAGATTTTACATATAATTAATAATATTATAAAATGAACAAATGAACAAATATTAAAAAAAGATAAATTTTTTTTTTTTTTTGAGGATAAAGAAAATTCAAAAATTATTTCAATGGATGAATTTGAATTGTTATTTCAATGAATTATTTTATTTAGTTGGACGTTTGTGAATATTTATTAATTTTCATAATTATTTCTTTGTTTATATATATTTTTTATTAATATTCATACAGGTGAGGACACGAAAATGCGGTTTAGTTTGACACCACAACCAGGTGAAAGTGGATTTATACAATGGCTCGATGCAATGAAAATGGTTGCAAGATTGCCAGGTGGAATTCCACCGGAATTTCGAAAACGGGTAAATATATATTATTAATTAAATCATCAGTTAAATCATCATGAATACAAAGTGTGAATCAAATAAAATTAAATAACGTTTTTATTGATGAGAAATAAAAAAATTATTTTCGTGTAAATTTCATCTTTGAGAGATGTTCGCAAAATAAAAAAGAAAACTAAAATTTTTGAGCAAGTAAAAAATTCATAATGTCAATATTGAACCATAAAATAAATTATTATTCATAGATTAATTAATCCTGTCTCAGAACTATAAACAATTAATAAATAAATATAATCCAATTCAAGAAATCAATTGATAAATTTTTATTGAAAATTTTTACTAAATTTTTAATTTACTAACAACAAATACGTCACAATTATTTATCAAAACTTGTAATATCCAATGAGGCTTTGAGATTTTGTGCTTCCCACAAATATTCATAATTTAATTATTTAAATAAATAACAAATTATCAAATAAAAAATTTTTGATTTTTAAAATTTAACTAATCAAATTTCAATTTTATATGAAATAAAAAAATTTGTAATGTTCGTTAATGAGTACACTTTTTTTTATTTATTCACTTTCATCATGTTGGATTCTCTATAAATATTCTCGACACAAAAAAAAATAAAAAATATTTATGATTAAATATAAATAAATCATGAAGTAGTCGAGAATATTTTTTCCTAAGCTTATTATCACTAATTAATATTGATATTCTACTTGAGTAGTTGTGGCTGACGTTGGCAGAACGTCACTTGGAGCAACGTGGAGTAGATTGGAAGCAAGCAGAAAAGCTGTGCTTCAACGAGTGGACCAATCCAGACGACGAAGAGCTCGGAATACAAATAGTTAAGGTGAGATATTTTACATTATATCAAAATCTCCTTAAAAAAAAATCCTCAATGAGTCGAAACTTCCATTAAACACAATCATATGAATAATATAATAATATAATACTATTTAATAATATTATTTATCATAAAAAATTCCTTTCAAAATTTTTTTCGTTACGTCAATTTATTTCTCCATGTGAATATTATCATTTAAACTTAATTAATTGTCAATTATTAACGCGAAATTTTCTAAGAGGAAATAGAAAATCGAATAGAGTGAAATAGGCAATAAGTTAATTATAAATTCAACGGAAAATACTATTTGATAATTTCATTACAATTTGAAACAGTTAATTTCCAGATATTACAGATATTTTGTTAATTCAAATTTGAATATTGAAAATTAATATCGAATGTTTATTGATTTTACCGATGATGAATAAAAAATAAATTTACGAAATAATCATCTTCATTTTGTAATTCATTACAGGAAATATATTTATGTATAATTATTAATTATTTATTAAAATTTTCGAATTATTAATTACTAACAATTTCGAAAAATATTATTATTTCGATAGTAATTTATTAGTTTCATTACATAATTTAATACAAATTTTTTTATCATGACGATTATTCGTGAAATATTAAATTTAATTTTTATAGATTTAAAAATAATTTTCGCCCTGAAATAATTATAATAAATATCAATATTGAACATGACGTAATCTTCCAAGTTTTGATGATATGAATCGAACAAGAAAAAAAAATTAATCTATAGTTAATAAAAAACTACAAATTTAAAAAAAAAATTTTAAAGTTGACTAAATTGCAGATTTTTTAATTAAACTTTTATTTTTAATATTTCATTTTTATTAAATAAATAATCCATAATGATACTAAAATAAAATTATCTCAAGTTGTTTCAAGTGTCGTCTAAATATTTATAACTAACCCTCGTAATTAATATCGATATTAAAATTAATATCGAGGTAATTAATATAAATTATCTTAGACTGATTATTTCAGATTAATAAAATAGCAAATATTATAATAAAATTATTTTACGAACTATATTTTTTATTATTGTTATTATTATTATTATTATTGGTTATTTATTTATTTATTTATTCATTTATATTGTTGCTAGCTTGGAATTCTTTTACAATACAATTAATTAATAAACATATGTGGCAAAAAATTTGAAATGACGTGAAAAAAAAAATTGGTTTTTCGCACAATACTTTTTTTTTAATTTAATAATCCAACAACTTCATTCACTGCAATTTATTTTTAGCTATCTATAAAAATTTTCATTACGTTACGCAATATTTATTATATTGATGTTCGCGCCATGCACTTTTATTGTGCGCAATTGTGTTACACGCCTGCATAAGTCTTAGAGTTTAATGTCATCCCAAGCGATTAATTTCGCTTAATATTCTCTGCGACCTATCATTAATAATTATAAGTTGTTTATCGGCTCGTTTAGAATAAAAAGTCCCGACTTTAATTCCAATAAAAATTAAGTTAATATTTTTATCAAGATTTAATAGTTTTAAATGAAATGAAATATTATAAATCCTCGTTCTTGTTAATCATTTTTGAAGAAAAAAAAGATTTTTTTTTTTGTTTTCAATTTTTCAAAGGCTCCGAAAATAAAATTTCGAAAATTCTACAAGTTTCTGAAAATATTAACTCTTGAGCAGTTGATTTAATTTTCCTTTTTTCAAATTATTGTAAAATATAATAGCAAAAAATTAATCAGAATTTTGGAAAAAATCGAATGGTTTTAAAAAATCTATTTTTGAACTTTTGTCACATCATTTTGTATTTTAACAACAACAACAACAACAACAACAACAACAACAACAACAATAATAATAATAATAATAATTCTTGTTTATTACCTTTGTTAACTGATTTTGAATGTTACATATATTGATAAACATTTGTTAAAAATTCAAAAAAATAAATAAAAACGCAAAATGATTTTGATTGATGAAATTATTTATGAATAATTTGAATAAAAATATAATTTCTTAATAATTCAAAATTAAAAAAAATAGATTGAACATGATAACATAAATATTTCAGTGCAGAAAATAAATAAATAAATAAATAAATAAATAAAAAATGTCAAGTGACAGCACTTGACATTTTTTGTTTATTTATTTACTGTACAAGAAGAGGCATTTTATTTATAAAATAAAACAGTTTGTTGATGACACTTGAGCGGAAAAATAGTGGTGAAAGGGCATGTAAACAACAACAACAACAACAACAACAACAACAACAACAACAACAACAACAACAACAACAACAACAACAACAACAACAACAACAACAACAACAACAACAACAACAACAACAACAACAACAACAATAATAATAATAATAATAATAATAATAATAATAATAATAATAATAATAATAATAATAATAATAATAATAATAATAATAATAATAATAATAATAATAATAATAATAATAATAATAATAATAATAATAATAATAATAATTTGTTGGAATTTCGATCGTCGGAAATAATTTGAATCCATTTCATTGAGAATTTTTTAAATATAAATTGAGAATATTTTTTTTTTTTTCCTAAGATACAAATATAATTAAATGCT
This sequence comes from Microctonus brassicae, assembly GCA_918226075.1. Lineage (NCBI taxonomy): Eukaryota > Metazoa > Arthropoda > Insecta > Hymenoptera > Braconidae > Microctonus > Microctonus brassicae. Next base: position 9,510,393 of record OW445482.1, read on the forward strand.
CAATTCTTCAATCAGATTATCTATTGCATTAACTATTGTTGAAATACTCAACAGAATGAAAAAAAAAGTAAAATAAATACAATGAAAATAAAAAAAGAAAAAAAAAATTTATTTATACAAATTATGACACTTTTTTTCTAAACAAACGGAAATATTATCATAGTACATAAATGATAAAGAATAACAACAAATATTCATATAACGTATGACAAAGTCAAATAGCTCATTAGTTTTATCAATTAGAAACCTATGTATATATATAAATATATACACTTTGAATTTTAATTAAAGCGCGATAGACGAGACAAATATAATGAAATATTTGAATAAATAGAATGAAAAGAAATTATGGAGTACAAAAACGTGATGAAGGATTTATATTTGTGTTTAGTTAATTATTTAATCAAGGATGTGAATTTTTTTTTTTTTTTTTGGATTCAGGACTTGCACAGAACTGGATGCAGCTTATTTTGTGGTGCAGCTGGACGAGATAATCAAGCTGTATTGCGTCGTGTATTGCTAGGATTTGCACGATGGAATAAATCAGTTGGATACTGTCAAGGATTAAATGTCCTGGCTGCGCTTGTTCTTCAAGTTACGGATCGTGCCGAGGCATCAGCGGTCAAGGTCATGATTTATCTTGTTGAGGGCGTTCTTCCTGAGGGTTATTTTGCTGATAATTTACGGGGTTTGTCCGTTGACATGGCTGTGTTTAGAGATTTATTACGAATGAGGTTACCAAAATTATCGAGACATTTGGAAGTGCTTCAATGTGACACAAAAGATAAAACAGCAGGTTTAGAAAATTTATTTATGTCTGTTTTTGAATTTATTGTTTATTTTATTTTGCTTTTTCTTTTTTTATTGGTGATTGTAAATATGGTATTGATTTATTTTCTTGCAGGAAGTAATTATGAGCCACCGTTAACAAATGTTTTCACCATGCAGTGGTTTCTCACGCTATTTTGTCATTGTTTACCTCAGGATACTGTATTTCGTGTTTGGGATTTAATTTTTCTGGAGGGTGATGAAGTGCTTTTACGAACAGCCCTTGCAATTTGGGAGGGAATTTCCGAGTGAGTATTTCGATTGTTCATTATTTGAAATATTTATAAAGTAAAAATTTTCGTGTAAAAGTCTACTGAAAATTCGTGTTAACTCTTTTTATAATACAAATTTTGTATCGAATTTCAACACGACAATTTGAGTTGAAGCAGAAAAATAAATTTGCGTAGAGTTAATATTATTTTTTATTAAATTTCACACTTAATTTTTGTCTGTTGAAGTAAATAAATTTTGTGTCGACACATTTTTGGAATTTTTGCAAGTGTTTAACAAAATATTTGTGTCAAATCGAAGTCACATAAATATTGTGTTGATTTAACATAACTTTTGAGTAAAAAATTATGTAAAAAAAATTTTAATGCAAAATTTTAGTGGACTTCAAACAAAATTTTTCACTGTAATTAATGTATAAGTGATAATTTGATATTACTTGCGATTTTTCATAATAATTGTTGGGATTTTTAGTCGTATAATGTCGGTAACATCAGCTGATGAGTTTTACAGTATTATGGGAGTTCTCACAAGAGAAATGCTCGAATTTACTGATACAAATAATCTTATTAAGGTGAGTAGAAACGTTATTATTTTTCATTCTCACTTTTTATCATGTAATAATATAAAAATGTTGTATTGAATAATCGAAAATTATAAATCCAACAGTCTGTAGCAATAAATAAAAAATTAAAAAATTAAAAAAATTTTTTTCATCTTGTTTTTGATTCCAGGATATTTTTATTGACTTTTTGAAAATTACTTCAAGAAATTTCAATTGAGAATTATTATTATTCTGAAACGTACTTCGAAAAAGACGATACAAATTAAAAAGTGTTTTTTTTTCTACTGTTTATTTAATAATAAACATACAGAAAATAGGATAAATTTTTCAAATCGATTTTCTTATAATAAAAAAAATTCTGAGATGTCAACTATTTTTATCTTAGTTTAAAGAGAATATATCTTAAAGAAAAAAATTATTTATTAACATTAACAGTGTATTTTTTAACGAATTTATTTATAAAACAAATTTAGAAATTTATAGTTTTTCATTTGTGCTATAGAAATTTTTATTGACTTTAAATTTATTCAGAATTATTTAATAAAGTGAATGCAAATGCTGTGATGAAAAATACTCGAAAATCATTTTCCAATATGTTTTATTATTTATTGCTTTTATGATAGATAATTTTGATTTATGATAATATAATAAATAATTTATTCTAATGATGATTCGATATATCATTTTTAGATGATTGTGAGTATGGGACCTTTGAATGGAGTTACGGAATTGAGAGAAAAGCACAGATACAATATTACTCCGTGGACGAGAAAATTGAGCGATGATGACGACACTGATACAGACGACGATGAAAAATTAGCAGTCGCTGCAGCAATGTTTGACGTCCCTCAACGTGATAAAAAAGGTTTTTTATATAGATTTATAGTGAAAAATTTTTTAAGAAAGTCCTTTAAAAATTTGTGCCAACTGTTTTTAACGCAAATTTTGTATTGAATTTTAATACAAGAATTTGTGTTGCAGCAGAAAAATAATTTTGCATTTGTTTAAACAAATGAATAATATTTAATGTGAAATTTAACATTAAATTTTCTTCTCTCAAAGAAAATGAATTTTCTGTTGGTAAAACATAAATTTTGAGTAAAATTTGTGAAAAAAAAATATTTAAATAAATATTCAGTGGACTTTTATACAAATTTTTTTACTCTGCACAAAATAATCCATTTCACATTTTATATTCAGAAATGAAAAAAAAATTTCGTTCATATTTTTCAAAATTTCCAACCTTTCATATTTATAACATTGCACCATTCAAAAATACAAGAAAAAAAAACATGAAATTAATAATTTTATAATTATAGACCGACGCTCACTAACAAGAGGAACAATACAAACAATTAATGCAACTGGTGATAAAGACAAACTCGCATTGGATATCAGCACATTGAAACAACAATATGTTAAATTACGTGAACGTCAACGACAAGCTCATATAATTCTTTCTGGTAAAAATCCATACAAACAAGTTTCTAAATCGTCATCACAATTTCATCCATATTCAATATCATTTAAATATTAAATATAAATTAATCTTTGACAGCTGCGTGTGCGAGGCAAACAATAGTTTCGTCGTCAGCATCACAAGCAATGAATCATCTTTTAGTTGGCAAAAGTGCTTTAGTAAGTGCTAAAACACGAAAATTAGGCCCAGCATTAGGAACAATGCCACCAAAAACACGAATTGCATTAAACTACAATCCAAGAAATCAAATACGACGTGACAAACAGGATGTTACATTACATTGGAAAGACACGAAGAAATCTAAAGAAACAAAAAATGAACCTGCAGGTAATAATCATTATGTTAAAAATTTGATTGAATTTATTTCATCTATCAGGTCAAAACTATTTGATTTACGTTATCATGTATCAGTTGGAAAAGTAGTAAACCTATTTATCCTCAGTCGGTAATGACAATCATTAAATTCATTCGAATCATTTTACCGATAGTCGGTACTTTTCCATCTACAATTTGTTTTATCATCTTTATGCCGATAAAGTAGAGAATATTAATATTCACAATCGATTCGTCATGCCCGCGAATATCAAAGTCAGAAAGTATTGATGCAGGTGTGGCAAACAGGGCTAACATCCGTATAACTTTGTAGTTTCCACGTTATATCAAGTTTCCCAACCTGCTTTTGATTTTATTTATTATTATTCTCATGTCACTGATGTTTGTCGAATATTGTCATGTAGTGTAGTTAAATAAGAATAATAAGGAAGTGTTGCTGTGTGAGTATGAATCAAACTATACAAATATTCAGAGATTTTATTGTTTCATAAAGTTCTTGATATGTTTATTCATTTTCTTGTTCTAGTGACAGACGAGGGCGATTCTGAGCCAATTAAATCCTTGGAGGATATTTCTATTAGTCTTAATTCATCAACACTGTCATTGTCACGACGTGGGAGTGCGGATAGTGACAGTGACAGCACATCAACAGAGCTTTGTGACGAGCCAGATCGATTTAGTGACAGCGAAGAATTAACTTCTACATCTGATTATTACGTGATGGCAACTGATGATGAAAAAAGTTCACAACAAAGTAATTCTCCAATTTTATCGGGCAATTTATCAACGCGATCGTTGCGCAAATCTGCTAATGAATTATCATTAAGTAAAAAAGATGATGATGAAGGTATTATTGAAGCCGGAACTTCGGAATCTATCGCTGAAATAACTGATCAAATAAGACGATTGTCCGCGGAGGAGGATAGTAATTTACTGAAAGCCTACTCAGGTGCAGAAGCGTCTGAGAATTTTATTGATATTGATCCGATGAATAATTCAGGGACATTTATTAAAAAAAATTTCGTTCGTGAGATTGGAGACAATGAAGAAAATCTAGAAAAGCTGCGATTGGATGATGAACATTTTGTAGATAGCGACAATGCACTGGAGGTGAATTTTAATGAAAATACAAGTCATAAATTACCGTTATTCAGTGATAATTATATCGTTTCGAGTACCGAAGAAGAAATTTCATTTTCTCCAAATGAAAAATATTATAAATCGATTTCAAGTAATGTAATTGATGATGAAAAAAATACAAATACATTGGAAAATTGTACAAAAATTAATGATGATATCGAATTTAAATATTCTTCTTCACTGTCGTTGGATATTCCCAGTGATGCCGAAACTAAATCACACAATAAAGTTCCTATTTCTGTTCGATCTAATACACTCGATAGTACGATAGCGTATTCATATGTCTCACAAAGTGACAATACGAAATTAAATAACATTGAGACTATTTTTAATTCGAAATCATATGTAATTGGTCATATTCCAATATCACCGATTACAATTGATAAAAAAATCAGCGAATTGTCCGATACAAAAGTTCCATTTGATTCATTAACACCGTTAAATACAAAATCTAATAGTTTAAATACTGAAACAAAAATAATTACATATAAACCAAATGTACCGGAATCATTATTGGATTATAATTCAAGGAATTTGACGAATGTTCATCAAGGAAAAATGATATCAAGTCCAAAAACACCAGAAAGCACTTTATCTGTGAGTTCTGGTGAGACAATGGGACCGGATTCAAAAGTTTCGAGTATTTCTACCACTCCACATACGCCATTGACATCAGAATTGTGTAAATTACCGGCAGATAATTCAGCATGTTCATCCGTAAGTTCGGAATCAAAAACACTGACATTAATGTCAGTGGATTCAAATGATTTCGGACAATTAAGATCAAAATTAGATTCACGATCAGATAATACTAAACGATCATTTGATAAATCTACTCCATCCACACCAATCAGTACAGATTCATTGAAGAATAAATCAGAATTAATGAGCCCGTTGAAATTAATGATTAGTAGCTCAAGCGATTCTTACAATACCAGTCCGGGAAGAATTAAAAATTCTGAAACGTCATTTAGTTCCGGACTTCAATCACCAATAAGTGCCAATTCTATTAAATATACTGCTAATTATATAGGACACGATAATATATCAGAATCCCCGGCTAGTACAAGTTTAGTAACTTCGCCATTTTATCCAATTTCAAATCCAAATCAAAAATCACCGTCGCCTAATCGTATATTAACAAAACCAACAACTACCATGGATTATGATAATAATTCATTGGAAAAAATTACATTATCTACGGAGCCTACGAATATTATTACGTATCCCTTTGTAGAAATGCCAAAAGTATTTAAAGCGCCTTCCGTTGATATAATTAAAATTAAAAAAAGTAATGATGATTATGATTCAGCCAGACCATTTGAAACAGAACTCGCTGAGACTTTATCATCAACCCGATTGAAAAGTGATAAAGATTTAGCTAGTGGTATTGATGGAGAAAAATTGCCTAGTAGAATTGATAAAATTATTTTCAATAGTGATATTCAAGAGCGTTTGTCGGAAACGGCTGATACTGTATCACCTTTGCCGCGTGGAAAGTACGACAATCGATTGCCAATTAATTTAAATGTTTGTGAAATAGCTGATACAAATGACGATAATTATTCGTTCGCAAAAATCCGTGATTCAACAAAATTATTCGAACGCAGTTGCAGTAGTTTGGACAAACATTTTAGTGAAATGAAATTATCAACTTCATCCGAAGATTTTTTAAGTAGCAAAAAAAGATCAAGTGATATATTACCGGATTTACGTCATTTGGAGGCGAATTCAATTGAATCAACAACAAAAGTACAAATTGCTGACACAATTATGATAAGAAAAACCGGATATGATTGGGAAGATTTGAAAAATTTAGAAGCACGACGTCAGGATAATTTTAGTGATTCTGCGAGTGAATTTTCAAAGTATCGATCGGACATTCCAAGTATAAGTGTGTCAGCAGATGGACGAAAAAGTTATATAGTTGAGCCTAAAATTCAAATTGACGCTAATAGTGATAGTATATTAAAGAATTATACACAAAAAAAGAACAATGGTGAGTTGGATGATGATAATGAATCAAAAGTTGGTGTTTGGACGAAAGTTAAACCGCGTAAAATTGGTGAAAATGGTCGTAGAAGTAGTAGTGATAGAGCATTAAAAATAATTCAAGAAAATTCAGTAATACTTCATAAAATTCTTACATGCCAGGCAAAAAAATGTCTTCCTGATTTAGAAGAAATGTCAAAGGAGATAACAATAAGTCCTATTAATGAAGAGATATCAAAAATATTTAGTCCAATTTTAGAAAAAATGGGTTTGAATGAGCATGAAATAAATGAAGAATTGGCACGAATAAATTTAAAGGATTTCGATCAAATGACCATCACCAGCGGATCTGAATTTGATGCAAAAATGAACGACGAATTATCAAAACTATCTTTAATTGACGAGAGTGAAGGCATCACACATCAATTGGACATAGATGAAATGATAGAAGATGATTATTTGAATACACGAGAAGCTTTAATTGACAAACAAATCAATGAAGAACTTTCTAAACTATTGGCAAATTACGAGCACAAAACTTCACCAATCAGTCAACAAAGTATTCGTGATCAGGGATCGTTGAGTCAAAATCCAAGTGAAATTGAAGCACTTGATCTGTCTAGTATATCAACTAATGTTTTCTCCTACCAATCGTCAAATGATTCAATTGAAACAAAAAGCGATCTTGGTTCCATTCACGATCCCATTATCGTTCAAACAGAAAACTTTTCACAATACACAGAAACCGGTAATGTTACCCAAAACTTTGATGTCAATTCCATAAAATATGAGCTGGAAAATTTATCACCTAAAAGTGACATCGACATTTATCGTGAATTAGAAAAATTGAACAAAATCTCTACAGCACGTGTTTTCCCATCATTTACAACTTCGTCCGACGCAGCACAAACATCGATATCTTCAAATGTATACACAACTAAATCGCCGACATCATTTTCCCACGTGCAACAATCCACAATTGATTATTCAACAGAGCCAGAAAAATCATTTGAAATATCTCCGTTAAAAAGTCCACATCATGTTCCATACAAATCGTACGATTTTCAAGCATCAACAACTTCCCCAAAAATATCGTCATCATCGAGTAATTTATTTTCACGTTCATATCAAGTTTCATCATTGCAAAATGAAATTGAATTCAATGAACGTACAGGAGTGATCACATCAAGAAATTACGAGCACGAGGTGAAGCGTAAAATTTTAACAAAAGAAAATCTTGAATTCCGGATTAAATACGACGATAAAAATTCATCCGATCAACAAATTCAGAATGATAGTTTCCCAATTGAACCCTACCAATCAGAACTGTCAAATTTAAATCGTGGAGCTTCGTATTATGCCAATGAATCGCCTACAACACTCAAACGTTTGCCCAATGATAATGTTGAAGAATCCTTCAATTCAACAGTTTCATCTTTGAATTATACTTCCAGCAGAAGTATTGATTTATATACAAGAAAATTCGTCTCCAAATCACCGGTAGCAGATGATTACGTTTATTCAAAGTCACTATCATCTAATGAATATGAAAAGAAAAATTATCAATTAACAAACGATCAAGTTGAATCCTCTTATATTGCGCCATTACGTCAAGAAATTCATTCTCGTTCGCCGAATTATGAATTTGTTGGTCGTGAATTTACTGCAAGCACCAAAAACAGTTATACGTCTGCAAAGTTATCACCAAATTTAGAATTTGCCAGTGCAGCGGAATCAATTCCATCAGTTACTTCATCGGAATTTGTCAAGGAACCTGATTTACAAAAATACCCGGAAGTTTTAGATTCTATCGCTCATCGAAAAGCTTCAATGAGATTAGAACCTTTAGATACAGTTAATAAATTATATACCGGGACATTTAATGAGACGCCAAGTCCTAAATCACAATTCTATCCATTTCCTGTAAAAACTACGTTACGAAGACCAAAAGAATTGGGACTTAAATTAGGTCTTTATTCACCATCCAGTGCTGGATCCATTGATCAATCTAAAAAATCGTAGTGTTGGATTTTAATTATAGATGTTATGAATTATTTACAAATAATGCAGCAAAATAAAAAGACAATTCAAGGAATTTCATATCTCCTGCGCCTACAAAAATTAGTATACTAAATTCATTTCTTTATGGGTATATTGAAGAAAAATTCATTGCAATAATCATTGGATATTATTTATTGTTCGACCGTTCATAGAGGAACAATCTTGAAGATTTCAAAGGAATGAAAAAGAAGACTTCATAAAAAAAAAATAACAAACAATTTTTCTATTATTTTGACAACCGTGTTAAAATAAATTATTCAAAAAAAAAATGAATTTTCACTACTGAATTAACGTGAAATTAATTTTCTATAAATTCTTTCTTTCATCTAAAAGACAAATAAATAATGTCTCATGTTGATTTTATTGAATTGATTTGAATATATCTAAAAAAAATATTAATTTTTGAAAGCGTAGGAGATATTCAACTTCTTAATGATAACTCATAGGAAATGTTTAATAAAATGGCCTGAATAATGTAGTTATAGATAATTACATAGAGTTTTTATCAATTCAACAATTAATATCATCAATCACGATCATATAAAAAAAATTATACATGAATATAATTTTTTAAATAGAAGTTGTGCTCAAATTATTTCTCACATTCATTCACTTTTAAAATTTCTATTCCGTAAAAGCTTGTAATTAAGTGGGAAGTTTATCTATATAATTTCATCGTTCGCCAATAGCTTAATGGTAGTATGCAACAGTATTCATCAGCGTAGCATAAATCCAGATATGTAATTAAAGTCAATTACTGTTTCAAAACAAAACAAAAATAAAATTAAAAAAAATTTCTGTTATGACTATTTGCAAAATGAAATATTGTTTACGATATTCTCATGCATTTTCATATGGATAATTTCAATTTCACTATTTTTCATTCAATTTTCATTACAAAAATGATATTTTTATTTCATTCAAAAAATAAAAAAAAATAAAAATGACAAAATAAAAAAAGCTCTGCTATGTCTGTTGGCTCATTTAATACAAATGATGAAAAAATAAATAAAAAATGACAATTCAGTTGAGAAAGTAATTAATGTCCAAAAGAGAAGAATAAAATAATAAATAATAAAAAAAATAAATAATTATAAATGAATTATAAATTTTTTCGAAGAGTATTTATCATGTTAATAATAATTATAAAATTAAATATTAAAGAATGTTTGTGCCGAAAGTAAATATTAATTGTTGTCTGCGTCGACGGAACTTTGTATTTGAATTGAATGTTTAATTATTATCCTCTCGTATTTTCCCATTCGTATATTATTTTGGAATGCATGTTTGTGCGCGCAATATATCATGTTGTTTGATTAAATTCCGTTGTTTATTGTTCGATGGAAGAGAATGCGAATAAGTTATGATAAATAAACAGATAAATAAATATGGCAAATGGATGTATGTATAAATAAATAAATACATATATGCATGAGTGAAAGAAGAGATGAAAATTCGATAAAAAAAATTGTTCAACATGACGCTTTTTTCAATCGATGTAAATATTTAATATGCGAGCATGAATAACCGCCGACATAAGACTGTAATATACATACATACATGTATAAATATCTATATGTATGTTTGAAAATATTAGTGTTGTATAAGAGATTATAATTCAAGAGAAAAAAATAATGACAAATAAAGTATATTAAATCTATTTGAATTTTTATTTTATTAAAATGACACAGTGGATAATTTTGTGTAAAAGTCCACTCGAAATTTGAGTTGAATTTTTTTCACGATAATTTTTGGTGAATTTTCATTCAAGAATTTGTGCTAGAAGAGAAAATTCATTTTTTGAAAAATAAATTGGCTTTTTATGTTGATTGAAACACGAAATTTTAGTTGGAATTAATCAATAAATTAATGTGTGAAAGTTACACAATTCTTAAGGGTCCACCTCGGAATGAAAAGGAATATTGTCACGTGTGAGCGTCTTTAGATATTCAAGGTCAAAGGTCACGAAAAACAATTTTTTGGAAATATCTTTCTTTCTTTGCCTCGAATCGTATTCGCATTTATTATAAATAGACCAGGGCTGAGGTCTTTGAATATATGGTAAAAAGTGAAATAAAATAATAGTACACTTTAATTACTGGAGAAACGTATGATTCTATGTCACATTGATTAACAAAAGAGTGTAAATTTTGATAAATAGCTCAAAATTGTACATAATGATTAAAAAAAAATTTTCGAATTCGATTTTTTTTTTTCGTTTTTTTGCATTTTCTAAGAAGATTTACCATAGTGATGTATACTTTTTTTTACACCATCAGAAAGTAGAGATTTCAATGAACAAAAAGCTCACTGACTTTTTCAAAAAAGCACATATTTTGACGTGAGAATTTTCGATTGAAAATTTTGGTGCTTTTTCGATATTAAGGCAAAAATAAGGTGAAAAAATGATTATTTTGAATCAAAAAAATTACAGAATTTTTGGAACATAAAAAGGTAAGTTTTCACCAAATTTCGTGAAATAAAAAATTTTTTTTTGTAAAAGATAAAAATCAAAAACTTGGTTATTTGAATTTTTCACATAAATTTTGAGGTTATGTAAAAAAAGTGTGAAGACAAAAGTTGTAGATCTTTGTATTACCTACAACTTTGCTATCTAATTTTTTTTTCATAGGACTTGTAGTTTTGCCGGAAATCGAGATAAACCGTTTTTTACCCCCAAAAACTCACCCCCTTCCACTTCCCGACCTCAGATCATCCGTAAATTATTTTCCCTTTCATTTCTGTCATATTCTCTTTCTTTTCCAACTTGGTTTCATCCTACTATTATTTTTTTTGGTTTCAAAAATTATCGACCCTGGTCTAAAAAGTTGTAGAGCATAAAATTCTCTATAAATTTTGTCTCAAACAATTTTTTATACGCTTAACCGTTTTTAAGATAGAGTGCGAAGAGTGTTGAGCACTCAGCACTCACGAATCCAACTTCACCGTACGGTTTTTTAACTTAGTTATTCGTTAAATGATAGCTAATCAACTATTTAATAAATTTTATTTATAAATATTACTCATAAATCAAATAGTCATTCAATACTACTTACTTACTATGCGCAGCTGAAATGTACAGATGATAAAAATGAATTAATAACATTTATTTAAATTGAATGGATACACAAATATATAAAATTGTACAATTTTGACGATCGAAATTGAGTCTTGAATTATTTATATTTATTTCAACAATTTTTATTTTGAACTTCACTTGATGATTTTCACTCGCACTTTCACTATTAATATTTGGTTGGATTTGATCATTCGCAACAAGCTTTCAGTAATGTAATCATAATGGAAATGGATTCGTAGACATTGTGCTTGAAATTGATTATTGGAACGTAGTAAGAATTGAAGAAGAATTTATTATGATTGATTTAGCAGAAGTATGGTATGATTGGAGATTATCACTGAGAGATATCGAAGTGAATTTGTTGACTCGTTGAAGTTTGAATTAGCAGAGTGAAGTATGGATTTAAGAAATGATATTGACTGTTTAAATGTTGAGTTGAGACTGATGTTAACTCTTTGAATATTGAAACAAGACTGGAGTTATCCTTTTGAATGTTAGATCAAGATTGAAGTTATGTTGAGAAAAAGATATGGAAAAGACAATGGCGTTTAAGAGCAAGATGACGCGTTCCCATGCAATTGTTGTTCCAAGTCGGCGTTTTGGAAAACGATCTTGAAATGAAATTGATATAGAAGAAGAGTATTTTGATTTTGAGTTAGTTTTGAAATAATGGTAGGTGCTAACTGTAGAATTGTATTTCCGTTGAGAAAGAATAATGGAAAGGATTCCTACAGAAAAGTGAAGAGGTTGCTTAATAATTACGATATGAAATAAACCTAACATGAAAATAATTATAACATTTTCTGAAGTGCGACAAATATAAAATATTTATTTAAACTTATGATACATTATAGATGTCGAATTTATTAATGAATTATACAATTACTTGGTCAACTATATGTATTCCAAGAAATACAATGAAAAATTCAATATGAAATTTTTTGTTTATTGAAAAAATAAACAACGTTCATTGTCGGAATATTTTATAAAAAATATTCACTGATAATAATATAACAATAGCCACTGTTAGACGCGATAAAGCTTGCAATAATTTTACGTACTCACAATGACACGAGTCAAATTTAAATTATTCCAAAATAAATTACAAAAATAATTGAATAATCCAATGCTTCATAAATGTTACAATTAATTCATTAAATTTGATATTTTTTAATTCAAAGCGACAGATATTATTATCTAATTCAGTAAATGATTAATTCAATATATTTCTAAATTAATTGTGAGTATTTAACAAAGCATTTGATTCAAATCGATTCACATGAATAACATTTTGATTCAACATCGATTTTTATGTTGATATCATGCAAAGAAATTTCAACACAAATTTTAAATGGACTTTTATACAAAATTTCTCACTGTGCACTTACTATTAATTTTTTTTCTTTCTATATTTGAACATTAGGAATTCAAATAATCGCATGTCTTGCATGCACTCAACTGATTTACGACGTATGATTAAACTGGTGATGACGACATGAAGAAATTTAATCAAGCTTCTCTCGTCTCCACCATTTTCACAATTACCTGTCTCTCCTGCATTGGGCAACGTTATTTCCACCTGTGTCACTATATTACTATGGTAATGGTAAAAGCACAGAGAGCGTCCAAAGTGATTTATTTTTATTTCAAACTTGAAAGTAAAAAAACAAAAAAATTCATTTCATTATCAAAACGTCGTGAGGAAAAATACTCAGATAATTTCTCACTAAAAAATAAATATAAAATTCATATAATTTAATAACATATATTGATATCTACATATATACAAATTCACTTCACAATCCCATAACATTAATAACTTAATTTTTTTTTTTTTATAATAATTTATTACACACCTTATGGTTCTGCTGATATCATGGAAAGTTCCTGCTTTGTGGCTGAAGTAAAAGCCATTTCGTTAGTGGTCTTCAGTAAAGAATGAGAAAATAAAAAAGGTCCAACTGAAAAAAAAATAAAATAAAATAAAAAAAATCTGCCTCTATAGAGTATACGAAAGCTGTGGTTGTTGCCGAGCTTGGATCGCCACGAATGGCTTTTTCCATTGAGAAAAGTAGTTTCTGAACTCGTAGGAGTGAGTGAGGAAGAGTAAAGAAAACGTTTGACCCCCTAAAGCGCCTCACGATTATATATATACACGAAAGTATACATATGTATATATAATAGTAGAATAAAGTTATCTTGAACGGTGGACAATCAAGTTAAGAACTGTCCGCGTCATGTCGTTCGAGAATTTAATTAAAGTTTTATGCATAAAGAAATTTAGAAATATTTAAAAAGATAAGTTTTCCTATTTGGATAATTAACATTATTAGCAATTGAGAAATTATTCATTAATGTAAAGAATTAATTTATCCTTGGAGAAAATTACGTGATTCAATTGTTTATTGACTTTTTAACAACATTGGTTGGAATTTATTATAAAATAAAAAATGTAAAGTACTCAATAATTTTTTTATTTAATGCAAAAACGAAATTTAAAAAAATCTGCAAGTAAATAAAATATTATTTGTCAAATGCGAAATTATTCTTTTCTTCCAATGCAAATTCACTTATTTAGTTCAACTTTTACTGAGTTGAAATTTTTGTCCTTCTGAAGTACTCCAAGTAGTCGAATAGACATCCTATTGTCTGCATCGGCCCTATCATTTCTACATTGAACCTCGAAAACCTATATAAATCGATGTTTGAATCTACTTTGGTGCTCTTTAGACCTAGCACACAAAATTGACTTATTTTATTTTTTGATAAACTAAGACGCAGAACCTCCGCAGGACCTCTTACTCCTATGATGTTCAATAATATCAGCTCTCAACACCTCGTGCAATTATTAAACAAATGAGTCACATAGTAGTAACGCGCACACCACCATCTTGGATGCAAACTTTTATTCAGTCTAACGGTTGCATTGATGGCGAAAGCTAAATGCAAAATAAATAAATTTGTGGCAATATATTTGTCCAGAGTGAATTGTTCATTAGTGAAGAAAAAAGACGAAAAAATGGGTCGAGGAAAAACAAAATATGCGTTGATATGGTGGTTGACAGGCCACATAAAGACATGGTGAAACTTTATTAATACAGCAAAGATTTTGGATTATTCACGTGACAGATAGTGATGAAGAAAAAATAATAAATTGAAATATGAGGAGAAGTAAAAATAATATAATTGAATAGTAATAAAAATAATGATTTAAATTGTAAATATTTTTTCATTCTTATTATTTTTTCCATGTTCCCTAATTTTTATGATCCACTTCTCATCATTGACGTTTTTTTCGTCATTTCCTCTTGCTGTCCCACAAATGCGTTTGTTACACTCACAAGTAGGACAGTCAAAAAATAAGGATCTGAAGGATTTACCTAGGTTTATTTTCAGGTGCTCCTTCGCGCCTTAGAATGGAAGATTTGGCAATATGTAACTACTTCGAGGTGTTGTATTACCTATTAAAATATTTCCAAACAAACTCCTTTGCTCCTGAAGAACCCCAGTGAATGCCAATCGTAAGGTTTAAAGTAGGACATAAATTTCGACTCGGTTTATTTTACTGTATATTCTATATGAAATACAGTACTTATATGTGCACACTTGCAATTGCAGTTGGTACCATTGCTTTCCAGCTTAAAGCTTTTGTCAGAGAATTGCAAGATTTGCACGACACCCTTCTAACGTACCCATATTATCAAGACAATGGGCATTGTCCTCAATAGGAAGTCGAAGAAGCAACTTCACCTTCACTATATTCATATCTATACATATACATACATATTTATATATACATGTAAGTGAAGGAGAACTTACTCTGATATCATTGTGAGCATTCAAAGTCCTATTCATATCCGTTTACTTTACTTTAATTACCTTCAATATTTGAGGAAAGCGATAATAGTGCAATGCAAAGTGTTCGCATCTTATGCAATTCACTTGAAAATCCTTTTGGTATTAACCACTGACAAAATTATATAATTCATATTGGAATAGACATATATATTCATTTAATACTAAGATATTTAATACAATTGCAAATCCAATTTTTAAAGAAAAGTAATAATTACTTTTTCATATCTGATTGTCTTGGCTTTTATTTGAGCTGAAGCTTATAGAATTTAATTTGTTTAGTACACAAAGTGAAGAATGAAAAGTTGCTTGGAATAATCATTTATAATTTTACAACGAGGGTAGAGAAAAAAAAGTATAAATACATTTAGTGAAGAGAATTTTATTTATGGGGGGATGCATATAAAATTTTCGAAAGTATTTTTTTTTAATCTTCAAATGCATTTTTCTCGAAACTATATTTTTCAAATTGGCGTGACGGATATATGAACGAGATATTTATCAATCGCGCTGAAATTTGACACAAATGTTTTTAATATTATCACTTTCTAGATGAACCTATTTGGGTTTTGAAAATTCATTGGAAAAATAATTTTTTCGAGCCAAAAACAGTTACAAAATTTGGTTGAAAGTTCAAATTTTTCTTATAGAATATTTGGAAGCGAAAATTTTTTTTTCTTAATTTTTTTTAGGTTCATCTAGAAACTACAACATTAACAAACACTCAGAATTTTGGCTTTTTCATTTCAAACGAATATAACAGGAGCTACAAGTCACGCTAATTAACAACTCTTGTTGCGACCTTCCCGAAAAACTGGACTCTATATCGGCCATTTTAAAATTAAAAAAACAATAAAAATTGTTGATAACAGCTTGAGACGTAAAAAAAAAAAAAATGATATACTAAACTTCAAAAACATTGAACAAGTTATTTATTGAAAAAAAAAAAATCAAAATCAATTAAAATTCACGGGTCAATGTATCTCCCTCCTTAAAATCAATTCCAGTTTGATCGAACTTTCTCAATTAATATCACGAATTTTACTATTCATAATTATATCACACATGAATTATCAAATCATACATCAATCTAGAATATATTATCACCATGTGTATTCATGAAAATTTCATTTTTATACTCGATTAAATGCGAAAAACGAGGTAGTTGGAAAATGTCACATTCATAGCTTTGTTATTCACATAAAATTATATACATATATAAAAATGAGAAAGTACGGATGAATAAGGGTAGAGTACGAAGGATGAAGAAGCATTGAAATTCTATTCTCGTGGAAGAAGCCTTTCACTAAGTCTCTCGGAAGGTTGAGTTGAGAGAGTTGAAAGTTGCACAAAGTGAGCAGCCGGAAGGCAAATCGGGGGTGACACAGGCATCGGAAAGTCGCGCGTGAAAAGGTTAAAGGTATGGCGGGGTAAAGAGTAAAATCATACGAGATATCTATACATATATGTGTACAAAGTATATAGAGAAGATGCAAAAGAGTAAGATGGAATATAAAGTGTGGAAGCGACGAGGTAAAGACCAAGAGTGACTTAGGATGTCACTAGTGACTAGTTATGGAGATGATGCTACGTCACCTGCATGTTTAATCGGGTACGTGTTTTTTAAGAATTTTTTTCATACACAAACACACACGAATATATATGTGTGTAATAAAAATCTATAATAACTTAACTATGTGATTAATGTGTGAATGTGATTGAGTAAATGGGAATTGGGATTTATGAGAAATTATTCGATGTGATTTTAGTTGGGTTTAAGGAGGAATAAGTTAGTGGAGGTACAAGATAATTAATTTTTTCAACAATATATTTCAAGAGTGCATACTTTTAATAATACGTCTACAAAATTTCATATTGGAATTTGCGAAAAAAATGCAGTTACTTATAGGTTTAAGAAATGAGCAAGTGAATGGATTTTTAACTGCCTCTTTTGTGAAATGTCTTTTTTTTTTTTTTCAAATTGGTGGGAATGAGAAATTGAAGGGCTCAAAAATGAGCCTTTTTTCCTAATTAGCAAGGGGTTATGAATATATTTTTCTAGAATGTGAAAGCATTTTTTTATTGGCACTTTCATACAAAATAGCGGCTGTACTCAAAATAATCCAAAAAAAAATTTTTTTTTGAGAAGTCTCTACTTCGGGAGACGTAAGTGAAACAATTTTTGATCTGGAAACCAAAATCAAATTTTCTTTCAAGCTCACGATCAAAATACATGAGATGACGTAGGGGATTTCTCAAATATTGATTAGTTTTTTTTTATAAACAATTTACTGATGAATTTTTGGTCACGAAAAAAAATTTTTTTCTTTTTTTTCAAAACACTGCCATTTGGTTAAGAATTAAAATTTTGGAAAAATTCTACGTCATCTTATGTATTTTAATTGTAAGCTTAATAAAACTTCGGTTTTTGTTTTCAGATTGAAAAATGTTCCAGTTACGTTTCCAAAGGTGGATCCTTTAAAAAAAAAAAAAGTTTTTTTGGATTATTATGAGTACAGCCGCTATTTTGTATGAAAGTGTCGATAAAAAAATTCTTTTACATCCTAGAAATGTGTATTTATAACCCCTTGTTAACAGTTTTCTTATGAACCTACTCGTTTCTTTCCAAAAAAATTACGAAAAAGCTCTGATCATTTGATTGTTCATTCGATTTTTGTTTTGAAGAATATTATTGAAAATAATATTGAATAAATGAAATTAACATCGATAAATATTAATAAAAATATTCCTTGAAAAATAAATTAAAATTTGTATAATATTTCAATTCATGATAATCATGTGAAATATCTTATGATACATTTGAATATTAATGTACACTTTATCTAACTCTATTTCAAGAGATTTTCCAGGTTGCAAACACAAGAAAAAATATTTCCTGTTGAATATATAAATATATATGCAACGTTTTTACATATGCCAAAATGTTTTGTGGACGTAGAGTCAAATAGAATTTGGGTGGATTGCTAGTGGTGATTAGTATGCAAAAATATGAAAATTACTCCATCCACATAGTGTCCTGAATAAACTGTCGTTAGGATATGATTTTCCCTTTTTCGCTAGTTTAAATGCACATCGGAATATCCTGTTTACCATGTCCACTTGGTAAATTTTGTTATTCGAGTGAGTAAATTGAAAAGTGCAAACGACGAATACACAAATTGAAAGTAAAAGCAAAATCTATCTTTCACTAAAAACTCTTTTTCCCTTTATATTTTTATCTTCTCCAACTGTTGAGTTCCTTTGGGACTTAGTGGAAAATACAAATTGACAAATGGATAATACGAATACGAGACAGAAAACTAAAAAGAAATGAGTAAGATAGATGGACTTTGGCAATGGTGACAAGGTGGAAAATGAGATAAAGAGTGTACGATCATTCAAGTTCCAACTTGAATTCACAGGATTTCATCCTGCTTGCATTCAAACGCTTTCTAATCATGAATAGGACCAAATTGGAGGCCGCTATCCCAGAACAGACCGCACATCTTGCTCATACATATCTATACATCCACATATATATAACGTTTTATGTACATATATTGCAAGGAAAAGGATGGTAAAACGAAGGATAGAAAGAGAAAGAGAAAACATGAAACGGCGTCGTTGACCCTTTCTTCGAATATCTCAATTTTCTTCCCTTTTCTCATCTTTAGACTACATAGCGCTTCCTCTCTTTGACTTTATACGCAACTAACGTTATTCTCTCTTTTCCTAAATCTCATATTCCCTCTTTTTCTCTCTTGTCCTCTCATCCACCTTCCACCGACGAATTCAATCTCCATCTATTTCCATTTACGGCGAGCTCACATTGAAAGGCAAACGCGCACAACCGTATGCTCGAGTTCTATACGCTTCACATATACATACTAACTCGTTTCGTGTGCGCAAACGGTGGACAACGAAGCGAGTTTAGTCAGTCCGAGGGATGAGACACAAGGGAAAAGGATGTAAAATGAAAGAGTGAAGCGAAAGCTAGAGAGAGAACATGATTGCACGCGAAAGCTTAGATCGAGACGTGGATGATCCGTGTACGGTGCGAGTGTAATCCAAGCCAATTCCCGAGCTTACGGTTGGCAATCTGTGAGCATGAAAGCGAGAGCTCGGCTTTCACTCAGAACAGAAAATATATTTCAAATGAATCAGAATGAAAAGGAGAGATGAGGCTGAGGTGATGCAGGTTGATGCAAGTTGAAGGGAGAGAAAAATAGAGAGGTAACAAATGAAAAAAAAAAAAAAATTGTAAAGTAATATTGTCGATTTTCTCGTTTTCAATATTATATATTTTATCTTCTGTGACGTATGGGGGTTTTTATTTTTTTTTTTTTTTCCAATATTGTGCATTTTTCATTTCTTTAGGAGTATGAATATGATAAACCTAATAGATATCCATGATATATTGATATTGTATGGAGTCAGTTCGACGATGGCACAATGGAAAAATGTATATGTACGGTTAGGAGTTGCTTTTATGTATTATTATTACATTCAGAGCCAGTGAATAAGATCTGGGCTATGTGAAAATTCCGCTTTTCAGAAATTGTAAATGATAGTGTAGGAATTACTGAGTATAGTTTGTTTAATGTAGATTTTTCTGTCTGGATAAATAGTTTGAACATTTTGAATGATTTAATGAAAAATTATATGCATTTTTTTCTAAAAGGATGATCTCATCACTAAGTATTAATTAATTTTCATAAATACTTAATGAATAATTTCGAGAACTGTTTGATGAATATTGTCATTAATTGTTGATGAATAATTTCTCCAGTGCAACTGCAGAAAATATTCATTATTTTTGTTTTTGTTGATAATAATAGTTATTAATATTGTTTGAAGTTGATGATATTTATTATTTTGAATTGAAATGAATAAAATAAAATTCTTGCTTGTATCATAATTATTTATAAAATAACTATTCTAATAGAAGTTGAATGTAATTTTTCCTTATCAATTTAGCAAAGCACTTACGGAATGTTCAGGAATTTTTCTACATATTTTTCCAGTTAATTATTTTGAAATGACTGACATTGCCTCGTATTTTCATTTGATCGAACGATGAACGACAATATATAAAAGTGCGTTAATGAATTTAAAAAATAGATGGAAATGAATATGGTTTTGATAAACTATGATAAGGAATAATAGAATGAATGATACGTATATAATCGAGGCTGACATATGTCGACCTATATTATATTTTTCACCTGATTGAAAACTGACAGTTTGTGAAATATTTTATAATGAATGATATCGATATCTTCTGTAAATTTTATATACACAAAAAAAATACCTGTAAAAATCCAGTGTAAATTTATGTTAACTAGTTTTAAACGCGAATTTCGGTTCAAATTTTAATACAAATTTTTAGTTGACTTTTACACTAAATTTTGTAACATATAATAATTTCAATTCTTTCATTCAAATTTATTTATTCAACAACAATCATTATTTGCTTTGACACCAAAAATAAATTCATGTCGTTGATTTATCACACTTAAAATAATTGTTTTCTTAAAGGGGAAGGTCACTGTGATTTCTGAAAAAGTGAGTGATTTTTGTAAATTTATTTAACCTAGAAAATATATCAATAACCGGACTGTTTGCTTTTTATTTTACTACGTGTTCATCCAACAATATTTGCATGAATTTTTATTAAAAAATATTGAACAGTCCCGAAGATATGAACGTTGGTGTCGAACCTGAAAAAAAATTCCCCTCTCTATGGTCGCACCGATTTCTCGAAAACGGGTTATTTGGAAAATAAAAACTGAAGTTTATTATAATCTATATGAATATAGTCATCGTTATACACAACTGATTTTTTTTATATTGATTTATATCAAAATGGCGACTGATTGAAAACAAAAAAAAAATTTCAAAAAAATGAAAAAATTTTTAATCAGTCGCCATTTTGATATAAATCAATATAAAAAAAATCAGCTGTGTACAACGATAACTACATTCATATAGATTATAAAAAACTTCAATTTTGTTTTTTCGGACAACTCGTTTTTGTGGAAAAAAAAAACTATCCTGATATTCCTATATTTTTTCGTTCAAAAAAATTCCCAAAAATCACTAATTTTTTCGGTCATCGCAGATACCTTCCTTCTCAACGCAATATGAATAATTATAAATCAACCAAAAGAATTAGCTCGTTCAAACTATATAATCTATCTATTCAAAGTCATTATTTACGTCAACAATTAATAACTGCAAATAGCCTCAAACTAAATAACTATCAAAACCAGACATTCGAACAATAGTACAATGAAAAAAAAAATACTCTACCACTTTTCTATTTTTTCAAGCCACTGAAATTTACATCCAATCAAATTATTCATAATTTATCGTTACAACAACAACAAAAATAATCAAAATTAATATTATCAGATGGTTCTCCATATTAAATATACAAACACAAAGTATGAAAAACGAAAAAACGAAAAAAAAAAATTCATAGATTCAGATCAACCAGGGAATTTATGTGTATCAAAAGAAGGGCGTTCATAAATTTATTTCCACCTCTCAGTAGTTATGTACCATTGGGAATATATACACTACACATAAAATAATGTATACATTGCGTATATATACATATATACTCGTTTGATACCGACTCACATACGAGATCTAGATGGCATAAATATTCCAATATCTTCACATTTTATCGATGCATACACGCACTTGTTTCAAATACATTTTGTTTTTATTTTCTTCAATTTGTTCAATATCATGGTAATTACACTGGAGATTTTGCGAGAGAATATATACATATATACATATTTATATGTATATAAAAGTGTATTATATACCTCATTGTGAACTGGTCGTCGTAAGTTTTCCATTCAATTATTACTATCCCCTTTGGGCACTTCGAAACCTGAAATTGTCTGCGCACTTTTCGCCCTTGTTACCATAAACCATGGCAATATATATAAATCGCACATTTTCCCCTATAATAATGGGGGAAAATAGGGCAAAATGACATACGTTAATAAATCATTCATGAACTATTTTTATTTTTTTTTAATTTAATGATTTTAAATCCATTTTTGATGAAGATATTTATTTATTTTTTTTATTTATTTGATAATGATTGAATTGTGTGAAACCTCCGAATAGCGGCCATGGATATTTGGTTCGGAAAACGGCTGTTACGAGGAGAAGAATTTCGCGAATGAGTTAAAAAATAGTTTTAAGCATTTCAAAAATGACGATGAGTAAAATAATTATTTAAATATTTTTTATTTATTATATTTTGATGAATATTGTTATGAAATTGATTTTTTATTGCTTTAATAATTTAATATATCGATGGAATTATACGTTAAGTAATAGATTGAATTATAAATTGAATAATGAGAGCAAAAGTTCATTTTTTTTTAATGTAATAAATTTTTTCTCATTTTGTAAAATTATAAATTGTGCATTGCTGAATTTATATAAAAAATTTAGAGATTTTTATGCTTTTTTTTATTTTTTATTATCATAAATCTTTGTATAAAAAACAAATGAATTTACATTCAAAGTTTATTTATTGTGCAATAAAAATATTTAAACGTGAATATTATAATGATTTTTTTTCTACATTATTCTTTTATTATTGAGCCATTATTTTATAAAAGTTAAAAATAGAGAAAAAAAATGATAAAAATTCTACATCACTTCTCTTATTTTTTCCTCCATCCCTTTTATATATTATACACATTACACATACGTATATACATAAGCAAAAAGCTTTTACATCCTCACGATTTTGTGTCTTTGTGAAAATGATAAAGTGACGCTATTTTTATTTTGTTTTTAAATAAATAGGAGCGTGAGTTTATCACACAACTTTATAAAATTCAGGTCGAGACTTCTATAAGCGGCTTTGTATTAAAATAAAAAAATCTCATGCACATTTTATGAAGGAATGAAGATAATCACATACATATACAGATGAAATTTATACCGGAAATGAAATTGTGCATTGTACAAAGCGTATTCAATTCACGATAGTGTTTTAATATTGAGGACATGTAATGTTGTGTATTAAATGTGTACAAAAGAATGATGAAATGGGTGAACAAATCATGCACACTTATATGCACTTAGACGTGTGTGTCAAAGAGCTTGCAAGCTAGGGGAAAATGGAAAGGACGAAAGAGAAAATCGTATTAACTACATCGTAGGATGATTCACAGCGAGTGCTTTGTTGATGGGTTGTTTCATTGTCCATTTGCTTGCTATCTATTGACAAGTGCACTGCTGAAGATTCAAAGCCGGATTATATACTTGAAATATATAATTATGTGTGTATATATTTATATAAATAAGATAACTTTTGTGTAAAAGGTCATAAAAAATTTGTGTTGAAATTTTTTTATACAATTTTTACTCCGGAATTTTGTTAAATCAAGAGAATATTTTTTGTTTTTATTAAATATTTATTTATTCTCATTTTGTGAATCTTTTATATGAATTTATATTTGAGTTGATGACAGTAGAAATAATTTTATTCAGATAAATAATATAGTTTGCACGAGCTGGTTAGTTTGGTTGATTTACAATTATTTGAGTTAGGTTAAAAAAAAATTTGTTTTAGAAATAAAAAAATCGATGACATGAATTTGTTTTTAGTATCAAAATAAATAATTGTTATTGATTGAATAAATTTAAATAAAGCAAGCAAAATTGTTAGACAATAAAAAGTTTTGTCTAAAAGTCAACCAGGAATTTGTGCTAAAAATTTTTTTTTCACAATTTTTACTCGAAAATTAAGTTAAATTAACAGAATATTTTTTGTTTTTAATAAATATTTATTTATTCTTATCTTGTGAGTCTATTCAATGAATCTATATTTAAATTGATTGAAGATAATTTGATATAAATAAATAATATGATTTAATCGAACTGATTAGTTAAGTTAATTGATAATTATTTAAATTGTTAAAAAAAAAAAAAAAATTGATTTTGGGGTGAAAATCGACGACATGACTTTATCTTTGCTGTCGAAACAAATAATAATTGTTATTGATCAAAAACATACAAAAATATCACAAATATTATGTTAAATTTTTAAGTAGACTTTTATCCAAAATTATTTACTCTGTTGATACAAATATATGAAAAAGCTTTCATCAATTTTTGCCATTGGTATATATATAAAACTCAATGTAATTCTCTTTTAAAAAATTCTAAATCCATTTATTCGATTATTCATATTTTTTATTTTTTTTAAATGGACTATTCCAAAGGTTCAATATTTACTTGCTTGCGCTTCCAGCAATGTTTGTAATTTTTTAAAAGCTCTCCATCGTTCACGAGTAATGATTTTTCATCTAATTTTGCATACATTTATTGCAGTTGAGTGATATTTCAATTTTTTATTTCACAGAGATACTTTTACATAGTTAAATCGGATTTTTTTTTTTTTGCGTCAAATGTAATATTAAAATAAAAATCGGGCGATTTTTTTTTTCTATTTATTTTCAATATTGTACATGACGAAAAAAAAAATTCAATTTCTCTCATATGGAAAATTTACCATTGATAATTTCATTTTATTTCAAAGTTTCATGTTCCGATGAATATTCAATATTCAGTCTCTGTAATTTAATACCCAAAATTTTTTTTCGTTTTTATATTATGAATTTTATAAAACGATGAAAAAAATTTTTATAAATCTCAAATAAGTGTTTCAAATTTTCAAAATCCACTAAAAAAAATATGAAAATTATTTCTTAATATTACAAATAAACTTTTCACATTTTCATAATTATTTCTCTTTAATAAACAAATAAAAATAATAGAATTAAAATTTTTGGGATTGTCAAAATATTTTAGAAATTTCGAAAATTTCAATTCCTTCCATCTCCCTCGATCGTTTATTGATTGAAAATAAATTATTTGCAATAATATGTTCAATAGGGTGTGCCATTTTTAGGCACCATATTTTTTTTTTTTTTTTTTTTTTCGTCAAAAAAACATGGGAAAATTTTTTTTTTTTTTTTTCGATTTTTGTAGCTTGGTATTTGCACATTATACAGATAAGCTGATAGCATATTCTTGTAGGGAATCGAACGCTCTACAAAAAAGGTCTCTTACATTTTTTTCATAAAGACAGCCATTCTGAAAATATTTAAACCCAAAATTCTAAATGTATGAAATTTTGATTTTTTAGTTATTGAATCGATACTAATCATTTTATTATTATTTTAAGAATTACTTTGCATCGGAAAACTGGTTTTAGTGTCCTATTATTTGTCCATCTGAACGAAATTAAGCAATGTTACTACAACAATTGATGTGTTTTTCAATTACAATAGTAAAGTTATTACTATCTATTTAATAACAAAAAAGTCAAAATTTCATACATTTGGAACTTTGAGTTTGAATATCATTAGAATGACTTTCTCTATGGAAAAAGTGTAAGAGACCATTTTTGTAGAGCGTTCAATTCCCTACAAGAATATATCATGAGCTCAACTTCATGATGGGCGAATGCCGAGCTACAAAAATCCAAAGAAAAAATTTTTTTTTTCTCATATTATTTAAATGAAAAAACGAAAATTGCGATAAGAAACCACTAAATATTAAAATTAAGAGCTCCGCTTCAAACAGGCTTCTTTTCATACCGTCCAGTAAGTTTCCAGCCTATTTTTTTGATGAAAAAAAAAGTTGCCTAAAATTGAAACACCTAAGTGTTTAAATTACCGATAATTTAAAATCTTTCCAAAAACAAAAGTGTGTTATTCATACATTATATTTTATTATATTATTTTTTATATAATAAATAAAGTGTGTAGTATTGGTGAATGTATAAAAAAGTTACAAATGTATCTTTGGTATCATTGTTCGCCGTGTTTTGTCCTCATGAGCCCATTCGAGGTAGATTCACGATGAATAGTTGGGAGAAAAACACGCACGCACGTGCATAAACTTGCAGGAGTTTGCTCGTTTGGCGGCCACTTTGTATTGCAGTCTCCCCTGCGCGCTACTGCAGAAGTTTATGACCCTGACTTTGAACTATCAAGAGGACAATATGTAAAACATGCTCGCCAAGTTGGTCCCCAGGTTGTAAATTATCGCTGGACAGTCAACACAAATGCACGTGCGTTGTGTTTAAATTAAATTATTGTGAATAGAACATTGTAATAAAATAAATATTACGTTTGGATTATTTTGTATATGGTAAATAAAACCTTAATTATATTTTCTATCTACTACTACATCAAATATTAATGTTTATTATGAAATATAAATACTAGACTGGGCCAAAAAAATTCGATATTTTTTTTTTTTGAAATCTATATCGAGAATATTATTCAGAATGACAAAAAAGGAATTTCATGAAAATTTAAGCCCTTAATATTAATTTTTAGAGGTCTATCACTGCAATTTTTTATTTTTTTTTTTAGTTCGATGTTTTACGTTAGAACTATCAAAACATTGGAATAAAAAAATTCAATTTCACGTATTCTTATGTAAAATTGAATTCTCTACAAAAAAGGTCTGATTGGAAATTTTCGTCAGACAAGCCGTTTTCGAGTAATTGAGCTTAATAAATCGATGTGTTTTTTCGATTTGCCCTTTTTATTTTGGAATTTTGTAACAAATGAATCAATTAATTTTTTAAAGGAGCTGACATCAGATTCTTGAAGGAAATTTAGTGTTCTACAAAAAAGGTCTCTTAATATTTTTGCCTAAATTTAATTTTTCAAAAGTTATTCACGATTGAAATTTCAATTTTTTTCGATTTTAATGGTGAATAACTTTTGAAAAATTGAATTTAGGCAAAAATATTAAGAGACCTTTTTTGTAGAACATTAAATTTCCTTCAAGAATCTGATGTCAGCTCCTTTAAAAAATTAATTGATTCATTTGTTACAAAATTCCAAAATAAAAAGGGCAAATCGAAAAAACACATCGATTTATTAAGCTCAATTACTCGAAAACGGCTTGTCTGACGAAAATTTTCAATCAGACCTTTTTTGTAGAGAATTCAATTTTACATAAGAATACGTGAAATTGAATTTTTTTATTCCAATGTTTTGACAGTTCTAACGTAAAACATCGAACTAAAAAAAAAAATAAAAAATTGCAGTGATAGACCTCTAAAAATTAATATTAAGGGCTTAAATTTTCATGAAATTCATTTTTTGTCATTCTGAATAATATTCTCGATATAGATTTCAAAAAAAAAAATATCGAATTTTTTTGGCCCAGTCTAATAAATACAGTATAAACTCCAAATAGCAGTCATTCAAAATAGTGAAAATATCCGTTATTTAAAATGGTCGTTATTGATAAAATGTAAAAAGAAAATTAATAATAATTTTTTTTTATTTGGGAAATTGACCGCTATTGGGAGGTGGGTCTTATTAGAGTTTTTGATGCAATTTTATTAAGAGAAATCGAGTAATCATCTAAATTGATTAAATTTTTTATATTTTATTCATTAGAAAAATTCAGAATTTTTTTTTTCTTTGAGTTTCCAAGATTTTATTTTTTAAATTATTTTTGGATGAACTGAAGAATGAATATTAAATTATCGTATGTAATAAATACAATGCCCAATTTTTCGAATTATCTAAATCGAATCGCTTGAACAATTAACAAAAATATTTTGAAAAAAAAATTGAATTCGAATAAATGAAATTTCAGAATAAAAAAAATTATTTTTTCAAATTTATAAATTTATTACATCAATACATCATCGATATTTTATTATCATCATTTTTTTTACACAGTTTCAAAATCATAAAATATATAAAAAATAGTTTCGACATATTTATTAATTACATAAAAAAAAATGAATAATAATACATGATAAAATTAATTATAGTAAACATGATTTGTTTATTTTGAATTTTACTTATGTATTATTTATAACAATTCAATATTGATTCAAAGTGAATTTTTATTTATTCAAAACCCACAAATTCATTCCTGAAATTAATAAAATATAAAATAATATTCAATTATTATTTAATAATTTATTTTTCAGTCAAATTATACTGCTACTTTTTATTTTTAACTCAACCTCATTGAATGTAAATAAAATGATGCATTGTTCAATTTATTTATCCAAAAAAATATCCAACTTATAAAATATTAAATTCACATCACATTATAAAAATTCTAAATAAAACTGAAATAATAAAAATAAAATGAATAACAAAAATAAATCCAATGAAAATTGATTGTAATTTTTCAGTATATAATTTTATTTTATAATAAACATTAATTTAAATATTTATTGTTTCATTTTTTTTTTGATACAAAATTAATTGGTTCAAGAATAATAATTATTTAGTCATTTGAGTAAAGGGATATTGCATAACTAATAATGTTAAATAATTAACGTCATTGATTGGAATATCAACCGTAATGATGCTCGAGATGTGAAGCTGCAAACGACGACAATATTAATTGTTACGCGACTGCGGTTTTGTATTATCGAATAGGATTTACTATGTGGTATAATTAATTCTTGAAGCATTAATTTAATTTAAATATCATTAATTTATCGAATCCTGATGTATATATACGTAATATACATTACGAGAATTAATTTATATCACAAATTATTTAACCATTTGATTATTTGAGCTTGTGGTTTTGTCGTTCTCTGCACTTTGAGGTTAATAGTGTAATTACCAAATGGAACAAATTAATTATTAATGTATGGAAAGAAAAAAAATTATTCAGATAATTTTGTTTTTTATATTTCAATTTTATTTGTTGAATTTAAATGTGGAGGGAAAATTCACTGAAGCATTTAACCCTGCAGTAGCTCAATGGATGGCTGACTATATTAAAACTTGAAATTTTTCTTACTTCTTTCACTTTTTTTTTTCTTGTACAGGTAAAATTGCTTGAAGAATTTTTCCAATAAATATATGATTCATTGAGTGAGCTGGTGAATTGATAGAAAAGTAAGTGAAGAAAAACATCAATCGATCATTGATACAAGTTTGAACCGGAAAAATTTTTATTGAAATTCATTTTTTAACTTTTATATTTATTTTTTTTTTTTTTTTCTTCTTTTGATATTTATGTATAGTTATGAAACCGCAGTAACCTCTGTATAGAAATAATTTGTCTATTGGAAAATATCGAGTTCAACGAGTAACCGGATGAAATTTTTATTCAGTTATTGCAAATAAATAAATTAAAAAAAAAATTTTTTTTTTTTTTTTCCATTTCAAAAGTTTTTCCTTTTACTCTAATTCATTTTGAAATTTCACATTGAATATCTGTATATAAATATACAAGTATATCTGTACAGAAGTTCTGGGTACAGAAGATCATCATCAAAAGTTATAAAACTTTAGCAATTAATTTAATTGAGTTATTATATAGGAACGACGTAATAGCAATAGCTCATAATGCACCAGATGGAATATAATTAAAGAAATAAAGGGATAAAACGATTATAAGAAAGTTTAGTAAATTTTATGATATAATTTATGTAAAAAATGATATAATAAAGAATTATTTATAAATATTGTACAATAGAATTGAATTATTTTGAATTGTTTGTGAAGAAATAGGATATTTTTATTATGGAATAATTAATTGTTGTCATGTAGTGAAAAATATTTACTGAAAGTTTACCAGAAAATTGTTTAAATATTTTTTTCAAATAATTTTCAGGGGAAATTTAGGTTGAATCTATGAAAAAAAATTCTGTTGCTAAAAAATTTGTGTCGGAATTTTTTTTCATGGATTTAATCTACATTTTGCCTCAAAATTATTTCAGAAAAATTTTGTAGTGAAAGTGCAATAAAAAATAATTAGATCCTGTTTTATTTATTTATTTATTTATTTTTTTTGAGAAGGAGAATTTTTTTAATTATATTGAATTATTTATTTTCGGTACAAAGTGAGGAATTTTGGGAAAAAGTTCACTTCAAATTCGTGTTTGAAAATTTTCTCAAAATAATTTTGAACCAAAATTTAGGATGAATCTATAAAAAAAAAATTTGTATTGAAATTTTTTTTTCATGGATTTTATCAAAATTTGGCTTCAAATGTATGTAAAAAAATTTTTAAACACAAATTTTCAGTGGACTTACTCCCAAAATTCTTCACTTAAACCAAAAACATATAATCAAATTAAAAAAATATAATTAAAAAAATTTTCCCTCCCAAAAAAAAAAAATCCAATTATTTTTTTCACACTCCCACTACAAATATTTTTATTAAATTGTAAAATTATGTTTCAACCTCGTCTTTTCTAGCCAAAGTCACAATGAATTTTCGTCTCGTTGACAAAGAAGAAGTCTTGGCATTAGTGAAATTACGCGTGAAGGGACGACGAAAATTTATCTAACAGAAAAGCCACGCGAGAGACGCGTTGACTTATACACCCATTCTCCCAACATCACTGTGTCTCACTTTCACTTATCCAATTTTCTCTTTTTCTCTCATTGTCGTCCCTCACTGAAGGCATTTTCGCTCGTGACGAGTACGCGTAACTCGACGATTGTCCCATTCCATTGTTCTCAAACAACCCATCTCAACCTCCATAATGGGTTTGTCTTACTTTCGGAAGAAAAGTGGAAAACCTATTTGGCTCGTGAAATTGAAACTGCACAGAGGTGGAAAAGCAGAAGTGGATATATAGATAGAATATAGATAGTTATCTCTTCTTCAAGACGTTTCCTATCTTCATTCTTCCTATTTGTTTAAGTGATAGTTCATGAAAAAAAAAATTAAATAAAAAATAATAAAGTAAAAATATATTATTGTACTGCTGAAAAAAACATCATCGTTCATTGATTTTCATTATTATTTTATCGTGAATTATTTTAGAGGATTCCAATAAATTTCAATATTATTCTTCAATAGTTATGTTAATATTTTTATAATAAAGATAAGAGCAGGGTTCATTACATTATTATCGTCAAAGACAATTGCTAGAAGATTTTCCCCTTCAAAGACTTGTTCGTTCAAGTCAACGGAAAACTCATTAAAGACTTTATTATATAGGAGAAACTCGGGGAAGTTTATCGAAAGGGGTGAAAGACTATGGATATTATAAGTATGAAAAGGGAGAAATCGTGGACGAGTTATGTGTACAGAACCTGCGGCTGTATTACTACTAGTACTTCAAGTTATAATGTCATGATCGGAAAATACTGTGTTCATATCAATCTTATTTGAACAGACATTTTGTTGGAGGAATTTGCACATTAGTGTTAAGTGAAAAATATTGTGTGGAAGTTTATTGGAAATTTGTGTTGACGGTTTTTGATGAGGATTTTGTATCGAATTTTAAGACAAGAATCTGTGTGGAAGCGAAAAAATTATTTTGAGTTGAATTAAGCTCCATTTTGACTTTCTCAAAAACGAGCCTTTTTTTGAAAATTTTTTTTTTTTGTGGAGAAAGGAGTAGGTTGGTAGAAAGATTGTTAATGAGGGTTTATAAATATCTTTTTTGAAATGTAAAAAAATTTTTCTATTAGCTTTTTTATGCAAAATATCGACTGTATTTATAAAAATCCGAAAAAACTTTTTTTTTTTGGGAAATTCCGACTCGAGAAACGTAACTGGGACAATTTTTGACTTAAAAACAAAAACCGAAGTTTTTTTTTGAGCTTAAGATCGAAATAACTAGGATGACGTAGAATTTTTCCAAAATGTTGATTTTTAATCAAATGGCGGTGTTTTGAAAAATAAATTTTTTCGTGACTAAAAATTCATCGATAAATTGTTTATAAAAAAAAAAACTAATCAATATTTTGAAAATCCCCTACGTCATCTTATGTATTTTGATCTTAAGTTGAAAAAAAAAATTCAGTTTTTGTATCCAAGTCAAAAATTGTTCCAGTTATGGTTCCCAAGGTGGACCCCTCTCAAAAAAAAAATTTTTTTTTGGATTATTATGAATACAGCCGCTATTTGGTGTAAAAGTTCAAATAAAAAAATATTCTTACATTCTAGAAATGTGTATTTATAACCCCCCATTAATAGTTTTTCTACCAACCTACTTAATTCTCTACAAAAAAATTAAGAAAAAAGGCTCATTTTTTCTTAATTTTTTTAGCGAGCCATAGTGGCGTTTCTCTTTAAGAATAATTTATGTTTAATCTAAAATTGGATAGGTCTGTCGCCCTAAATAAATTTTATTTCAACACATATTCCAAATTTTCGCGAATTATCAACATAATATTCGTATTGAATCAAATTACATAAATATTATCGTTAATTTGATATAACTTCTAATCAAAAAATGTGTAAAAAAAAAATTTCCGACACAAATTCTCAGTGGACTTTCAAATAAAATTCTTCATAGTGTAATAAAAATTTATCAATGTTACATATAACAAATCGTGGAGTATAAAAATTTAATCAAATTCAGACTGTAAACTCAAAATATCATATCATAACGAAGCTTCTATTTTCATTTTCCTTTGTCTTTTATATCTTCCATCATATAATTTCGTCTTGGCCAAACCAACTACCGCTTTATTGCAACTGATAAAACGTTAATATACTCAGGCAAATTGTTACTATATCTCAGAGAAAAATCGTGTTGAATTCGGTGCGACCATTAAAACATTCTTTTGGCTGAAAGCATTTTGCGATTTGGTAATAGTGATAAGTTCGTGTGGGGTTAGTCGATTGCCATTCGTCGTTATGAGGGCGAGAACATGTTTTGGGTGCGAGTATCAATTTTTTTTTCTCTTTGTTCTCGATCGTTTCATCACTAAGACCGTAGATGTAAAGAAAAATGCAGAGATTCACAATCAGAAAATTGTTTTCATGAAACTTGATGGGGAATATTCTCTTGAGAAATTTGACACATTAAGTAGATTTATTGCAGCAATTAATTATTATTTTTAATAGAATTTATTTTTAGAATGGATTTTTTTTTATTATCAATATTCAAGTTTAATTCAACGTAAACAATTAAGTAGATAAACAAGGCGGGTTCTGGGACAAACCTGTCGGTAACTTGCATTGACCCCTACCTTACCGACAGTTTCATAGTAGGTCCCAATCTGTTTTATCATCTGGTCGAAAAAGTCGATATCTGTATTATCCACTAAGCGACGTTTCTCGTGAAGTGGAATTTTTTATCGATATCGATGATAGTACTATAGTATGAGTTTCTTTGTTGCGACATTGGGGAAATGGATAACTGTACGTTTCTCTATGATTGAACTGTATTTTCACTGTTGAGTGGGTGGGGGAAATTCAAATGTATAAGTTTTTATCCATAATATATATGAAATATTTTTTTCCTACAAATATGAAAGAATAAATAAAAAAAAAATGATAAACAAAAGAAATGAATCAATAAATGAAGAAAAAGTAAATAATCATATAAATAATTGTATGAGTCACTGTATAAATAGTCATATAGATAAGCATATGAATAATTGTATAAATAAAAAATATGTAGATAAATAAATATGTGTGTAGGGAGAGGGGGCTATCCAATAAAAGTTCAAAAAAAATTTTTTGTTCAGAGCTACTCAGTGTACCGCAATATCTGATAGAAGACATAAAGAGAAGTTATAGTGTGAAAATAAAAAAGTTATCATGGATACACCAGATACATTGCTCACCAAAGAACAACGCATGTCAATACATGAAGATTATATGTTTCAAAAAGATTCTCATAGTGAACAATTAAATACTGAATTGGAGTGCAATCATGATATAAGTGACTTATATAACAATGCAATGTGGTGCAAGCATCCACTAACCAATCAACTGAAATATGATTGTGGTGTGGATACGTCTTGTTCCAAGTGTGAATATATCCATGATTATTTTGGTATAATTGTGGGCATGACTAGCAATATGTCGGAGAAAACAAAAGACTTAATGATGGCACTATATCATATGAAACGTCATATTGAAGGAAATCCATTCTCTGATGACACTCGTAATGCTGTAATGGATGGTGAGACCCCTGCGACTGAAGAATATTCGATTGCGAAAACATCCTTCACTCAAGAAATGGATGTCTCTATAATTCAAGACCTAGTATATAGTATGATCCATGAATCGAATAGTATTTTCATGGTATCAGAGCAATTAAAACAATTTATAATTGATAGAAAATGAAAAAAGGTGTTTGAATAAATATTACAGTTTGATATATACAATGCTATTTTCTTTATTTCGATCCTTTCAAAATTGATTACATAATACAAATTCAATAAAAATATTTATTTATTATATAGATTTCATTCAGGTGTATACTCTAATTGAATGGACATTTCTTCTCAATCATCACACCAACTTTCGTACAGAACCACTGATGGGTTTATATTCGATGATGCGATCATGTAAGATCAAGCAATATGCTGAAGTTTGAGCTGGAAATGGATTGATTGACTCGAACTCAATTCTAACATCTACAGGTCCAGATTTGATATTTTCATTTTGCTTAGAACAGTCAATAACTATGAGTGGAGCGTGCGTTGCATATTTGCTTTTTGTCACTATTGGATCAGTATCTTTCCCATAATATGACGATTGGAAATTTGTATACATATCATATAATATGGCATATTGATTGCGTGAAAAGTCTATATTTAAATTTCCATATGGATAGGATTGTGAATTCAAGAAAACTTTAATATCTCTCAAATCACAGTGATCAAATTGACTACAATTTTTAGATTTATTATTTTTGCGTCCAGTTTGAAATCCTAATATGATGTACCGTGGTTTTTCCAGTTGTGTTGTAGTTTTGACAACCCAAACATTTTTCGTGGATGTTGGAAGTAGTGGGTACTCATACAATTCCCACGTACGAAAACTCATGGAAATGGGTGGATCCTTGGCAATATAATTGAGTAGTTGAATTTTTTGTGTATCGGAGACTTTGATATATGGTATCAACCATTCAATCTTCTGGAGATTCAATATAACATCTTCATTTGCTATTTGTATGATAGCATTCAAATCTGTATTTGCCCTTGTGAGAATTAATTCATGCTTTGCATTCACAATAATTTTTCGATAATCTTCAGCAAATCCCAACAATAAATTGAGTGGGATAGATATATCAAAATAGCCTTGATCATCAATTATTTTATCACCATCTTCATGCAACCATCCTGCATTTTCCAACAGATAACTTTTCTCACATTGAAATGATGTATATCCTTTCATCAATGTTGTCACACCCACATTTTTGCTTCGATCAATTTCAACACCATTCAATTCATAACGTATTTCTTCAAATAGATGACATATAGCCATATTCACCAGAGATGTAGTTGCAACTGCAGTGTGAGCGTCATTATTTTTCGTCAATCTCCCACAGATGTGTAATGAGCTTTTGCTTGGTAATAAACATAAATCTTGATGTTGCACCGCTATACGAATTTCATCATTATTATTGAAGGTTGCTGATGCAAATGGTTGATGACCATGAATTTCATAATGTGCAATAGATTCATCGAAGATAATGGCTTTGTTTATTGCTAAGATTTTCTCCATGGTAATAGACATACGAAGCAGAAACAGCAGAATTTTATTGTTCCCCACGTATTTTCAGACCGAGACTCTTCAATAGTAGGATGTTCCGATGTGTTAGTACTCCGCTTGGTATGCGACGACTGATGGGTTTTCGACATGTCACTACACTTTTATAATCACCACCATATACTGTTGATGGATTCACCACTGCTTCCTCCTCCTCTGTATTATACACTATACCCATCACTTCATCGACTTTAAATGTAATCTTATTGTTATCACTTCTCCACGAAAATTCACTAATTGTCCATCTTGATCAACAATTCGTAGTTGCAAATGATGTATTGTCTGAACGGTGATTGGCATGTAAATGACGTGTGATGGCACTTCTATGATCTTATATCCTGGTGGAACCACTGGGAAAAATTCATGAATTGTATGCACTCGCTGCCCATTAATGTATGCCCCTGTAGTTATATTACACTCAACGCGAAGTGCATTGACTTTAAGTATAGACACTGGTAAGTCAGATTTATGAATAGAGCCTGGTTCAAGTATACGTGGCTTGAATCCTAGTAATCGTCCAATGGAATCCTCAGGAATAAAATTTATAGGAACATTACACTGAATCTCACAACACAATTCATTATTATTAGGTTTAAGTGAAAATGATATGTTTGGTAGTGTTTTCTGTATATAACTCTCAATATCTTCGATTTCATAGCTACCAGTTGGAATGATTGTTGCATTTTCACCTCCAACTATGTCAAATTTGTTGTTGGTTTCATCAATATTAGGGATGGCATTGAAAGTTAACAATTCAATAAGCCCCAATACATGTGTCTTACTTGATGAGAGTTCAATTGGTGGAAAGTATTGAGCCTCGAGAATGGAGGATCTCCCCGACAGCGTCAATGTCAATGAATCATCCATGACTGATATTCAATCTCAATATGGATATACATTTATAGCTGTTTAGTTAAAAATTTCAAGCATAAATGTCCACATATCACCGTGTTATAGTCTTGATATTTTTTATAGTTATATTTCACCCTACCAACATCGAGATATTTCATAAGATCTTGAGGTGGTTGTAAATTACCAAAGCTGTCAAAATATGTCACATCATTGTGTTTCTTCTCATATGCCACCCAATGTGTACCTGGGCCATCTCTATCATCTAGATTCACTATTGCCGTCTCAAATTTTCGTGGACCATTCATTGGTAAATTATTTCGCATGAAGACACCACGAAAATGCGGAATTTTCATGATATGAGCATATTTTACAAGATCAGCGTCAGTTAAAGCTCGATGTGGTAGGTCTACACGTTTTTTGTCGGTCGCAAGTACAGACCTAAACCCTGCTTATATGGCTTCAAATACATTCCTTTACCCACTATAATATCCTCCATTTTAATATTGTGTCGTTTTCTTTCTTCCAATTCACGTTTCGCTGCAGCTGCATCATTTACTGCTTTTGCTATACCAGCAGCACCACCCGCTAAACTCCCAACAGCACTGAGTCCAGCAAACATGGGTATGAGAAATGGTAGAACACCACCTATTCTCGATGGGATTGGTAATATGCGTGATGATAAGCGTACTTTACTCGACCCACCAGCTTTCTCGACAGCAGTACGCGCACCATTCAACGCAGATTTAACCATATCACGACCACCAGAGTGCATAGATTTTTTTGCCTCATTTACTATTTGTTTGAATGATATCATGGGATTTTTTATCATTTTTTTCACATTCCTTTTCACACGCTTCTTCCTCCTCACCATGCCTGCACCAAGTTTCGATTTCACATTCATGATTTTATTCACACTCCAAGCTACGGCTTTTTCACCAATGCTCGCGTCTTTAGCATGAATACGTTCCCAAGCTTCCTTTGCAAGTACTCTATCAGCTTTATTTCTCTCGATAATATTATTTGGATATTTTGCATAAGCAATATCGTGATCTTTGCATGCAGTATCAAGAGAGTTGATTCCAGGATCTCCACGCGCTAATCTTTTTGATAATTTTGTACCCGGTCCACAGTATTGGTAACCTGGAACGTGTAGCTCTATCGGAAGTTTGTTGATTATATTGTTCACAAGACCATCACCACAAACACCATACCCAGACATCTGACTGCATGAATAGTTATACAACAACTGTCGAAAGTTTGTCAATCGTTTAGCTTTTATATCTAATGTCATCAAACATATAAAAGGTATTACAAATATTCATAAATAGTTAGTTGTAATCACAATGACGCGAGAGAAACAACCAACTAAGGTTAAATTTCATAAACAAACAACAACATTACCAATTGCGAATTTTGATGAACAAATTCCTCATAATAAAAACATGAAAAAGCGTCATGGGAATCTATTACCTAACACTATACGAGCCATTTTTTGTGGTCCATCGAATTGTGGCAAGACCAACGCACTCTTGGCACTAATTACTCATTCTAATGGTTTGAGATTTGAGAATGTTTATCTCTATTCAAAGTCGCTCAATCAACCAAAATACAAATACTTGGAGAATGTATTGAAGCATGCTGAAGACATTGGATATTTTCCATTCAGTGATAACGCGGTGGTAGTCAAACCGGAAGATGCTAAACCCAATTCCATTATGATTTTCGATGATGTTGCGTGTGAGAAGCAAGATAGCATCAGAGCTTTCTTTTGCATGGGTCGACATAGAGATGTTGACTCGTTTTATCTCAGTCAAACTTATACACGCATCCCCAAACATCTAGTACGTGATAATGCAAACTTGATGGTGTTATTCAGACAAGATGAAATGAATTTGAAGCACATATATGATGATCATGTGAATACAGATATGACGTATACTCAGTTTAGAGATTTGTGTTTAGCATGTTGGAATAATGATCGGTATGGGTTTGTAGTTGTTGACAAAGATAGTGAAGTGAATTCGGGGAGATATAGAAAGGGATTTGATTGTTACATTAGTATAAATTGACATGAAAATACAATGATGTTCACAGTGTTATTGTAAACTTGCATGCTTCAACATGGCGAGTGTGAAAGGGGGGAAAAAAAATCTGAAAGAACAGGACTTACTGAGTCAAATAGTGAAAGCAAGCGATATGATTCGACAAAAGCATAGAATGATAAAATCTGGTAGAGATACATCAGAACGAGCGATGAATGAAGTTTTTAAACCTATAGTGACACCTCTAGAGAAATTGATATCAACATCCACGGGAATAAAACAAGATATAAAAAATGAATTGGCTGATATTCATATGAAAAAAGAAGAAGCTGAGAATGATCAGTCGTTTGCAACAGCTCAATATGATTGTGATCAGTCATTTGCAACAGCTCAAGATGATGATGATAATGATAATTATGGTGATGATAGCATGAAAAAGGATGTCGAATTGAATGAAAATATCGAATCATTCGTGCCTGCTGAAATACAATCTGTTAGTTCACCCCTCAAACAATATGAGGATGATGATTTAATCAAAACATACATGAAGATGCACTTAGAGCAAAAAACTGCAAATAGGTTAAGTGTACGCAAAATGAGTGACAATAGGTTGATGATGGGTGATTCACCCATAGATTTCTCGAATGATGCTGTAAATGTTGCAAATAAAAGTTATCCTCAAACTCCTGGATTGTTAGAATTGCTATTCAAGAAAACACCAAATGATGCAATCATAAGTGATAGCGATAAAAAAGATTTCATGGAAATAGTCAATTCAACTCATACACTTCATAAACATTATGATCCTAATAAAAGTCTCATATCAGACAGAAGCGTAAAATATCAAAATTATATTGCAAACTATATAGTACCACCACCACCATCATCATCATCATCATCATCATCATCATCATCATCGGTATATAAAAGAAAAACTAGATCTGGTAAAGCATTACCCTACTACAAAGTTGCAGAGAAGAGGATACAAGCAATTGATTATGTATATTGGGATGATCCAAATGAGCTTGTTGACCGTCTTCGTTTGCTATTAGCATCCCAAGCAGCGGGCAATACAAGTCATACAAATGAAATAATCTCTATTATTGAAGAATTGCGTGAAGCTAGAATTATTTATTAAGCAATGTATCAACACCTCTTCATTCATTTGTGTGACAACTATCACGAAGTAATGACAGGATGAGTGTAGACATATTTGGACGGAAATTCAAAAAAAGTGCTGAACAAAATAGCCGAGGACCATCTGGTTATGGATTCAAAGTCACAGCTGATAATCAATATGATATAAATGGGAAGAGACTTTGCAATTTAGCTAAACCTGAGGATGCAAGTGATGCCGTGCCTCTCGGTACAATGATGTCAATTATAAATTCCGAAGTAGAAAAGATTCATCATCATTTAACAAAAGTACATTCTGATATGAATCTTCAAGATCTTCATATGCGTAAAACGTTAAGACGACAACGTGAACTCATTCAAAACGAGTTGCAGAAACAATCCGAGGCCATTAATCATCTAACAGTTCAATTGAGTGCACATCAACGAGACGAATTGTAGATATGAATAAAAAGGAAACATTGGTGAATGAGTTACATAAACCTGCCCGGGTGAATTACACACGACGTCATGTTCAGATGAGGGGATTGGATGAAACATGGCAAGCAGATCTTGTTGACATGTCTGCCTATGCAACCAACAACAATGGCAATAAATACTTGCTAACCGTCATAGACATCTTTTCAAAATTTGCTTGGGCTGTACCTATTAAAACGAAAAATGGTAAAGATGTTACGAAAGCGATGAATTCTATCTTGGATACTGGTCGAGCACCGAAAAAATTACATGTTGATCAGGGTAAAGAATTTTACAATAAAGAATTCAAGTCACTAATGAAACAACATGATATTAAACTATATTCAACATACAGTAATTTGAAGGCTTCTATATGTGAACGTTTCAATCGAACCTTAAAGAATAAAATGTGGAAACAGTTCAGTTTGCGCGGGTCATATAAATGGATTGATATATTATCAAACTTAATTATAACATATAATAACACTAAACATCGAACAATTAAAATGAGCCCCAAGGATGTTACAGCGCTGAATGAAAAAGTATTGCTTCGAACTGCATACAAGCAACATCAAATAGTGGAAAAGCAAAAAAGAAAATTTAAAATTGGTGATAAAGTTCGAGTGAGCAAACATAAACATTTATTTGAGAAGGGATACACACCAAATTGGACCACAGAAATTTTCAGCATTGATAAAATATTGAATACAACCCCTCCAACATATAAACTTATTGATTATCAGGATCAAAGAATCGATGGATGCTTCTATGAAGACGAACTCAGCAAAGTTAAATATCCAAATGTTTATCTTGTTGAAAGAATACTACGTAAACGTGGTGATAAATGTTATGTAAAGTGGTTAGGTTTCGATAATACACATAATAGTTGGATAAATAAAAAAGAATTATAAAACAAAACATATATTTGTGTTTTACATAATTTTATTAAACAAAACAAATTTTTATGTATACTATTTACATTGTATCCATCT
Source organism: Microctonus brassicae (assembly GCA_918226075.1). Classification (NCBI taxonomy): domain Eukaryota; kingdom Metazoa; phylum Arthropoda; class Insecta; order Hymenoptera; family Braconidae; genus Microctonus; species Microctonus brassicae. Next base: position 9,551,956 of record OW445482.1, read on the forward strand.
CATTAACGTGAATATTACTATTATAACCCCATGGTAGTGTATCAGTTGTTTGATTGGATACTATGCGCTTATCATCATTACTATTTAATGCTAGTTTTCGTTGACGAATAGTCGACACTGCATGATTTTTACTTTTTATTAAATATTGCTCTATTACCACATTTTCATTCTGGAATAGACATTGCTTATAATCATCAAATGTGATCGCGCGTAGTGCACAATTTTTCACACCTTTAGCTTTCTTTTTATCCTCATCATCATCCTGTACTTTGAATGTGTACAGTTTAGCACGTAATCCAACGAATTCTGTCATTATTCTACCATTATTTTCATCCTTCATGAGTCCTAAAACTTTCTTATTCTTAAGTGGAATATCATAATTGTTGACAACAGGATAATCACTCGTATCAAATTTGTCTATATCACGCTTCATTATTTCATATACATCAGGATTGATTAATTCATATATTAGACTATCAGTATCAGTATACAATAATTTCGACTTATTATTAGGGAATACATTCTTTATATAATTATAATGGAAATCATATATGAATGTTTTCGAAATATCAAGAATCGCAAAACCAATGTAGATGGGTTTGATAAACTTAACTTTAACACGCTGCATCTCAATAATAACCATGTTTTCTTCAAAAGTTATGCAGCTATGAAAATTTGGTTTACTTATATATGCTCTTGCACCATATCTACCATCCCATTGGGTTATCAATTTTACATCTTTATGTTTGCGAACATTCTCCATGGTTTTACCAAATACAGCATTATTCATCAGCTTGAAAAAATTTTTCTCAAATTCATTTTTTGATTTTTTACGCAAGTCTGTATTCAAGTCAATATATTTTTTTAACCATGGTGCCTGTTGAAACTCTAGTATCCTATATACATTCTCAATTTTCATGCCTAAACTCAAACATTGCTTCAAGTTTTTATAATGAATAATATATTTGTTTTTAGGTAAGAGTGTTGTTACTAATTTCATACATTTCCCCGTTGGCGGTATGAAATGTTGAGGGCATAATGGTAAATCACGATGTAACTCATGCAGTTCTCTTGGATATTTTAAATCAACTTCAAAGATATATCCTATTGATGAATCGTTGGGGATATTGAGTATTTGTTCAACACTCATTGATTTATTCAACCATTTGAATCCGCCATATGGTAAATAATCACTCATAGCTGCCCCATATAAATTATTAACATCGAAATACATAAGATATGATTGCTCTTTGGTTGGATTGTAACTGTCTCCCATATATTTATTATTTGCTTTTGCATAGCGATTCGAGCATTGCGCTACACCACCTCTAATACCTTTCTCGATATACAATAACATCTCTGGATCTGTGAAAAGCTCTAGTTCTACACCTGTATATTTGAGCATTGCATCAAAAGCAAAACCTGGTGCTGTATAATAATGTAATGGATCTAGATTGTATGTTACGAAGCAATTACGACGGAAATTTTCAAAGATGTCAGCTAAAAGTAATACATCTGTTTTGAGATATAAATCGGAATATTCACCTAATGTCTGTATATTGAATTTACTCCAAATCACTTTTGCATGTTCATAATTTTCCTCGGAAATTTCACTTTGATTCAACTTTGAATAAAATTTGTCTTTTCCCGGTAAATGTTTCTCATCAAGCTTCATCCATCTATCGATATATTCATATGGAAATACACCCTTTTTTGTAACCAATTTAAATTGTTTATCATCATTGTAAAACTTGCGAGTGATTAATTTATCATTATCATCCAGATAATTTGCTAATTTATCAATACCACTCGCCATGAATCTCAATGAGTCAATGAATCGTAGAGATATTTTTGTGTCATGAACTTTTTTAGTGAATGAAATATATTTTTCTTTATTTATTGGTAAGAGACTTACCTTACCAGGGTAACTTTTAGCTATACTCTCAATTATGAAATGTGAATCATAACCACTTAAATTGTGAAATACAATTGGTAAATAGTATGGTTTTGTATATTTCATATTACAATTATCATGTGCTGCACCACGATATCTACCAGTGAAATGACAATGATCTCGATGTTTTGCATCAATTTGAGTGAATGGTTTTTCACAAATATGACAAATAACTGCATTCTCAAATTCATATTTTTGTTTTTCCGTTAATGATATCATCGGTACAATTCTACTGTAAATATTATTTATTTCATGTGCTAAAGATTCTAATTGATCAATGAACCATTGAATACATTCATCACTACGCATTAATTTAAACTGGGATAATTTATCATTATATGAGCAATGTAAATAGAATGCAACACTATGTGGAATATGTGTTTGTGATACATTTGTTTCTTCTAAAATACACTCTAAGTCTGCATAAACAACGAATGGTACAGATTCTTTATATTTGTAATGACTGAATGATAAAAATTTTTCTTTTTCTCTTGGCAATATTACACGAAGTGTTTTATTCATACTAAGGCAATCTGACTTATGATTATTATATGAGTATAATTCTTGAAAATGACATAAGCATCTATCACAAATGTATATCTTCCCTTTATGTTCTGATATTTGACTTGAGACTAATCGCGAAAGATTATGTATCCATGCAAAATGATATATTTTATTCGACTCAAAGTTATTATTATCAATATCCATACTAGTATCAACCATCAATAAATGAATAGTTGGCTTATCACTATCATTATTACTTATATGATATGGAACGATGATTTTTTGTTTATTCTCATACTCGATGCCATACACATTTATTGATAGATCATTCATTACCTCAAATTTTGGTACATCACACAATGCCATAGGGAAAGTTAAACCCTCAAATTTAAGACCTGCTTCAGTGAAATGTTGATATGATGATGTTCTAGCTACATTACCCATTGAATTTTTTGCTTCTCTTGCATATTTATCATTATCTTCTACATTAAATTTTTTTCTTCCCTGTAGAGCTGCCACAATACACCATAGGAAACAAAATTCATCGTTGTTCTTTATATTTATCACAGCTTTCTTCAACTGAATAAATTTTGGGAGATCTATGTATGTTGATAGTCCTCCTTGTAAGGCTACATATTTATTAATATTCACTACCAAGTTCACAACTTCATTCATTGTCCATCCTGAATCACCTTCTTCAAATTCTTCCACTTTTGCTAATAAAGTATCATTAACATACTTTGAATACCAATCATAAATATTAGTTGATTGAAGAATCAATTCATTTGATGTGTTGAAATATTTTATTTCTCCATATGTTCTAGATTCTTTAATATTTTCATATTTGCATGCCAATATTACATTTGATTTAACATTCGTTTGCATTTCTCTTATTTTCATTATGAAAATCTCCCTCGCATCTAAGAGAAATTCATGTAGATCAATGTGGTTAATGTTTGTTATAACACCAGTTCTTATACGACCATTAAATGCTGATGGTAATTCATCCCACTTAAGATTCTTAACATCATTATCATTCCCACTATCGATTTGAATATTACCACCAACAATATGCTGCCCTTTGATTATCTTCTGTCTTGCAGCTTCATTGAATTTTCTACATAATGAAAATAAATGTGAACTTACAGCTTGCAATTGATTCTTTTCACCAATAGTTAGTTTTTGCATTCGCAATTTTTTTTTCAAACATTTTATATTCTGTGCCCCAATTTTTTGCCACTTGCGAATCTGTATATCACATTCTGTACCAATATTCATTGATAAACAAACTTTATGTGCCTCTTCCATCAATTTTATGAGTTGGTTATAATGCTTCTTTCGCTCCTCTGACTGCTTCTTTCGATCCTCCGACCGCTGTTGATCACTCATTTTTTTTTTTTTTTTTCTAGTTTGGAGACACTCGTGAATACACTCTTGAAATTTTTAAGAACTCTGAATGATTAACTATATTTCAAGTCAATCTTTTTGTAATAAGGATGAAAAAAAAATAGAAAAAAAGTGTGGGCGTGGTTGTTCTAAGTTTGGTGAAATGAAATGACGTCAGCTTTGTAAATAATCAAATAACAAACAAAACAGGATCAAACAGGAATGTTTTTGAAACAAAATAATGATAACTCGATACATGCATGAATAGATAAGAAATTTTTTTTAAGAATTCGAAGTGTTGGGGTGGATATTTCTAAGAATTCAAAGAGGGGGGTGGATATGCTGGGATAAAGAAATTGTAACATTTCCTATCATGGATAGGGCGGGATGGCTCAACAAAAAAAAAAAAAAGGTGTGACGATATCATCTGTGGTGGGGATCCAATCCAAATGATGCATGTGGTTGGAAAAATAGTTGTAGTGGTTATACTGATTGTGTGAACCAATGATATGATGGATATTGCTAGACAAACACTGGTGGGGGATTGTGTACATATAGAGAAAACTCTTAGAGAGATGTCAATTCAAATTATTTGCTCATAAGGTGTGAAATTATACTCAATCTATAATCTATATCAAAAATGAGTTTCGTTAAATTAAATGAAGTTTGCCGAACGGAGAATTTTCTACCTTCAAAGTCATGGAAAGAATTGGAGGCTGGAACAAACTATATAGTGTCTGAAATCAAAATTGTTAAAACGAGATTTGGTGAAAAAATTGTTGTAACCATAAATGGTGAATTCACCGTATTTTTACCAACAAGAATAGTAACATATTTACTGAATGATCGAGAACAATATGAATTATTGGAAGATGCATCTAACAATGGGAAGCTTAGAATGCATTATATTGGTGGTAAATATGGACAATGTGAATTCATTCAATGATCATACTTTCATAATAATGGAGATGAAAGGGAAATTGATATATGTAATATCTATCAATGTCTACAACTATCTTATTCAATGTATTAATCATTTAAGATGAGAATGAAAAATTTTTTCTTGTATGTCATTATATTGATGGAATTTTACTTTTTGATATAATAAATAAATAAATTGAAAACATAATATTCTTTTATAATCATTTTATTCAGAAATTATCATCATCATCATCATCATCATCATAATCATTTAAACTAATGCCACTATCATCATCCACACTCACATCATTTTCATCATCCTCATTGAAATTTATATTATTGTCATTAATTAAATCGTAATAATCAAAGTCATTATTAATGATGTTATTATTGATATCATCATCATCATCATCATCATCATCATTATCATCATTATTTCCCGCAACACAATAAACACCATCCACATTTCTGAATATGTTTGGACCCCACATATCCTCCTCATACTCCATTGCCAGAGGTGGAAAGTATCCAACATGCTCCGGACGATGATCATCTTCTTCACGCAATCTTCGGAACCACCACATTTGATTCTGATGGTCGATTACAACGATGGTTGCCAGACCATTTCTTGTGATTACTGCTCCATTTGTTGCCCCCCATATTTGCATATATGTGAGCACATCACTAATAATGTCAATCATCCAATCTAAGTTATTTTCACCTACGTACCATTCTCGTGGTACATGAATTGTGTAATTAAGTTGACAATATTCCATCCTGAAATATATCATTATACAACTATAAAAATTTTTATATAATTTTAATACATATTATTCAGAGAAAACTCACTTGTTGGCACTATTGTTTATGGTGTTGATGTAGCCACTGATGCTCTTGCATGTGAAATGATAAATATTCTTCATACCACTAATTTTTCATTTTGGGGCGGAACTTATAATATGCAACGAATAATTTCTAAGTATTAAAACGTTATCTTAACGCTGGACCGTTTCGCCACCAACCTCTCGATTTTTTCTATAACTTTTATGGCACCTCTCCTCAATAGATTAGTAGCATGTTTTTTCTTGGATTATAAGAGTAAATATATACATCTTTATATCGTTTCTTAAGTTAAATAATATATATTCCACAACTCATGGGAAAAATTATTTTCTTTGTGTTATATGAGAAAAAAAAAATATATCATCCATTTAATGAAGAGTGAAATATGATTGGAACTAATATAAAATTCCAGATCATGTTGAGAAACAATGAATATGAAAAAATTATTTTATAGGATAAACAAATGAACGTAAGTGGTATGTGTTAGATGAATAATATTTCAACTATAAAGAATACCTGCAATGCTGAAATTATCTCTGAACACTTATACTAAATACCCAATAGTGGAATAGTTATAGTAAATAATTTATTTGATTATTCAATTTTTGTATGCAAACATTTTCAATTTATTATCGAAATTATTAACAATTTTTTTTTTACATAATATACAATCTTTGAAGAATGAAATGTCATCGGAGGATTCATCATAATCAGTGGCAATAGGTTGATAATGTTTTATGACATCGTTGATAATGTTTTATGATATGGTTGGTAAGCATTAATGTCCTCATCCTGTTATAATAATACTGGTTATCTCAGATATTATTATTTATTTTGCTGGGGGACATATTTAAGAATAAATTCTTCGGAAAAATATGCGATGTGTCCCCACATTCATATCGTCGATTCGTTCCTCAAGATGATAAAAAAGTCTCTAATGATTTACCTATTGAGGGGTGCTGAATTTTTTTTTCTGTCTTCCATCCAACGCTTCAAATATATAACATTAGCGTGGGCACAGTGATAGAAAAATCCAGATTCTGGGTATTTGTGATATTCACAGTTTTGCATTCCATGATTTTTCAATGATGGACATTGGAAACTCTCTAGATCGATAACTGTTTTCCCCATATGCCCAATAATACTTGATAACCATTGCTTTTTCTCAACTCCTTTCACATACACATGATCAACATCTTTCAATAGAATCTCGAGAACATTGTTGAGCTGATCATATGGTACATCACCAGTATCCCATGATAGTCCATGATAATTACGTATCAACCATGAATTTATTGCTTGATACTGCTTCGATAATTCACCCCACAAGCATGGTGGTTTGAATAGTATGTGTGTAACTTCAATAGTTTCTTCAACATTGATACTGTGTACTAGAATACTTGCTAGTTCTTTCACAATAAATTGATTGCTCTGATGTTTGAAGCCTTGAATATCCAGAATAATCTCCATTCTTCAAATTTCATGAAAACTTTTTGAAATTTATGAAATCTTTTTCAAATTTCTCAAAACTTTTTTAAATTTTTGAAAACTTTTTCAAACTTTTTCAAATTTCTCAAAACTTTTTCAAATTTATAAAAACTTTTCAAAACTTTTTTAAATTTTCAAAAACTTTTTCTAAAACTTTCGGAGATTTATGGAAAACTTTTCAAAACTTTTCCAAAATTCTCAAAACTTTTTCAAATTTATAAAAACTTTTCAAAACTTTTTTAAATTTTTAAAAACTTTTTCTAAACTTTCGGATATTTATGGAAAACTTTTCAAAACTTTCCCAAATTTTTGAAAACTTTTCCTAAACTTTTTTGCAAATTTATAAAAACTTTTCCAAACTTTTTCATAAAAAAAAATTTTTTTTCCACATGAAAAATTTCGTTGGTAAAAACTCTTGATTCTTCTTCATCAAGATTTTTCTAGAACTTGATGATGAATGCGTCAAATGTTCACTGATCTATCATGAAGAAACATATCAAATTTATATTGGTGTGCATCCATTTTTCGAACTCTTATTGGATAGCCCCCTCTCCCTACACACATATTTATTTATCTACATATTTTTTATTTATACAATTATTCATATGCTTATCTATATGACTATTTATACAGTGACTCATACAATTATTTATATGATTATTTACTTTTTCTTCATTTATTGATTCATTTCTTTTGTTTATCATTTTTTTTTTATTTATTCTTTCATATTTGTAGGAAAAAAATATTTCATATATATTATGGATAAAAACTTATACATTTGAATTTCCCCCACCCACTCAACAGTGAAAATACAGTTCAATCATAGAGAAACGTACAGTTATCCATTTCCCCAATGTCGCAACAAAGAAACTCATACTATAGTACTATCATCGATATCGATAAAAAATTCCACTTCACGAGAAACGTCGCTTAGTGGATAATACAGATATCGACTTTTTCGACCAGATGATAAAACAGATTGGGACCTACTATGAAACTGTCGGTAAGGTAGGGGTCAATGCAAGTTACCGACAGGTTTGTCCCAGAACCCGCCTTGTTTATCTACTCAATTACGAATATTGGTAATTTTTAATAAATACTACACAATTTATTTTGAGAGTTGATAATGAATTTTTTTTTAATTTTTCATGAAAGTCAACGAAACAAATAATTTTTAACGGGATTGTAAATAAAATTTTACAAACATTATTATTATGTTTTAATCATTATTTTATGAATAGGAGGCGGTGGCCTAAAATGGAATACTATTTTTTCGATTGAGTACTACTTGCAAACTACAAACCGCTGGGTAAAAGTGAAATATTTTTCTAAAACTTCAGAAATATTGCTTTCATATTGGAACACAGTCTGGAATGGCGAACATCCCATTTAAGACCAATGGCACCATTTTACAAAACATAATTAATTTTTGTACTTAAAGAAAAAATCATAATTTTCCAACTATTAAAACATATTAAATATAATCTATTTACAAGTGTACTCACTGATAGTTTTGTCGAAAATCTCCACCTCTTACGATTATTTTAACTTTATTTATCCACAAGAAAAATACTTCATAAATAAATATTAAAAATACTTCATAAATAAATATTAATTATTTAAAATAAATATTTGGTACACTACAAAAAATTATTAATTGCTTGAAATAATTTTTATCGTCCGCCCACAATTAATATACGATTTAACTCGTATATATTTTTTTTCTTTTTATGAAGGATTTAAAAATATATATATTATTTTTATTTAACTGAGGGTGAGTCGTCATCATACTCACTTTTCCTCGTCTAAAAACTATAAATCATAACTTGGCGGGGAAGTTCAGCGACCTGTTCGCGATAAGAGAGGAACTTTCGACAATTTATGGATAGGAAAGTTTTACTTGGCAGCGTTTATTACTTTCTCCCAGTATTCATTCACGTTGTCCAAATGGTATGGCTCTCTTCTTCTGGCTTATGTACTATATAGAGTTGAGTGCCTGAATTTTGGTTGAATCCTGGATGAGAACGCGACGAGTTTTGATCTTGAGTTTCACTTCGAGGAAGGGTGGAAAAAGTTGTGCACTTCGATTTGAATTAGAGCGTTAAGTCTGATAAGTTGCCATCTCTACTTAATAATAAAAAAAAAAATGAATAAATAAAACATTATACATAGGTATTATGATGTAGATCAAAAGTCAAGTGGTTTCATAAAACAGATATGTTTATTTTACGTAAAATGATAATTTTATTACATTTAGAAATAATTTTTACTTATTTACATCAAATTGACATTGCAGAAGAGTTGTTTTATAAATTCTGCTGAAATGTGTTCTGGAAGCATTCTATTTATTTCATTATCTTAAAATACTATTGTTTAACATATTTCGAAAGTTGAATGTATGTTAGAAGTGGAATCCAATACGTATTTTGTCGATAAAACTAACAGTTTTGGTGTTATATACAAAAATCACCCGAATTTACGAAAAATTGAACTTTGACATTGAATAACTTTTGAACAAGTTGACTAATCGAAAAATGAGAAGGGACCTTTTTTGTAGAGCGTTCAATTCTCGACAAAAATATGTATTGAGATTTTCTGTGTGATTGATAATTTGCAAGTTGTGAGAATCAGAAGATGTAAAAACAATTTTTCCATATTATTTTTATGAAAAATAAAAAAGTGCGATGCGTACTATATTAATATTAAAATTAAAAGCACATATTTTCAGGGAAGGTGAATATGATTTGATGTGAATGAATAATATAATTCAAATGAGTTGATTAGTTAGGTTAATTTATAATTATTCAAATTGCGTTAGAAAAAAAAATGTTTTAGGAGTAATAAATCGACGACATGAATTTATTTTTGGCGTTAAAACAAAAAATAATTGTTAATGATCAGATGAATTTGAATGAAGCAATAAAAATTGTTACACAATAATCAATTTTGTGTAAAAGTTCACTAAAAATTCGTGTTGATATTTTTTTTACACAAGTTTTAGTCAAAAGTTATGTTAAATTGACACAATATTTATGTGATTTTTATTTAACACAAATATTATGTTGAACAATTGCAAAGATTTAAAAAATGTGTCAACACAAAATTTATTTCCTTCAACAGACAAAAATTCAGTGTTAAATTTAACATAAAATATTATTAATTCCAAGTAAAATTATTTTTCTACTAAAATTTGATACAAAATTTCTTGACTGTGTATCTTAATTATATCACAAATAAATTGATGTAACTGATTGTTTTATTTAAAATACTCCAAACACAATATTGTATAACACTTTATTTATTCATTGTTATCATTACGAGTTTATTGTCTTATTCGAATAGAAATATTACTTTCATTATATCAAAGAAAGTTTATCTCTAGTGTGCTTTCACTTTGGAATCTTTATTTTGGCTCGAAATCTACTATTCATCATTGCCAGCAGTGTACAAAAAGGTTAATAATTATAGAAATAATAATGTGTTATATAAAACGATGAGTTTTATTTGAAACTCTCCATATAGAATATTTTACAAGTATTTTTTTATTCCATTTTTATTTCAATTAAAATAAACTCAAATTTTTTACAAAGTGACATTCTATTTATTATTAATTATCAGCCACATTTAGCTGGAAATAAATTCTACTCAATCAATATTGCAGCTGTACATTTTCATTTTAATTCCTCTCTTTTTTATCAAACTATAATTATTTTAAATTAACATAATTCTTCGTTCATAAATATTATTTTTATATTATAAATTTTTCATGTATCAATATATTTGTTTACAAAAATTACTACAGTCATTATCCAAATGATAAAAAAATAATACAGTAATATTTCTTAAATATTTTTAGTATTCAAAAAAATTCTGAAATTTCTCATCTTTATTTTACTGGAATAAAACTACAAAATATTGAATTCAATATAATAAATTTAATAACTTTTCTTTCCAATTAATTTTTTTTCTTCTTCTCAATGAATAATTTAAAAATCTCACCCTCTGCTGAATATTATGAATAAAATAAAACAAATTGGATTTTCTTATGAAATGTTAATGAATTTACAATTTTTATTCGACATTAAAATAATTATCGACTGTAAAACATTGCAAATAAAAATCAATGTACATTAATTACTACAGTGGGTATTAATTATTTTTCCATCAAGTGGAGTCAGCTGAGCCAGCTGTTTTAACACACACTTTGACAGAAAATCGATGAGAGCAATGTGCGCAGATCATTGACAAGTTAATTTGTGTTACAGTAAAAATAATAAAAATAAAATAAAATTTGAAAATATAAAATACTAAAAAATTCACAAACTTCATCGTCATTAATAATCACCAACAAAAATTAACAAAGCATGAATAGACCATGAATAAATTATTCATAAAAAAAAAAATATCTCCCAGAATATACAAAATACAATTATTAATTATCCAAAACAAATGATTAAATATAACAAATTTAATTGCTTCAACGAAATTTTATTTTGTAATGTAAATATTTATTTCATAAACAGTATTATCATGTTCATAATAATATTTGTCCATTAATTACACAAATAAATTTTAATTTACAATTAAACTGCATTGTATGAAGTATAATAAATGAAATAAAAAAATTTTCAAAATATAATAATCTATTAATTCGATAATATAAACAACAACACGACCTAATTTTGAGTATATAAATGCCACATTTTTCCCACTAATTTTGTTAATTAAAAAAAAAATAAACATATAAACTGGGATGTGTCATTTTTAGGCAACTTTTTTTTTCAACAAAAAAACAGGCTGAAAACTTACTGAAATGAGTAAAAAGAAGCTTGCTCATAACGGAGCTTTTAATTTCAATATTTATAAATTGCTGTTTGCAATTTTCTATTTTCCATTTAAACAATATGGGAAAAAATTTTCTTTTTTCTTTGGATTTTTGTAGCTCCGCATTCGCTCATCATGAAAATAAGCTCATGATATATTCTTGTCGGGAATTGAACGCTCTACAAAAATGGTCTCTTATACTTTTTTCATAGAGACAGCCATTCTAAAAATATTCAAACCCAAAGCTCCAAATGTATGAAATTTTGACTTTTTTTTTATTAAATTGATATTAATCACTTTATTATTATAATAAAAAGACACTCTGATAATCGTAGTTATATTGCTTAATTTCGCTTAGACAATATAATTTTTATTGTTTTGAAATAATAACAAAATTCATTTAACATAAGTTATAATTAATTTTTTTCACAGTAAATAAAATAAAGAAAAAAAAATCTGACACGTGAGTATTTTTTTTTTTTAGCTTTACGATAAAATTAGTAAACTTCAACCAGTTTTTTGATTAAAATTGATTTTTGAGGCAATAATAAAGTGATTAGTATTTATTTAATAACAAAAAAGTCAAAATTTCATACATTCGGAGCTTTGAGCTTGAATATCTTTAGAACGGCTGTCTCTATGAAAAAATTGTAAGAGACCTTTTTTGTAGAGCGTTCAATTTCCTAAAAGATAATGCCATGAGTTCATCTCTATAACGCGCAAATGCAGAGCTACAAAAATCGAAAAAAAAAAAAAAAAAAAAATTCCCCACATTATTCAAACGAAGAATGAAAAATTACGAATAGCAACCTCTAAATATCAAAATTAAGAGCTCCGTTTCAAACAGACTCCTTTTTCCACTGTCCACTAAGTATTCACCCTGTTGTTTTGTTGAATAAAAAAAAGTTGCCTAAAAATGGCACACCCTAATATAAACAATAAACATTTATTATCCTACTTGATATTAATCTAAATTAGTTTACTTTCCTCCAACACGATTTTATATGTATACAAATAGAAATTTATCTTACAATTTAAATAACATAATTCTATATTTAGATAACAGGTCACGAAATAAAAAAATTCATTCACACAATTATAAAATGTATAAATGTTGTGAAAAATATAAATATAAATTCAAGAAAAAAATTAATACATTTCGCGTGAGTTGTAGATGGCATTCGCGTAATCCATGAAATATAATCGTGTCTTTTATATACATAAATAAATAAAAAAATCACGATACGAAGCAATTTATGAAGTCCAACTCGGCACGAAAGTCACGTTATTTTTTTTTCTCTCCTATTTCCTTTTATTTTCTATTTTTTTCCATCTTTCCTTCTCTTTGGTTCGGGTGATCCTTAGGATAAATCCATTGGGAGCCCACTAGATGCCAATTTAATCTCACTTTGTTATTTATTGCCTAATAAATGAGCAGTAGCATTCCGGTATGCTGATAAGAACGTGGCGTTACAGTGTGAGCAAGTCTGTGCAGGTTTGTGCAGGTCTGTACAGGTTAAATGTAACCGATGAAGTTGTGTGTATGCATCTATGTATGTATGTATGTATGGGAAGTACATTGAATATAGTAAATGTTAATGTAAGTGAGGATGAAGCAGTGTGTGAGACATTGGAAAATCCATTGGGAAGATAATAATAATTTATTCACTTACCGGAAATCAATTTTACTTTTGCAACACTCCCACCAAGTCTTTACGTTTGATTATTATCAATGATAATATATTTTGCATTTATTTATTATATTTAAATGCAGGGCGTTAAGAAAATGTGAATATTATTATTCTCTTAGTTTATTTATTATTTATTTTTTTTTTTCCACATCATCGTTTATGCCAAAACAGGAAATGAAAATTCTTTACAGGGGTTGAAATGAAAAATATTTTGCGGAAATGGAACTGGCGAGACTGAGTGGATGTATTGCTCTGTATTTTTTTTTTTTTTTTTTTGTAACAGAGTCTATTCACCCTATCCTTTTGTCTTGACGACTGTATATAAATATAAAAATACATGTATGTATATTGTATGTACATATGTGTATATGGGGTGGATATATATGTATAGTGTATTTATAGATACCGGGTGTTTTTTTTTTGTGATATTTATAATGAATATATTTTTAAAAATATTCACCCTAAGATCAAGTATTTGAAATCGATTTTTTTTTTTTTTTTTTTTTTTTTGGTTTTTATTGAAGAGAAATATAAAATGGCACTTTTTGTTTCGTAATTGTTGGGGGTGGAATCAATGTGAGTATTATTCAAATGAGGAGCATTATTTTTGATGCTTTGTGGGAGTATTCAGAGAGGATTTTACTTATTTTGTAAATGGTTTGTGATAAAAGAAAATTGTGTGGATGAAAAAAAAATTGTTCTTGTTTCATTTTTTGTTTTGGAAACGATTTGTGTATGTTATTTGAGTGAGTGTGGAGGATACTATTTGATGATTTAGTTCCTATCGGCGTATTTTTAATTAAAAAAAAAAAATGAATATATTGAATTTTTACTCAAAATTTATTTAATTAATTTATGTTTGGATTAGGGAAATTAGAAATAATTTTGTATGACTAAATAACATCGTTTGAATGAGAGAGTTAGCAAGGTTGATTTATATTATTCAAATTGCGTGGAAAAAAATTGTTATAGGAGTTATAAATCGACGACATGAATTTATTTTTGTTGATGAAATAAATAATAATTGTTAATAATTAAATTAATTCAAGTGAAGCAATTGAAATTATTACAAAGAGAACAGTTTTGTATAAAGATCCATTGAAAATTTGTGTTGAAATTTTTTTTAATAGTATCTTTGACAAAAAATCAGGTTAAATCAAGGCAATATATTTTGCTTTTAATGAATATTTTCCCTCATTTTGTCAATTCATTTGTATAATTCATGTATAAATTGATGGAAGTATAAATGATTCAACATAAATAAATAATGAAGTTTGAACGAGCTGATTACTTAAGTTAATTTATAATTATTTGAATTGCGTTAAAAAAAAATTGTTGAAGGGATAATAAATCGACGACATGAATTCATTTTTGGTATCAAAACAAATGATAATTGTTATTGATTAAATAAAATTGAATAAAGCAATTAAAATCATTCCATAGCAGAAAATTCTGTATAAAAGTCCTCTAAAATTTTGTATGAAATTTTTTTTCAACAGAATTTTCACTCAATAATTATGTTAAATCAAGACGGTAATTTTAGCTTTTAATAAATATTTATTTTTTCTCATTCCCTGAATCGTTGAAAGTAAAAATTATTCAAAATAAATAAATAATATAATTTGAACGAGCTGATTAATTAAGTTGATTCATAAATATTCAAATTGCGTTCAGAAAAAAATTGTTGTAGGAGTAATAAATCGACGACATGAATTTATACTTAGTGTCAAAATAAATAGTAATTATTTTTGATCAAATAAATTTAAATAAACCAAATAAAATTAAAACACAATAAAAAATTTTGTGTAAAATTCCACTAAAAATTTGTTTTAAAATTTTTTCAACACAATTTCTACTAAAAAATTATGTTAAGTCAATACAATTTTATATGAAACACTCAAAAAGATTAAAAAATATGTCAACAAAAAATTTATTCCCTTTAACAAACAAAAATTATTATTTTCCTGCTTCAACACAAAATTTTCTACAATATGTATATAAAGCACCCTTACAAATAAGAATATTTATGTGGCGAAGCCTTTTATGTTGATGACGCGTACTCAAGGGAGTTGAGTTGTTTTTGCTAGTGAAAAGGGACAGTCTTCACATACGCACAGACACACATACAGACAGCCATTCGTTTGGACGAAACTCATCAGTGAAGCACAACTGTCCACCATCAACAACAGAGTGGCACTCAACCAAAGTCCACAATCCTATAAATAAATAAAAAAATAAATATAAATATACACCTGTGAGAGTGTCACGTTTCAATTCATAATTAAGGGAAAATTGTGGGGATGACGTGTATGCACTTAATCCAATTTTCATTCTGTCTATTTCCACCTACTGAAAAGACTCAAATGAGCACAAAAGATATCCCAAATAAATAAACAAGATGAAGAAATAAATTATCATACGTGACAGCAAAGTGAATCCAAGGGAAAATATAAATAAATAAAAATAAAAAACAATGGAGAGTCAGGATAAAATAAGTGTCCAAAAGGATATAATGAAGACAGAGGAAAAATAAAACGCAAGATAAAAATGAAAAAAAAATAAAATAAAATAAAATAAAAAAAAAAGGTCTGAGTTTTGCGAGACATTTATTTATTCAATGCCACAAACGCTTCGTTAAAACTGTCGTGATGTACATTACAGTACTCTAGAGACAAGACTTGTGAGTTGTATATATGTATGTGTATATAAAAATATATAAATATATACCTACAGTTGTGTTTGTAGAACTTTGAGTGCAAATAATACTTGGAAAAGAGGATTTTTCTTCGTCAATTGTCCTTTGTTTTATCACTTTTCATATTTTTCAATCTGTAGGTTGTGATATATATTTTTGTTTGTTATTATTTATTTTTTGTTGCTCAGAATATTGTGGGTTTTGTCAAGAAATAGACGAAAATGTTACTGATAAATTATATAATATAATAATTATATATAATAAATAGAAAATAATTGGATAAAATTGAATAAATTGAATGAATTAATGAACAAAAATTTTTTTTATTCGTATTTTTTATTGAATAATATTTCTCCATTCATTTTGGTTTCAGGATAATTAAAATATTTACGAAAAAATGGATACGTTGGGCAATTTTATTTTGTTTTTTTTCAAACTGGTGAAAAAATTTATCTGGAAAAATCTTGAACTAATTTGTTTGATTTATTTGAATGAGAAGAGAAAAATATTTGTTTGGTTCAAATAAATCTTTGATATTTTATTAATTTTCAAGTTTGAGATATTATAAGGGATGAGAATTTTGAAAGGAAGGAGGGAGAATAATTGACTTCAACTTTGAAGTGTCGAAACACAAACAAAAGTATTTTTTTTTCTCGAGTTTCAAAAGTTCTTTGCTGCAAGAATTCTTTTCTCTTTAAAACTATGTTTCGTTTCTGATTTTAGATAAAAATTCAATCAGCTAAATGTCTCGCCTGAGTCCAATTGCTTTTCTTGAGTGGAATTTAATGGAGAAAAATAAAATCTGAAGTTATTTTTTCTTCCTGATTGAAATAAAAATTATTGTTTCATAAACAATAAATTGCGAAAGTTTTATTATCATCTTTAGCTTATCTTTAGTATTGTATTATTGATCACCTCCAGTTATTTAGTAATGTAGATAACAAAATAATGAAAGCAATTTAATGAAGATAGTGAAAAAAATATAGAGGGAATTTTAATTCAGCTTTGCAACAATCCAAAAACAAAAATTAGGTTAAATCAAGGTATTATTTTTTGCTTGGGATAAATATTTATTTTTTTTTACTTTGTGAATTTATTTAATGAATTTATATTTAATATAAATTAATAAAAGTAGGCATGATTTAATATAAATGAATAATATAGTTTCAACGAGCTAATTAGTTAGATTGATTTAAAATTATTTCAATTGCTTTAAAAAAAAATTGTTTTAGGAATAATAAATTGAATACTTGAATTGAGTTTTGGTGTCAAAACAAATAATAATTGTTATTGATTAAATGAATCCAGATAAAGCAATTAAAATTGTTACACAGTAAAAAATTTTGTGTAAAAGTTCACAAAAAATTTGTTTCAAAATTTTTTTTTACATAATTTTCACGCAAGAATCAGGTTAAATCAAGACAATATTTTTTGCTTTCAATGAATATTTTTCCTCATATTGTTAATCCATTTGAAGGATTCATATATGAATTATGAAAAGCCAAAATGATTTAAAATAAATTAATAATAAAATTTAAACCATCCGATTAGTTAGGTTAATTTATAATTATTTCAGTTGCGTTAAAAAAAATTGTTGAAGGAGTAATGAATCGACGACATGAATTTATTTTTGATAGTGAAACAAATAATAAGTGTAATTGATTGAATAAAAAAAAAGCAATTAAAATTGTTACACTAAAAAATTTCGTTTAAAAGTCCACTAAAAATTTGTGTTAAAATTTCTTTTATTCAACTTTATTCAACTCAAAAACTATAATAAATCAACACAATATTTGTGTAATTTCAATCTAACATAGATATTATATTAAACACTTTTGAGGTTTAGAAAATATGTCAACACAAAATTTATTCCCTTCAATTAACAGACAAAAATTCAACCTTAAATCCAACATAAAATGTCATCAATTAATCGTAAAATAATTCTTATACTTCAACACAAATTCTTGTGTTGGAATTCGATACAAAATTCACATCAAAACCATCAAACACAAATAATCATCACACTCCTCCACCTCCTCTATATAATCCTCCACCATACAATTACATAAACTCTCCAATAAATAAAATAAAACCCCTCACATTATTTCTTTCAAAGGATTTTCATTTCATTCAATCAATTTGTTTCATACACACAAATTTAATTCTCAACCGCCAGTTTCTATTAACTCTACAAACACATTTCATCTCAACCTAAACATCGATGGAGAATCAAATAAAAAAAAAAAAAACAAAAATGAAATCGACATTTATAAATAAAAAAAATGTAAGAAAAATAGTCTCTTCGCTTTTCGACAGCTTCTCAAATTCCTCCGTTATCATATATTTTCTTCTTCACAGTAAGAAAACTATATTGCCTTATTGTCAAACCTCTGTGCAAAATTTTCTTTAGAATCCCTCTCTCGTTTACTCTCAACAATTCCTCTTACATCCACATTCATCTAAATACACACATACACACAAAAAACAGATATATTCAAAACAATATTTTTATTTCATTTCACCTTTGTTTTTCCTCATATATTTTGCTCCATTTCTCAATCGTGTGTAACAAATCTACATAGTTTTACGTCGACATATAAGGCAACACTGCACATGAGAGAGGAAAAATATATATAAATCAACTTCTCTCACATTCAACGTATTTTATACAGGAAAATTCACGTTATTTTTACATGTACATTCATTTTAAACATACGAAAATACACACGAAGTCCTTGTTTATATTGACACATAAGCGAGAAGAAAAATTGTAAAGCAGTCTGGGAGAATAAAAAAAATTTTTTATATATGTACATAGCAATTTATTCAATTGTGCACAAGAGTTCGTTGTTGTCAGCTGTTTCATATTCTTTTTTTTTTTTTATTTATATTTCATTTATTTATTTATTTTTTTTTTTTTTCGTTCTATTTTTCTTTTTCTTTCTCATGTTCTTGTCTTGTCTTTTTCACATTGTTCATCTCTCTACTTGAAATCCTCACACTCTGTATGGCTGAACAACAAATCAAAAATGTCGTGTGCACACTTATTTGCCCTCAACCCCTATGTATGTGAGGATATTTGTATAGATGTATTTGTGTATATATTCTACACCTTTTCAACTGTCATTTTACTTTCCCGCAGGCTTTATCTCATCACTCTGCTTCATTTTCACTTCATGCATCATAAATATATGTACAGTCGTGATGATATTTTATATATATATATGTTTAACAAAATAAAGTGAAATTGTAAACTATACTTAATTTGAATAAACAACAATATCAGAATAAACAAAAAAATTTACGCTTCTAAATATTTTATAAAAAACAATTGCGAAATTTGGTCGAAAATTCAATTGTTTTTGTTTCGGAAAAAGTTATTTGTGTATTAAGGTCGTGAAGTTGATCTTATTCGCTCGAATTAAACAAATTTCGAGTGTAGCTAAGTAGTAAATGCGGTCAAAAAAGTGACATTCCGTCCATTTGTAGCATCAAAATACAAAAAAATTTCAACTAACTATCATATCATGTTGATCCACGCCAGTTCTCGTCAGTTCTCGTCATTCCGTCGTAGAGAGTGGACGTGTCCCTTTTCTACTCAGGTATAGTGAATCATAGTAAGTGAAAGTGCATGAGTCACTATAGAATGTGATTCAGGCAACAATTTGACTACAACAAATCACGCCACTTAGGCCACTCCCACTATAGTGCGGAACATAAATGTATAAAAAATAAATAGTGTAAGTGAAAAAAAAAAAAAAAAAAAAAAACAATAATTAATACAAGTGAATCAAAAATAGACAATAAAGGCGAAAGCCGTAAAAAATGTACGAATGGGGAAGAAGATTTTACATCAACTTCACCAGAAATAACCCCAAGTAAAAAAAAACAGAAAAAAGAAGAAAAAGTGAATAAAAATAAAATTAACATGGATAATACATCCCTACCATCAACAATGGAAACAGAAAATAATGAAAATAACACCAAAAACAATAGCGATCAACAACAAATAACGATGTTGAGTAAAAATCACAACATCGCAAGAATAAAAAAAATAATAAAACCGAACTTGCTAGTAACAAGACCAAGTAAAAACAAAAGAAAATCGATGAGCAACCCAGATAGTGAAAATGAGGATTCAGATATTATCACTGAATTAATAAAACAAATTGAAGAATTAAAACAAGAAAATCAGATATTGAAAAAAAATATAGAAGCACTGAATAAAAATGGCCACGAAAAAATCATGAGAGACAACAAAATGGAAATAACTAATAACGAAGATCCATCACCACCACAAATAACAGACGATGAAGATAACTGGATATCAATTATAAGAAATAAAAACAAAAACATTAAAAAAACAGAAAAACCGACAACAACAAAAAACAACACACCAAATAACACAAATAATAATGAAGAGAACTCGACATTTACAACAATGAACAACAAATATAAAGAAGCGAGACCACCGCCAATCAAAATATTTCAACAAACCATACCAGACACGATGAATGTTCTGAAAAAAGGCGCAAAAACGGACAACTTCAAAATAAAGAGAATGAGTGACAACCTACACATAGTCAAAGTAGATGATTACAACGACTATAAAAAAACACTAGACGTATTAAAAGACACTAATACACAATACTACACATACACACCAAAACAAGAAAAATGCAAATCATTCCTACTCAAAGGACTAGACAGTTCTTACGAGCCCAAAGAAGTAATGGAAATAATAAACAATATGGAAATACCGAATCTAGTAATAAAAAACGTTACAAGATTCACAACACCAAAATCAACAGCACAAAATAGAACCTTACCATTCTACTTAATACAACTGACCCCTGAAAGCATTGACGGGGCCCTCAGAACAATTCGCACTATAGAAAACCAAATAATATATTGGGAACCGCTAGTAAAAAAAGACATTCTTCAGTGTAAAAACTGTCAAAGACTGAACCACACAGCAGCAAACTGCAAAATGCCATATCGTTGCGTAAAATGCGCAGATAAACACAAACCCGGCGAATGTAAACTAGATGCAAACAAAGGAAAAAACGAAAATAACAAATTATACTGTACTCTATGCCTCGAATACGGACATCCAGCAACATTTAGAGGATGTCCTAAACAAATAGAACTCATGGAAAACAGAACAATAAATAAAAGAAATACACTAGAAACAAATAAACAGAACAATAACGAAGAACACAACAAGAGAAGAACACAAAAACCTTCACCACCAAATCCAAAAGAAAGAAGAAACACATCATACGCAGACAAAGTGAAAACAAATAACATAAACGAAGAGGCGAATGACAAAAATCCAAAAAATATCGACATATTACAGTTATTCCAAAGAACAGAATTAGCTCTACACCAACTGCAAGAACGAGTCGACTATATAACAGATCTATACATAGTAACAAAAGATAAATTAGATATGTTACATGACATATACAGTATAAGCCAAAAAAAGCAGGAATAATGGCTAACCAAAACGCAGAAATAGAAGACAAGATCAAAGTAATAAATCTTAAAATAATTACAATAAACGTGAATTCAATAATACATCATCAAAGAAGAGCATCGCTAATAAATATGGTGAAAAAGGAAAAACCAGATATTGTGATGTTAAATGAAACAAAATTAAACGACAAGCATAAACTGAAAATAATAGGCTACGACATAATAAGGAAAGACCGCACTGGAAATAAAACATCCGGTGGAATAGCAATACTAATCAAAAATCCAATTAAATATGAAACAACAAACATAAATTTATCAAACAACACTCAAATAATAGAAAACTTGAGTATCAAGATAAAACTAAAACACAACAATAATCTGATAATAACATCAGTATACGCTCCAAAAAGAGATCAAAATTTATTCGAAAAAGAATTTAAAAATCTATTCGAAACTTTAAACTTAGATAATACTAATAATTATTATATAATCGCAGGGGATTTCAATGCAAAACACAAAGTTTGGAAAAACGAAGAAAATAACACAAGAGGTAATTATTTAAACAATTGGTTATTCGAAAACGACATGAAATATAGAACAAAATTATATTACACAGATATTCCTACATATCCTAGAGGAAAATCGTATTTAGATATCTGCTTAATAGATCATAGATTAGAAATAAAAACAAATAATAACGAAGAACTTAGAGCCATCCCATACGACAGTGATCACAACGCGGTATCAATACAAATAACTAATCCAATAGAATCAGCATGGTTACTAGAAGCAGTAACAAAAAAACACAACAAAAATTATAAAAAAACAAACTGGGAAGTATTTAGAAATAAAATAAATAAGAAATACAAAACGACAATCCCAGACAACATAAATCTCACAAAAACAGAAATAAATAACTACATAGATGAAATAGAACTAATAATTAACAAAACAATTAATGAAGTAGTACCAAAAATAAAAGACAACAAATGCAACACGGAATGCTACAAAAACAAAAAAATCAAAGAACTAGAAAAATTGAAAAGTAAAACATTAACAGACATAAATAAAATATATAGAGCCTTTAACCATAACAACAATACATATGTAGACAGAATGAAAAATCATCTGAAAAACATAAGAAAACAATTAAAAAACGAATACAAAAAAACAATAAATAAATACTGGGCAGACAAAATTAGTAAAATCCCAACAAATAATTCAACAAAAATGTTTCCAATAATTAACCAAATTTTCCGACCAAAAGGAAAATTGGAAATTGGGAACTTTTTAATAGACCAAAATAAAGAAGAATTAATCACAAAATCAAACATAAATATAGAAGATTGTCATAAAAACGATGATGGCAAATACTTTATCACAGAAACAAAACACAAATTAGCAATACTAGGTACACACTTCAAAAACATCTACGAACAAAACGACAATATGGGCAAACCAGGATTGACATCCATTGTAAATCACAAAACAAACGAAATAAAAAACAAAATAAAAGAAGATGAAAAAAATGGAAAAACAGTAACAACATTTAATAATAAAAATAAAGCAACGAATCCCACAGAAAACTGCGATTATTTTAGTAATTATACCGAAATACATACAATATTCAAAAAATTGAATAATAAAAAATCCTCAGGTCCAGATGGTATTCCAAATATAGTATTAAAAAATTTACCATCTAAAATGATGAGATCATACTGCATCATATTCAATAATGCACTCAACTTATCACATTTTCCTATCAAATGGAAAAAGGCAAATGTGATATCAATAAAA
Source organism: Microctonus brassicae (assembly GCA_918226075.1). Taxonomy (NCBI): domain Eukaryota; kingdom Metazoa; phylum Arthropoda; class Insecta; order Hymenoptera; family Braconidae; genus Microctonus; species Microctonus brassicae. The sequence continues at coordinate 9,575,537 of OW445482.1, forward strand.
AAGCCAAATAAGGATGAAAAAGATCCAAGCAGTTATAGACCAATAAGTTTACTATCTAACGTAGGTAAAGTGTTCGAAATAGTCATAAATAAACTAATTACTAACTTCTGCATAGAAAATAAAGTAATACCAGAGCAACAGTTTGGTTTCCAACCTAAATTGTCAACAATACACGCGATCAACAAATTCACATCAGACATAAATAAAGCCCTTAACAAAAATGAATGTATTGGGGCATGTCTGATTGATTATGAAAAAGCCTTTGACACAGTCTGGATAAGAGGCCTAATTTACAAGCTACACAAACTCAAACTCCCAGATAATCTAATAAAAATGATCTGGAACATGGTCGAAAACAGAAGCTTCATAACAACAGACGGAGAAAACAAGAACGACACAGAACTATACTTGACAAATGGACTACAACAAGGTACGGTAACGTCGCCAAATTTATTCAATATTTACAACAGTAACGTTTTAACTCTAGGCGACATAAACAAAATCACAAACGAACAGAATAATGACGAAACGACAACTAAAGCAATAGCTTTTGCAGACGACTTACTAATATATGTTAAAGGTAAAAAAATATCAGCAATTCAAAATAAATTACAACAAACTTTCGACCTAGTTCAATTTTATAGCGACAGCTGGAAATTGAAAATAAATGATTCCAAATGCGAGACAATTCTATTCCGACCGAAATTAGTAAACGCAAAAAGAGAAGTAAGAAAAAACTGGAAAACATTCAAAATAAAATCACATGAAAATGAAATACCACACAAAAACACAGTCAAATATTTAGGCATACAAATAGATTCCAAATTAACATACACAACACACATAAAAACACAAATCATGAAAGCCAAAAAAGCTTTCCAAAAGCTAAGTAGGCTATTTTACAACATAAACTTGAACAAAAGAACGAAGATAATATGCTACATGACAATAATCAGGCCAATTATCACTTACGGCTGTATAATCTGGTTTAACCAAAATGCATCAACAATGGAAAAGTTGAGAAATTTCGAGCGAAAATGCATGAGAACAAGTTTAAAAATGTACAGAAGTGAAAAAAGTAATTACAAAAGGTATATAAGTAATGAAATAATTTATAATAAAGCCAACATACCTAGAATAGATAATTTCATATTAAAACTAACAAGAAACTATTGGGCATCTTTAATGCACATAGACACTAATAACATAATAAATGAATTGAACACACCAGATGAAAGATATATGAAAGATACACTAAAAACAGGAAACATTCCACCAGAAGCATTCTTACACTTAGATAGATACAACTACATACAAGACAGGAACAATATACCAATAATCTATCACTTATCCAGAAAAGCAAATCAAAAAACAATATTATACGAACAAAATCTTGACACAACAACACCAGATACACGATGGAAATACAATAAAACAATACCCGAAATTGACAGAAATGACAATTACCGGGCAAACAAGACTAAATATTGGTGGCTCCAATAAATAGAATACAATAAAATAATGAACATGACAAAAATTAAATAATAAAAAAAAAAAAAAAATATAAGAGACATACTTCATAATATTATGTTATAAATTGTATATATTGTATATATAACTTTCATTTAAGCAAAACAATTACACATAATCCTAATCTCTGACCTAATCCTACAGTTAGCTCGTAAGTAAAATTGGATGAAGAAAAATAAAATTGGAAAATTGAAAAAAAAAAAAAAAAAAAAAAAAAAAAAAAAAAAAAAAATAATAAAGAAAAAAAAAAAAAACTTAAAAAAAAATTTAGAAAATATAAAAAAAAAATCATAAAAATACTAGAAAATAAGAACAAAAATAGGGAAGTTTTACAACCTTTCTTCACTAAAAAATAAAATATCATGTTTTCTCACATAAAAGTAAGACAAAATAAATATCACGATTAATGTTAAAAAAAAATTAGCACCTAAGAATAAAAACAAAGACCTTACAATGAGAATCCGGAAGGAACATTTTGTATTTATTGAAATAATTAGACATGTAAGCTTTTTGTTTATTTTTAAGCATTTTGTAAAAGAACAATGTAAAAAAAAAAAAAAAAAAAAAAAATTTTTTTTAATTGGTTGAATAAAAAAATAAACATTTAAAAACAAAAAAAAACACGCCAGTTCTCGTCCGATCACTGAAGCTAAGCAACATTGAGCGCGGATAGTACTTGGATGGGTGACCGCTTGGGAACACCGCGTATAGTTAGTTTTTTTTTCCATTCCGAAAAAATGAATTTATAATTATTTATTCACTTGTTTTCGTTCATTTGAAAATCATTGAACCTTTATTTTAACGAGGAATTAATGAAGAAACATATGAAATTTCCAAAAGAGTCGTTCATTTTTTTTTTTTTTTTTTTTTTTTTTTTTTTTTTCATTAAATGTTAGTAAAGCATCTTAAAAATACGTCACCAAATTTTTGAAATTTAATTTATGAAAGTATATCTCATGTTGAAATTTGTCTATTTTTTAAACGAATTTTTCTCAGAATTGGATTTTATAAATTGACGTGACCGATAACTCGAAAATTTATGTATCAATCGAGTTGAAATTCCTCACATATATCTTTAATGCCATGTCTTTCTAGATAAACCTATTTGTTTTCGAAAATTTTTTGAAAAAATAATTTTTTTGAGACCAAAACAGTTGCGTAATTTGGTTAGAGGTTCAGATTTTTCTTATAGTATGTGTGGAAGTGTGAAGTTTTCCACTTTTAATTTTTTTTTTTTTTTTTTTTGAGGTTCATTCAGAAACAACAACATTAACAGATGCTCAGAATTTGGTTTTTTTTCATTTCGAATCAAATTTTGCAACGGTTTTCGTTTCGAAAAAATTATATTTTCAATAAATTTACAAAAACAAATAGGTTCATCTAGAAAGTGATATTATTAAAAATATATGTGTGAAATTTCAACTCGATTGATGAATAACTTAGTGAGTTATCAGTCACGTCAATTCAAAAAGTCTAGTTTTGAGAAAAATGCTTTCAAAAATTAGACAAAATGAGAACTCATTCCGCAACTTCTCTAACTAGAAGTAACATGAGAGCATTTATGAATTTAATGAGCGCTATTGGCTCTACACCAAATCCAATGTCTGCCGACTTTGTAGATATTCTACCTGTATAAATATTTCAAATGATACTGAGACATTTGGATGTCTGTTCATTGTTAAACGCTGCCAAAGTCTCTCGAAAATGGCGGAATGTTTGCCGAGGTGATCCTGATTTAAGACAAACGGTCAAAAACCATCTTCGAGAAGAACGACGGGCAAAACTAAAAAAGACAATTATTCCTGACAATTCCTCAGAAGAAATTGCAACGAATTATAGAAAAATTTCTGATACTTCAACGATGGTTGCTATATTTTTAGATCATTCACCTGAACTAAGTGCAAACCCACCAGTTGAACGAAACTTCGGACCTCGGAAAATACTGGCTCCGAAGAGAAGTTGATTGTAAATTTAGATAGACTTGTAGATTTAGAGTAGAATAAATACAGAATAAGTTGACAGTTGCTGGCCAGTAACAAAATATTATCAAGTAAATTATAAGTGGCATGAATACACAAATTCAATTGACGAAAACAAATGAATCTTGAATAATTTAGATTTATTTCGGAAACAATGCTCTGCATGATAATAGATCAGCAATAAAATATCAGTGTGTCAAGTATCAATGACATAGCTCAAAGAGTCAAAGTAACGATAATAATCGTTGTCAAATAAATTATTGGAGATAATGTTATATTTTTGGCGCCGCCAAATGATGATAGATTCCTATAGAACTCGACGAAATGAGACGTTTTTGAAGAATGAAAAATTTCGATATCTTGCTTAGTTTTCGAGATATCGAAACTCTAGAATTAATTTTTTTATTTTCAATTCAATGCTATTCTTGATAATTTTCGACGAAATAAAGACTTAACCCTTTCGCTGTGGAGCGCTTAGAAATGAATTACTCTCTCAGTAGCCGGCTTGAGAGATAAGGTTTATATCCGAGCGCCGAAAAGCGCTGTTCAGAGCGAAAGGGTTAACAAAGTCTTATTTCGTCGAGGAAAGTATGGATATAAACGAATGATGTTTGTATGTACGTCTCAAAACAAATTTTACCGTCACTGTCACACTATAAGGAAATGGAATTCAAACTATAAATGTAATGAGACACAAGATTCCTAGAAATCAAAATTTTTTCTTTACATTAAGGAATCTTATACTTTAAGTAGGGTCCCCATTTTAATACAGGGAGAAGATGAACAGAAAATGCACTATTCGTTCAAATTTATATTCATATTTGATATTTTCTATCATTATGGTGTTGTGTTCAGTAAACAAATTTGATAAGGGCAATATCATCAATGATTTAGAGAACCAAAACAAATTGCTGAAGAAGAGCATTGTATGTCGTAGAACACCAAAGCTTCTTCACGCATACATGGCTTTGTTTTAGTACAGACAAAATGTATTGAAGAAGTTTGAAGACGATGGTTCTCAAATCATGCAATTCCTTTTGGATTCTAAGCGCGTTTATCCAGGTTATGTAAATGGTGAATTGCATGAAGGATTAACTTTGAAAGAAATAGATTCACCTTCATCATCAGTAGAAGATACACTTCTGCTTCCTCCTGAAAAAAGGCCTCGACTTGATGAAAATGTAGATGAAGTAATATAGACGATTTTGATATTGAAACAGCAATACAAAACGACGCCTCTAGTTCAGAATCAAATTCAAATGATTTATTCTGGAGCGAAAATTATTTAACACGCGTTGAAAAAAAAAAAAAAAAAAGAGTTGACTTATTATTGAGTTCGGCGAAAATTGAATTTTTTTATTTAAAACAATAAATAAATAACTAATCCTCTTCCTTCGCGTGTGTGGAACGCAACTGATGATACCTTCTCGTGGTGCGATTTGGGCAGTGATAAATTATTTCATAAATTATTTCATGAATTAATATATCTTTGGCGAAATGTTCATATTTGTTTACATACTGTCGCTTCACATTTATTCAAGCCCCCCCTTCCCTTTCGCCCCTGGACCTCAGTCTATATCCACACACATACCTACAAACAGATTATTTGTTTACATTCATACTTTCCTCGATGGAATAAAACGTAACAAAGTCTCATTTCGTCGAAAACTATCAAACATAGCATTGAATTAAAAATAAAAAAATTAATTTTGAAGTTTCGATACCTCGAAAACTAAGCGAAGTATTGAAATTTTTTATTCTTCAAAAACGTCTTATTTTGTCGAGTTCTATAAGAATCAGTCATCATTTGGCGGCACCGGAGAAATAACATTATCCCCGCTATTTTGTATAAAAAAGTCAATAGAAAATTTTTTTTACATTTTAGAAATGTGTATGTAGCGGGTGTGATATCGTTAAGGGATATGCAAATGTATTGAACCCGACCAGCGAACAAATGTATCAATTCAACGTAATTTTATTAACAAAAAAAAATATTATATAGCGATTAACAGTAAGTCATACAGAGACTGAGAGACGTGTTGTCTATAACGCAGTGCATTGCTGACTGCCTGAATATTATATTCATAAAATTAAATTAGTCGAGAAGCGACTTGTTAGAAGAATTCGGTGATCGCTCGTTGCGATACCGAATATAAACAAAGCGAGGAATGCAGCTACGACAAAGCGCTGCATGTATTCATAATCCCCCCTCATGAGCAGTATTTCTACCAACCTATTCCTTTCTTCACATGAAAATTACGAAAAAAGGCTTATTTTCGACGGAGCCAAACTGGCGTTACCCTCTAAATAAATTACTTATATTTTTATCCAAATAAAAAAATTACCTCTCACAAATTTCGTTAGCTTTCTATCCAAACTAAAATTCTACTTATGAATTTAAACATTCCCTCAATAATTTTCCCTCATTCCTAAAAGTGTACTAATAAATTTTCTTTCTCTTATAATTTCCTCATTCAATACTTCATCTTTATTCACTCTTAAAATTCATAATTCCCTCTTTCACATCATCATAATTCCATATAAATAATATTTCTTTAAAATAAATTCATTCCTCTCACATTGCAACAATAATATACTTATAAATAAAAACCCACTCCTCATGGATATTAAAGCCTTGTCCTTTTATTTTTTCTCCAATCCTCTTTCACCTTTCTCACTTGTCCACGTCAGTATTCAATTTTGTTTCTATTTATTTTTCATTTCGTTATGTTTCAATACTTTGATAATCCTCAAAAAATAAACAACTTGTCACTGGACATCGACAAGCAAAGCCGATTCATTATTTTACAGCAGTTGAACAATAATAAACAATGGCAATCAATAATCAATCGAAAAATTTAATACGACACGTTAAATCCGACAGTTGGACAGTAACATATTGTTGATTGTCATGATTGAACAATAGATAACTTCAATTAAATTCCTTGTCCAAATATATTTTTATTTTATTTTTTCTTTTTACATTTTATTTTTTGCCATTTAAAAATAATGATTAAAAATAGAATGACAATAAAGACGATGGAATTGATATCGAATGTTCAAACTCATGACTGTTACAAGATGAGATGAGGGAGTTACGTAAAAAGGGCGTTTTCAATAAGCATTGATCTCAATAAAGTGGATAGACGGCAATCCAGTCGGCCGGTTGGATCTTAAGGATGGGCCTTAAGTTGAGTGATCCAACAAATGTTCAGTGAGTCGTAAGCTTACTAAATCCTGCACCCTCATCGCTCACTACTACTTTCTCCACTTGTCCTTCAGACTATGTGTGTATATACAGTCTGAAGTGTCAAGACCCTACCAACCACTTCAACGATATTATTCCTTTCTTCCTTCTTCTTTTTTTTTTTTTCTTCTTGGTGAAAAGCCATCTACCCTCAAGGACTGGCAACATTATCCATGGAATGAATGTGTTCTCCCGCATGTTGCCATCAACTGAACGGCAACAAGGGTTGGCGATTGTATAGTATAAAGACTCTGTCGACATTGTTTTTACGAGTGTGCATGTAGTAATATACGGAGACGCAAATACATGGAGATATTAATGTTGTTTTTTTTTTATTTCTATTATTCAATGGGAAAATATTATTGCTAGGGGGCTTGATGAAGATTATTCAATTTTATTGATGGGTTATTTTAGTGGATTAATTCATTTTGTAATGAAAATGATACTGGAATTTTTTTTTTATATTTTGAATTGTTCATTTTGCTGAATAAAGTTAAATTGATTTTTTTTTTTATGGGGATTTTTATTTATTGATTGATAATTGAACAATTTTTGATGGGCAATTGAGAATTAATTAGGGGTTGAAATTTATTATTGATGTAAAGTTAAGTGGATATTTTGAATTTTATATTGAATTTATTAATTTTTATAAATATTTATTTTATGTCCTCATAAAAATTTTATTGTTATGTTTTTTTTTTACTATTTATTTGAAAAATTAATATTGTTGAGGAATTGGGTAAAAGTTATTTATGCTATTAAATTAATTCATTTGTTAATGAAATAAACATTAGAATATTTTTTAATATTTTAAATTTTTTGGTTCAGTTAAACAAAGTCGTTTTGACAATTTTTCATGGATAAATGATAATTAATTATAAATAATAGTCAATTATCATTGCTGGATTTTTTATTAAATAAATTAATATTAAATAAAATTCTCATTTTATAAATAAATAATTCATTTATACCTAAAAATTAATTCTTCATTATATTATAAAATACATTCAATAAATTCAACTACAATTTAATATTTTTATTCGGATTTAAGAAATATTTAAATAAATGACGAGTATTTTATTGAAATTTTTGCTGAAATGTACTTAATAAATTATTAATAAATTATTTTTTCCAGTGCAGATTGGATAATATAAATGAATAAAATATGAAATGAATATTTAATATTCAGTGAAATAAGAGAAAAATTTATTTTTAATTTATTATATTAAATTTTAATTGCAATGGAATATTTGAATATACAAAACAGTATAATAACGTGTTGTGAATTATTTCAAAAATTATAATGCAAAATGTAGATACATGTTTATACGCCACGACGTGACTTTGATCAATTTCGAAAATTTTAATAACATTAAATTAATTTAAATGAGTTACACTGTACGCGAGACTTCTCGTTAAACAAAATAAAGTAAATATATACAAATGCATACATACATATTTATTAATTTGTCTGAATGTATAACGTATATATGTATATATTATTAGTAAATTACTTTGTACAACATACCATTAATTATTTGTAAATTATTTTTATTTTAATTATATTTCCCTTCTCTATGACAGTGAAAAATAAATGTTCATTATGAGATTTTTATTTGAAAAATTTTCTTTGTGCAATTTTATTATTGTAGGAAATTTTTAATACTGATTATGAATTTTAATTTTATATTATTTTTATTTTATTTAACATTTGAATAATTTATATTTAATTAATTGATTTTTTTTTTTGGCTTGAATGAAAATTTGTGGATTATTTCAGAATTTTTTTATTGATGGTTTACAAGAAAATTTTCATAAAAACTGTAATCAATTATTATTATGAATTGAAAAAATTTTTCGAGGAAAGTAAAATTAACATTATTAATTTACAATAAAAAAAAATTATGATAAATTTTTTCTTTCTCTTGAAAAATGCGTGAATAATAATATATATTTTATTCAATCTTTTCAATAACAAATTTTGACAAGCAATAAAAAATTGAAAAACTAGACAATAAAAAATTTCGTTAACTCAACAAAAAAATTGTGTTAAAATATTTTGTACACAATTCTTACACAAAAATTTCTTCAAGTCAACACAATAATTCGATTAAACATAAATATTACATTAAACATTTGCAAATATTAAAGAAATGTGTCAACACAAAAGTTATCCAGGATATTAAATACGAATTTTGTGTTAAATTTAACATAAAAAATGAATTCAATACAAAATAATTTTTTTGCATTAAATTAGCATTGAAAAAAAAATAATAAAAATTTTCATAAAACTACTACAATTAAAATCACAAATAATACACGAAGAAATTTATATTTTTAATTTTGAATATCAAATAAAATTGAATTAAAAATATTATTCATCTTCAATTATCATCATTTGTTTTCATTTGTTCTAACTAAATTTCTCTGCCATATTTATTCAACGTATAATTGGACAAAATAGAACTACACATGAATGGTAAGTTTCATGGTAATTGGGGGAAACCACTAGAATTGGTGGTATCATTGCAGGTGTCGAGTGTAGAGTGTGTTTATCGCGCGACAACTAAGTTTCAAACGCGGCCACCCCTTGCACTCTTCCCCCTCGCCTCACTCATTTCCTTTATCTCTCCTTGTTCTTTACTCACAACGCTTTTCCGACCTCAACAGTTGATCCTCGGGAATTACCGACAGCCATATCCTTTGCTAAAGTTATGTAACTCTCAAGAGAATGAACGAGTTCTAGTAATGTCCAGAGAGCCATGGATAAGAGAGTTGCATCTGTACGACGTAACTCGACGTTGAACTTGGATTAATGTGTACACACAAAGTGGTGGAAAGACTCATATGAAATATCTGTGACGTCTTAACTGCTCGATTTAGAAATTATAGTCACGTATAAATTGATAGGAGTGAATATAAATATTCAGAGAATTTAATTGGAATTTTTTTTTGATTATTTAATCTGATATAACATGATTTTATTTTGTGTATTGAATTTTCGGATTTTGTTTAGTACCATTGACAATATTATGGGTATAAATATTTTGAGGAAAAGTCCACTAAGAATTTGTGGTGGAAATTTTTCGACACAATTTTTACTCAAAAATTAGGCTGGAGAAACTCAATTTATTTATTTACTTTTGATAAATATTTTTTTTCATTTTGTAAATTTATATTTATATTGATGATAGCGGAAATCATTTAATATTAATGAATAATATAGTTTGAACGAGGTGGTTAGTTAGGTTGATTTATGATTATTTAAATTGCGTTAAAAAAAAATTGTTGTAGAAGTAATAAACAAATGAACTCACATGAAGCAATTGAAATTGTCACACAGTAAAAAATTATGTGTAAAAGTCCACTAAAACTTTGTGATAAAATTTTTTTTACACAACTTTCGAGTTCGATTGAATTCAATTCAACACAAATCTAAAATTAAACACGCACAAAGATTCAAAAAATGCCTCAACACAAAATATATTTACCTCAACAGACAAAAATTCAGTATAAAATCTAACATAAAATATTCTTAATCAAAAATTATTCTTCTCCTTCAACAAGAATTTTCATTGGACTTTTACACAAAATTTTTCTCTCCTGTTTATACAGTATCTAACACCTACATATCTCCCCTGAAATGAATATATACATGAATACTATGACGTTAGACGTAATAAGCGCGGAGGGTTGCCAACAGTTTGAATTGAACGATGGAGTTTATATGATGAGCATATTCCTGACGTAGTTGCCAGAAAGGGTAACATGCCCACAGAGCGATTCATTACTCCAACATGTCCGTGGCTGTCTCCACCCTACCGCCCCTATCTCCAACGCCCTTTCACATTACACTTCTAGTTTAGTCGTCGTTGGCCTACAACTTTCCATATATATGTATACATTTACATAAAGCGAAGTAAAACGTCGATCGATTCACTTGCTTCGGCTTCTTATTCACCATTCGCACCCTCTGTTCGCGCGCATTTATACACGCGATGAGTATTCCACTTCAATTCTATTTTCCTTCTGCTATTTTACATCTCACATATCTATCTTTCACACCCTTTTACCATTTTTCACCTTTCATTCCTTCTTCAATTTAACAATCTCCCATCCCTCTATTTCTTGCTTTGTGAAGTAGCCTTCAGTCTTTATTTGTTGATCTGAATTATATAATTATAATTGTTTGTACGATTTATCCAACTTCTTGAATGGAAAATTTTCTGAGGAAACTAATTCGTTGCTTAAAATAGTACCTTTACTTATTTACAATGATTAATACGAAACGGAAAGCTGATCCTCAGTGAATTAAATTAATTAATTTAATTTGTGTCTTTCATTATTTTTTTATTACTGTAAGTAAACTATGACGATGAAGGCAATCAATTTCTTCTTTTCACATACACATACACAGTGTTTAATTAGCCTGGGACATACCGATATTTGATAGAACATTACACATTTTGAGTTACTTTTTAATATAGACTGCTGTAAATATTACGCGAATTAAGAATATATTTTACGCTGCTGCAGGGTAATAAATGAGAAGAATCATTTATAACTCGAAATACGCTAAATTATACTAAGTAAATTGTAAGTCAGATAATTTTCACAATGTTCAACGCTAAATTTTTACCCTCTTCCGCATAGAATTTATCCTAACGGTACGTTAATGTGGAAAAAAGTTACACAGAATCCGAGTATTTTTTACTACACTTTACAGGGTAAATGGTCGATAATGTTCGATTCAGTTCGGGTTTTTTCGGTCGCGTGACAAATGAGCTACTGCGTTTTTATCGCCTGTTCATCCCATGAGCCTCGGCAGTTACTAGTCAGTAATAATTACAGCCGATAGGTGGCCAAGTTATCTATATTTCTCTCACAAAGATATGTACAGACAACGAAATATATTGTGTAGCTCTTAATTTTAATGTTAAGAGATGTCGCATCGTGATTTTTGGTTTTCTATTTGAATAACATGGAAAAGTTTTTTTTTATCGTTGGAATTTTGTAGCTTACGAAACAATGGACGAATTCAAATGATCAATATATATTCTTATAGGAAATTGAACACTCTACAAAAAAAGTATCTTACAATTTTTTCATAACTTTTACTGTTTAGAAGATATCGGAGGTTAAAGTTTGAAGAATTCAACAAATATTCTTTGTTACTTTTGAATATTATAACTCATAGACGAATTAATATTATAAAGTGCTCAACATACATCTTTATAGGAAATCGAACGCTCTACAAAAAAGGTCTCTTGGGGTTAATCGATTACTCTAACCATTTAAAAGATATTCGCATTCGAATCTCTGCGTACTGATTTTAAGAGTTTTCTAATAAATATTTTAAATTTGTCCACTCAAGTCATGAATGCGAATATATCTTCTTAATGATTAGAGTAATTGATTAACCACAAGATACCTTTTTTGTAGAGCGGTTAATTTCCTACAAAAATATATGTTGCGCACTTTATAATATTCATTTGTTTATGAGTTATAAAATTTAAAAGTAACAAAGAATATTTGTTAAATTCTTCAAACTTTAACCTCTTATATCTTCTAAACGGTGAAAGTTATGAAAAAATTGTAAGATACCTTTTTTGTAGAGCGTTCGGTTTCCTATAAAAACATTTATTGATTATTTGAATCCGTCCATTGGTTCGTGAGCTACAAAATTCTAACGATAAAAAAAAAATTTTCCCATGTCATTCAAATAAGGAAATCAAAAATTACGATGCGACACCTCTTAACATTAAAATTATGAACTGCCCTTTTCACAAGCTTATTTTTTTGTCACCTTGAACAATATTTTCGTGATAACAAGAGAAAAAAAAATCAAAAGTTTTTTTTGGCCCACCCTAGCATAATGTAATTTAATACTCAATAAATAATTTTTTTTTTAAACTTTTTTATTTCACAATTAATAAATAAAAACATTTTGAACCAACTTTAGTATATGTGTTTTGATATTTATTTTTATACGATATTGATATTTATATTCATTAATATACTTTCCCACAAAATTCATTAAAACATATTTCGTTGGTCGATTAATTAATACAGATTAAATAATATGAAATATTTTTTGCAATAAAAAAAAACAATCTACAATCGATAAAATTAAACAAATGATATGTATCAATTTTTCTCTCCATTAGGGGTACTTTTTATCAAGCTTAGAGTGTAAAAATAATTCGAACAAATTTTACTTCCGCGAGGGGTAAAATTTCCTATCACATATAGTAATATCTGTCCCAATTGCGATTATGTCTCAAAGTTATTCAAATGCAGGGTAAATATTGCGCCTCATTTCAGTCGAATTTTCACTCAAAAATGTTCTCAGTGTAGTTCAACAAACAAAATCTAAATAAAATGTACAAAATGATATAAAATTTTGAATAATTCAATAAAACAAGGCTGTAAAAAATATAAAAAAGTAGTCTAAAGTATCCACCAATGTACGCGTAATGCGTTTATGTCTTTAAAGAATATGCCAACGACCTCAAAGTCTCCAAAGTAAATGGATAATATTCTTGCATCTGCTTACTAACGCCAGAGGCGCACTGTTGTTTCCTTCTTTGCTACTCATCTCGTCTCAGCTTACACCTTGTATTTTTCTTATCCATCTTATTTTGTATATCGTTCCCGGGCACGTTCGTTTGAATTGATTTTACACGATAGCACGCAACGACGGTTATGTACAGTATAGAAATTTTTGGGTAATGGCAGATTGCGAGACATGAAGAAAAACTGAGAATAAAAGATAACGAGAGAGAAGAATAAAAAAATATACTCGGTAAAATAATAAGTTTGTAACATGGGGAAAAAATTTTAAAAGAGTACAAAATATTTCCAATTAGTTGTAATTTTATTTTATTTTGTTCCATCAAAATAATAACAACAACAACAATGAAATATGGATTAAAAAAATATTACTACAAAAAAAAAAAGTTTTATTCATATTTATATTTTGATATATACGTGACGAATTTTTTTTTTATTGTTAATATTGAAATTATGTTTGGGAATATTTGTTCATGAAACATTGACGAATATTTTTCAAGTTTTTAAAAAATATTTTTTGGTTGGTCGAATTTCGAGGATGGGAATAATTTAGTTTCTGAGAATATAAACATTTGATGTTTCGAAGTTTCATTTTTTATTTAGAATTGTCAATTACAACTGTCAGGAAAGTCTTCGTACATACAAATTGAATTAACTTACTGTAGTGTATATATGTATATATAATCTTGGATTTCAATTTGGAGATAACATAAGTGAATTATAAATGATGTTATTGATTGTCAGTTCGAATTGCATCGATTTAGTTTCAACTTATTCTCGGCATATATGTCACGTAAATTTCATATTCGTAAAAATACCAAATTTTTTCTCATTTCAAAAATCGAATATTCTCATGAATATTCAATAATTGTACTTTAATTATTCATAATTACGAATTTAAAACATCAAATATCATTTCACTCATGTTGAATATTTTTTTACTCCAATTTTAAAACCTTAATGAATGTATTTCACAAAATGGCAAGTATAACGGTTTTCGTGACACCGCTAGATGACGATGTATTTTTGTAAATTACGACGAAATATGACTTATTTGAAGAATAAAATTTGTCGATATAATCTCGCTCAGTTTTTGAGATATTGAAACTTAAAAATTAATTTTTTTATTTTTAATTCTATGCTATGTTTGATAGTTTTTGACGAAATAAGACTTTGTTGAGTCCAATTTCGTCGAAGAAAGTATAAATGTAAACAAATAATCTGTATGTACGTCTCAAGACAAATTTAACCGTCACAGTTGCACTAGAAAATGGAATTCAAACTATAAATGTAATGAGACACAAGATTCCTGGAATTAAAAATTTTTTGTTTACATACTATTTGTTTACATTTAGGAGTCTTATACTTTAAGTGGAAATGGCTCCAGCTCCCACTTCCATACAGGATAAATATGAACAAGAAATGTACTATGTACACTATTTGTTTACATTAATATTCAAATTTTATATTTTGTTTTGGCGAAATTCTCATCTTTGGCGAAATCATCGGAATTAAATTCAATTTGTAGTTTTATCTAAAATAAAATATTACTATATTATTTTTATTTTTAATCTTATTTTTAGTATGGGGGCCTCGGCCTCTGGCCCCCACTCATTATTAAATTAATGAATAAAATGATTTGTCAAAGCTGCTGTCTCCTCAATTTTATATTCTTTATATATATTCATGAAAAATCCATTTATAAGAGAAAAAGAAAATGTCGTTGAATTATCGACATTGATAAAATTAAATTTCTACTTCAGCTTCATCATTTTGCTCATAGCAGAGCATTTATTCCTCCTTTATTCACATACATAAATATAACGCACGTATATACAAACGTAAAATGTGTCAAATATATTTTAAATTGTAGCAAACTATAAAATTTAAATTCAAAAGTACGTGAATAGAATAAAAATGTTCGTTACACTAAATTTCATGCGATCGAAATATAAATAAGAATTTTATTTTCCATATTACTGTAAAATATGGAAGATTATATTGAGAACTAAATATGTAAAAGTATACATGTATATAAATTACAATCGAATAATTTGAATACGATGCAAATATAAATGTGTATTTATATGCCAAAGTATTCCAAAGGTCATACATAAATAAATATAATTGCAGTTGTATCAAATGAAACGAATATGTTGGAAATAAACTTGCGTTGGAATTTAGTATTCATTTATAATTCACGTATGTCAAATATATAAAAGATTAGAATATTATATTATACGTTGTATAATATTCGTGAAAATTTTATGAAATTAATTGATGAAATATTTTCATTCATGTATAACACGGTGTGGAAAATAACCACATAAAAATGGTATTGTACGAAGCTTTTTATTGGACAAAAAATCAAATGTGGTAGCTTTTGCAGTATTACATATGTAGTATAGTGATCATTTTATATGCACAAATATTTATTTGTTTATATGACATTCATATAACTATGTGGTAAAGTTGATGTTTCTATTTAATATTTTGATTTTTTAATTTTGATGAGTGTTTTTGTTGGTTTAGGAATTAGTGACTCATTTTTGGACTTGAAGTAACAATATTTTGTGTCTTTTTTATTAGTAGTTTAAACGATTTGTTATATAGTAATATTTTGTATAAAAAGTCCACGGAAAATTTGTAGTGTATTATTTTTTTTCATAATTTTTATTCAAAAGTTATAGGTTGAATCACGACAATATTTTTGGCTCTTAATGAATATTTTCCTTTTCTCATTTTGGAAATTCACTTGAGAAATTCATATTTAAATTGATAGTAATTAAAATGATTTAATATAAATAAATGATAAAGTTTAAGTGAGTTGATTACTTAGATTTATTTCTAATTATTTAAATTACATTAAAAAAAATTGTTTTAGCAGTAATAAATCGATAACTTGAATTTATTTTTGGTATCCAAACAAAAAAATAATTGTTATTGATTAAATAAATTCGAATACAGCAATCTAAATTGTTAAACAATAAAAAATTTAGTATAAAAGTCCACTAAAAATTTGTGTTAAAATTTTTTTTTATACTATTTTTACTAAAAAGTAGTTGTAAATCAACACAATATTTACTTGCATCGATACGTCACAAAACTTATATTGAACACTCTCAAATTTTTATAATTTTTCTACTTTAATACAAAATTCTTTCATCAAAATTTAATATAAAATTTGAGATGAAAACAGTTAACCAAAAATTATTCGTGTACTTTTACAAAAAATTATTCATCGCGTATATAATTGTTATCTATAAATTTACACAATCTATTTAGGCCAGAACGGATGCACGTTTTCTTTGATCGAATTTGTTCATAATCCCATCTCAAATGCAACGATATTTTCCGCACATCCTAGTGATAATTTCTCATATTTTATTTATTCAGCAGTTTCATTGGCCGCAATCGACTGCTCAGAAATACGAACAGTATACGAGTTTATTTCAATGAAGAACTCTAATCTAATACAAAATATTTCATTCTGTTCAAATACTAATTTTAGTTATCAAATTATAAAAATAAAATCAAAGTGCCAATATCTATTTTTTCATCAACCGATTCTGACAAGTCCAAACTTACTAAAAACTCGACTTTATCTCCTCAAATATATGCCAAATATCCATCAAGGTGATGTGCTATATCTCCACCGAGTTTTAGTCCATAAAAAAAAAAAAATATAAATAAAAAATCTATAAAATTTATAAATTTTCCACAATAATAAATTTCACAACACATTTATTCATCAACGATTTTTTCGCCCTACCTAAATATTCCACTTTCTCTCATAACCTCAAATATTTCAAAAACAATAAACATAAAAACCTCTGAATAGCGGCCACTAAAATTTTTCAAAAATATCTATTATACGAAGTTCCAGATATAAAAAGCATCTAAAAACGAACAAACTGACCGTTATTAGATGCCGGCCGTTATTGGGAGGTGACCGTTAATGGAATTTTTCCTAAATTTTATCTAAAATCCGTACACATCCGCAATCAACATACATTCAACATACTACTGATGTCATTTCATTGCTTCGAGCTTTTAAAAAACGACAAATATGAAAACCTCTGAATAGCGGTCACTAAAATTTTTTCAAAAATGTCTATTATACAAAATGCCAGACATAAAAAGCATGTAAAACAAATAACTGACCGCGATTGGATAGTGGCCGTCATTGAGAGGTGACCGTTAACAGAGTTTTTGCTAAATTTTATCCAAAATCCGTACACATCCGCAATCAGTATACATTCACCATACTACTAATGTCATTTCATAGCTTCGAGCTTTTAAAAAACGATAAACATAAAAACCTCCAAATAGCGGTCACTAAAAATTTTTCAAAAATGTCTATTATTCAAAATGCCAGACATAAAAAGCATCCAAAACGAATAACTGACCGCAATTGGATAGCGACCGTTATTGAGAGGTGACCGTTAACAGAGTTTTTGCTACATTTTATCCCGAATCCGTACACATTCACAATTAACATGCATTCAACATACTACTAAAGTCATTCCACAGCTTCAAGCATTTCTAGTGCTGTTGAAAAACAACATTACACATGTTCTACTTCGAAATTAATATTCATTTGTATAGAGAATATTAATTAATTTTATATGTACATATATTCGGAAAAGTTTAACCAATGCTACGTATGCATATACGTCACGCCTGTCTGTACTTCATTTCACCCAGTGAACACAGACTTCATGGTTGAACTACAAATAATAAAGTGGAGCATGCAAATATTTCTGATGGTGAATACACTTTTCTACCCATCACATCCAATATAAACTCAAAGGTGTACAAAACCTGGCCATCATCCAAAGCTTTTCCATTCGACTCAACCATGCGTTTCACGATTCATATTTGTATCGACTATTCCCTTTATAACTAACATATATAACAAGTCTTTTCACATTTTTCTACTCATCAAATAACACTCTATGTCTTTTTGTATTTCACTAGAATATTTTATGTTTCGTACATACATATGTGTATAAAGACCCAACATATTTTACGTCTGACTAAAGCAATGCTGCATCTCGTGCGCGTGTATTTATTGATATTTTACTCATTTCACTATATAACTTTGATATAAAATAGCTACTAAAAGTTTCTAACTATTTTTTATCTAAATTTTTATTTTTTTAATAAATATGCAGAGTATTTTACCCTCGATATGCAACGCTGTACGCTCTTATTTCCATCCATGTAATATGCAGTGAGTTGGAAAATTGTCTGTCAATATATATATTTGATGCTTTCGAGTCATTTATTTCAATTACGTTCAGTAATTTAATTTCATAAATTAAGTAATTATTTTTTATAACTACATTCATGAATGTAGAATTATTCGTCTTTGAAAATTAATTGATCGAATTTTATTTTAACTTGGGTTGATAATAATTCAAAATTTCACATGAAAAATGAAGGAAAAAAAATTGAAATATCAAATTTTTAAATATGGAAATTTTATATGCTCGATTAATTCAATAAACATTTGAATTTGTTGATGAAATAATTTTAACGAATTAATAATCAGTTTGATAAGATTTTTATTGATATAAAAATTAATTTTTTCGATGTGCAGAATAAATGTGAATAATCGAAATGAAAAATTTAGTTAAAAATTATAAACTTTGTTGTCTTATTTTATTTGTCGATGAAAAAATTTATTTGGTTATTTATATATATAAAAATAAATATACTTATTTTATTTTTATTTTAATATCGAATGATGTTCAGTATTTTTTTTTTTTTTTAGTATAAAAAAGGCATTGAAATGCATTAGATAAAAAAAATATATATTTTTATAGTCACAAGACTAAAAGTGAAATGTACGTGTGAAAGTAGAAAGGAATACACTGTTGACTTCCTGTCCACTGATGCGCTCGTGTACATATCAAAATGTAGCTCATTCAACTAAAAATATAACTATATTTGATGCAATATTTTTTTTCTTTTATTTCACGTTTTCACTTTGACCTACCCAACACGTGGACTTTATTACTCGTATTTTCATACCTCGGTCTCTCAAAGCCTTATACTCACGTTCTATATATCATATTGCACTCTATCCACTTTAATATCTGATGTGATCATACATTTTTTTTTATTATTTCCATTGCTTTTCACATGAAGTCACATCAATAATCAACTCGGCACGAAATATTATTTTTCATCGATATATATATTTGTCATTTGAAATAAATTATTAATTGGCATGTAAAAAATGTTGGATACTATTTTTACAAGTTGAATTTATCAAAAATATGTTATTGATTAATAATGAATAAAAGTAAGATGAAAATAAAAGAAATATATTTATTTATGACATTACTTCACGCGAAATGAGAATGGAAATATAATTTACATTGCAGAGTAAACAAAAATTCACAGCATTTTTATTTTTATTATACTGACAAAGAACTTTTGAAACAAATTCATTTATTTGAGTAATTTTTTGTATTTCATTTTGCACCAATACCGAAGAGTACAAAGAAACTTTGTTTTTTATTCTCTCTGTGTAAATTTTGCATTTATTGACACAGAGTAAATTGTGCAGATTTATGATATACAAAGTAAATAATTGAAAGCACGGATCATTTCATTTTTTATTAATTTTTAATGAACATTATATTCACTATTCACTTTATGAACAGCCAATTTTTAGTTACATTAACGCTTTACATCCTTTCCTGAATATTTATATTATAACTTTAACTCAACCCCGAGACAGTAAAAAATTTCGTGTAAAAGTTCACTTAAAATTTGTTCTTTTATGCGTCCAAACAATTTCTAATTTTATCATTTCACAACAATCAAATTATCACAGCAAATAAATGTTAAATTTGTGATAAATAAAAATGTGACACAACATTAATAAAAAAAAAATTTAAGCATACAAAAAATAACAAATCCCACCTCTCAATAGCAGTCATTTTATTTGTTTTCAGATACTTTTTACGTCAGGCACTTTGTATAATAGATATTTCCGAATATATTTTGCGGCCGCTATTCAGAGGTTTTTATGTTATTGTTTCTAAAATGTTTCCAATAAATACATAATATATTTTTCAAAATGAAAAAATAATAGTGATAAATAAAATAATAAAATAAAATAAAATACATATTTAATAATGAATTATTTTTATATAATATGAATTAAATAAAAATAATAAAGTTTGAAGTTTTGTTACGATGTGTATGCAGATTAACGTGAATCACACCTGCTCTTTTTAAAAGTGCTCATGGCAATTCTTGGGACATTTATATACACGACCTCCCACACTATTACAATTTGAAAATACAGAACGCCGAGCGCAGCTGGAATGGAATAAGAAGATTCATCGAATCAGAATTCGGCGACAGCTGCCTCTCCGCTCGAACCATCGCAGTGAAGTTGAATCTCTTCGATCCCATCAACATTTTATGGCGAAATAGCGGTGAAGAGTGAAGACAGACTGGATTTGCCGTGGGCTGAATGTGTGTATCTACACATCTACGTTTATTTTATACGATCTTTCATTGGATGGGGAAAATAAGTTGAACCTTTTATTCACCGAACAATACTTGTTTGCATATATTAATGGATAAATGAGCTCATTAGTTATGATAATGAGAATAATTTTAGCATACAGTGAAGAATTTTGTGTAAAAGTTAAAATAAATATTTATTATACACAAAACAAATATTTAATTCTTTGTATAATAAATTTGGTTGATTCAATAAATTTTTTTTCCTCACTGCATTCGAATTAATTAAACAAATGGTTTAGTTGTTGTATAACAATTGAATTTTCTAGTTAACAAATATTGATAATAACATACCAATGTTTTTGAATTATTTTTAAATAGTTTTTGCATTAAATTTATGTCGGTAAAATAAAAGATTATTGTGAAGTACATTGAAAATGCATTTGTGTTTGATGAAAATGGAATAAATTGTTCGTTGAACATTGTCAAAAAACAAATATATATTTATTCAAAATGAAATCAAATAAAATCACAATATAAAATTTAATTCTTCATGTTTTGAAGTAAATATTATTAAATATCACTTCACAATATTTCATATGGATTGAAGTATTTCATTTGTTGCAAAATAATAAAAATTAAACCAAGAATCAAGATAAAAGTTTATAGTTGCTGTGAATATTTTATTAAATATCCACAAATTTTCTTGGATAAATGAGCGATCGGGTAAAAACAATACAAAATTATTTTAGAATTAACTGAAGACTTGAATTAATTTTATATAAATGCTCTCATATAATATTGTTTATAACTCAATTAAATTTAAACAAATTAACATCAATTCAACAATATTTATCATCCCTAAAAATCCATAAAAAATTAAGTCTATAAAAATCACAGCTAAATAAACTTTAATCACTTTTTTTTTCCAATCTCAATGATAAAAAAAAAAATTTATAATCAACTAAACAAAATTTTGAATACATCGCAAACATCCAAAGAATACAGAAAATATTCTGCCTCAATAAATAATTAATAATTATAATTAAATACTGCAGTACATTTATAAATTATTTCGGGTTTTGAAGAAAAAATTAAACAACGAACAATAAAAAAGAATATGACTGATAATTAATCCATGTGCAGGTTTACATATTGTATTTATGAAGTAAAAAATAGTAATACTATTCATAAACATAAAAAAAAAAAAATTATACAGCCAACTGGAAATAATTTTTTACAAATTTTTATTTTCTTTTTAACAGACGGACGCAAATTTTTCCAACTAGCCGCGAGGTTTGCGTCATGCATACGTAACTTAGCGGTGGATACGAAGCGCTAAAAAATATTCTCAACCCAGCAATTTTACCATCCCCGGGCGGAAGTAGCCGATGCTGAAATGGAATATGTGTAATTTTGTGCATTCACCCCAATATATACGTGCACAAACACGTACAGACACGTTTGCATATACTTTGCCGAACAAACTCTCTATCTCCGTTCGCGATCTCAGGGGAGCCTCCGGGACTTTCGCGCGCTTTCCGGAGTCCAACAATAATTTATTCCGAGAAAATCCATCCATCTCGCGTATATAGACCTGTACGCCACAGAGATAGAGAAAGATCAAGAGTGAAAACGAGAAAAAAGACAGAAGGCTAATGGGACTGTGATTATTCGTGCGAAGCATTGAACGTTCCTTTGTGCTCTTTGGAATTAGTGCAAAATAAAATATAAAAAATTATCCTAACAAATGAATTTGTTTCAAAAGTTCTTTGTCAGAATAATAAAAATGAAAATGCTGGCAATTTTTTGTTTATTTGTTTAAAGTTCCAAAATATCAAAAATTTTCAGAAATGTTCATTACACAGAGTGCCTAACGTAAAAAGTATCTGAAAACAAATGAAATGGCCGCTATTGAGGGGTGGGATTTGTTATTTTTTGTATGCGTAAATTGTTTTTTTATTAATGTTGTGTCACATTTTTATTTATCACAAATTTAACATTTATTTGCTGTGATAATTTGATTGTTGTGAAATGATAAAATTAGAAATTGTTTGGACGCATAAAAGAACAAATTTTAAGTGAACTTTTACACGAAATTTTTTACTGTATTGGGGTTGAGTTAAAGTTATAATATAAATATTCAGGAAAGGATGTAAAGCGTTAATGTAACTAAAAATTGGCTGTTCATAAAGTAAATAGTGAATATAATGTTCATTAAAAATTAATAAAAAATGAAATGATCCGTGCTTTCAATTATTTACTTTGTATATCATAAATCTGCACAATTTACTCTGTGTCAATAAATGCAAAATTTACACAGAGAGAATAAAAAACAAAGTTTCTTTGTACTCTTCGGTATTGGTGCAAAATGAAATACAAAAAATTACTCAAATAAATGAATTTGTTTCAAAAGTTCTTTGTCAGTATAATAAAAATAAAAATGCTGTGAATTTTTTGTTTACTCTGCAATGTAAATTATATATCCATTCTCATTTCGTGTGAATTAATGTCATAAATAAATATATTTCTTTTATTTTCATCTTACTTTTATTCATTATCAATCAATAACATATTTTTGATAAATTCAACTTGTAACAATAGTATCCAATATTTTTTACATGCCAATTAATAATTTATTTCAAATGACAAATATATATATCGATGAAAAATAATATTTCGTGCCGAGTTGATTATTGATGTGACTTCATGTGAATAGCAATGAAAATAATAAAAAAAAATGTATGATCACATCAGATATTAAAGTGGATAGAGTGCAATATGATATATAGAACGTGAGTATAAGGCTTTGAGAGACCGAGGTATGAAAATATGAATAATAAAGTCCTCGTGCTGGGTAGGTCAAAGTGAAAACGTGAAATAAAAAAAACATATTGCATCAAATTTAGATACTTAGATCTTCAGTTCAATGAGCTACAACAACTGTTGTGAAATCTATCATCCAATAAGCACACAGAACAAAAAGAAATTATATTTATTCATCACCCTCATCAAAGACGAATTTTAAATAATACACATGAACTATTTCCACTGATGATTTGAAGAAAAAAATAAATAAATAAATATATTTTTTCCACATTTTTATTTTTGACAAATAAAAACATCAGCGTACATTTAAGTATACGTACGTAAAAACAAAATGGAGCAATGAAATAAGTTGGGGGATGGACTTAAATGACGAAGGGAATGGCAGGTGAATGGTATGTGGTATGAGCGCGCAAGGATGTTAGAAAAACGGAGGAAGGAAGGAAGGAAAAAAGATTTAGCGTTCTTACCTCAACGCGTTGCCCTCGTTACGTATTGATTTTCGTTCATCCGACTCGAATAAGCACGTATACGTCTACAAATATAAAGAGCTGGAATGAGAACATGCCGCGAAAAAAGACAAAGACATGCATGCGTTGTATTTTTACATTACTGTATTTTTTCCTTTATATAAATGATGTTTATATTAGCGTGTGCCATTTTTGAGCAACATTTTTTTTCATCAAAAAAACAAGCTGAAAACTGACTAGACGATGAAAAAAAAAAAGCCTTTTTGAAGCAGAGCTTCTTAATTTTAATATTTAGAGGTTTCTCATCGTAATTTTCGTTTTTCCATTCAAATAACATAAGAAAAAAATTTTTTTTTCTTTGAATTTTTCTAGCTCGGCATTCGCGCAACAAAGAAATAAGCTCATAGCATATTCTTGTAGGGAATCGAACGCTCTATAAAAAAGGTCTCTTACACTTTTTTTATAGAGACAACCATTCTGAAGATATTCAAACGCAAAGTACCTAATGTATGAAATTTCGAGTTTTTTGGTATTAAATCGATACTAATCACTTTATTATTGTAATGAAAAAATACTTCAATAATTGTAGTTACATTGTTTAGTTTCATTCAGACAGCATGATATCTGTTACTTTGAAATAATAATAAAATTCATTTGACATAAGTTATAAATAATTTATTTTATAGTGAAAAAAAATAAAGAAAAAAAATATCAGACATGTGAGTATTTTTTTTTAGCTTCACGAAAATATTAGCACATTAAAACTAGTTTTTCGATTAAAAATAATTTTTGTGGCAAAGTCTTGGCAAGAATGTTATATCTTTAGCGCCGCCAAACGACGACGGATGTTCATAGAACTCGACGAAATAAGACGTTTTTAAAGAATAAAAAATATCAATATCTCGCTTAGTTTTGGAGCTATCAAAAGTTCAAAATTTATTTTTTCATTTTTAATTCTATGCTATGCTTGATAGGTTTAGACAAAATAAGACTTTGTTAGGTTTTATTTCGCCGTGGAAAGTATGAATGTAAACAAATATTCTGTATGCACGTCTCAAAACAAATTTTACCGTCACAGTCGCACTAGGAAATGGAATTCAAACTATAAATGTAATAAGACACGAGATTCCTGGAATTAAAAATTTTTTGTTTACATACTATTTGTTTACATTTTGGAAACTTATACTTTAAGTGGGGGATATGATAGATATGTTCATATATTACTAATGTTGTCGAGTTTTATGTGAGGAAAAGCTGAAGAATGAAATAAATGTTGAATAATTTTATATAATATACGTTTTCGGTTATGATATAGACACGTTGGTTTTTTTGGAGTTGAAATAAAATATTTATTTGTGTTAATTTTTCAGAGATAAATAATTGTGATTGATTTTTTTTCTTATATTTTTTTTATGGCAGAATGATAGACTTTCGGATTCCTTCGTGAAAGGTTTCATTTCATTTCAATTTTTATCAGTTTTTAAAATTTAAAAAAAAAAAAAACAAAAATAAAAATTCAGATAAAAATTTTTTTCAATTGAAATAAAAATTTCATAATTTCATTTTATAGTTTATTTATCTAATTGAAGTTATATTATCACCTAATTAATTTAAAAGTATGTATATTTCATGAATTTGTAAAGATCAAGTTATTCAATATGAAAAAAATTTATTATTTAAAATTACTTCTGTATAATATTAAAAAAAAAAATGGAATACGTTAAAATTAACATAATCGTAAATGATGAACCTGGAATATTTTGTGTTTCTGATTTTATTTTAGAATGGATAACACTGTTTGGATGAAATTATACTCTCTAATAATTTTCTCCTTGTTCATTAAATTCAAAATGAAATATATAATTAATTGCGAGCAATAAATTTGCAATAATTCATAATTTATATAATGATAGATAATCTCATGCATGAGAAATGTTGAACGAATATTTCATAAATGCCATAGAATATTTTATGAGACTCAGGAATTTTTATAATTGTTAATTTATCATTTCATTTCAACAGAATTTCACATTTAAATTCTTCATTTCTCACTCCTCCCAATTATATCTGCAAAATTCATAAATAATAAATGATGTATTCTACAGCTTTATCCTCTTAATTACATACAATTTTCATATTAACTTGATTAGAACTGTGAAAATTTTAATCAAATATGTCCCAATATTTTTTTTTTCAATGAGCAGTTGAAATATGATGAGGTCATTTATAATTACTAAATTAAATTCTAACCTCAGCTGAATAATTACACAAACATTTAAATTCAAATTCATGGGTCTTCAATCTGCTGTATGCAAGAAGACTTACCTTGATTAAAGTCAAGTTTGAAATGTATATATTTTCCCTTGATGAAGTTGAATTTTCGTGTTAAAAATAATTAAGAGTGTTTTTGAAAAAACAAAAAGTTTTTTATATCGAAAATAATAGGACAAATAGCCAAAAAAAAAAAAGGAACCTCAGAAATAATCATTTTTTAATTCATTTATGTATTTAAAAGTAAATTGTTAGGGAAAAATATTATAAATAATTTCTACATAAATTTTTTATTCACACATAATTTTTTACTACGCAAAATAATTTTTGGTTCTTTTGAACTTTTTTTTTTTGAATAATAAAAATAATTTCGATCAATTTTCGGCATTATTAATTAAATTAAGTTATAAGCTGACTATAAATCATCGAAAATGAATTTTAAATTGAGAATTTTCTACGTTCGTTAATAAATTAAAAAACAAAAAAAATACTCAAAAATTGAACTATTTGTTCATCGAGCCAACATTTCATTTTGAATAATTATTATTCAACTGCCCTAATAATATCTATCTTCCCATGAATTATGGTATTAATAATGTCCAATTATCAATAAAAATAACTCAAAATCAAAATTCTATCAAAAAAATTTAACTAGAATTTTACACAAAATTTTTCACTGTGCCCTTATATAAAAATTCTTCCTCCTTCTTCTTTTCTCCCAATATATCTTCTCTCATTTTTAAATAAAATACCTTTATTAATGTAACACAAAAAAAAAAATATTTAATTTAATTTTATAAATTCAAAAAAATATATTTTTAATATTTTTACTATTTTATTAATGCAAACAAAAATATAATATCAAACACCACATTCCATGCAGTCATCATCACCCCAAAAAAATAAATAAACAAATGAATGAATCAATAAATAAAATAAAGTGACTTGCAGAAGATCGATGAATAATTCGGAGATGTTTCACAGTTAAATTTTCGTGGTTGTGGATCTCGTTGATTTTAAGATAAAATGCTCGGTTGATACTGGATACTCTACTAAATTCAAACCACAATAAATCTTGCTCCCAATTTCGTCTGGATCGTGACGTATCCATGCGATAGGACCTTCCTCTGTAAACGTTATGCAAATGTTTCGAGTGCTCAACGTGCTCCGAGTATATCGGGTCCACGACCACTTCCATCACCACCAATACTACGAAAACACTGCTCGGGAGAACATATCGGACTCATCGTAAATTTTGATAGAAGCAAATCAGAGATTTTCCCATTCCCAAGCTGTCCGAGTAGACTGTCTCCAGTAGTATTTCATGAATTGTTTGGTTAATTAAAATTATTTTCTAATGTAAAATGTAGTATTATTCTATTGGGTATTAGAGTGTTAGACAAGGTTTATCATATTTTAAACGAAAGAATTATTAATTGGATATTTACAGTTACAATCTGAACATTATAATTCTTTAATTATGACATTTATAAACGATTGAATAAATGAATTCGAGCTAACTTTGACGCACTATTTTTTGCTAATGTTTGAAGATTCATCTTGGTTGTAATCGATATTACTAGAGGATTAAATTAATTTAACTCTCCGATAGTTATTGCTATCGTCTTTTCGATTCTATAAGAATCTTGTTATCCATTATTAACTTGATAATATTTCATTGTTGCTCTAATATCATGCAGAGCGTTATTTCCAAAATAAATTTGAATCATTCAATATTTATTATTTTTGTCATTTGAATTTGTGTATTCATGTCACTTATATTTTACTTAATGATGTTTTGTTACTGGCCAGCGACTGTCAACTTATTCTATATTTATTATACTCTAAATCTACAAGTCTATCTAAATTTCCATTTTACTTCTCTTCGGAGCCATGTTTTTCGAGGTCCGGAGTTTCGTTCAACTGGTGGGTTTGCACCCAGTTCAGGAGAATAATCAAAAAATATAGCAACCACCGTTGAAGTAGAAGAAGTTTTTCTGTACTTCGTTGCAATTTCTTCGGAATTGTAGGGCATTATTGCCCTTTTTAGTTTAGCCCGTCGTTCTTCTCGAAGATGGTTTGAGGCCGTTTGCCTTAATTGAGGATCACCTCGGCAAACATTTCGTCATTTTCGAGAGACTTTGGCAGCGTTCAACAATGAATGGATGTCCAAATGTCTGAGTATCAACTGTGATATTTTTACAGGTAGAATATCTACAAAGTCTGCAGACATTGGATTTGGTTCAGAGCTAATAGCGCTCATCAGATTCATAAATGCTCCTATGTTACTTCTTGTATTCACATGATAATATAGAGGATCATAATAGAGGTATAAGAAAGAAACAAGTTAGGAAAACCAAGAAGTTATTAAGGTTCAAATGGATATGAAGGATATGAAAGGTATTGGGAATTCACTATTTAGGGCTGATTAGGTACAATTGAGATACAGTAAGTCGAATAAAAGTGTAATCTAGGAACAAAATTTTGACTCAGGACTAGCCAAA
The DNA here is from genome assembly GCA_918226075.1 of Microctonus brassicae. Classification (NCBI taxonomy): domain Eukaryota; kingdom Metazoa; phylum Arthropoda; class Insecta; order Hymenoptera; family Braconidae; genus Microctonus; species Microctonus brassicae. The sequence goes on from OW445482.1 coordinate 9,604,428, forward strand.
TGTTGCCCACAAACATTTGACAGTTTATCAAAAATAAACGGCCTCGATAGATGTTGAAGATTTCGTCGTCAAAAAGTAAGTTTTTGAGTTCATTTCATTTGTTTTTTGACGTCTAACCGGACAAAAATAATAGTAGATAATTTTGAAAAATGTTTCATGACATTACTAAATATAAATTAAAAGATGAATGAATATTATGACAATTTTTTTATATGTATACTGAGAAAAGTGCTTTGGTATTGGTCATGCAATTTCTCAACGTTGATGCTGAATGTGCAAGAAAATTCAAGCGAGTGCTGTGGGAATTGTGGAAGAGAGGGTGGAACTATACCACAACCACCCTCATTGCTCCATGATGCTTTTCACCTTATGCTGTGTTCTCTCTTTGTCTGTTAGTTGGAGATTTCTTTCACTATCTCACATTTAGTGTTCTCTTTATTTCTATCCCCTGTTACTCCGACAAAGTTGCCTCATCGTGTGCACGGAATAGAAGCCGGAATAGGTATATAGGGCTAAGAGGAAAACCGTATCACCCGCTCGTTTCCCAGAGGCAGCGACTGGCCTCGCACCTCGAGATCGTCGACGTTAAGTACTTTGTAGTGAGAATTAACAAGAAGGAAGAAGGATGGAGGAGTATTACTATAGGCAGTGGTGGATGAGAAAGTTCTACTTCGAGTAATGCCATTCGCCTTTCGATTTTAAAACTTATTATATGTACTTATTTGTAAAATTATTTATTAGTTGCAATAGTTGCAATTCTGTAGTACAGAACAATTATTATAAATTAAATATTTTAAATAATAAAATTATTATTTAATTTATTTAATAATTTAATTTTATTCTAAAATTAAAATTTGCCCGTAAATTTATTCTAGTTTAACTTTATCGTAAATTTTAATAATTTAATTTTATTTCAAAATGAAAATTTAACCATAATGTAAGTATGTATATATAGATTTTATTAAACTGTAACTACTTACCTGGGTTACAATAAGCCCCTCTCTCTTCTATTTTCAAAAATACTAAATAACTGGTATATAATTTTAATTTTATTCAATATTTCAGGTTCACTGTGTCACGGTCCACCAGGCGATGGTCCGAATTTCACATCTATTGCACTAGCACCTTCTCCGTATGTAGGGTATCTTGCTATGGTGCCTAGAAATTACTCTCGTGTGGTAAGTGTATTTTAATTATAAAGTAATTAATATACCTACTTGAACAAATAAAAATTTTATTTCAAATTACATCTTTTTTTTTCAATTTATCTTGAAAATAATCAACACAATCAATAATGAAATTATTTTTTCCGACAGTTAATTTCTTTATATAACTATTCTAAAATATTTTGATTTATTTCATAAATATTTATAGTTATTTTATATTTTATAGTTTCCATCAGTTGTCAATTTACTTCTGAATGAAGTCATACTAGCAAATTTTGATAAGTAAATATTTTAAACGTGTTTAAATTTTTTTTTAAAATAATAATTTTATTTTAATAATCTAACAATACGTTTTGAAATTGAATAAATTGAAATAAATAAATAAACATTTCATATCTATTGAAATTGAATGATAATTATTAAGGATTATATCGCATTAATTAATACATTAATTATATAAATATTAATAGTAGCTGCTATCAAGCATCAAAATACCAGGGTGAGATACGGTTAAAGTGAGGGTGAGATACAATTTTGAATCAGAGTGAGATCAGGTCTGTGGGCGAGAACCTCGACTTGATTTTGTCCTGCCTCGTGCGTACTCAGGCTGAAATCAGGTCGAGAAATTCTATTTTAATTATAGGCTCACCAGGATGAAATACGGACTGAGACTTTATTGCTACAGGTCGACATCAGGACAATTTCTCGACTCGGGCATACTGTAAACATGAAAATAAAAATTCAATATTTAATATCACACAGCCATTATTTGATAAATAAATATCCAACCTGATTTCAGTTCTCAGAAAACAAATACGAATAATCCAATGTGCCATTATGCATTGAAAAAAAAAAAACATCTTGACTGATAATTATTTTTAATACAAAATAGAGAACAAAGAGAGCAAAGAGACACTTTGGTCATGTGGAATTTTTCTTTGTGTATTTATTATTCGATAAAAATTTTATTTTCAATATTTATAATCCAGTATTCATTTAGTGACAGTAGACTTGGATGATTTAATTTTCATTAAATTATTATTTTTCATTTTTATATTTTTTTTTCTGCTTTCATTGTTATAGGTGAAGGTAGTGATAAGGCTGACTAAATAAATATTTTCCCACCTCCCTCATCAATTCTTCTCCTAGTCCCTCATCTCCTAGTACCTCCTTCATGATCCTACAATTTTTTTTTTTCATAATGTCAGACTTGTCTTTACATATATTGACGTCATAATTAATCACAATGTTATTCGACGATAATCCACTGATTAAATTTATACTTCTCCACGGGTGAAAATTAAATTGTCTTATTCCTCGTATTGTTGATTGATATTACACAGAAAATAAATTTTTATCATCAAATAATTATATACTGTCGCAATATTTACGAAGAAAATATTTTTATCAATGTATGTTCTGCCACGTGCAATTAAATTTGTTTATTGTCAATAAATTTAATGACAATAAACAAATTAATTTCTTGTGATTTTTTTTCCTCCCCTTATATTTTTCATCATCGCGTTCTTGCGATTATATATAGATAATACTACTCTGTTCATATATTGACTTGCAAAAAAATAAAATAAAAGAGTAAACCAAAAAATTAAAGGATCAAAAAAATTTCCGAAATTTTTCCGTGTTTTTTGACAGGCTGTATCTCAGTAAAAAATGGTCGTATCGAGTTTTTTTTTAGCTAAGCCATTGATTTGGTTGGGTAGCTTGTTTATTTAGCTTCAATTTCGTTTTTTTAAAACCTCGATACGACCATTTTTCACTGAAATATCATACTTTTAACGGAAAAGGATCCTTTTGTCTTCAATCATCGATATCTCAGCGACAAATGATCCCACAGAGAATTAAAGGGCAGATTTGGAAACTGGGATAAATTTTCTATAATGTATTGCCACATATTTGAAGGAAATAAAATTTTTCTCAGCCTTAACATGAATTTCAAAGAAAAGGAAAAAAAGGGTAATTTTTGGTTTTTTAGAAAAAATTGACAGATGAATGGGAAATTAGTAAATCGATACTAATCACTTTATTATTGTAATAAAAAAACACTTCAATAATTGTAGTTACGTGGCTTGGTTTTGTTTATGCAGCAAAATTTCTATTGCTTCGAAATAATAATGAAATTCATTTAACATATGTTATAAATAATTTTTTTTATAGTAAATAAAATAAAGAAAAAAAATATCCGACACGAAAGTAATTTTTTTTTTTTGCTCCACGGAAATATCAGCACACCAAACCCAGTTTTCTAATTAAAAATCATTCTTAAAACAATGACAAAGTGATTAGTATCGATTTAATAACAAAAAAAAAAAAATTTCATACATTTGGAATTTTGACTTCGAATATCTTTAGAATGGCTGTCTTTATGAAAAAAGTCTAAAAGACCTTTTTTGTAGAGCGTTCGATTCCCTACAAGACATCGCTATTAGGCTCATCTCCATGATGCGCAAATGCCGAGCTACAAAAATCCAAAGAAAAAAATTTTCTTTTTCCATGTTATTTAAATGGAAAACCGAAAATTACGATGAAAAACCTCTAAACATTAAAGTTGAGAGCTTCGCTTTGAACAGGCTTTTTTTTCATGAAAAAAAAAGTTCCCTAAAAATGGCACACCTTGTTCCACAATGTATGATAATTTTGAATAAATAATCCCAATTTAACACAAAATTAATATAATAAAACATATCAAAATGCTCGTAACTGTATTGAATTCGTATTGAATTCTGTCACTCATTCATTTATGGATTAATTCCAACTAAAATTCTGTGTTTCAATCAATATAAAAAACAATTCATTTCCCACAAAATAATTTTCCTGTTCCAACACAAACTTTTGTGTTAAAATTTGCCACAAAATCATCGTGAAAAAAGTTCAATTAAATATTGAATGGACTTTTACACAAATTGTTTTACTGTGCAGATATTAATGCACTCTATCTGTCTATCAACTATTTATTTTTCAACGTTCAATACATCACTCAACTTTAAATTACACGACTATTATCATTGACACAGATATATACAAGTCAAACTTCATTCAATAAATTCAGTGAAAAATCCAAATAAATATCTGACATGATGGATAAGACTTCTAGAAAATTGTAAAAGCGTCGGAATAAACTTTTATAAATTATATTTACATAGTCCAGCGCCAATAATATTGAAAGTCGAATTAAATATTTATTTAATTACTCGAACAAAAATGTTCTTGAAGTGAATTACTTTTACAAACTAATAAAAGTCATCTGAAAATAAGATTATTATCACAAAAAAAAATATCTACACATGGAATACAAGACAATTACACTTAATCAAAAATGACAATCACTTTTACTTCGCTGCTTATTTTATTCAGATGATTATCAAGTGAAAAAAAAAAATAGAATAAATAAAAACGAGGAAAATACACCAAAGCAGAAAAAAAAAAATTGTAAGGAATAAATTCTCACAAGTGTGTACACTTTGTTGGTTGCAAAATCCACAGGGAACAGTTTTCCATGGGTCGCGTTCACTAAAGAAAGGGTAAAGAGTTGGCGCAAACCCTTCGCAGTTGAGATAAAAAAAAATGGGGGTGAAGAAAAAAAAAAAAGACGAAAATGCGACGAAGAATGCGTGATGTGGTTACGTAGCAGGGCCTAGGGCCATGGATTACGTGCCTGGCAAAGTTAACGGTGTGGCGTGTGTCTCTTCCATGCCTTTTTTTTTATATATGTATATATATTTTTTTTTTGCCATTTTTTACCCTCTTTTTATCTTTTGTTGTCTCTCATCTTGCGTTACTTGCACTACAGTTGTTACGACGACTATTTTCACGATGAAATATACATATAGAAGAAAACTTTTCAAAGTCTACTTGAATTTCTATTCAAAGGAATTCTGTTGTACTCGAGTGTATTTTTTATTTCTCTTTTTTATTCATTTTATTTTCCTGTTTTGCTATTGAAGAACAATTCGAAGATGATGGATTATTAAAGTTGTACTGTCCCTATTCTTTGGTAAATTTGTTAAATTTTATTGCACAATTGATGAATAAAATGAAAAATAAAATAGTATTTATATATAAAATATAGTTGAATGTTTCAAGGCAACAATTGAATATTTTTTTCTGATTATTTCTGCTATTTATTTTTTTATTATTTTTTTAATCATCAGGATAAAGATAAACTCGGCTTTTAGAATTTTTTTCAAGATTTTCTGTGACAATTAAATTTATAAATTGAAGAAAATGATAAAAAAAATAATTATTCAATTTTTATATAATTTAATTATTTATATTTTACTATGCGATTTTGTTTTTTTCTTTTTTTTGAGAGAAAATAAATTGTAATTCAGTTGTGATAAGTGATTTATTTGTACGTTTGGGGAAAAAGGAAATAAAATATGAAATATATAGAATGAAGATTTTGATCTGTTTATTACAGTACACGTTCACGTTTTCTTTTTCTTTTCTTATTTTTTTTTTTTTTTTGTAGCTGTCAGTGATAGAAAACTCTTGCTGAAAATACATTCGATTTACCTGGAGAAATTTCAGTGGGAAGTTACCCGCGTACAGTGGTTGATGCCGAATATTTCCTCTCCATTCTTTGACATTGTACTGCATTCCGTTATTTTTCTACTCTATTCCTCTTTTACGCTCCACTATACGTGATCGAATTTTAGTGGCGCCCACAAGAATGAAAAGGATGAAGTGTTTTTTCGTGCATTTTTGAAATTGATTTTATTTCGAGTGAGTTCAATATATGTTTGTGTATATAGTAACATATTTTAGATAAAGTTTCTGTTCAGTTGAATTTTTTTTTGTTGCAGTTAAGATTTGTGAATAATTATTTAAATATACATTAATGTATGAATATTAACAATAAGTCTCGGTGAAAATAAATGAATAAAAAATCTTTGGTCAAAATGTATTAGAAATTTGTGTTGGAATTTTTTTTTTTTTACCATTGATAAATTTTTATTCATTTTCATTTTGTAAATTAATTTAAAAAGTTCATATTTAAATTAATAAAACTAAAAATGATTTAATATAAATAAATTATATAATTTGAGTGAACTGGTTAGTTAAGTTAATTTATGATTATTTAAATTACGTTAAAAAAAAATTGTTTCACTAGAAAAAATCGATGACATGAATTTATTTTTAATGTTAAAACAAATAATAATTGTTTTCGATTAAATAAATTTATTCAAAGCAATTAAATTCGTAATATGATGAAAAATTTTGTGTAAAAGTCCACTAAAATTTTGTGTTATGTTAGCCATTCTCGAAGATTCAAAAAAATGTGTCAACAAAAAATTTATTTAGTTTGACAGCAATTAATATTATTAATTCAACAAAAAATAATTTTTTCACTTCGTTATAAATTCTTTTATCAAAACCTGCACCAAAATCATTTCAAAAAACAGTCAACACTAATATTCAATGTACTCTCAAACAAAATTACACACTCCATAAAACATAACAATACAATAAATATCACAAATTTTAATCGTTAAAAAAAAAAAAAAATATAAAACTTAATTTAATTCACCTAAAAATTGCAATTAATCATAAAAATAAATTAGGAATTAATTCTAATGAGCTTGAGGCTTTTAATAAATACATAACTTAGTCCTTATGTCATTCAGGTTAACTTAAATTTTCTTCTGAGAATTTAAAACACTTGATTAATATTTATGGTTGAACTTAAACACGCAGCATTTACATTAATTACACGCATACATATTGGCCATTGCAATTGTTCAGTATTCAATGGTGTACTGTAATCACATATGTGTATATATTTACAATATATATATATTCAAGGATAATGGGAATGCATATATGTATATGTATTCATACGTGTTTGTATTGATAAGAACGAAGAGAAGGAGAAAATGAATGAGACTGCAGGGTTTTACGATAAGGATGCGTGTGAAGTTTCAAACAGGACGATGGACTGCAGAAGTTTGCGTGTTATATACACAGTGCTCACGGCAATGTTTTGTGGGTATATAGTAGTAATTGTAAGGTAATTGCATGGAGTATTTGTATGTATATATAAACGATCGTGGATTATTTTGCTAACGGAAATGAAAAACATCGGTGCATATTAACGTGATTAAATATTGCAAGAACTGAATTATGAAATATTTTTATTCAATGAGGACAGAGATTATTATTAATTGTTGATGCATTTATTATGATATTTATGAAGTGGAATATTTATACGAAATTTTTCACTATGTTACGAATTTAATTGCTGCGAATGAATTTATTTAATCATTAAGAATTATTATTTGTTTTGACGATAAAAATTAATTCACATCGTCGATTTAATTACTATTGAGAGTATTTTTTTTTTTAACATAATTTGAATGATTATAAATAATTCTAGCTAACCAGCTCATTCAAATTATATCATTTATTTATATTATTAAATCATTTTCACTTTTATTAATTAAAATTAATAAAAAGAAAATGAAAAATGAAAAAAAAATATAAAATCCTCAAATGAATCTTCAAAATGAGAATAAATAAAATATAATTATGTATTTCATATTGTATTTGATATTTTTTTTTCATTTTGTTGAGATAGTAGAGTTAAATTCATTCAATTAAAAATTATAGAAGAAATTTTTCTTCTGTGAACAATTTGGTTTTTTGAAAATTAAATTTTCTCTCCCTCTTTCTGTTGATTATTTATTCATTCATTTTTTTTTTTTTTCATAGTAATTCATGTGTCGATGATTAAATATGAATTGATCTGATCGATCTTTCAATTCAACTTTTATTCATATATAATATATCGAAAAATGAATTATGATTGAAAATACCACAGACAATTCTATATTTATTTTATTTTTGAAAGGGTCGACGAATATAACTTGTCTCCGAGATAATCAATTAAATGTGAATGATGGATGACTAAACTTTGACTGTACTATGAATTGAGTTCACTGGACAATAACAATAAGCGTCAATTATAATTTATTTAATGAAAAAAAACATTCATATTGATTTATTTGACTCATCGTAGTAATTTATTTTATAAAATTACAAAATATTAAATATTTTGTGTTTCATAAATAATTAATTTTTGTCAGTTTACTAAAGCCAAGCTTGAAAATAAATTATTCAAAATAGAACTAAATATTTAAGAATTTTTTTTAATAAATTTTGTGTGGTGAAAAATAAAATATAGAACTTTTTGAAATTTTGTGTAATGTTTTGAACATTCATTGATTTTTTAATGTTTCAAATTTTATTTATTCATTATAACTGTTGTAAACTTTGTATGACAATTTTTTAAATTAATTTCACACCACTGGAAATCAAATTACAATTTTAGATTTGTATTATTATGAATAAATAGATATAAATATATATTTTTAAATAAATATTGCTGATTTATTTTCTTCGAAATATAATTTTATTCATTATCAAACAATAATGTAAAAAATGAAGAAAGAAAAAGAAATTAATTCAGTTCATTAAAAAAAATATTTAGTTATAAATTTTGTATTTCAATTATGGCAATAAAATATTCAATTTAAATTCAAATAAAAAATCAATTAAATAAATATCAATTCAAATATTTGATCATTCGAAAAAATTTGCTGAATTTCTGATAAATTCGAATAAATTTGATGTAAATAAATTATTTCAACTTTGCAAAATAAACAATTGAAAGAAAAACAATTGTATTTTATACAAATTTTTATATTACTCAAGTTTTAATTATTAAAAATGAATCAATAAAATTTTTCATACTTTTTTACAGCGACAAAAAATAAAATAAAAAAAATCTATAATTTTATTTTTAATAAATGTTAACAGTTTTCATATAACAAATATTCCAATTATTATTTTTACTTTCAATTAGAAAGATATTCTAGTTGATAAATATATAAATAACTTTACAATTTAGTATTAATTAAATAAAATGTGTACGTAGACAAATATATACATGGCGGAAATTTATTCCCGGAAATGCCGGAAGCTTCACGTCGAGGGAACATTTTACTCCTGCTTTGCATTACCTTCACGTGCGCGGTGTCACAGATTTACCTAAAGTTATATCAGAGAGATAGTGTGGAAGCTACTTTGGAACAAGGCGTAAAAGCAAAATGGTATGGGTGGAAAAGGGAGAATGAGAAAAGTGGCCCAGTGAGTGCAGTACTACTGACATATTCACGCAATATATTTCAACGTTTGCACATACGCACTGTCTATGATGCGCACGCGCATATGGTAACAAAATTTGTATGGGTGAAAGGAGTAAGAACGTGATTATTATTGAGAGTCAAAGAAAATTGTAACTGCTGTGACTTGACTTCACTTGAATGCTATGAAAAATAATTATAAAGGATTGAAAAATATGTTGAATAACTCATTTACTGATTTAAATTAGAATATTTGTATAGCTTCACAGAGGAAATTTTGTGTTAAAATTTCGATAGGGAATTTCGAATTAGAAAATATCAAATTTGATGTATTGATTATGACTTTAATAAAGTATTGAATTATTCAATTGTTTTTGGAATTTATTTTGGAATAATTTAAATTTGACTCATGTCATTGTGAGTACGTGAAATTATTGCAAACTTTTTCGCGTGTGACAGTGGCTATTGTTATATTATTATCAGTGAATATTTTTTATAAAATATCGCGACAATGAACATTGATTATTTTTTCAATAAACAAAAAATTTCATATTGAATTTTTCATGGTATTTCTTGGAATAATTAGTGTTTACCAAGTAATTGGATAATTTATTGAAATATTCAACATACACAATGTACAATAAGTTTAAATAAATAATCCCAATTTAACACAAAATTAATGTAATGAAACAACTTAAAAATTATGTAACTGTCAAACTTGATTTATTGATTAATTCCAATTGAAATTTTATGTTTCAATCAACATAAATAAAAATTCGTCTCCCAAAAAAAAATTTTTCTGCTCTAACACAAACTCTCGTATTAAATTTCGTCATATAATTATCGTGAAAAAGATTTCAATACAAATATTGAGTGGACTTTTGCACAAAATTATCCACTACATAAGAATAAATTAATTGACATGAATCACTAAACCATTTTTCCACTATTTATATTCCTTCAATACATTCGTGTAATAAATTTTGTTTGTATTTGTTCATTCTTTGTTAGCTCTCATCTCTTTATTATTTTTTTCTTTCGTTTTTCCTTGTGATTCACTCATTTTTCTTCTATTCATTTACAAAGTATAATAATTTTGTTGTCATTTTTATAATAAAATCAAAATAAAGCTACAAACATTATATTTAAAATTTTTTCAACTTTTTAAAATTACTTATAAATTTCATACCTTTCAACTTATCTCAGATATACGAAAAAATTTTCTATTTAGAGCAGGTAAACTTTATAATTATGATAACTATCGATGACGAAATAACAGCTGTTCAAATTTGTATATTCTCTAAAAAATTCTGATGCTTTTTATTCATTTCGAAATGCAGATGAATAATAATCATTCAGACATAGTCGTAGAATCTATTCAACTGTTAAATAAAACTGAATAAATTATGAATATAATTTGCTTCGAACTCAATTCACTCTCGCCCAAAATGTTTTCGGAAAATTATGATTAAATATATATTATATCAAAATTAACACAAAATTTACTAGTCTATGAATGAAATTCAACGATTATTGCATCAGTTGATTATCAATTTCATTCATTAAGAATCATTCGAGAATATTAACAATGTTTAGTTACGAAATAAGAGAAAATATTACGAGAATTACAAATAATAAAAATGAAATAAACAAAAATTTATATATTCCATCAGATATAATAATAATATTATTGTATATTTATTTAATACTGTACATATATCCTTATAACATTACCAAAAATAATGTAGAATTATTGCAACATATATAGTCACTTGGCAATTATTGTAATATGATTAGTTTCTTGATAAGATACTAAAAATATTTATAAAACACACAATTCAACGTTTACAAGGATAGTAAGGCAGCATGTGAAAAAATTAATACTTCTTCAAATAGCATCGTGAGTGTGTGATAATCTATTCGTTGTAGAGACTTGCTAAAAGAGATACTAGTGAAAACTTTTGTATAAATTCAAACGATTTTAATAAATAATTTATTCGACAATATTGATTCGTGGCTAATTGAATCGAATTTATAATAATCAATAATTAATTCATCAACGACACAATTTCGTACAATGAATTGTAGAGCGGCCTTTTTAAGTATTTCAATTTTTATAACCATCATTGAAGGTAAATACGAAAATTTTGCATTCGATTATTTTAATTATTATAAAAACTATTTATTATTAAAATCAAAGCTTTTTTTTGTTTTATTCTTTATCGAAGAAATTATACTATGTAAGATGTGCTAAATTTTATGGGTGATTATTACAATAATTATTTGTATGTGAATTGTCTGTTAAGTATAATGATAAGCCCATTAATTGAAGGAAAAGTCATGATTGTAATTAGATTCTTATATTTTTATTGAAATAATTAGTCAGTTGATGTGTACAAATTATTTTTGAAGAATTATGTTCATAATTAAGTTTAGAATAATCTTGTTTGATGCATCACTTTTTTACGAGAATATATATTTTTTTAGCCGTAGTATTTATTATGAGATTATGAAACCCAGAAAAAAATTTTTGATTGCTCTGCAAAAAAATTGATTTTTTGTTAGGTGAATTAATTAATATGTAAATGAAATTGAAGTATCTTCTGGTGGGTGATTTTGAGTAACGTGTAATAATGTATGATATTCATTTTAAAAAACAAATTTTTTGACAGTGAAAAATTTTTTTTTGAGAAAAAAAAAACAAAATGTTCAATTTAATTTAAAGTGGAAGAATCAAAAACATAAATTTTTTATATAGATCACATGAAACCTGAACTACAACGAGAGGATTTAACTGAATATATTTACGGTTTTCATGAAATTTCGGAAAAAAAAACAAAAAAAAAAATATTTGAATCGTTGAAAAGAAAATTACCACGAATTTTTGGGCAGATTACAACATTAATTATATTTAAAAATTTCTTTTACTATATTATTTACTATTCCGAATTTTGTTATAGAAAGTCTAGTCTTGTTAGAAAATGAAATGGAATTGTTGATTGTTTGTAGTTTATGCGGAAACCCATACAGTAATGATACAAAATGATGATGAGCTGATAGTACTCAATTGGACCCCAACGGAACAATTTTTAGCAAATGAGAATCTGCCTGTTTGGATCGCTTGGAAGGACAAACCACCTAAATTGACTACAAAAGTGAATATTAGTACAATGCACAGTGTGAAAAATTCTGGTTAAAAGTCCACTAAAAATTCATGTCAATTATTTTGAACAAAAATTTTGTATCAAATTTTAAGACAAGAATATTGTAATGAGCTTTTTTTCGACTGTAAATTAACAGCGTACCGTCGATGAATGCATCTATGCTCAGTCGACTCTTCAGGATTCGTTCAGCATGAGGGCACTAACAAATTCATATATATACGGTTTACGTACTTGTCTAATATTTTCTTCTGTTTATTCAAACTGTATTTTCAATAGTGACTGTCTTTAATACACCATTCATTACAAATAATAATTCCAACAATGATTTTGAAATAAAAATAAAAAAAACTAACTACACGCGGTGTTCCCAAGCGGTCACCCATCCAAGTACTATCCGCGCTCAATGCTGCTTAGCTTCAGTGATCGGACGAGAACTTTTTTTTTTTTTTTTTTTTTTTTAAAATATGCGTTTATTTATTGAAAAAATTTTTACATGATACTTATTTCTAGGTCGGTTATATTTCTTACATACTATATTTACATAATTAATTTTCAACCTAGCGTACATGTGTTTTATGTTGTAGTGTTTTGTAGTCCCTGTTATTTAGTAACTTAACCTACTATTTTTCATTACTATGCGTTCGATTCAATGAACACTTTCATCGTATGTATTTAATCACTCAATAATTTCTTATTTCTATGTTTAATATTTTCATTTTGATACATATATAGGGAAACATTTTGCATTTGAAAACCTATTTTTTCTTTTACTCATTATTTTGTAGCTCCCCTACAACCTGTGTGCCTTAACTTATTTGTGTGGAATTTTTATTGTTCATATACATCTTAATCTTATATTATAGTCTTGAGTTAGTGTTTTATTTTCTAGAACATTCTGTTAAATATTTCAAGATTTTGGTATGGTAATTTATGTTTCCATGTTGGTGGTATGTTGTTGGCCCTTATTTTTGTTAAGTTTATTGTCAGTTCGTTGTTGCCTAGCATATTGGTGTAGAAGTTATTTGCTAGTTGATTGATCGTTTCAGTTATTGGCTTCATTCCTGCTTGTATGTGTAGATCCGTGATTCTGGTGTATCTATTGGCCATAGTTATGAGTCGTAGGCATTTGTTTTGATATATTTGTAGTGGCTTAATATTGGATTTTGATGCTCCGCACCATATGGGTGATGCATAAGCAATTATGGGCCTTATAATCATTTTGTATATTAATAATTTGTTTTTGAGGTTCAGATTTGAATTTGGCGTTAGCAGAGGATACATTTTCCTTTGTATTGCATATGCTTTCTTTAGAGCATGTTTGATGTGTTGTTTATACCTGAGTTTTGTGTCAAGCATAACTCCTAAGTATTTTACCACCGTTTTTGGTTGGGTTTTGTGTCCGTATATTTTAATTGGACTAATTATTTTTATTTCTTTCGTTTTTCTTGTGAATACTATAACCTCTGTCTTGTCTTCGTTTAACTTGATTTTCCATTTGTTATAATATGGCTCGAGTATGCTCATGTGAATTTGAATTTGTTTCGCTGCTACAATTGCACTATGAGAGTTCGCATATATGGCCGTGTCGTCCGCAAATAGTGCCAGGTTCGTTTTCTCAAATTTCGGTATATCATTTAGGTATATGTTAAATATTTTAGGTCCTAGTACTGACCCCTGTGGCACTCCTGCTTTTATTATTTTCTTGTTTGATTTTTTGTTATTGATTGTTACTTGTATTTTTCTTCCTGTTAGATATGAGTATATTAGTTTGATTAATTCTTTTGGATATTCTTGTTCTAACATCTTTTTAATTACTCCTTCTATCCATACTCGGTCGAATGCTTTCTCAATATCTAGCAGCGTCATAACTGTGACCATATTCTTGTTGTAATTCTCACAAATGTTGGTTGTTATTCTTGCCAGCTGTTGGATGGTGCTGTGCTTTTCTTTAAACCCAAATTGTTCGCTTATTGAGATATTGTTGTCTTTTTCGAACTTATTCAATCTGGTTAGTATGATTTTTTCAGCTACCTTGCTTAGTGTTGGTAGCAAGCTGATGGGTCTATAGCTGACTGGTTTGTCAGCGTCCTTGCCTGGCTTTGGTATTGGTATTATGTTGCTTGTCTTCCATTGATCTGGGAAGTGCATTAGTTTCATTATTGCGTTTATTATGTGCATGAACTGTACTATTGCTTTTTTTGGTAGTTGTTTCAATACAATATTTTGAATGTTGTCTTTACCAGGAGCTTTTTTGTTCGGAAGTTTTTTGATTATTTCTGTTATTTCATTTGGTGTTGTTTTTGTTACTGTCATATTCTCAGTGCAGATATTACGCAATTCTTCTATTGTTATTTTTGCTATTTCTTCTTGTTCTTTCGTGTTATTTATGTTTTTGTTATGTACTTGCTTAAATTGTTCAGCCAACATTTCCGCTTTTTCAGCGTCTGTGACTGCTTCCATGTTATTATTTTTTAATGTTGGAATTGTTTTATGTTCACTTTTAAAAATTTTTGTCATTCTCCACAGTGAGTTGTCTGTGGGTTTTAATTTCTCTAGTTGTTTAGTCCATCTATCATTTCTGTGCTCTTTTATTTGTTTTTTTATTTCATTAACTTGTTGATTGAGTTCTATTTTATATCTAGCTTGTCTTGTTTGTTGCCATATTTTTCTTATTCTGTTTTTTCTCTTTATTTGTATTAAAATGCTGTCTGGTAGTTCTTCCATATTTTTCTTTGTTGGTATGTTCTTGATCGTTTTTTTGATTCCTTTTTGTATTATTTTTGTTAATTTTTTTAACTCTTCGTCTATTTTTTCCTTGCTGTTTATTTTGTTAGTTATTTGTATTTTTTTATTTATTATTTGTCTCATTTCCTCCCATTTTGCATTTTTATAATCTAGCGTTTTTTTATCTCTCTCCTCTTTTTTGAGGTTCCCTAGGTTGCATATCACAGGGTTATGGTCTGAGCTCATTTCTGCTACTGTGGTTAGTGTTGAGATGTTATTCACATTTTTATTTATTCCGATATCTATTTTTGAAGAATGAGATCCATTCATTGGGTAGTGTGTGTCTTCATCTGTATACATTATAGTGCAATTATTTCTTTGCGCATACTCGAATATCGTTTTGCCCCTGCTATTATTTCTTCTGCATCCCCATAGTATGTGTGTCGCATTCAAGTCACCAATGAGCAATACTTTATCTCCAATGTTGAGTAGCGTGTTTATTTCATTCATCGTGTATTTGATTTTTGGGCTGCAGTATGCTGAAATCAGATAGATATTTGGGTGTAGTTTTATACATAAACTTTCAAATTTGATATTGTTTGGTATTTTAATGTTTGTAAAAGGTATGTTGTACTTAACCAGAATAGCTAATCCTCCAGCTGCTGAGTTGGCGTCTTTTCTAATTGTTTTATAGTTTGATATTTTCAAATTCATCCTGTCATTGTATCTTGTGTCATTTATTAACATTATGTCTATTTTGTTTCTGTCTAGGAATTCACGTAGTTCACCGATCTTTTCCCTCAGTCCGTTTGCGTTCCACGAGCATATTTTGATATGGCTCATTTTTCGTCCAATTTGTTTGTAAATTCTAGCATGACTTGGAATTTCTGTGTGTTTGTGGTACATGTGCTGAGATTATGTTTTAGTTGCAGAATCAGGTTGAGCATTTTTTGTATGTCACACATTTTATTTATTTCTCTTATTGTGTCTGTTATTGTAAGTAATTCATTGATTCCTGGTTCAGTTCCAGTATCTTTTTTGTTTCTATTCGATGTTGTTGTTGTTGTTGTTGCATAATTGTATTCATGACTATTTTGTGCTTCTCCCATTTTTCTCCATTGGTTAGTTGTTGTTGGTTTGCTGTACGCTTTGGTAAGTGGTGGAAATTCTCGCACGTTTTCTATTTGCATTGTTTTACCATTATTATATATTTGTTTCGCATTTTTTTTTGTATTTTGCATTTGTTGTTTCTGGGTCCTTTCTATATACACTGGACATATGATTGCATTGGCTGGGTGATCCCCTTTGCAATTCACACATTTTGCCGGTGTATCTTTAGTTTTTGTGCATTCATATGTCAGATGTTGTCCTGCACATTTAAGACAGCTTGGCTCAGCAAAGCAATTCGAGGTTGCATGTCCCCATGCTTGGCATCTGTGGCACTGAGTGACTTTTTTTTTTGTTATGTATTTATCCCATTGTACTTTTGTATACTGTAGATATTTGATACTTCGTTGTACTTCCCCTAGGTTTTTATACATTGGGACTGTTACCATAAACATTGGCCTTGTTGTTCCTCTCATTTTGTTAATTTTTTCAGCTTCAAGGCCCATTTCATTCATTTCTTTCTTCATTTCGTCAACATTTGTTTGGTCATGTAGGCCTTTTACTACAAAAACTTTTTTTTTATTTCTTTTCTCGGTGTATGTATGAAATTTTACATCCGATTCTTGCCAGTGGGTTTTTAGTTTTTCGTAATCGCTTACTGTTGTTGTGAATACTTCTGTTGTGTCCTGATGGTATTTTATGTGAAATTCGGCTTCTAGTTTTTCTTTTATCGTATTTATGAAAAGTGTATTTTCATTTACTTTGCCATGAATCACTAATGGTGGTAGTTTTTCTATTTTCTTTGTTTTATTTGTTTTATCTTTTTTCATTGCATTTTTCGTTGATTCATTTTCACTATCACTATCACTGTCTTCAATGCTTGATAAGATTTCATATTTATTGGACAGTTTAATTTCGCCTCTTGGACTTGGCTTTTCCATATCTGTGTGTTTTTTATTTTTTTGGTTAGTTATTTGTTCAGTATATTTGTCTACTGCTGTGATCATTCTTTTATATTTGAGTATGTCACTTTCTTTAACTTTTGTAATGTCCTTTATAATTTTGATTTTATTCGTTTCTATTGATGAACTTCTAATTTTTCTTTTTCTTCCTTTTTTGGAATTTGTTGTTTGTTTTGGACATTCATTTAGATCGTCCTCATCTCCTGTTTGGAGGTTATGATTGTCTTCTTCATTGGTCTCTATTTTGACACTTTTTTGTTTTAGAATTAATAATTATTTTCACTTTTATTTTGTTGAGTAAATGTTTTCTGAATAATTTAATTTTAATTTTATTGAATTAATAATTACTTTTGTTCACTTTTATTTGATTTTGAAATACAATATATTTCTTGACTTAATTTCACCGAGTCACGTGTTGGCACGTGGCCAACGTTATTTTCTTTTTATTTTGTACTATATTCGCTTTTTGTTTACTTTTTCTTTATTTCAGTTATTTTATTAATTATTCACTCGCAAGTTTTGAATATTACAATAATTTCACTGATTCTCATATTCTTTGTGAATATTTTATTTGCTTTATATGACGGAGCATGAGCGATACGTGCGTTTCGTTCGGCTGCCGATTCGGAACTGGCGTGGATCAGCATGATATGATAGTTAGTTGAAATTTGATTGTACTTTAATTCTACAAATGACCTGTATAGAACTGAATTTAGCTGCCTTTGCGTCACCTTATATATAATAGGGTCAGTTGTGTGTGCAGTCGTTTACTGCACAAGTCCCCACTTGCGCCTTCTTGAGTGCCCAGTCGTTCATCGCACATCTCCCACTCCGTCACAGCGATAGAGTAGACCGCTAGGGCCCTCGTGTTACATAACCATTGACAGGGGGCTTCGCTAGTTCGCTAGTCCTGCCAACTTCCCAGAATTATTTGAAGTGAAACTTCTTAATCGACTTCGGAAAATGTTGCGTTAAACGTTTGATGCCACTATCGGGAACTAACAAATAGGGTCTCGCTATCTGGTGGTAAAAAATGAAACTTCTTTCACTTGCACATTGCTTCAGTCCGTACATATTATTTGCATTGATAGTTACGATCATAAAAATATTTACAAATGAATAACAATTAAAATGGAAATAGAAATATTTCCAGCACGTAAAAAATCAAAAAAATAGAGTCTGCTGTGTAGTAACAAACTGTCATAACAATGCAGATAAGGATTTCAACGTAATTTTCTATAGTTTTGCAAAGCCTGGTGATTGATCATCAGTTATAAAAAATTATTTTGGTAATTTTGAGAAAGTTGATAAAGTAAAAGCTTGGAAAAATTTATTGTGAATAAACATCTGAACAATTACAAATTTTGGAATGTTTATATTTACACTTATTTCTTGATCGTAATTTATTATTATTTCTTCTTCTTTGTCACGTGAATTGTACTCGTCACAATTTTAGTAAAATGAGACAAATAATTTTGCTTCAAATAAATAGTATTTTATAATGAATCTAACCCAAAGTTCATGTCTGTCAACTTGGAAAAATTTTATTATCAATCCAACATAATTATTGTGTAAAGATTTTAACAGAAATTTTAACTGGACTTTAACTCAAAATTTTAATTCACATTGTAATAGTTTTTATACATCTATGTATAAGAAAATCTATTGATACTATTTTGCATAGCATTCAATTCTTCATGAACAAAAAATTTATTTCATTCATTCATGCAAAAAAAAAAACTCTTCATTTCATCAACATGAATGATGTTTTCTCATTACTATATTATTAAATAATTTGTAGCATTCGAAAATATTTGGTTTTTTTGAAATGTATCATGATGTTGAAAAGTCTTCTGCAGTTGTATACGTGACAAAGTCAAAAAAATTCGTGAGTAGTTTAAAATATTTCATAAAGTTTCATTTGTGTCGGAAAATGATAAATTTTATCCTTTGCAGTTTGGTGTAATTGACACAAGATTTTATATTACTGGGCTGCCCTTGTCTGAAATTGGACCACATAAACGCCATCACGTGAATGGACACTACATCAAAACACGTAATTCAGATCAAAGTTTTCATGACAATTTTGTTCCTGTTGACGTATTTCAAACGGATTCGTGTGGAACAGACTCTAATGAATTCCCAAATTGTGAGTTGAACACAAATTTATCATAAAATTTTAGCAATATTTTGATATAAAAATCTGTAGGATATTATAATTATTATAATTATCATTTCCAATAGTTCCTGAAGCGCATCATCTTCTGACTGATCCTTTGTATCCAGAAGTTCTCGTCTTCATCAGTAACGACATATTGGAAGAGACGTAATTGACAATCAGATTATTGTTTTTAATACAAAAATAATAATAAGAATATTAATTCAACTTAATGATAATAAAGCAGTCTTTTATAACTTCTTATTGATGATTTTATTAATTTTTTTTTGTAGTAAAAAACGGAATGCACGTATGGCTTCACTTCTCTCATTCTATATAATATATTTCAATGCCATTGACATGTTATTCGCAAAGTTGGCAAAAGATGGTATCAAAATAAACATTAATATTGCTGGATTTGTAATAGAGGCTGTACGTATATTATGTGGACGTATTCAGTATGAAATTTGTGTGAAAGTCCACTCAATATTTGTGTTGAAATTTTTTTCACGATTAATTGTTTTTCATGGGGATTGAAACACAAAATTTTAGTTGGAATTAATCAATAAATCAATGTTTGACGAGTTACATAATTTTTAAATTGTTTCGTTACATTAATATTGTATTAAATTGGAATTATTTATTTAAACTTATCATGCATTATAGATTTTGAATATTTTAATGAATTATACAAATACTATTGGTTAACTCCATTTATTCCAAGAAATATAATGAAAAATTCAATATAAAATTTTTTGTTTATTGAAAAAATAATCAATGTTCATTGTCGGGATATTTTATAAAAAATATTCACTGATAATAATATAACAATAGTCACTGTTACACGCGGAAAAGCTTGCAATAATTTCACGTATTCCCAATGACATGAGTCAAATTTTAACTATTCCAAAATGGATTCCAAAAACATCTGAATAATTCAATTGTTTATAAATATTCCAATCAAATCATTAAATTTAACATTTTTTGATTCAAAATCTTTTACAGAAAATTCAACATAAATTTTGAAAGGATTTTCACCCAAAATTTTTCACAGTCTATTGATTTTTTTTACGACATCATTTTCTGTATTATTTTGTTTCTCATCAGGAAAAAGGAGTGTTCCCTCACCAATTCATATCTGATTCAGAAAATCCACATATTATCAACGGCCCCGAAACATTACACAATTTTCCAGAATATATAGAAAAATATAAAAATGTATTCGTTAAAGATTCTATCGATTTTTTTTTCTTATTCACTTACTATAAAATTCGTGATGGATCCATAGATTTACATGGTATGTCGTAATATCTTCAAGAAAATCACTAATGAAGTAATTTATTCATCAATATAAATTCTCTCACGTATACTAAAAAATATTTTTCCCAATCAATTCAGGTATTTCAAAACCGATGTTTGATGTTTATGATATGAGAACACAGGATGAATCTCAGTATAATATATTAGGATCAATAGTTACACATAAATTATATAATTCTGGATATGCAGTTGGTGCTCACGAATTTGCACATTTGTAAGAATATTTTAATAAAAAATACTAAGATAGCAATTTATATAAATTAAAATATCATGAGATGTGTATATTATTACAGAATGGGCGTTGAGCACGATGATCCTGATGAAGGAACTAAGTTTAATGATGATCAGTGTTATGCATTGATGCAAGAAAAAGGATCTTACTGTCACAATTGTATAACATGGTCGGAAACGAGTCGAGAACAACTTCAATCGTTTGTCAGGTATTTGTTTACTGATAAATAAAATAAATATAATCCGATGAATGAACTCCCTTGAATTTTGATCGGAAAAAAAATTGATATAATAATTAATGTACGATTCGAATATTATTATTAAATGTTATTATTAAATTAAACTTAATTAATTTATTGTTAAATTAAATAAAATTGAAGTGAATCAAATTAAATATTATTATCATATAGACAATAATAGTTTATGTCTTCACAGTGAAAAATTTTGTTCGAAAAGTTGACTAAAAATTTGTGTGAAATTTAATTTTTTCACAATTTTCAGTCAAAAGTCATTTCAAAACAACACCAAATTTTTTTATTGTATTTCATTTTATCTGAAAGTGACTGAATAAAAAAAATTGGAGGACTGAAAAAAGTTATATAAGAGTTGAATTATATTATTAAAAAATTATTTCAGACAAAAATTTGATTGAACAAAAATTTCTGTATATAAAATCGATGAAAAATTCGCATTAGAAATAGTTGACACTAATTTTTAGTGGACGTTTATACAAAATTTTCTACTCTGTACATGTTCGAAAATTTATTAACTTACAATATATATATATATACAATATACATATATATACATATTTATTGAATTATAAATAATTTCATTATTTCAGCTCGAATACCAATCGATGCTTTCTGTTAAATCGTCCGCGATCACTTTATCCATTTGGTACACCAATAGAAACTGTGGCACCATCAGACCAATGCCAGTGTTACGGTTACAGATTTCACTATCGAGTATATTTCATTCACTCTTATTTTACGACATTCGAATAGTAATAATCGGCATGATATACATGAATAATTTTTTTTTCTCCACTTAAGTTTAAGGACGTGATTGATGCAGTTAATCCTGAAGACTGTGATAAAAAAATAATATGTTCCAATAATAAACATCGAATAACTTGGAGTCAAACCCCATTGCCAATAGACGGTACTTTATGCGGACGAAATATGGTATGTTATTAATAATTTAGAAATAAATTTAATTACAATTGATTATATTTCTGATTCAATTTCAAGTTATTGTTTGGATATTTTTTATTAAGGTTTGCTGGAATCGAAAATGCCAACGTTTTCAAAAACAACTTGTCGATGCATAAATAAATTATATATTTTTTCTGGCGGATTGGGGGATTTTCAATTTGTAATTAATTATAGATTTTTGAATTTGTTGATTATTGTTATATTTTGAATAAGAAAAATACTTGTATTCATAGCAAATTTACTCGAATGATTATTGTCACAAATATGACGTTTTGGGGATTTTAAAATGGTTTAGTTTTGTTTTGGTATTAATTGTACTTCATGATTTATTGTTTTAAATTATGATTGATATTATGCATTGTATTTGAAAATAAAAAAAAACAATCTTTGTCGAAATTATCAGAAATCATTTTTAATTCAAGAATATTAGTATCTGAAACTTTGGATTGAAATGAGACCTCATTTATTATGTATAATTTTGGTAAAATCAGAAATCAAAAAAACCAATCTTTTCCAAAATTATCAAAAAAAAAAATTGTTTATTCAAGAATATCAGTAACTGGAGTGATAAATTATATTGGGACGTCATTAATCATTTATAATTTTGCTAAAATCGAAAATGAAAAAAACCAATCTTTGCCAAAATTATCAAAAATGAATTTTGTTTCAAGAATAAAAGTAACTGAAGCAATGAATCTCATTAGTAACACATTAATAATTCATAATTTTGCTGAAACTAAAAATAAAAAAAACCAATCTTAGCCAAAATTATCTAAAAAAAATTTAATTCGTAACGAATTCACTTTGACATAATTTCTTTCCATCAATTATTTCCTCGTTAATTCATCGAATAAAATTCTGCTTATTTTAATTGAAAAAAAAAAAAAAAAAAAAAAAAAAAAAAAACAAATCTCTTCATTAGAAAAAAAGCAGAAAAATTATCAAATCATTTTATTAATATTATGCATTGTATTTTGAATAAACTTGACAATAGTGTATGATATTATTCTCATTTATGTGAAGTAAAAATGAGTGAAATTTCAAGTTTTTCCTTTAAATGAAAAAAACCATACAAAACTTCTTTATTACACAGAGAAAAATTTTGAATTTATTTATGTGTAACATATTCCTTATTCACCCAAATTTTTTTCGTTCTTTTGTTCAATATCAAGACTTTTGTTATGTCTTATTTTTCTTGATGGAAGTAAAGTGAGTTTTTACAAATCATTTCCTCAGTTGAATTTTTTTTTTGAATTTTATTCATTTGGGTAAACGATGTTTACACAAGAATTTAAGATTATTACAAAAATGGCATGAGAACTTTTTCATAGAGGCAAAAGGAGAAAAGTCACAGGGTAAACTTGAGGACGGTGTGGTCTTGATTGCAACACGAATAATAACAAACTTGGAGAGTGAGATGAAAGAACAGAGTGAGCAAAAGGAGAAGTAGTAAAAGGGAAGAAGTTGAAGAAAAGGCAAAAAATAAAATGAAATAAAATAAAATAAAATAAATGAAAGAAGAAAAAGGTGAAGTTTTTTTCTATTTGTTAACTTTTGTCGAATGAACATGAATTCAGTATTTCATAGAATTATATTTCATAAACAATAAAAAAAATATTCTGAAAATTTTTTTCAACGACGGATCGTTAAAAAGAATTTTTAATACGACTCGTTAAAGATTGCTATCAAAATGTAAAGTATACATAATGTTATACAATAAATGTATAATCAAACTTGTTTGTGGTTATGTTTTATTTTGGGAGACGTTTCGATATTTGTTCGTTGTAAAAATTAATTAATACAACAGAACTGTCTGAAATAATTGATAAAAAATCTGGAATAATTTCCAAAAAGAATTTGTGGGAACATTTTCAATATGAATAAAAATTCAAAATTGGTGTTTTAATGTAAATTGATATAGATTTAGTATATGATATAAATCATAAAAATGAAAGCAATTAAATAATTAATTGAATTTCTGAAGAAATGCAACTGTCAAAAAAAAACTTTGCATTTGTGTCCAAATTCGATACAAAATTCACATTCAAAACAGTCAACATAAATTTCCAGTGGACATTTTCGCTCAAAACAAAGGAACGAAATCAAGTCTACAATTACGATTTAATTTTTCACTTCAAAAGTATCATTTCCTTCCCTATTACAACGGTTGGTTTTGGCTTTTACGATATAATAAACTAAATTCCAACGCTACACAGAGAACATAATTCTCTTATCATACATAGTGATGTATTACTATCACATAGAACATTACAAGACGTAATTCCATTGTCACTTACGATTTAAGGCATAATGTACAGGAGCATTAGGACAATGATGGGGGGCCAACCAACTTAATTAGAAAGCATCATTTTGCTGCACTTCAAGACGACGTCCTTTCAACTTGATGGCTTGTGGCGTTTGACACACTCCTAATTTCCGTAACGAATACAATTACCGGTACCAACCCTCATTCCTTGTTCACTTACTATTACGCTCTTTCTTCCTTATTCGTCCTTTGTCTGTCTGTTTTATTTTATCAGCCGTCGTGATAACGCTCAGAAGTCTTTCCTTATGTCAATATCGTAAATTATTTTGTCTTCTATAGCTGGAGCAATTTAATTAGAGGACCATTTACTTATATCTAGTATTAATATATAATATTATGATGAAGGCAAGATATATGTTCGTCTGATTTTTATTTGTTTTTTACAACCATCTTATCAAAGTTGATATCGACATTTGTGTATTAATGTGTCAAACATTTTTGGTTTGATGAAATGCGAATGATAGATAATTAAATATGTAGTAGAGATACAAGACTCAAAGTCACTGGAGCAAAAAGTTAAATTGGAAACTTATTTTTAATTTATGGTTTTGCTAAAATTGAAAATGAAAAAAACCAATCTTTGCCAAAATTATCAAAAATAAATTTTAATTTAAGAATAAAAGTAACTGAAGCAATAAATGTAATTGGAAACTCATTAATAATTCATAATTTTGCTAAAACTGAAAATAAAAAAAACCAATCTTTTCCAAAATTATCAAAAAAAAATTGTTTATTCAAGAATATTAGTAAGTGGAGTGATAAATTATATTGGGACTTCATTGATCATTTATAATTTTGCTAAAATCGAAAATGAAAAAAACCATTCTTTGCCAAAATTATCGAAAAAAAAATTTAATTCGTAACGAATTCACTTTGACATAATTTCTTTCCATCAATTATTTCCTCTCCAATTCATCGAAGAAAATTCTGCTTATTTTGATACAAAAAAAAATCTCTTCATCGAAAAAAAGTAGAAAAATTATCAAATCATTCGCTGTGAATTTTCAAATTTTCACTATCACTCTGTCAAATAATTCAGACATCTTTTCATCCTTTTTATATTTTTCCAAACTCCTGAATAATTAACATAAATCCAAATTCAATATCATCTATCAAATAAAATAATCCATGAACAATCATAAACAACAAACACGATGAAAATATCGAATAAAAAATTCATCATTCTATATAAACTCCAAATGAACATCGATTGAGTGCAAACAGTGACAATAATTTATTCATAGACCGACTGGCAGATCATCACATGTGACATGCACATAATTGTCCCAAACTAAAATAATAAACCAACATTGTATATAATATCATACAAAATTAACTAAATTTTCTCTATATGAATCATTAATTGATCATCCCAGTGGTTCTACATTAATGAAAATGATTGATAATTGATATACAGATAATTCTGGATGCATGTCATAACCTGTTTCGCTGCATTGGACATTTGCATTAGCTGGTGACAAGCATTATAAATTTAATCTCCAAATGCACTTCACTCATTTAAATACACATATTCCAAACCCCTCAACGATCATACTCATTTTCATAGGTGCCATTAACACAAGTGGACATTTCATTTCAAAAGCACCAAATGGACACGTCTATTCTTGTACCATATGCACATAATAATTTATATTAATATTGTTACATATCAATTTCGTGATGAGCTGCCAATATAATTTAGCATTGTCCATTCGCGTTTGGAATCTTTTATTCTGTTTGAGTCTGTACATCATTTAAATTGGATAGAATTGTTATTATATGTAGAATATTGACAATGTAATTCAGTGGAATAAATGAACGATTTTATAAAACAATTGAAAGTGACACTGTATTATCTTGTTGCTGTCGGGTATCGTTAGAAATATAATATTTATGTTTACCGATTGGACGAGGTGTTGTGTGAATGAGGTGGTGAGGTGTTGGAAATAGGAGAGAAAATGTATAGACATTTGTCAGTGGATAATTCTCTCTCCTCTCTTTCAAAGCGTCAAATTAACGCATCGTCGGTTGGTAAATATACAGGGTGCGTATGGACGTATTATGTAAACACAATGGTAGGTCGTGCGAATATAAGGGTGAAACGTGCGAATGTGTTTACCTCTTGACAGAGCTGTGTGCTGGTAGATGTGATAATTACTGTAGTGGAATAATATCATGATGAAATAATTGAATGGATATATTATAGAAAATTATATGTGAAAGTCTGGGATGAATTTGTGTTGACTTTTTGATTCGTAAAGTTTTTCTGGAATTTTATTGCCCGATTTTGAATCATTTTGCATTGAATTGATGATATTTTAAGTTGAGTTTAACAATAAATTTTTGTCTGTTGGAGGAAATAAATTTTGTGTTGTCGCATTTTTTCGATTTTTACGAGTGTTTAATAGAGGAAAGGATGCTAATTTGGAATATTACATTATAAAAGTATAGGAAAACGTCATTCATTAACGAATATCAGTATTACGGAGTGTGAGTATCAACAAACAAATTGATCATCACTTAGAAGCAGCCATATTGATAGTGCCGTGATAAACTGCATCGAAGTGAAAGTGTTATCTAGAAAATTTTCAAAGTAAGTAATAAATCTGTTTGCATCTTGAGTGTAACTTATATTTATATGTTTATAATTGTACAAATCTATAGTTAAGTGTCTCAGTTGTAGAAATCAGCGCTTACTTGAGAAATTATTCGTAACACAAAATGATAAAAATATTTTAGGTTACAAATGGTTATGTTGCTAATTTGGAATATGGCTCAGGTTGCTACGTTTGTGATTATTGCAAAGACTATAAAAAAATATAATTGATTTAGATATAAGCTTGAAGTTGAATTTTTTAAATTTTATAGTTGGGATTTAAGTTTAAAGATATTTATATAGTTAATTAAAGTTGATTATTTAGGTGATTGTAATTTGGAATACTCTATTCCAAATTATATTCACATTGGTTGAACCACGCCCATCTGCAATTTTATGATTAAACCAAAATTTATTCTATTTATAATAATCCGAGGCTGTTTATTTTTTTTATATGAATAAAAATATATGTTTCTCTAACATTTATTGTGGTTCTTACTTTTTTATCCCTTAACCCATGATTAACACGATTTTTTTAAAAAGTAGTATTCCAAATTCGCACCTTTTCCAATATAATATTTTTGTTAAATCGGAATCACATAAATATTATGTTGATTTAACATAATTTCCAAGTGAAAATTGTGTGAAAATATTTTAACACAAATTTTTTGTAGACTTTTACACAAAATGTTTTATTGTGTAACAATTTCATTTGTTTCATCCAAATTCATTTAATTAATAACAATTATTATTACTTTTGACACGAAAAATGATTTCATGTCGATTTATTACTCTTCAAACTATTTTTTTTTAACGCTATTTATAAAATTATAAATCAACTTCACTAATTAGCTCGTTCAAATGTTATTAATTATTTATATTCAATCATTTTTACTTTCATCAATTTAGATACAAATTCTTCAAATAGATCAACAAAATGAGATAAAATAAATATTTATTAAAACCAAAAAACATTTTTACTGTCTATCTAAAATAGTGTGTTATGATTAGAAGTAGAAAATGATGAATTGGTCAGACTAGCAGAAAAAAAATGATTTTTTTATTCCAGAAAATAAATCGCGATTATTCTAGTACTTAAATACAATTAATAATAATTATTCATGATAAATTTCGTTGAATAGATTTCATTAAATTATGTTCATAAAATAAATTAAAAATGCTTTTCAACATAGTGGATATATTCCAAAATGTAATTATATCTTTAATTATTTGACATGCAAGTAAATGAATTACTAAAATTTTAGTTTATATTATCAGTTTATTAATGCATTAAATTAAATATTCATACACACAACGTTACATTTATTCTGAATTACGAAAACTTAATTCAATCAAATATAATTTAATTTACTCAAATGCTCCAGAAGTCCCCGAATAATTTCACATTAACTAATTAAATAATAATCATTATTACTTCTTTCAACATATCAACTAAAAATATATAAATCAATCGTCGTCTTTATTGATTACTCAGGTAAAAATATCAACAAATAAAATTCCAAGATAATGTCTTCACTCCAAAATAATTTATAAATAATCATCGCAAATCAAAATCACAATTCCTCAACATTAAATAAAACCTCCAAGTCATAACACACTTCATCATAACCAAATTGAATAACAAAAAAAAATTTCTCATCATCTCAAGTCCAGTGAAAGAAAAAAAAAAACCAAAATATTAAAATCCTCTCAAATCCTCTCTATCAATTCAAAAATCTCAAACTAAATTAATCCCCATACACAATACAAATGAATTATTCAACCACAAATCTTAATAATTATAACCTCCTTCACAACAAACACCTCACTAGCTCCAACATCCTTCAGCAAATCACAAACATATTCACCACTAAATTACATCCATTCATTGCAATTAATACAAAACATCATTAAAACAATTCTCCAATTTAATTCAATAAATCCCACATATTATTATTAAAAATCCTCTAAATATTATGCATATCCCAACTACAACAACTCAGCACCATACCAACATGAAATAAAATTTTAATTCTACTTCAATATACATACATCAAACTTAATTAATATATAAATAAAACATACTTTTATACATTCAACGATTTTACTTATGCTCAAGTTGAATAGGATGTATAAACTAACACACACATACACATACTTATGTATATATACAACAAGTATGTAAAGAAAGGAGTCATATATAGGTAGCTTGCAACCCGTTATGGAGATGAGCATTGGCTGAAGGCGGCGGTGCGCGTGCACACACACGACATCCTCTGCATCTGTAATGTTCCTCCTTTTCCTATCGTCCTTATATACTTCCTCTTCTTATATTCTCATTCTCTTCTTCAATCTTACGTGTATATACATATATATACATACATATACATATATATCAAGGTTTTCTTGTCTTAAACCCATTACCAATGGCCCATACACTGAATTCTCTCCACTCTTGCCAGCCATTTCTTTTCTTCTTTACCATTTTACCTTGCTGTATTTCACTTTTAAAGTCTGTAACGATTGCGGTCGTCTTGTGATACACTTGGGGAGTTTGGCTGCATAAACAGAGTCTGCTTGGGCATGTCGAAGCCACATCTGAGTGGACGAACGATTTATCAGACGAAGAATGCAGAAATCCACGAGGTTTATTTTTATTATTTTATTTTTGTCTTATTGTCTTTGGGTTTCTTTAATTTCTTTTTTTTTTTTTTTTTTGTTCATTGCGCCACCATATACTGCTGATATATTCTGAATGGGATTTACTCGTGCGCATTTGTGTAGTATAGGGACATGGAGAATTGGCCAAAGGTAGTTGGTAAATTTGGAATACGAATTCGATCATTTTTCAATGCACAATTTCGTGAATTCACAGTAGCTTTGTTGTACGTTCAGATGATTATATGGATTGGTTTTTTTTTATTTTATTTTTGTATATTTTTGGTTGTTTGTTGGGTGTACTGAAAATGTACGTAAATATATTATGTATGTGTATGAATAAATATGCGAGTGTGTAGTACGTGTGTAGATTTTGAATGTTGTGTTTGAGTTTGTGGTGAAAAGTTTTGTATAGAAGTCGAATTAATATTTTTGTCAAGCGCTTTTTGATGCGAATTTTGTTTTGGATTTTGATATGAAAATTTGTGTTTAAGTAGAAAAATTGTTTTGAGGGGAATTGATGAGGTTTTATTTCAAATTTGACACGTTTATTAAATTTTCACGAGTGTTTAACTAAATATTTGTGTTAGATTAGCACTATATGAATATTGTGTTGATTTAACATAACTATTGAGTAAACATTGTGTGAAAAAAATTTTTACACAAATATTTAGTGGACTTTTACACAGAATTTTTTACTGAGTAACAATTTAAATTGCTTTATTTAAATTTGTTTAATCAATAGGAATTATTATTTGTTTTGACATCAAAAATAAATTCATGTGTCAAATAATTTTTTTGTTAACGCAATTTAAATAATTATAAATTAAGTTAAATAATCATTTCATTAAAACTACACATTATTTATTTATATTATTTTGGAGTTTATATAACTTGCATTATTAAATCTTTTTTATTTATATGAATATAATATAATATTTCTATAATTCATGTGATAAATATAAAATAATGTATAAGTATTAAAAATTGAATGAAAAAATTGATAAATAAAATAATTAAAATAAAAAATAAATAATAAAACAAATATTTATATTATTAAATCGTTTTCACTTTTATTAATCTACATATAAATTTTAAACTAAATTTGAAAAACAGCAAGAACATGAATATTTTGTCAAACCAAAAAACATAATCTTTATTCAACATAATTTTTGAGTAAAAATTATATGAAAAAAAATTTCAAAACAAATTGTTAGTAGACAATTTTACAAAATTTGTTCACTGTGTAACAATTCAAATTTTTTCATTTAAATTTATTGAATTAATAACAATTATTTTTTGTTTTGACATCAGAAATTAATTCATGTCGTCAATTTATTACTCCTGAAACAATTTTTCTATTAGATCAATTTAAATAATTACAAATCAACCTAGCTAATCATTTCATTCAAACTAAATTATTCATTCATATTATTTGTATTATTAAATCTTTTCTTATTCATGTAAATATTATATAATAATCGTATAATTCATATGATAAACATTATATAATATATTAATATAAATATGACATTAAATAACAAAATAAACAAATAAATGAATAAATAAATGAAAAATATAAATCATAAAACAAATATTCACATTATTGAATAATTTCAACTTTTATCAACCCCCATATAAATTCCTCAACTGAATTAATAAAATGCAAAAACATGAATATTCATTTAAACCGAAAAACGTCATCTTTATTTAACATATCTTTTGAATAAAAATTGATTGAAAAAAAAATTTAACACAAATTTTTAGTGGACTTTCAAACAAAAATTTCTTCCATCTAAACATTTTCCCATTTTTCCTCCAATCGAAGACACATTATATATTCTACTTCATTCAAAAATATTCACTCTCAAATATTTTTCATACACACATACATACATATATAAACATCCCCTTCATCCACAACAACAACAAAATATATTTACATAAGGTTTATATTTATTACAGAATTTCGTGGGTTCATTCACAAAAAAAAAAAAAAGAAAAAAAGCTCATGATAAATTTGATACACATTCTTTATATATATATTTATTACTTTGAAGTAAACCCCCCCCCCCCCCCCCCCACCCCTCTACCGAGTAACATTTTATATAATCTCATGCCTTAAATATATACATACCTATAAATATATTATTACACTATACACATATGTGTATATATAAAATATCTACATTGTATAAATATACAATATTTCTCCATAAACACTATAGCTTTTACCACCCTTGTCAATCACATTCTACAAGTGTTATCTGATTGGTACGTGAAACATATCTTCTGTTACAAGACTCACGTACGAAAACTCACGTTTTGCAACGCGGGCGCATCAAGGCAATTGGCAAAATTTTTCCAACCACAGAAAAATATAATAGAATCTGTGGGATTCATCTCATAAATAATTCTAAGATGAACGCGAGTTCAATACTGCTACTGAAGAATACATCAGATGAATGGGGAAATAATAAAAAAGAGAAGAGAGAAATGATAATAAATAATCCAAGAGATATGAGAAAAAAATATATTGCAATGGTAAATGGTCTCGTTATATCGATGAATAAATGTATTTAAAAGATAGATATGGAATGACTAGATTAGGAATTTAGTTTTTGGGCCTGCGGAAAATTTTGTGTAAAGGTTGAATAGGAAATTTGGGAGTTATGATTCAATTTTAATAATCATTTCGTTTGAACTATATTATTTATTGAGGGGAACAATATTTATTGAAAGTAGAATAATTGCGGTGAAGTTTAATACAAATTTCGAATGTGAATTGTGTGAAAAACATTTTTATTGAAATTTTTAGTCGACTTTTACACGATATTTTTCACTGTGTAACAGTTTCAAATGCTTTTTATTTGAATTTATTTGATCAATAGCAATTATTATTTGTTTTGATACGGAAAATAAATTCATGAAGTCGATTTTTTACTTCTAAACAATTTTTTTTTTGACACAATTTAAATAATTATAAATTAACCTAGATAATCAGCTTATTCAAACTCAATTATTTATTTATGTTAAATGGTTGTCATTTTTATCAATTTGAATATAAATACCTTGAATGAATTTACAAAATGAACAAAAATACATATTTATTAAAAGCAAAAAATACTGTCTTAAATTTTTAGCGAGCTTTCACAATTTCCTAATTTTTTAACTGTCCTACTTTTGAGTGTAACAAATGCAAGTGTGGAACAGCAAGAGGAAATGATGCAAAAAACGTCAATGATGAGAAGTGGATCATAAAAATTAGGGAACATGGAAAAAATAATAAGAATGAAAAAATATTCACAATTTAAATCATTGTTTTTATTACGATTCAATAATATTATTTTTACTTCTCCTCATATTTCAATTTATTATTTTTTTTTTTCATCACTATCTGTCACGTGAATAATCCAAAATCTTTGCTGTATTAATAAAGTTTCACCATGTCTTTATGTGGCCTGTCAACCACCATATCAACGCATATTTTATTTTTCCTCGACCCATTTTTTCGTCTTTTTTCTTCACTAATAAACAATTCACTCTGAACAAATATATTGCCACAAATTTATTCATTTTGCATTTAGTTTCCGCCATCAATGCAACCGTTAGACTGAATAAAAGTTTGCATCCAAGATGGCGGTGCGCGCGTCACTACTATGTCACTCATTTGTTTAATAATTGCACGAGGTGTTGATAGCTGATTTTTATTGAATATTATAGGAGTAAATAGATTATCAAAAAATAAAATAAGACAATCTCGTTTTCTAGGTCTAAAGAGCACCAAAGTAGATTCAAATATCGATTTATATAGGTTTTCGAGGTTCAATGTAGCAATGATATGGCTGACGATGACAATAGGATGTCAATGACTACTTGGAGTACTTCAGAATAATAAAAATTTCGACCCATGAATCTTCCATAAAAAATTATTCACACCACATCATCCCCAACAACATCTTCAGTTTGTCATTAACATCCCCTCATTAAACACACTATAAACACACAATATCCACACTAACATACCCACACATACACACACACTAACACACAAATGAAAATCAGAAGGCTAAATTCACACCCTTGTGGTAATACAATCAATTGTCTTGGTGTCTAAACCCGTCACTTGTATGTTAAATGCGTTGATACATCGATATATTATATTCATGTACAAATCCACATGAATACACTACATACCCATACAATAACACATAACTACATATCCATACATATATATACATCTATTTATTTATCAACATACGCATATATGAATTGGCCCAGTCCCTCTGAGGCGTTTGTATAATACCAATACTGTATACATGCATTGGAATCGAGCAATGACATGACAATGGTACCAACTGTTGTGTAATAACGATGGAGGTCGGCATGTTCAAGTCGTTGACAAAATAGACACGACCATTGTATCATCCTGCAGAATTTTATATACATATACAATGTATATATTTCACTTGCAATTGCGTGCATTTTGCTCGAGTGCAAATTAAACATTTACAATTGTCGCATGACAAATTGATGGAATTTTTTTTTATCTAGAAATTTTACTGGATATTCATGTCGACACTATCGCGATTAATAAACTGAACTTTATTATATTTGTTGGGGTGTAGAAGTGTGAGATTAATTTTGAAATTAAAATTTTGATCAATTTGAATGTTTTTTTTTTTTTTTTTTTATTGAGATAGGAAAGAAAAATTGGCTGGGTTGATTTAATTGTTTATCATGTTCTGGTTCGATTTCAAGTTTAGATGTTTGTTTTAATTTTAATTATTGGTGAAAATTGAGTTTTGGTTTTTTGAGTTGAATAAATTGAAGTGGGGGATTTATTTAGTTTAATATTTGTGTTAGATTATGCTGACGATTTTTATATATCACTCCTGAATCATTTCATGTTTAATAATTAATTATTTTATATGAGTTAATATATATAAAAATTTTTTGGTAAATTTTTTTATACATTAAACCAAGAAATTGAAGAATCAAAAAAATTTCCGAAATTTTTCCGTTTTTTTGACTGGCTGTATCTCAGTAAAAAATGGTTGTATCGAGATTTCAAAAAAACGAAATTGAAGGTCAATGAACAAGCTACCCAACACAATCGATAGATTAGCTGAAAAAAATTTTCCTAAATTCGTGGACTCAAAATAAAAAGAAACAAAATTCGCGAATTTTTTTTTTCCGCGCTATTTCTCAGGATCACGTAATAACCATGGCTCCTAAAATTTTTCCGCCACAAGGTCTGAAAACTACAGACTCAAAGCTTCAAAACGCTTTTTTGGAACCTCGATACGGCCATTTTTTACTGAGATACAACCTGTCAAAAAACACGGAAAAATTTCGGAAATTTTTTTGATTCTTTAATTTTTTGGTTTAGTGTACATCTCAAAATTCCATATATACATAAACAATAGTAACAAATCAAAAAACCTCAATTCAATATTAAAATAAATTCAAAATATGTAAATAATATTCGCACAAAAAATTCTAATTTTCCAAAAAAAAAAAAAAAAAATATATCTATAATTTATATTTTTGTAAATTTTTAATCCTACATATTTTTTTTCGAAATTCTCTCTCAATTTATACATACCTCGTGTACTATAAAATAAATATGTAAAATCGCTTTCGATCATACATTTTATGTATTTTCATCATCTATTTATTTTGCATTATTTTTTTTTTTTTGGTTTTTTTTATATTCAATTTTATGATCCTATTTATTTTATGCATAATATTTTCGTAAAATGTTATCTATATGTACATGCATGTATGTATATATGGTTAAGTAAATGAGATGGAAAAAAAAAAAAATAAGAATGAAAAAAAATAAAAAAAAAGTTCAACCACCTCTTTCAAAATCTCCTCAAGGCATTTTACCACTTTCATTTATCCATCCACCCTTCTCGTACTTTACTAATTCCACAAACTCACCTTATATATTCTACGCTATCTCGAGCTTCATATGTATATATATATATATACGCATGTACGTTCATTGTATCTCATCATTTTGCTAGTGTATATGTAAATATCTTTGTACACTGTTTCTTATCCTATCTTAACTTTGAAGATTTGCATGTCACCAAGAAGCACCTCGTACCCTTCTACTATTTATACTCAGGTTCTCAATGACTCTTTTGACTTTTGTGTATTTTCTTTAGATGATATCTTTGCTCTGAGTATGTTTGACAATTTCAAATGTATATATGTGTGAAAGATGAAAAATATATTTACTTATTTTTTACTTCGAATATGGATACAAATTATAGATTTGCCATTACTTTTAAGTCTTTATGTTCTAAAGTATTTTTTGGTTTTTTCTCTTTCATTTACTTATTTATTTTTCATTTTGATATTCTGTAGTGAATAAATTTGTGTGGAAATCTACTTGAAATTTGTGTTGACTCTTTTTGATATTAATTTTATATCGAATTTCGATACACGAATTTGTGTTGAAGTAGAAAAATTATTTTGCAAGGAATTGATAATATTTTATGGGCAATTTAACACTGTATTTCTTGTCTTTTGGAGTGAGTGAATTTTTTGTTGACACATTTTTCAAATTATTGCGAGTGTTTAATATGATATTTATGTTAAATTGGAATCACATGAATATTCTGTTGATTTAAGATAACTTTTAAGTAAAATAAATTCAAACACAAATTTTTAGAAGATTTTTTAACAAAATTTTGTACTGTGTGACAATCTTAATTGCTTTATTTCAAGTTATTTAATCAATAACAATTATTATTAGTTTTGACACCAAGAATAAATTCAATTCGACGATTTTTTACCTCTAAAACAATTTTTTTTTTCAATGTAATTTAAATAATTATAATACAACCCAACTAATTAGCTCGTTCAAACAATATTACTAATTGACATCAAATCATTCTTATTTCTATCGATTCATACATAAATTCTTTGAATAAATTCAAAACAAAAAAAAAAAATATTTATCAAAGATAAAAAATTTTATATTGATTTAACATAACTTTTGAGTGAAAATTACACAAAATTTCCACATCAATATTTATATTTTCATCCATTCAGAGCAGTCAGAATCCTCAAAGTTTCCACTGAATAAAAAAATAAAATTTCCAGAAAAATAAATATCCAACAATTTTTTCATATATCAAACATTTAATTAAAAACTAGTCTTAAAAACAATCGGCATAAATTTACAATAAACTTCCACACAAAATTATCTACAATAAAAAATATCCCTCTAATTAATCAATACCTTCGACAATAAAATTCTTTTTTATTATTTTCACATATTCACAAAACTTTTTCATTTTTTATTTTTCCATATCAATATGAAAAAAAAAAAAAAAAACGAATTCTTTTCTTCTCACATTAGATAGCACTCTCTATCACCAAATATTCTCAACAAAATGTGGGAAAATACTGTGATCATGCACATAGAAATACGTCTATCTCTATATACAAACCGGTGAAAATTGAGATAGAAAATGAAAAAAAAAATTTGAACGTGCTCTGAATTGAGACATTTACCCAACCGAAAATATTCCATCGTTCGTGTGTGAACTGCACGCCCCTTTTCCACTCATCTGAAGCTTCTAATATATACATAAAAAATACATCTACACAAACGAAAAAGAAATAAAAAAATATCTTCCACACGCACACTTATATATAAACATTCATATTTAATACATAAGAAAAGGTTCAAAGGTAGAAAATAAAAGAATAATAACGTAGTTTTCTCGAGCTCGACGAATTAATTTTGAATGAGAAAGTGCATTTGGCCACATTTTTAAAGGCTTAATTAAAATTAACTGCGCGCTTTGGTGCAACGAAATTGGATTGTTTTGCTGGCTTTTGTATTTTTACTATTTTCCGCTTCTGTTCGTCTGCTTCATTTCCACTTAATATTGCTGTTTACCACTGGTGAACAATTTATTTTTCTATTTTTTTTTCCTCCTTTTTTTTATATTTTATCATTTCATGAAACGACTTGGAAAATAATATAAAAATCATTCGATTTATTTTTTTTATATATTTTTATTATTGTTTGTGTTATTCTATTCATTTATCTATATGACGATGTGATTCAGCTAGTGATAAATATCTGGAATATTAATAAAATTTATAAAAATTATTAATACATTTTATTTGAGTGATGAAAAAATGTAAAAAATTTGAATCATTCGTTTGGAATTAATTTTTATTTGTGGATATTTCAACGAATTGTTGTTATTTATATTAATTTCTTCGGGATATTGTTAGAGTTTGTGTGAATAATTTAGTAAATGGTGTGTAATATTTTTAAAAAATTAAGCAAAATAAAAAGTTCTATAAAATATTGAAGAATTTAAAAATCTTCATTTTTAGAGTTGATGGATTAATTATTTATTTATAATTATTGTGAACAGTTAATGGTTTGATGAATATATTTTTTATAAACATTTGATGTGAACTGATTATTAATGAATAAAATATTTCGATTGAGAATATTATTCTGATGAAAATAAATTAGAAACAAAAATATTCACATTAATAATTATAGTTATTTTGAGAATATTTTTTTTCTCTTCAGTATTTTGAATAGTTTTTTATTTTTTGTCGCCATATTTATGATCAAGGTCGTCCATTTTGAATTCTGTAAGATGAATATATTATGAGAATAATTGAATTTATAGTAAATTATATTTTTTCAAGTTTAAAAAAAGTTAAAAAATTAATAAATAAGTCAAGAAATTTTTTTTCTACTCACTCATTATTTATTGATGTTTATAGTATTCGTATTTATTTAATGTAATGGTAAAATACAGAATAACAGGATGACCTACTTTTAGTTATCACGATGATAAAATTGAATGAGAAATATCGGAATTTCCATTTACGTTCTAATGAAAATTGACATTTCTTGGCAGTGATGGCACAAAAATAAACACAGACAAAGGCAGAAAGTCAAGATAATTTCATATATCTCATCGAGATTTATTGTCAAGTCAAAAAGAATTTTAAATTCAAAAAATATAATTGCAAAAAAAATAATTTTGTCTAAAAAGTCCATCAAAAATTTCTGTTTAATTCCTTAAATTAATATTATATATCACAATAATTAATTCCTTATTCCATACTTGCAAATTCTCAATAGAAACAAAAAACACATCTTAAACATTTTCATAACATAAAACAAACAATGGAAAAAATTTTCAAACCTTTTATTTTCTTGGAATATTTAAAAATATAATTACGATATTTTATTACGATAGTAAAAATATATTCATTCATTTATTTTACTGCAAATACATTTTTTTTATGTTCATATTCATTCAGAGCTTTCAGGATTAGTATAAATATAAATTATGTATATTAATTTTGTATATATATACATATCTGCAAGTCCATTAATCCTAAAAATTTTATCTCCAATTAAAAAATTCTTCTAATTGAATATTTCTCATCGTTTCATCATCACAAATTCATGGAAGTATATCAACATATAAAATTAATCCAAATATTCCATGAAAAAGCTTAATAAACATCACATTCACTTACAAAAAATAAAAAAAAAAAACTCAAAGCAACGTCATGAGATATCCACACAATAAAATATATATATATTCAACGAAAAATAAACAATAGTCAATAAAAACTCCATCAGAAAAATTAAATATTAAATTAAATATTAGAAAAAAAAAAAAAAAATTCAGTATAAAAATAAAAAAAAATGTCTCTATACTCGAATTAAAATTGAATTAATTAAAGGAATTATAGAATAATCAAACGGAATATACATTTGATATTAAGCCATTGAGATAATAAATGTTAAATAAATAAAAAAAAAGAAAAAAAAAGTCAAGTTTGTTAATTTATTTTTTCTCTGTTGGATTTTTCACTCTCAGTTGATGCGACAGTCACAACTCTTCGTTCTCTCGCCAATTCTCTTTGAAAAAATCCCGTTGGGGGATGGACATTGTGTGCGCGAGTGTATTTATATTTATATATATATGTATTTGTGTATGTATATGTATTTTTCCGGACCTGGTGGAGATATTCTACAGAAATATGACTCGCGTAAACCCCCAGTGGGCATGTTGACAACTTTACTGCCGTCGCAATGTTAACGTCCGATGGCAATTCACTTGATGAACTATATACACACATTTATATACATGGATATATATGTATTTATGTGTATGTATGTATGTATGTATGTATGTATGTATATATGTATTATAGGTAGTAACCGTTTATTGCTGGCGTCTCTGAAGTTGTTCGTGCTCCGTGAGACAAATTTGTTCGACGTATACGATTGCACTGTGCTCGATCAATTGGATGATACGATCGTAAAATTAGTTTTGGAATTCGATTGGTTTTTCAGTATGGATAAATTAGTGTTTGAAAAATGAGAGAAAAATTAATTAGGGAAAAGTAGATTAGAATGAAATACCATTTTTTCGATTGAGGTACTACTCGCAAACTACAAACTGCTGGGTAAAAGTAAAATATATTTATAAAATTTGAGAAATATTACTTTCATATTGGAACACTTAGAATACCCGTTCATTTTAAGAACTTATTGCATTTATCAAAAATATAAAAACTGTCATTTACCATTTTATTTTTACTACTATGGGTTAAATGGTAAATTTGGAAGAAAACACATTAAAATTTATTGAATATGAATAACTATTCTTAATTTTGAAACTAAACGTAGAAAACAGATAGTAAAAAAATAGTAAACAAATTGATTTTTATTATATGATAAATAGATCTATTTGTTTATTTTTTATGAGTAGGAATTTTTTATTTCATTTATGTTGAGTTTCAATTGATTTGTAAAATTGTTTCTCTAATTTAGGATAATTTTTTTGGGAGTATGCTCATGATTTTTTGGTATTTTTCTAAGTGGTAGACTTAATGTTATAGCAAAAGTAGAATAAATAAGAAGAAAAGTGAATATGATAAAAAGAAATGAGATTATTTTATGATTGAAAATTTTTTGATTTTATTTTTGTAATTTTCAATAATGTGATTTTTTTTTTCTGATTTATATAAATGACAAACTTTGATAACATCGCCAAATTGAAATTAAATTACATAATAATAATGAAAACCTATCTGTTTATTTTTTATGTTTAAAAAATTTTTACATTATTCAAATCGAATTTAATTTAATTTCATAAATCGATTAATTATTAATCAATTGATTTTTTTTCTGTATAAATAATACACAAAAAAGAATCGTTAGATGACAATTTTCATCGTGAACAATGACTAATAAAACAAAAATATTAATTTAATCAAAGATTCCATTAACTAATAGCAATTTTTTATCATAGTCATCAATAATTCTCGTTATTTTATGAATTTTTTTATTTTCTTTTTTCATCTTCTTTTCTTTTCTCATCCTATACAACTATTTACTCGATTTATTCCTTCATTTTTTTATTCTGCGGTAGTTACCCACATCAAAGAAAAATTTCCAACAGGAAAGTAAAAAAAAAAATGTCATATGATGTCAGAAAGACGCAGCGACGAAGTGACGTTCAAATGTGCGACAGTATCATCATATACATCTATACATAAAGTAAAATATGTTGTGAAATATATATGTACATATTTATAATGTTATATATCTATATACAATCAAGTTGCAATTTTCTTTAGCCCCGTTAATAATGTAATATGTATTCTTTTGGCTTTGTACAGAAGTTTGTTGTGACAAAGGACAAAGGAGAAACGAGATTATAACATAAAAGTGAAAATCCTGATAAAAATATAAATTGATTCAACAATTTTCAATTAAATCGAAAATAATAATCCAATTTTTATATTGAATCACGAATTATAAAATTATATTATAGAGTAAAAAATTTTATGTAAAAGTCGACTAAAAATTTTTGTTGACTGTTTTTGATACAAATTTTGTATTGAACTTTAATACAAAAATTTGTGATGAAGCAGAAAAATTATTCTGCATTTGGTTAAATGCAGAATATTCTGCAAATGGTATTTTATGTTTTTTTTTACATCTTTACTAAAACTTTACTAAGTTACTAAAAAATTACTAGAAAAAATTACTAAAAAATCACTGGAAAAAAAATACTGAATAAACATTACTGAAAAATCTCTGGAAAACATGACTAGAAAAAATTACTAAAAAATTACTGAAAAAAAATACTGAATAAAAATTACTAAAAAAATTACTGAAAAAAACATAACTAAAAAATGACTCGAAAAAATACTAAAAAAATACTGAAGAAAAATTAGTAAAAAAATTACTGAAAAACATTACTAAAAAATTACTAAAAAAAACATTACCAAAAAATGACTAGAAAAAATACTAAAAAAATACTGAAGAAAAGTTAGTAAAAAAAATTACTGAAATACATTACTAAAAAATTACTAGAAAAATACTGGAAAAAATACTGAAGGAAAATTACTAAAAAAATTACTGAAAAACATAACTAAAAATGACTAGAAAAACTACTAAAAAGTTACTGGAAAAAAATACTGAAGAAAAATTACTAAAAAAAATTACTGAAAAAACATTACTAAAAAAATTTGATATCAAATTTTTTATTTCTCAGAATTGTGAACTATAAAATACTTTTTTTTTACTTTTATCCTATCGGTGCGTGATAAATAATTAATAAATTCCATTTATGTCATGTCAGATTCGAGAATCTTTCAATATTTAATTAATACTATTTTCGTTGACATCATTTTAATGAATAATATCGATTCGTTCAAATTCCAATCAATAAATATAAAAAATGTAAACTCCAAATGAAAAAGAATTATATAAAATTGATGAACGAATGAATATTTAATAATTATCATGTATTTCTCTGATTTCAATTTCAAAACCCATTAATTAATTAACTATCACTTAAATTATAACTAAAAAATGAATGAGATTATATTTAAGAGTAAAAAAATATTAAATCCAATAAAGACATTTTCCAATATTTTTAAAATCCATCAGAAATTTCGTATAAAATCTCAAAAATTTTCAATAAAGCCAAAAAACAATTTCGTCTAAATTTAAACTCAACAATATCTAGGACAACAATTTGTGTTGAAGTAAAAAAATAATTTAGCAAATAAATGAAACATATTTAATATCAAATCAAACACAAAATTAAATAAAATTTGATGCCAAAAATTTTTCCAACTCTTTTTGAATGTCCAACACAATATTAATATCAAATCACATCACATAAACAATTTATTAATTAAAAACAAATCCGACAAACAAACAAAAAAAAAATTTCAAAACAAAATTTTCTATTTGTCAAAATTCAACCAATTTTTTTTCTTTTTTCTTTTTCTTAATAAATATTCCAATATTTTTATTTCTTATACAAATATAAATCTATATAATAAAGCCATATGAAAAGAATAGTGCGTAATTTTATAACAGTTGATGCCATTTTTCCTTCTGGGTGAACAAGACACATCCATGATGAAGGCAGGACTAATCGAGCTCTTTTGGTTCAACCTTCTCTGGCTTCCATTACGTCCATCGTTATGTTGTGCGGTCAATTGGGCCGTTGGCCATGCGTGATTCAAACGTAATACCTTTCTCGCCCCAAGGGAAACGAGCAAAACGCTGATCATTCACTTCGGAATGCTTGGGACCCTCACTCGATCTTGTCTCCAAAATGCAATATGCTATCGTAATTTTTATGTGCGTGTGCGTAAGCACCTGCTACACATATATTAATGATTGCTTTTGCCCAGTGGCGAGATGAGTATATGATGGAATAAATAATTGACAGTTTTGAGACGAGAACGATCGGGAGATAATCTTTAAAATAATATCATGAGAGACATGATGAGAATGTAAAAGCAAATTTCATACAGTTTCAATGGATTTTTGTATTATTATCTTTACGAAAAAAATACATTTGTGTTGTAAATATTAATAATATTTTTTCATTTATTGTTATAAAAATTATTTGAAAATTTTTCATGATGAGATGATTGTTGTTAAATTAAATGGTGGATGAGAATTAATTAATTTGTGATTTAAAAAAATTATAATCTAAAAATTTGTTTATAATTTTTGAAAACTCTGGAGTTGACTTTAAATATCTCGATTTTTATTAGTTATAACTCAATTATTTTGGTCATTTTTCCGAATACTTATCGCATTTATTCATTAATTTATGAAAATCGTTATAATTAAATAAACTAAATCGTCAGAGAAATTTATTTAATTGCACTTTGCGAAATTTTTCAATTAAATTCAATGATAAATAGCATAATGTTGCTATTTTCATTGTTACTGTAGAACTAAATGAATATTATTAACAAAAAAATAATTATTTTATGATGAAAAAATAAACAAAATTATTTTTTATAAATATTCATATGAAAAAATAATTTTTTTTTTTCATAATTTTATTTTTTTTTTTGTA
This sequence comes from Microctonus brassicae, assembly GCA_918226075.1. Taxonomy (NCBI): domain Eukaryota; kingdom Metazoa; phylum Arthropoda; class Insecta; order Hymenoptera; family Braconidae; genus Microctonus; species Microctonus brassicae. The sequence goes on from OW445482.1 coordinate 9,648,642, forward strand.
CACAAGGAATATAATTATAAAAATAATTTCCCAGGATTTTTTAATAATATACAATTATTAATATTGATTTAATATATAGTATTTATTGCAATCTAAAATTCTCATACGTTTAATGAAATTTTTTGGCTGCTTTCGTATAGGTATTTAATGGACATTTCTTTACGAAGATCTTTTATGTAAAAATAATCAACGTCTTATACGAGCGCTCTTGAACGAACAAATATTTTCCAGTAAAAGAAGGCAATAATGCTTCGATTGGTTAGCCGCACCGTTATCGAACACTTTTTCATTATGAACACTTTTCTCTGCACTCTCTCTATTTCACTTTGTCCCTTGGCATCCCTTCTCTCTTGCACTCTTCTCCTCTCGTTCCACACGACCTTTGAGAATATTTCCGTATACTCAACAAACAAGTTACGAGGTCACTTGACTTCGAAAGGAGAAAAAAAAAAGAAATGAAAAGAAAAAAAAATTTATCGATGAAAGAATGTTCAATATGAAGGGTTCAATAAAAGACACATATATTATATATATGCATACCGGAGCAGTTGTTGGAAAAGGTGAATTGTTGCCGTTGAATTATTTCCTTCATTCAATTGTTCTTTACTTTTTTTTTTTACTGTCATAGAACAAATAGAAAATGATGATGGAGTAATGTGATATTTGTGTAAAAATAAATGTTTATGAGGGGTTATTGGAAATTGATTTGATTAATTTTTCTCGGTGATATAAAATTTGTGTTGAATTTTCTGTGGGAAATTTCGAATTAGAAAACATCAAATTGAATGTTTTGGTTGTGATATTTATAAAGCATTGAATTATTCAATTGTTTTCGGAATTTATTTTGGAATAATTTAAATTTGATTCATGTTATTGTGAGTACGTGAAATTATTGCAAACTTTTTCGCGTGTAACAATGGCTATTGTTATATTATTATCAGTGAATATTTTTTATAAAATATCCCGACAATGAACATTGATTATTTTTTCAATAAACAAAAAATTGAATTTTTCATTGTATTTCTTGGAATAATTAGAGTTTACCAAGTAATTGGATAATTTATTAAAATATTTAACATACACAATGTACAATAAGTTTAAATAAATAATCCCAATTTAACACAAAATTAATGTAACGAAACAACTTAAAAATTATGAAACTGTCCAACATTGATTTATTGATTAATTCCAACTGAAATTTTATGTTTCAATCAACATAAATAATAATTCGTCTCCCAAAAAAAAAATTTTTCTGCTCTAACACAAACTCTCGTATTAAATTTCGTCATATAATTATCGTGAAAAAGATTTCAATACAAATATTGAGTGGACTTTTGCACAAAATTATCCACTACATAAGAATAAATTAATTGACATGAATCACTAAACCATTTTTCCACTATTTATATTCCTTCAATACATTCGTGTAATAAATTTTGTTTGTATTTGTTCATTCTTTGTTAGCTCTCATCTCTTTATTATTTTTTTCTTTCGTTTTTCCTTGTGATTCACTCATTTTTCTTTTATTCATTTACAAAGTATAATAATTTTGTTGTCATTTTTATAATAAAATCAAAATAAAGCTACAAACATTATATTTAAAATTTTTTCAACTTTTTAAAATTACTTATAAATTTCATATCTTTCAACTTATCTCAGATATACGAAAAAATTTTCTATTTAGAGCAGGTAAACTTTATAATTATGATAACTATCAATGACGAAATAACAGCTGTTCAAATTTGACTATTATCTAAAAAAATCTGCTGCTCTTTATTCATTTCGAAATACAGATTATTAATAATCATCCAGACATATTCATCGAATTAATTCAACTGTTAAATAAAACTGAATGAATACAATATAAATATAATAATATGCTTCGAATTATATCAAACTCTGATTATATCAAAACACTAAATTAATTCAGTGAATCTGAATTATATTTAGAAAAAATCCCACAAGAATGTTCGAACGTGAAAACTTTGTAAATCTCGTTTGTCTTATAATGAGTAACACCCTTCTACCAGAAATATCCATGTCTTTGATGATAGCTGATGTGTAAAGCAAAATGTTTCAGTACAACTGAAGAATTTGGCGTTGATACTGCTGCTGCTGGGTCACGATTGTAATGCCAAAGTGTAGTTGGCGGTATCTTTTGACGTTTCGTCGTATATAAATGCCGAAAACGATTCAATGGGCGTCGCGACGCCAGTCAGTCTCGCCCCGCGGCACAGTCATACGCCACAAGCCACTGTGTACATATACATATAGTAAGCAAAATAAATTGCGTGCGGTTTTATTTACGTCGTGCACGCGAGTACCAAACGGTAGTAACAAAACTGTCTAATTCACGATGAAGTCACAACTATACTTTCATCGTGCCAATATTTACTTGTATACTATCGCAAGTCCAAAGTGAAAAATCTTGTGAAGAATTTTTTTACGAAGTATTTATTTGTTACAAAAATTATTTTCACTTTAAAAAATTTCCGCATCTCACAAATTAAATTATTAAATTGTATATATCAATGATAAATTAAATTCTGTATTGAAAATATTATTTAAAGTATATAATTAATAAAAGTTTATATTTTATTATTTATTGTAGAGTGTTTTATTTTTTATTTGAGAGTATTTTTTATTTTGAATGTATAATTATTTTTATGGATATGTAAATATTATCAAATGAATAAATTAATTAAATTATTAATTGAATTAGTTTATTTAATTGATTAATTTACAAGTTTTTATTTATAATTAATGATGTTATTGCTTTCGTTAATTACAGATCATTTGTTTGTAGTATTCAATCGAAAAAATGGTATTCCATTTCAAGCCACTTTCCCCTAATCAACAGGATTATTTCCGATATCGTATTTTAATCTTAATTTTAGTTTTATTTTTCCGCTAGATTATTTAAATAAATTGTTATTTTATATCTGTCGAATATAACGAATGCTTTAGAATGCAGAGGCAGTTAATAATTTTGTTGTAAAATAATATAAATTATCATTAAATTCTTCAAAAGTGGATTGCAAAAAAAATTCTACAGATTCAATTGAATTTATATTTTAATAATCGCAATTAAACATTTAATCAACTAAACAAAATATTTATCCAACTCTAAACAATAAATCAGATAGAAAAACAAATATTCCTTTAATTATTAATAAAAATCACGTATTATTCAAATCAAATAGTGAACTATTCAATTATAAAAATGAATTTCATTTTATTCATTTCATAAAATTTATTTTCTTAATTTAAAATCCATCGCATAATTATAATATTTAACTATTCATTTACACAGCTAATAAACAAACCACTTCATTTAAAAATAGTTCAAACAAATGTCATATGAATAAATAAATAAATAATATAAATATATTTACGTCATGGAAAATAATTCAGAATAAAATTGTAACTGTTTGTCGCAATTTTCGATTTTACTCTACATTTATTTGTTCTTTTATTTTGCTGTTCTTCTTCAAATGTGTATTTATTTTTTTTCTTCATCTACTAAAGGCACATAATGTCGTGAACAGACGAGGCAACAGTCGTGGCATACCGAGACCATGCCACGACAAGCAGTCGAGTTGTTCCCTTGGGGTGATAGTCCTATATTTACCCCAAAGTCGTTGTCAACTGGGAGTAGGAAAAAGTAGAATGGAAAAGCAGCAGTAGGCTCGCTCTCATTGTGAGCTTATTCTTTACTGGTATACGTATACATATATATGCATGGACATTAATGGATATGTATATGTTGGTGAGGAACGAGTGCTTTATACGTGCAAGCGACGTGTGCTTGCGGCCACAAGAGAAGAAAAGACACTAATTCAGAGCTCTGTCGTGGCATTTAAAATGCGAAGTGAGACAATGAATCTGACTGAAGTGTCAAAAAAAACTTTTTTTTATATATATTTGCAGGATTTTCGTGGAAAATTTTGTATAAAAGTCCACTGAAAAATTATGTTGACTGTTTTTTGGGAAAATTTTTTATGAAATTGATGTACAAAAATTTTTTTTTAAGTAGAAAAATTATTTTGTGTTGGATGATTAATATTTTTATGTTGAACTTCAAACTGAATTTTTGTATGTTGAATTTTCGTGAGGGTTTTGATGCAGTTTTTGAATTGATTTATATCGCAATTTTTGAAGAAAAATTTCAAAAAAATTTATAGTTGATTTTTTTATTTATTTTATTTCGTTGTATGTATAAATATGAATTAAAATTGATAATAATGATGAGAATAATATTAGTGGGATTGTTACATTTTTTTATTAAAATTCATTTTTTTTTTTGTTTTGCAATTTTATTTTTTACTTTTTGTGTTTAAAAATATATTGAAAGATATTTATAATTGTGGAAATCTTTGTGTAATATTTTTTTTTTAATTATTTTTTCATTTTTTATAGTGGGAGAGAAAAGTTTTTTATTTAGGTAATAAAAATTTTCATTTTAATAATCAAAATATTGTTTATTTATTTGATTTGATTTCCATTTCTTTTTTTTTTTTTTTTTTTTTTTTTGGAACTGACTTTCATGACAAATGAATTAAATATTTATGGAATTGAATAAACATACAATTTCCTCATGTATATATGAACAAAAAAATTATCTCCAATATAAAATTTGAGATTCATTCAAATAAATCTCCAAAATTCAACATAAAAAATAATTAAATCATCCAAATATTTCAAACAAAGAATAAATTAATTATTCAAATAAAATTACTCATATATAAATAATTATAAATATAAATTATTGACATGCTGATTTCAAAGTTTTCAAACTATAATAAATTATTTGATAAATATAAAACACAAATAATATATTAAATTCATGATAAATATTTATCTTAATTGAATCAAAATTTAGTTAATATTTTTTTTTTTAGTTTATACAAGAGAACTGTGTAATATTTGTTTTGTAAAATAATTCTTTCATTTTTTATAGTAGGAGGGAAACGTTTTGTATTAATGTGAAAAGAATTTTCATTTTAATTATCAATATATTGTTTATTTATTCAATTTATTTTCATTATTTTATTTTTTATTTTTTTTTTTTTTAAACGACTCTCATAACTAATGAACAAAATCGAGTTGGATGAATCACATCATATATATCAGCAAATTTCATAAATAAGAATAATCTTGTTAAAAAGTCAAAAAATATATAAAAAAAAAAATTTTTGAATATTCAAAAACAAAAAAAATTTTTTTCACACATATTTCTGTTTGTTTTTATATATAAATAATTCATCCACTAAACAAATTCGGAAAAACAATACAACATCATCGCGTGAAACAAAAAAATACCCAAAATAAAACAACTTGAAACAATAAAAAAAAAAATATTGTCTAAAAATTTCCCTAGAAATATCTATAAAAGTTTTTCTTCCCCCCTATCTACTAAAAAAAAAATAAATCTCGAATCAACACAATATTTATAATATTCAAAAACAAAAAAAAAAATTCTCATGTCAAAATTAAATCCAAAATCCACGTTGAAAACAAAAATGAACAAAATATTACCGATAACTTCTACACAAAATTTCTCACCATACATTTAATAACACTCACATCGCACACAAAACTTGACAATACTAATATGCAAATGATTAATAACATCAGTATATATAACCCGTACAATATTCATACACACATATACATTCATGATATATATTCGCGTCATACCAACATGAACAGAATGACGAATGACGAAAAAATTCAACGAAGCTCATAACAATTTTTCAAATACTTTCACGTCACTTTTTAATCTGACTCATGAAAATTACAATCTCAAAAACATATGCACACACACACACACATACACACATATATATATATATATAAATATATACGTCTATAAATGTCCCATTAACATTATTATACCATGCCATTAAATAATGTTAATTAAATGCTCTTTATCCCAACATCCATCGCAAATAATCAATAATGCATTCATATATAAAATACATATACAAATAAATATTATCTATTTCATATTTCATAATTAATCGTTAATTAACTTACAAAAGTTTCATTTTAACGATCAATTAATCCGTATAATTAGCTGCTTATAAATAATTTACTCAGGCCAATAAGCAATTGAAAAAAAATAAATATAAATTTCATGCTAATATACATTAATAAATTGAAAAACAATTTTTTTTTTTCCATTTTTTATTACTTCCACATAATTAAATGGACATTGTTGAATAAAAATAATCGATGTACACTAAATACTTTATGAATATTTGTATGTATAAGTTCATATATATGTTTACATTAAGCGTTATTGTTTTGTCAATATTCACTGATATTTACTTGTATATGTATATTTATGTATATGTGTATGTGTGCATGTATGTAGGTATGTATATATATAATGTCCACTGGGGGCGTCTACGGAATGGCTTATGCATATAAATAGAGTTGTGTAACGTTCATGGTTTTATGTACACGTGGATCATTGCGGATGAGAACAATCTCAAAGTGTACATATATGTTTTATTTATAATGTCATTTTTCTTTTGTTAGTATAAATATATACATATGTTTTTTTTTGTTTTGCTAAATACGAATGCGATCACACAGCTGTTGTTCCAGTGTGTAAATGAAAAGGAAAAAAAAAAATTGGAAAAAAATAATAAAACAAGTAGGATATATAAAAAATAAAATTAAAATCAGAGAAAAAATTGTATGAACAATATTCATGGAATATAAAATAAAAATATTGCCGCATTTTTGAAAATCAAATTAGATGAATATACTATGCATTTTTAATATTATTGGAATATATAGTTTAAACAATTTGATGAGAGGATGAATTTTTTTTTTTTTTTATTGAATAGGGAATAATTATTTTATTTTTACATTTATTCGTTTCTTATTTTTGCTGCGAGGAATTAATTTTTTTAATTATTATTGGGAAGTGTATATTAATATTTATATTGTTATTTTATGATGTTTGTATTTGTGTGCTTTATCGATGTATGGATCTGTGTATGGTTGTACAATGTTTAATTGAAACATCGTTAGAGTGTGTCATGAGTATGCGATGGGATGAACAGTGATAATTAACAATTAACGTTGACCCCCGCAATAATGAGAATCACGATCCCGTAAAATTGCCACGTCAATTATTTCAGTGTGCTTATGATATAATTTGTTATTTTATATGGCTGCAGCAACGTGGGTTTTAATAATGTTGAAGATAAAATCAATTGTTTTATCGTTGAATATATGAGAATTCTTTTTGTGTACAAAGTGAAAATTTTGTGTTGGATTTAATATTAAATATTATTTATTTAGCACAGAATTATTGTGTTGAAATCTGATACAAAATTTTTGTTGAGGACTTTTATATTTATAAATATTCAGAGGACTTTTGCAGAAGAGAAAAAGAAAAAAGAAAAATCAAAAAATTTTGAAATTATTATTTTTTTTTTTTTTGAATTTGTTGCAAAATTTATGTCGGAAATAGTTGACACAAATTTTTGGCGGACTTTTATATATATATATAAAAAAATAAATAAATAAGAGAAATGAAAAAATTGAGAAATAAAATTTTTTTTTTTTTCGAAATTTAATTGACAGAAAATTTATGATTAAAATACTAAACACAAATTTTTAGTGTACTTTACACGAAAAAGAGAAATAAAAATGAAACAATTGTGAAATTGTTATTTTTTGTTTTTGTTAGAATTTGATACAAAATTTATATTAAAAAAATTAACACAAATTTTTGGTCGAGTTTTAATTATAATTTTTTTTTTTTTTTTAAATCTAATACAAAATTGATGTTGAGAACAATCAACATAAAAAATTTTAAAATCACTTTCCCTTTCTGTACAAAAAAAAAATAAATAAAGAAAAATAAGAAAATTGTTGAAAAAAAATTTTTTTCCTCATCAAAATTTGACCTAAAAATTTAGTCAAAAAAATCAGTCAACACAAATTTTCATTAAACTTTTACACAAAATATTCATCTCTATATAATAACCATCAATAAAACTCCGACTACACATAAAAATACACAACCCAATTTCAATTATATAAATCAAAAAAAAAAAAAAAAAAACCCAATTTTCCTCTGCATCCTATAAAAGTATAAAAAATATCAGAGCAAACTTGTAACACAAGAAACTGCATGCATTGCAATACATATACTGTTTGGCAAGCTGAAGTGAATGAAAAAAAAAAAAAAAAAACACGAACAAAAATGAAATAAAAAAAATCTAAAGAAATAAAGAAAGTAAAAATGAAAAAGCTGAAAGGTAAAGGAAGAGAACGCGAGCCAACGTGTTTTTGACATTTTTCGTTGGGTAAAATTTTCTTCAAGAAGAAATGAAGAATGGGTTGTGCGCTGTCTCGATGGCATAGCAATAAGTCACAACGTCGACAAATAGTCTTTGTCGACGTAGATGGAATACAGCGAATGAGTTTCTGTATAGGTATATAAATAAATACTTACCATCATACATGAAGGACAATAACTTTTATAAAATATATATTACTAGCGAAGAAATATAAATGAGTTCTCTTGTATGAACTAACATAAGGAAACGTTTCTGTAGAATATTATAAAGCTTATTAACTAGTAATAAATAATTTTTTATCGCAAAAAAACAAATTTATATAAATATGTATTGAAAAAAAAAATAATAAATACTAAATTTGAATTTAATTAAAATAAATATTTTTCATGAATTGAATAAATATTATTTGTGTTATTAATTTATTAAATAATTTATTATAGTTCAAAAACTTTGAAATAAGAATGTAAATAAATTATATTTATAATTATTTATATACGAGTAATTTTATTTTATTAATTAATTTATTTATTGTTTGAAATATTTGGATGATTTAATTATTTTTTATGTTGAATTTTAAAGATTTATTTGGATGAATCTCAAATTTTTTATTGAAGATATTTTTGTTTTGTTTATATACATGATGTATGTTTATTTAATTCCAAAAAAAAGTTTCTCTCTGCATAATTATTTTATTTTCTCATTGTGCATTATCGAATCAATTATCAATGCAATGGGTGGATGAAGATATATATAGCAAATAGATATGGAAACTTCTTTTACTTCATTTGCGTCACAGTCTTATTCTTAAGTTCAACTTTTTTTTTTCTTTTTTTATTTTATTTCATCCACTTTATATCGACGCCGACCAAAGTTTTTATTCACTCTCTGTTACACCCGCTCATTCTTTCTTATCTTTTTATTCCATTTCGATTTCTATCCGAGCTCTCTTTCCACGATCAACCACTTTAAGTCTTTCTTTTACCTCTTTTGAGTTTAGAAAAGGAATTTTCTCTTTTCGAATAAGAAAAAAAATTTTTTTATCAACGTCTACCAACGCATATATTTTCGTACGATCTAAAGTTTTATTAATATATTAGAAAATTGATAGAAACGCATCATCTGGTGGATTTTTAAATTAGTAATTGTCCAATGATATAATTTAATTTTAAATAACTTTGGAAATTAATTTTATCAAATATGTTTTACGTTATACTGAAAATATTTTCATTGTTCTATGCAAAATTTTCTCTTGGAGGAAAAATTGTGAACAGTTTCCAAATTGTTCTGAATTTTTTTCTTTATTATTTTTATTCATTCATGATAGTGAAATTATCATACAAATTATTTATAAAAAAAAAAATATCAATACAAATTTCCATCAAACTCTCACATAAAGTTTTTTACTACCCAATGAAAGTTTTTTTTTAAAAGTCCTTTCAAAATTTGTGTAATTTTGTCCCAATTTTCAGCTCAACAAAATTTGTATTGAACCAAAAAAATAATTTTGCACAAAATGAATGATATTTTCTGTCGAATCTCAGACTAAATTTTCATCTCTGAGAATAAATAAATTTTAAGGAAACATAAAATTTTCAAAAAAGTCATTTTTGTTTTTTCATAAAATGTTAATATGTAACATCTTTAAAATGTCAGCAATTTGTTAAAGTTTAATTCAAAGTATTTCTCATGTTAAAATTTGTTCAATCTTCAAACGCATTCTTCTCGAAACTATATTTTCCAAATTAGCGTGACTGATAACTCAAAAAGTAGATTATAAAACGCGCTGAAATTTCACTTACATTTTTTTAATGATATCACTTTCTGGATGATCCTAAGTGTTTTTGAAAATTTATTAAAAAAATATTTTTTTCCAGACAAAAGCAGTTGCAAAATTTGGTTGAAAGTTTAAATTTTTCTTATAAAATATTTGGAAGCGTGAATTTTGATTTTTTTTCATATTTTTATAAGTTCATATAGAAACTACAACACTAAAAAACACTCAAAATTTTAGTTTTTTCATTTCAAACAAATACAACAGTAGCTACAAATCACGCCAATTAATAACTCTTGTTACGACTTTCCCGAAAGACTGGACTGCACATCAGCCATTTTATAATCAAAAAAAAAGAAAATTATTAATAATAGCTTAATTAAAATGTAAAAAAAAAGATATACCAAACTTCAAAAACATTGAACAAGTTATTCAATAAAAAAGAAAAATAATCAAAATCAGTTAAAATTCACAAGTCTATATACATCTCCCCCTTTAAGTCAACATATTTTCCAATCCCTCCCACATGTTCAACACCCCATCAAAGTCAAACCTCATCACATAAATAATCCGTTGTTCCAAAATCATATTCATCTAAAACTCGAATAAAAAAAAATTCCAAATGAACTTTAACAAAATTCTTTTCACTACGTACATCCTTATCCCTTTATCAATATACATACAAACTCGATAGGTTTATCGTATTTTACTCTTGCGAGATTGTGGTCGACAGGATTTAGCCACATATACAATATAGAATACTGAAGCAAAGTAAGTTGGCTGCGCACAACTTGGTCGACAGCTTCCTGATTGCTAGTTAGGCAATGTGTAATCGTGTCCACAACGCTTCCGACCCTCAACTATTCTACATTATATAGCTAGCTTCACCTTTATATACAATAAACGTATATGTATACATACCTACATATGCATATACCTCATCCGTACGTTCTATCTCTCTCTTCCTCTTCCTATCCATTCTCTCGATTTTGCGCTGTCCTCACTTCTGAATCTCTCGCGCTTTGCTTGCGTGCATACGAATCGCCCATACACTCTGCTGTCCTAATTGATTTAATTAACGTCATTCTGCAATAACGCTAAGCGCGCTACGTTGTTCCAATTATGCGCTAGATACGTTGCGATGTCTTCGTTCATTGAGGTATGCATATAGGAAAGCTGTAAGCAAGCGAAAGCGACTATGGAACAACCTACTGGACGGTAAACTCTGTTTTCGCTTGTCTATTTACGATAAACTGCCTTTACGTTATCGTAAAATCGAACTTGTGGATAATTTTATCAATGTAAAGCATCGTCATGCGATTATTTAAATGGCCAATGCGAGACGCTATTTTATAATTTAATTAGTTTTTTTTTTATTGATTTTTTTTCGAGGAGATTACCTGAGTTGAAATTTATGTCCTACTTTAAACCTTACAATTGGCATTTCGTGAGATTCTTTAGGAGCAAAGAAGGTTATTTGGATATATTTTAATTGGAAATGCAACTGCTCCCCAACACCTCGAAGTAGTCACATGTTGCCAAATCTTCCATTCAAAGGCGTAAAGAGGACCTGAAAATAAACCTACATAGGCCCTTCAGATCCTAATTATTTAACTGTCCTATACTTTTGAGTGTAACAAATGCATTTGTGGAACAGCAAGAGGAAATGATGAGAAAAACGTCAATGATGAGAAGTGGATCATAAAAATTAGGGAGCATGGAAAAAATAATAAGAATGAAAAAATATTCACAATTTAAATCATTTTTTTTATTACGATTCAATAATATTATTTTTACTTCTCCTCATATTTCAATTTATTATTTTTTTTTCATCACTATCTGTCACGTGAATAATCCAAAATCTTTGCTGTATTAATAAAGTTTTACCATGTCTTTATGTGGCCTGTCAACCACCATATCAACGCATATTTTATTTTTCCTCGACCCATTTTTTCGTCTTTTTTCTTCACTAATAAACAATTCACTCTGGACAAATATATTGCCACAAATTTATATATTTTGCATTTAACTTCCGCCATCAATGTAACCGTCAGTCTGCATAAGAGTATGCATCCAAGATGTCGGTGTGCGCGTCATCACTACGTGACTCATTTGTTTAATAACTGCACGAGATGTTGAGACCTGATTTTATTGAACATTATAGGAGTAAGAGGTCCTGCGTAGGTTCTGCGTTTTAGTTTATCAAAACGTAAAATAAGACAATCTTGTGCTAGGTCTAAAGAGCACCAAAGTAGATTCAAACATCGATTCATATGGGTTTTCGAGGTTTAATGTAAAAATGATAGAGCCAACAAGAACAATAGAATATCTATTCGACCATTTGGAGTACTTTACAAGGACAAAAATTTCGACTCGGGCAGACGCGATTATTATATTTATATAAATGATGGATTTATTTCGCCACGTTTGGAGTTATTTTTTTTTTTTTCATGTGGAATATTAAATGTCAAAATAAATGGCTTACAAGTATAATTGAGGGAGAAGAACAGAGGAAGATGTATACAGATATAAAGTTGGAATGTGTGTGTATATATGGATTTGTATTCATCGCGTTATTATTGGTGCTGAAAAATGAAAGAATACAATGTTGAACGTCAATAGAAGAATGAACGACATAAAGCGAATACTGCAGGCATTGTGTTTATCACAATACACTCAAGCTCATTGCACTCTTGACTCCTGATGTATAAGTGTATAGATGTGTCGAGAGAGAGCCTTTCATGTCGTACTTTACAGAATGAATATAATACATAGGACTGATACAGGAATATATACATATATGTTCCAATATAAATCAAAGAATGAAAGACGTCATAACTAGTTATGCATTCTTTGCCAACCCACACTTGATTGGATATTATTTTCTATTGTGTTGGGATAAAAAGATCAGTTTTATTGTCATATATTATTAGGTAACATTGACATTTTCTTCATCATAAATGTTAATGTTATTAAGGATTGTGGGTGTTATTGATGTGTAGGATTTGAGAGAGGTATGAATCTGCACAGAGAGAAATTTTTTGTAGAGGTTTAATGAAAGTTTGTGTTGGAATTTTTTCAGGATGATTTTGTGTTGAATAGAAAAATTATTTTGTATGGAATGAATGGTTTTTTATGTTCATTGGAACGTAAGATTTTTATTGTAATTAATTAATACACTAAAGGAAAAAATTAAAGAGTCAAAAAAATTCCCAAAATTTTTCCGTGTTTTTTGACAGGCTGTATCTCAATGAAAAATGGTCGTATCGAGTTTCTAAAAAAAGCATTTTGAAGCTCTAAGTTACTAGTAACCAGACCTCGTGGCGAAGAATTTTTAGGAGTTACGGTTATTACGTGATCCTAAAGAATAGCGCGAAAAAAAAAAATTTGCAAATTTTGTGTCTTTTTAATTTTTGAGTCCACGAACTTAGGAAAATTTTTTTCATCAAAACCATCATCTTGGTTGGATAGCTTGTTTATTCAGCTTCAATACCGTTTTTTTGGAACCTCGATACAACTATTTTTCACTGAGATACAGCCTGTCAAAAAATACAGAAAAATTTCGGAAATTTTTTTGACCCTTAAATTTTTTCCTTCAGTGTATATGAATGTGTGAAAGTTATACAATTTTTAAGTTGTTTCGTTGCATTAATTTTGTGTTTAATGGGGCTTATTTATTTAAACTTATCATACATTGTGGATGTCGAATATTTTAATAAATTATACAATTACTACTTTCAATATGAAATTTTTTGTTTATTAAATGAATAATCAATGTTTATTGTCGGGATATTTTATAAAAAATATTTACGTATAATAATATAACAATAGCCACTGTTATACGCAAAAAAGCTTGCAATAATTACACGTACTCACAATGACATAAGTCAAATTCAAATTATTCCAAAATAAATTCCAAAAACAATTGAATAATTCAATACTTTATAAATATAACCAAAACATCAGATTTTATACTTTCTCATTCAAAATTTAGTCCAGAAAATTCAGCACAATGAGATGTATAATTAAACTAATAAATCATAACCTCTCAACCGTCATTCAAATCAAAATTTCCCAGCCATAAATCGCACCGGCCACAAATTGAAATATTTTCGCTAAATCTACTAAAAGAAAACTAATATAACATAAATAAACAAAGTTGAATAAATCTCTTCACCCAGTTCATATCTTCTCAATCTCATACCGGATTATAAACAAACAATATTATCTACCAAAACCAGCACAACATTAGCACCACTTAGGACCCAACAATCTTAGCAAAACCCAAAACACACCATTCGGATGAACGCAAATGGTTCCGAAACCATTTCGAATTCTAAACCATTGATAAACCAAGAAGTAAATCCACAAGAGATTACTCGCCGAGATATTTCCAACATAAACTGTTCGAATATGTCAAGTCACAAGAGCGATGAACTCATGAATTTACATGATTCAAAACCAAACATAACTTTAGTCCTCACACACAAACACTTGTACCCAATCTCAGATGCTTCCAGTTAGTTGTAACGACAGCGATACACACCCTTCATTCACCACCTTTAGTGATCCTACGTCTAACCCAACGTCACACTAAAATCTCCACCAGCACTTTAACATTTCGACTGCTGTTAGATATACAAATATCCTAGTATATACAGTCGCCCAGCTCAAACTAACATGCAAATGGATATTGCCAAGTGTAAATTGGCTTGTTTAATCACTGGGCCAAAGGCCACTAAATATACAGGAACCTTCGAGGCCAATCAGTATGTTTGCATTTGAACTTGGCTTTAAGCGACACGATGGTCAAATTAGAAGTTCTTCCATAGATCTCCTGAGCGTGGCTTCCAGCAAATCCTTCATGTTAGTTCATGAATATATGTTTATATACAGACTCATGTGAGATGTCTCAAGAGCTTTGAAATCTAATAACCCAACGAAAGTCTCCATTGACTTGGTCCAACTCACGACAAAACAAGTCCTAAATAAAAATGCGAGGATGTATATAAAAGCCGACTTTATTTTGCCAAAGGGGCAATTCATATATATTCCAACATCGCCAAGGGAGTATGATATTCTCACATACGTAAGAAAAGTTTTTTTTCAATTGGCGTGAGAAATGTGTTTGTTGTCATTTATTGACATACATCGTACGCGGAATATTCTCCCTCAAGTGTTTTCTATAAAAATAAAACTATCATATAAATATCGATTTTATCAGGCATCTTCTCGTGTGCAGTATATAAATATTAACATATGTATGGAGACCAGATGTGACTAGCAGTTGCCAGATGACATGGCTTATCTATCTTTGGTACAAATCAAAACCTGAGGCTGGTAGAAACCGATTCGGAGATATCAATTAATTTTATTTTATCCTTCATCGGAATTATTAATGAAGTTTTAAATACATATCCGAGTCGAGTTATGAATTTATGATATCTTATAGCAATTAGACAGATTTTCAATGGATGAATTCAATTAATAGATGCTCGTTGAGAAAGTTTATGAGAAAGAATTCGATAATATTTATTGATTATCAGCTTCTTAATTTATATTAATGAAAGTGCTAAGTTAAAAATTTTTTGTAGAAGTCTGAACAATTCCAACACGAATTTTCAGTGAACATTATTTTTATAATTCAAGTCTGGTAATTTAATTTATTACAGGAAAATAATTACAAAAACCAGTATTAGACATTTTAGATCCAGCCTAAAATTATGAAATAGTTTTAAAGTTTTATTTAGTGAGTATTAAATTACATTATGCATACAATAACATTTTACCTTTCATGACATTAATCTTTGATATTGCAACTCCTAGTTATATTAAAACTTAATTCGCATGAGATATAATTATTTAATTTGTTGAACAGAATGATTAATCATACTTATTTACTATTGGATTAAATTGCAGGAAAAAAATTTTCAAAAAATGTTTTTTATAATAGAATCATATGGACGTCATACGATATTTCAAGGAACTAATCATGAATTTTTATTTTTAACCAAGAATTTTTTATTGAGCGCTATACTGCTGATCCTTACAATTAGACATGAATGAAATAAATTATTAAATATATTAATATACAAATAAATTATATGAAAAAAAATAAATGAAAAAATTGAATAAATACATGAGGAAATAAAATGAATAAATAAGTAAAGACATAAATAATTGACAAATTCAATTCGATTAATTTGTTTGAGCAAAAAAAAAAAAAAACAAATGAAGCAAGCCCCGATTGCTAGACAGGAAAATTTTTCTGTTTTGGCATGGTGAATTTTCATGTATTATCTAATATTTGATCTGAGCGCAGCTGAGAAATTTTCGCCAACAGAGTATTAAAACGGCTTGTTGAAAATTGTTACTGTGCTGTCACAAAAATTTTATTATGATGTTACTTAAAAATATCCACACTTATTCAAAATTTTCTATGCCACCATATTAATTTTCCTTCGTTTGAAAGATAAATAGTGTTAAAAATGTAACTTATGACTGTTTTGTAGTGCACAGCACAGTAAAATTTCGTAGATTTTTCTCTCCGTGTACTTGGTACAATTTAGCATATTCTGAGTTATGAATGATTCCTCTCAATTATTGCCCTACAATAGTATGAAATATATTCTTAATTCGCGTAATATTTACAGTAGTCCATATTAAATAAACAAATGATTAGGCCAGTAGACTTGCCCGGTACTTTTCATCACTATTGTTGTTTGATCGTATAAATCGTTTCACTAATAAACAGTGAGAATTATTTTTATATTTTATTCGAATTTTCATCCATGAAAAGGGATTCTCGGAAATACAAAACTCTAGCAAGGTTTGTTGACATCGGTGACGCGTTACGCGTCATCAGAATACAATGTACGTACTTTTATATGTAATTTTTCCATAATACATATAAACGTCATTTTCTCACGATATAAACATCCGATCGAAATGAGCCATAGCAACTCATGATCCCCTGAACATTCTTATGCTATGTTCAAAATTTCAGACTTTTTTTATCAAGCCACTCCTGAGATCACGTGGCTTCTATGTTTTCCGTCACATAAATTCTATAAAATATACGTATTTCGTTCGAAAACGCATATAATTGTTATTTCACGGCGAACGGAAAGTCGAAACAAAATTCAACATAACAATTTATTGTTAGCTCTATAACAATTAACTCCCTATAAATTTTTAATTTGTTTGGTCTAGCAATTTTCAAGATACTCCCAATACATAAATAAAATATTCGTCCATACCTTCAAAAACATGAAATTTTTCATTACAATATTCAAAGAGACAATTCAGTGAACATTAATATTAAGTTTTATTATCCGTTATTCCAGTTATTATTGTTGAAAAATGCGATTACATGCGTTATTTTGGCGTTCTCAAATCGGACGAATCCAATACTTTCTCATCACTAAGTGACGAATAGTAAAAATAACTTAAAATGTGTAGTTTTATGTCAAATATCGGTATGTCCCAGGCTTGCTATGCATCACGGGATAACTGCATTTAATCAGAAATTCTCTCAGTGTATGTTTTAATAAAAAAACACGAATCATTCACCGATTCGATGTGAACTGTTGTCTTTCCAGCTTGTCTGAATCAAATGGCGTAAAATTGATAGGGGAAATATCGTAACTGAGTGACGGAACAATTAAACGAAGACGAAGATTTGCCTGATCACAATGAATTAGGGGATGGTTTTGTGTCAAACCTACATTGCGGTGGCTTTATATTACTATTACACGAAGGCAACGATGCGGTTGGACTCAACTTCCGATGAATTCGCGAGAGCAGTATAACTAAATAGATATATAAACATACGTACATATACATACATATTGGAACAGTGGACACAAGCAATATATACTCGCGTACATACATGTCTACATAAAGGGGTCGGTGGATGAGACAGTTGGGTGTCTCATGCTGCTGCTGGTGGAAACAGTTTTCGAGTTTCACAACTGCAATGCAACACTTAATTATTCTATTACAGTAATGCGCGTTACCATACACTTGTTTCATCCACATCGTTGACGCTTTCCCCTTGTTTGTGTGTGTACTTTCCCCACGGTATTGCTTTGTTTCTATTAACATGAGCCACATTGGCATTTTATAAATGGATATGTGTACACACATTCTGAGCAGGATTAAAGGGAGGATCAACCAAGCGTGAAGTTCGACAATATTATTTTATTATTCATAGATTAATTGTTAATTAGTTGGTATTTCGTATTTGGAAAAATTGATATTGATCTGTGATATTTTTTTGAGAATGTTTATTGAAATCTATTGGGATTTTCTAAAAGATATGATGAGATTAGTTACATTTCTTTTTATTGTGATGGTCAAATAAATTTGTATTATTACTCGGAAAAAATTTTTTTTCCATTGTTTATATAATAACCATGAAGAATAATTAATATCCTTAGTTGATTTTTGATTTTAAATCAACACTTTCACGATTCAAAAATTAATATAAATTTTACTGAGCAGTAAACAAATTTTCCAGCACTATTGAACTATTATTTTTTAGATATGAATAAATTTTATTTTTTATCGAAAAAAAATATTTTTTCATAATGAACAATTGTATGTCAGGTTAATTTTATTTCATTATATTTCTTTATAAAATCAAATTCTATCATCAAATAACACAATTTCTTTTTCTTTCTAATTACAATTTAAGCAAATTTACGTTTAATATATATCAAATTTAATTGTTTATCACACATATATGCGTATTATTTAAACAATATACATGCAGACATGATTCAGTGTAAATATTCACGTGTATATTTTTTATAGCCAATTTCCATTATTAATTATACAATTTTTAAATGTCTGTGTTTTTAAACAATTTTTTACAGATAAATTGTGTTTCAGGATTACGATATTTTCATTGTTTGATTTAACATAAATAATGTGTTAAACACTCGCAATGAATCGAGGAATTAATTAATACAAAATTTATTCAGTTTGACAGACAAAAATTTGGTGTTGAAATTTGTTTCAAAAACAGTTTATAAAAATTTTTAGTAGAATTTTATTTACAATTTACAACTATACAACTAATTCTTCGGGAATATAGTGTATATAAAAATTATATTCATTCTTTCAACTTATATCTCGATCATAATTAACAGTTCTACTATTTCTATATCTCAATATTCAAGTTCATACAAATGTTCTATGAATCCATTTTTATTATACTTACGTCATCGAAGTTTCGTTATAAGTGATGGATTGTGAAGGTGTATGTGAAGATCATCAAGTGAAGTTTGAAATAAACAATGCTGAAATACAGATATGAACTGTTCAAGATTCAATTTCGATTGTCAATAATTGTAAAATCTCACATTCAAATTGTGTTATTTAATAAATTCAACCTAGAAGTATTCATGTCTCCAAATCAATCCAAATACACATCATTAATTCACCTTTTATTTAACATTCTATACATTTCAGCTGTGCATAGTAGCAGCAACAACGATCCCCTACCATCAATTATAAATATTTTAGAATTGTTCAAACGTCCGATATCAACACCCAGAACATAACAATATATATATGTATTTTTATATATAACATAACAAAATGCTAGACTAATTATTCGTCGAGAAATAACAATAAACAACACTCAAAAAATTTATGAAATTATTATAAAAACCTAATTATGAAATAAAAATTTTTATTTACGAAATCAAAATGATACTATTAAATTTTATTTGAATTTGAAATTTATATAAAATCAAACGCAACAATTTTTCACATGGAACGAACAAATTCTTAATTATTCATATTTGTTATCTCAATAGCAATAATTAAATGACAACTTATAAGTATTTTTCATGAAATATTTATATTGCAAGTAATTTAGTGATGTTTTTGTTTATCTGACGAGTAATAAAATAGTCATAAATATATTATTTACATAAATTCGATTTCGTCGCCATGGAAACATCGTATTTTCATGCATTGCATATATAATCAATGTTATTACTTAAAGTGATGTGCGCATTTATGATCTAATTTCATAAACATCAAAGCTGAAATGTCCACGGGGTGGCGCCACTGAAATTTGATGTCTCTTTGTTCGACGTTTGGATTCCCTCGAATTAGCTTATTATTTGCTAAAAAAAATAAAAAAAACGTCTCATAAAGTTCTTTTTGTTTATCGTACATATAACTGCTATATATTCCTTATATTGTTTATTTTTTTCATTTATTTTTCCGAGAATATTTTTCATTTTTTTTTTTTTTTCAATGTATGAAACAAAATAGCATTAAATTTTTTATAAGAAAGTCCATACGAATTCTGACAATGGATCAATTAGAATTTTTATTTATGGATATAATTTGTTATAATAATTTAAAATTATCTGTTATATATAGAATAAAAAATTTTAGAGTTTCGAATGATGAAGAAAAATAATTAAATTTACTCGAGACGGAATTGAATTTAATTTTACATTTGATAAGAAAAATTAAGAAGTTTTCATTGAATTTTGTTCTTTTTCTTGTTCTGATGAATAATATGGTATTGTCGGTTTTGTTTATCATTCAAACACGAGTTAAATAAAACACTCAAAAACTTTATAAGGATAATTAAAAATTAATTAGAATTGGTAATTTGATAGCATTCAAAATCGATTAAAATTATGTTAAAACAAATAATTATAATTAAGACAGTAAATTGAATAATAAATAAAATGATGGTGTATTGTTTAATTATTTATATTTATGTGAAATTGTAAGAAAAAAAATTTTGATACAAATTTAACAATTTTAATTATTCAATTTAAATTTATTTAATCAATAACAATTATTATTTGTTCTGACACTAAAAATAAATTCATGTCATCAATTTGTTACTCCTGAAACAATTTTTTTTTCAACGCAATTTAAATAATTATAAATTAACCTAACTAATCAGCTCGGTCAAAATAAATTATTCATTTATATCAAATCATTTTTAGTTCTATTAATTTAAATATATCATGAAATCCTCAAATGAATTCACACAATGTAAACAAATAAATATTAATTAGGAACAAACAATATTGTCGTTATTAAATGCAATTTTCAAGTAAAAATTGTTTAAAAAAAATTATAACGAAAATTTTTAGTGGACTTTCACACACAATTTTTCACCATTCACATTTACTTCTCATTTTTTTTGCATATGAATAATACTTCAGTGACAATTTAATCATTGAAGAATCAAAAGCAAATATCGTTTCATGTACTATAAATTTTATTTTATATTCCTCGACTATTTTCATGTTTTACTATTTTTCCAGAAACCTCCATCATGTATCCCTCCAACAGAATAAAGAAATAAACAAATGAATCAATAGTGTGAGCAAACGTGTGTGTAGTTTCCTAAGAATGGCGGAAAAATCACGGGAAATAAAGCGATTTATCGTATAGAGAGTGTGCTTTCGCAATCGACCAAACGGTCGCTCGTAAAACCAAAAACCCTACTTCGAAAATTTCACGAAGCTTTATAGCTTTGTTTTCTACATGTCATCACACACTATACACATACATGTACATATATATGACTATGTTAAGCACAATGCCATAAAAATAAATGAAAATTTTGAGTGATAAATATTGTTCTTATCTTGCCACAAAGAGAAAAGAAAAATTAATTTCTAAATTTATGACTGAACAAAATGAGAAAGATTCAAATGAACAAACGATTTGTATTTAATACATGGTATAATAATATCCAAATATTTATGGTAGATTAATTATTGACTAAACTTTTTATTATTAAATAAAAATTTGTTCAAAAATTGATACCGTATTTTGATTAATTAAATTAATCAAAATCACTCGTGTTTTTGAATATCAATAATTATTGCCTAGATAGTTTTATTTTATAAAAATTAGAATGTACTTCCTTTTTTTTGCCTCAAACAAATTTTTTGACACAGAAGTAAGAGAATAATTTTTTGAAAATATTTATTCAATTTAATTTTTTTTTGCTCAAATTAAAATTACATTAGAGATTTTGAAATTGATAGAACAAAGTTAAAGGTCACTGTAATTGAATTTCTGTCTGCTGCCACGATATCAATTAATTGATTCGATTTTTTGTGATTAAAAAATGTTTATAATCGTGTTGACGAAATTATTATTCCATTAGAGATTTGAAAATAAATTAATGTCACTTGATGATAACACAACTTTTTCTGTAATCGTTGTTTGATTGGTATGAACTTGACTTTAAGAAGAACAAAATTCAATAATTGTTCGACTCGTTCGATCAAATGGAAGGTTCCAGATAGAATTATATCAGTAATTTTATTTTTAATGTGAATGTGATTAAATAAAATTGATGGCAATTTGCTATATCATTTTGGTTTTTAATCAGTGGTATCAATTAATTGGCGATATTTTTTTTCCAATTTTGAAAGCAATTAAAATTGTACAGAAGCAAACCAATCAAACTATCAATGACTTTGAGAAAAGAAATTACGGATTTTTTATCATTACAGAGGATTTTAGTCGTGGCAGAGATTAGAAAGATATTAACGTTAATTTTGAAAAAAATTTTATCGATCTAGATTTTTTGTATAAAAGGAGAGTTTTTTCACCAACATCTCATCAGTTATAAGTGTTTATTGTCGCAACTATAATCACGGTAAAAAATTTTTGTATAAAAGTCTACGAAAAATTTGTGTTGAATATTTTCAATGTAAATTTCGTGTTAAATTTTAACGAGAAAAAGAAATCAATAATTTCACGCCTTATTCAAATTTTTTCTTTTTTTATAAGTAGTCAAAGACTTTTTTCTAAAAGTCTACTCAAAATTTGTATTAATTATTTTTATAGTAAATTTCGTACTAAAATTGGCAGAGAAAAAATAAATAATAAGAAATTATTTCGTACTTTTTAAAATTTTTTTTTATCCGTAGTTGAAATTTTTTACTAAAAGTCGACTAAAAATTTGTGTCAAGTATTTTTAAAGTAAAATTCGTATTGAATTTTGACTCAAAACTTCATGTTAATGCAAAAGAATCATTTCGCTTTGAATGAATAATATTTAACATTAAACCAAATATAAAGTTTATTTCTGTCAAACTAACTAAATTTTCCAAATTTTTACTAAGGTCAAAAATAATATTTTCGTTAAATTGAATATCTAAAAAAGCACTGTAGATTTACTACAAATTTAACGAAACTTATGACTAAAAATTGTGTGAACAAAATTTCAACACAAATTTTTAGTCAATTTTTATTCAAAAAAATTTTTTTATGTACTTATTCATCCCATAAATTACTCTTGTAGGAAAATACACAATGAAAATCTACGGAATATTTATATTCCTCACTGCGGCAGTGATTTTTTTCATGTCGATTTCCGAAACAACTGCTGTAAGTACAAACAATTTCATTAGTCATCAACTCATTATTTTATAAATTCATAAAAATTGACTAATTGTTTCGTATTTACTAATTTTCAAACGTTTTTTAATTTTCACAGGATACTACCGATGGTAAAGTGAAATTCATTGACAATTAAAAATACAAATATCCACTTTGAAAATTATCTATCATCCATCAAACGAAAATACAAAAATTATTTTTGCTCTATATTTCTTTTATTATAATTCATCACAATTTTTCTTTACTAATCATTACTAATTATTTCTCAATTCATTCATCTAGAATGCATGCAAAACAGTGAATGTCCGACATATCAAAAATGCTTTTTATCAAAATGCGTCGATTCTTGCATGCGTTACAAAAATGGAGAACCACAATATTGTTCAAACATCCAATCATATTGTCATCATGAAGGACCTCATCATGGCGTTTGTAAATGCGCTGGAATGTATGAAGGTGACCCCTACGAAGGATGCACAAAGGTTATCATCACAGTTTATATTAATACATATACTCTTTCGTTTTATAAAAAATCATTTGATGACAAAAAATATTAAAACTGTTTTTTTTTTTCTGTATATTTTAGAGACAGTGAGACAGTGACGTCTGAAAATAATATAATTAATAATGGAAATCGGCTGTCCAAAATATGCACGTGAATATTTACACCAACGAATCATGTCTGCATGAATATTTTTTAAACAATAAGCATATATATGTAATAAACAATTAAATTTGATATATATTTTAAACGTAAATTTGTTCAATTTGTAATCAGAAATAGAAAGATATTGTTTAGTTTGATGATTGAATTTGATTTTATAAAGGAATATAATGAAATAAAATAGACGTGACATATAATTGTTTATTATTCTTTATTGTTGTTACATAAACAATGAAAATAAAAATTTCCTTTAACTAGTTATAAAATTTATTTATATATAAAAAATAATATTTCAATAGTGCTGGAAAATTTATTGATTCCACAGTAAAGTTTATATTAATTATTAAATTGTCAATTTATTAATTTGAGATTGAAAATTAACAAAGAATTTTATTATAAAAAATTCTGTTGATTTGTATCAATTTTTGAGTAAAAATTGTTCCGAAAAGAAAAATTTCAACACAAATTTTGAGTAGATTTATGTACAATATTTTATCGGACACCCTCTTATAACGGTCACCTCCTAATAGTGGCCATTCTTCAAATGCTCTGGGCTTTTTTAACTCCAACATTTTCTCTTCAGTAGTCACCTCCTCATTTGTTTATTTGTTTAGCAAGCAAATTCATGTGACCGTTATTCAGAGTTTTTACTATATTTTCATTAAATCAAATCACATAAATATTACATTAATATAAAATAATTTCCAATCAAAATAATCCAATAATTAAACTACTCAATAAAATCAAATAAACCAACTGTTTATCAAATAAATTGAAAATTAAAATATAAAACGAAACTTAAAAAGTGAATTTGAAAAAAAAAAAAAAAAAATTGTACAATCGAATTTTTTTCCAAGTCTATTTCATTTTAAATTAAAAAATCTAATCGAAGGCGAAGGCGTATATTTGCAAGAAAAAAAAAAGGATAAGAAGCTTTTGATATATAAGAAAAATTTAGATATTTAAATAGAAATAAAATGATTTTAAGTGATTATAAAATACAGCACAGGTCTGGCAAATGACCGTGGAATGTATTGTGGCGTGGCGATCATCATTATGAGTTCATGCAGGTCTGCATGTGTATGTGTGTGTGTGTGTGTGTGTGTGCGTGTGGCCTTAATTGGATGGGAGTTTACATAAGAGAAATGCATTATAACTAAGAGAGCGGCGCTATATCCCAACGGATGCAAAAGGACTACCGCGACTATACACCGCACCTTGATGTGCCCACCTACTCACCCATATATTTATGTGTGTATATGTATTATGTATATATGTAGACATAGATATTGTGCATGTAAATATATACACATCTGCTGTTATCTCAGTAGAAACAACAAGCTACACATCTGGGTCTCTGAGTAATCAAACTAACATGAAACGCAGACTGGTATTGCTAACTAAACTTTAAAGTTACAGAAATAAATTATTGCATGACGAGTATTTTTTATGTCATGGGGATGTGTATATTGGAGAATTTTTGTGTAAAAGCCCAGTAGGAATTTATGTTGATTATTTTTATTAGGATAGATTTTGTATCGATTTTGAAAAATAAAATTTGAGTTGAAGAAAGGAAATTAAATTTAGGTTGAGTAAATGATACTTTATGATGAATTTTACATGAAATTTTTGTTTGTTTGAACTAAATGAATTTTTTTTTAACACATTTACTGAGTAGTTTTGAATTTTTATTGTGGTTTTTTGGTCAATCGAATTTTTCGGTGATTTACAAATTGTTTTGTGTTGATTAAATTTTATTTATTTTGAGTTTATATTTTTTTTTTTCTATTTATATCGCGGTTTTATATTCATTATATTATGTGGAAATATTTATGTTGTCTTGATTCGTTATAAATTTTTATTAAATGTTTGAAATAAATTTAAACTTTAATTTTAACTAGACTTTTACACAAAAATTTTGTTTGTCAATTTGTATAAATTTTGTATCGCCAATGATTCACATTTTGTTTTATATTCATTATATTTTTTTTTATTTCATATTTGCATTTTTTTTTCCGTTTCAATATTTTTTTCATTTATTTGATACTCTTAAATTTACCATATCATACACAAATATTCACATATAAACAAGAAACGTTTATATTATACCCATTTAACACAACTTCCGAGTGAAAATTATAAAAAAAAATTTTTAATAAAAATTTTACGTGGATTTTTACACAAATTTTTCTACTAAAAATTCGATTTTTGTTTACAATAAATATAATAATTATTATTTATGAGAGAAAACACTTTTTCTTTAATCAACATTCATCATTCAACATTAAACAATCAATGTCATATCGACATCTGAAATAAATAATAAAATAAATAAAAATTTATTTGTAATTATGAAAAAGTTTCATTTAAATATTGTTTACTTCACAGAGTTCTTTGTTTAAATTCACGATAAACATTTGATAGAACAATTAATCAATATTATCCATCAAGATCATGAATTATTTTTATCTTTTCTGTATCCATTAAAAAAAAAACTAAACAAATTAATTTATTCAATTACTCTGCGTTTATTTTCTTTCGTATTATAAAAATGCAGACAGATAAATTCAGTAATTGTGTTAGTTCATCAAGTAGCATTGTTCTTATGTAATCGTTCAATTAATCATCCAGATAACCATTGAATCGTTTTGTGTTTGCGAAGAAAAAATAAAATAAATGAAAGAAAAATAAAATAAAAGATATAAACGTAAATTAACGTAGTCGTTTCTATAAAACGTTGGATAATCACTCAAAAATAGATCTTTAGTCATACACAAAAAACCACATGAAGCCTCGTGAAACATTTACAAATATTATTAAATTTATAGATTCAAATCTCATTGAATAAAAAAAAAAATCTCATTTGATTGATTAAATAAATATAAATTTCATTATATTTATTTTACATAAATTTATATTTATAATTTGTTTAAAAAGCTCGAGGAAAATTATCATGAAGAGAGAACATATTCATTTAACAACAGAGACAAGTGGAATTATAAAAGCAGAGTGTACATCAATATGTTGGTCCTTTGAGATAAAAAGCATGAAGAATGAGAAAAGAATTCTTGAGAAAAAATAGTGAGTGAGTGAAGCTTCTGGTTCAGAGTTTGGTTTTGTTTTTATTCTTTCGTTGGGATTTTTTTCTCTCAACTTAGTTATAAAAGAACAAAATAAAGAAGAAGAAGAAGAAGAAGAAGAAGAAGAAGAAGAAGAAGGAGAAGTAGAGACTAAAGAGTTGTTAGTCATTCAAGCATACGACCTTGTTATAAGAATTATTATTATCTACATACTTTCATCTTTGTATGAGCTCTCGAAGCATAACATCGTCTTTAACGCTTTGAACGATTATCGCCTCTATACAACAATAGAAAATGAATAACTAAACGATTTCACCTCGATTTTTTTTAGAATAGGTGCACAATGTAAGTAGTTTTATATCGTAATGACTGTACAGTGAAGAAATTTTGTGTTGAAGTTTATTTAAAATTTGTTCGAAACTTTTTTTTTTACACAAATTTTTGCTACAATTTATTTTGAATCAAAACGATATTCATGTAACTAATTGGTTTAGTATGAATATTATGTTGAATACTTGTAAAGATTTGGAGAATGTGTTGACACAAAATTTATTCAGTTTGATCAACGAAAATTTAATTGTAAATTATTTTTTTGCTTTATCACAAATTTTTGGTTCAGAATTTGATATAAAGTTTGATTTGAAAATAGTTGACACTAATTTTTCGTAAACTTTTACATAATATTTTTGACTGTGTAACAATTTCAAACACTTTAATTGAATTTTATACAAAAAAAAAATTTTTCTACAAGTCCATTCAAAATTTTTCTCAACTGTTATCAATTTGGATTTTGGAAAGGATGCAGATTTGGAATACCACTTTTTAAAAAAATCGTATTGATCATGGGTTGAGAGATAACAAAGTAAAAACCGCATTAAATGTTAGAGAAACTTATATTTTATATTAATAAAAAAAAATAAACAGCCTTGGATTATTATAAATGGGATAAATTTTGGTTTAATCATAAAATTACAGATTGGCGTGGTTCAAGGACGTTCATTCATGAGACTTTTCAGTAAATAAAAGTTTTTTTTTTCAGTTTCGATGAAAGATCTACCCTTGAAATTTTAAGACACCTTATCGATAATATGAGAAAGTTATTAAAGATCAAAATTCAAATTTTTAACATAGTGCCTTATGGAGAATTAGCATTTTTATGTATTTAAAATTACAAAAAGTATATTGTAAGAGTAGATACAATAATAAATAATGTTTAAAAATATTCTTTGAAATATGTAGTTTATATAACTCCACAAAAAAACAGGTCTTGACGAATGTTTGAATTAAATATTAATTATTTTGATAAAGATAATTAAAACTGTTTTGGTAAATTTGTAGCCATCTTGAAAACTGGCAACAGCGCGCAGTAACGAAATATACACATATGCACATACACATTGAAAGTGTCAAAACATAACAAAGGCACTGTTGCCAAATTTATTTAGCAATTCAAATGGCGTCAAATCAATTGTTAATGTGGATTAACTGATTTTTTAAAATAAATACCTTAAAATTCATTGGCACATATAAAAAATAATTATAAATCATTGTAAAATTATTAATATATTTCACAAATTGTTTCAAGCCTCGAATAAATTTCATAAAAAGTTAGTACTCATTTGACTCTAAATAATCAACTTTAATTAACTATATAAATATCTCTAAACTTAAATCTCAACTATAAAATTTAAAAAATTCAACTTCAAGCTTATATTTAGATCAATTATATTTTTTTAGTCTTTCCAATAATCGCAAACGTAGCAACCTGAGCCATATTCCAAATTAGCAACATAACCATTTGTAACCTAAAATATTTTTATCATTTTGTGTTACGAATAATTTCTCAAGTAAGCGCTGATTTCTACAACTGAGACACTTAACTATAGATTTGTACAAATATAAACATATAAATATAAGTTACACTCAAGATGCAAACAGATTTATTACTTACTTTAAAAATTTTCTAGATAACACTTTCACTTCGATGCAGTTTATCACCGCACTATCAATATGGCTTCTTTTAAGCGATGCTCAATTTGTTTGTTATTACTCACACTACGTAATACTGGTATTCATTAATGGATAACGTTTTCCTATACTTTCATGATGTAATATTCCAAATTACCAACAGTATTCCAAATAAGGATCCTTTCTTCTATTAATTCTTGAAGCAAAAAGAAAATTTTGTGTAAAATAAATTGAAATTCGAATGCAAACAACACATGTTTTGTCTATTTATTCATCACCCCAGACAATATCCTCTATCACATTTGTAATTATAACAAAAAGAAATATAAGAAACGAATTAATAGCCCCCAAGAATGCTATACCGAATTGTATGGTACCTAGTTGAGGATCGATCACGCCTGGAACTATAGTTGGACTGTTTCAACAACGACAGCTGTGGCCAATAATCTAGAATTCGACTGGAAGCTTGAATTATGGATTCTCAGCAAGCTCTGAACTGCCATTACTGCTCTGTGACTGTTATGTTCCTGTTACTACTGTTACTGCTGTTGCTTCGTAAATGTTGTGGCAAGGCAATCCCTACGGTGGTGCACGCGTAAGGCGTGGCAAATGTGTCCTTCGCACAGCGTCAAGAGCTGTGACTGAATAATTATCATGCAATTCAGTATATACTTGGTAATCTCCTGACGATGCAATGACACATTCATCTTGATGCAGTGATGTTCTTGGTGAACAGCATTTTGGTCAATAAAATGTCCATCAATAGTAAAGTTAACATCACACAAGTCTCTTAATATATATAAGAGGAGAGATACATGTATAAAATTTCCAAAAAAGTAATTTTGTTTTCATAAAATGTTAGTATAACACCTTGAAAATATCACCGAATTTTTGGAATTTGATTCAAAGTATTTCTCATGTTGAAACTTGTCTAATCATCAAACGCATTTTTCTCGAAACTATATTTTTCGAATTGGCGTGACTCATAACGAAAAAAGTTATTTATCAATCGCGCTGGAATTTCACACACATCTTTTCAATGATACCACTTTCTAGATAAACCTACTTGTTTTCGAAAATTTATTGGAAAAATAATTTTTTCGAGACAAAAACCGTTGCAGAATTTGTTTGAAAGTTCAAATTTTTCTTATGAAATATGTTGAAGCATGAATTTTTTTTTAATTTCTTTCTTTAGGTTCACCTAGAAACTACAACATTAACAAATACTCAGAATTTTAGTTTTTTTATTTCAAACCAATACAACAGAAGCTAGAAGTCACGAAGATTAACAGTTCTTGGTACGACCTTCCCGAAAGACTGCACTGTATATCGGTCATTTTGAAATTGAAAAAACAATATAAATTGTTAATAATATCTCAAGATGTAGAGAAAAACGATATGCCAAACCTCCAAAACATTGAAAAAGTTATTCAAAATAAAAAAACAAAAAATCGAAATCAGTTAAAATTCACGGGTCTATATGATGCATGTTTCGTTTGAGGGGACTTTTTTTTTATTCCGCGGCGTTGACGAATTATTACTCTAAACATTCAAAAAAAAAATTCCCACCAAAGGTAACCTCGTAATTTTGATATTAAATACTCCCTCAATTAATTTGAAATTTTCCCATTTAATTAACGCGTAAATTTCAATTTTATTTTTATATACATAACATTTCATGTTATTCGATCAGTTATCAGCAAAAATTGTACAGAAATATATAATCTTTGAAACTGCTCATCATTAAATCATATTCTCTGAGCTGCCCCATCAGTAAAAAATGCTAAATCCGATTTTTCCTCGAATTTCATAGTTTTTCCAATTTTTCTCAAAAACCATCAATTGCACAGCAAAAATTAATATGACCTTTTTCATAGGGAATCAAATTTTCTATAGAATAGTGTTCTTGCCTAAAACCCGTAGAGCTGATAGTTTTTGAGAAAAATCTAATTAAAATATCATGCAATTCATAAAGGACCAATTTAAGATATAAATAGTTCAAATTTTCATATGTTTAATTGGATTTATAGTCCCCTCAAACGATGCACCCTAGTCCATATCTACCCCCCCCCCCCCCCCCACCTACCCCTTAAATTTAATAAACGTTATATAAAGTAGAAATGAATAATAAATCAACTCTTTTAACTTAACTCTAGTCCTTTTTACTTTAATAACTAATTATTACAATGTTGTCTTATTTTATTTCACCATAGATTTCGAGAGTTAAAAAATGCTTGTAAAAGTCTACGAATAATTTTTTTACAGCGTGGGACTTTCAAATGCAGACCTGCATGAAAAAATATCTGCGATGTAATTATGTTATAAGTATTTTGTCTCTATTTATCCTCTGCGATTGCTTCTACTTCATTCACTTGATATATCCCCTTTACTCTCTCAATTTCAGTCTCTCATCTCTTTGCCAATCACCCCAGAAGGTTTATCATAAACTCATATACATATAACAAGGTCCATATGCATATTGACATCCACCTAGTTTCATCCAAAGAGCAATGTCCTTCAGACACGACTCAACCCTTCTATGCAAACTCCATAACCCGTAGGTTCTCGGTTGTTCATCGTCTGTTTGTCCCATCTATATCACCAGTATCTTGTTCGTGGCTTTCAGAACCTCCTGATGCTGTCATCGTCATCGTTTTAATTGTCCTCCAGATATCTTGAAGTAAACGAATTGATTCAATCTCATGCTAGAATGAAATTATATCTATTATTTACTGGAAATTTAATTGTTAATGTAAGAATGATTTGGATAAAATGAATTTTATATGTGTGTAAATTGACAGAAGTTTTGACTGGGCTTATAGAAAAATTTTTTTACTTTGTAAAATTTCAATGAAGTGTTCAAAATTGTTACACAGACAGATATTTTATGTAGTCCACGAAAAATTCGTTTATAAATTTTAAGATAAAGGTTTCAAGTGTTCGATTTAACAAGTGATTTTGATTATTGTTTTTTATTGAATAACTTGTTCAATATTTTTGAAGTTTGGCATATCGTTTGTTAACATTTTAAGTTATTATCAACAATTTTCAGTGTTTTTTTTTAATTTTAAAATGGCCAATGTACAGTCCAGTCTTTCGGGAAGGTCGGAACAAGAGTTGTCAATTGGCGTGACTTGTAGCTCATGTTGTATTTGTTTGAAATGAGAAAACCCAAATTTTGAGTGTTTCTTAATGTTGTAGTTTCTACATGAACCTAAAAAAAAAAATGAAAAAAAAAAAAATTCACGCTTCTAAAAATTTTATGAGAAAAATTTACACTTTCAACCAAATTTAGCAACTGTTTTTGTCTCGAAAAAATTATTTTTTCAATAAATTTGCAAAAACAAATAGGTTTATCTAGAAAATAATATCATTAAGAATATATGTGTGAAATTTCAGCGCGATTGATAAATAACTCTTTGAGTTATCAGTCACGCTAATTTGAAAAATATAGTTTCGAGAAAAATACGTTTGAAGATTAGACAATTTTTAACATGAGAAATATTTTGAATTAAATTTCAAAAATTAAGTGACATATTTTCAAAGTGTTATACTAACATTCTATCAAAAGAAAAAAAAATGACTTTTTTGAAGATTTCATATGTATATCTCACCTTAATATAAATTCTTGATTGAAAATTCGCAACAGAATTCACGTTAAAAACAACTAACACAAATTTTCACTAAACTTTTACACACAAAATTCCTCACCAAGTATTGTCAATTCGCTTTTGTCAAATCAGATTTATTTCCTCTCGCGTGTCTGCTGATGCTCTCGCACCTTGCTCATTCACATCGTGTATGGATGCAAATTTACTTCATTAGGATATCGTCTGGAGTCCAATGTCCCATGAATAAACACCTCAGTGGTAGCTCGATGCTTTGCAACTCATGTGAGATAGCACGCTGTTATATTTATACAATTTACACTACAACAAAAAAAAAAAAAAAAAAAAAAAAGAGGAAAAAACGATGTGGATTTTTCTGTTTGGAGCCACCTGATATCAATGAAACGCACCAATTAAGACTCACCAATGGCGATTGCGTGCCAACGTGTTTCTAAAGTTATATCTATAGAGGAACGAACGATTTACAGCTCGTTTATTCCGATGATTCTGAACATGAATAAAAGGGAGAATATAACTTCTGCCAATTGATATTTGCATACTTGACACGTGAATGTAACTGTTTGCGATATTCTTCATTATATATGACCACGATTTGTATAAATTTATAGACTTATATTTGTGTATAGTTACTGTGAACAGGTGAAAGAGCAACAGACGCTTTTCATTTGTATATTCTGGTGCGTCTTGATCTTCAACTATCTCCTAAGGGATTTTCGTGGAAAGCAATTTCACGTCATGTAATGGACTGTAGACTACATATAATTCTTGACCGAGTATATAGTCAACCATTTTCAACATGCATATTCCATTGGTTTATACATTCGAATAGAATTCTGCAAAGCGTAGATGTTTCAACTCATGAATATTTTATTCAGTGATATTGGTATAATCAGAATTTATTATGGTAAAAGTATTTTGCTAAAGAAATTTATTTGATATTACAAAGTATTTTATAGACGAACATATGTTAATATTTCTGCAGTGCATTATTTATTGTGGATTATTTATTTACAGTTTTGTAAATAAATATTATTAGGAAAGTTTTGATATTAAAAAAAAAAAAATTGTTTCAGTTCTTTGAATTGATGTTTTCTACTTTACATGCTATGGAGAGTTTTTTGTGACAGTATTCAGTTTATAAATAAAAAGAAATTAATGTGATAATAATTTATTATTTGTAAAATTATTTTCTCCAAGAAATTTACATGGTATATTAAAAAATATTTTATAGACGAATATTTGTTGATATTTTTGCAAAATTATTTTTACGCTTCACCAAAAATTCTTATTCCAAAATTCGATACAAAATCAGCATTAAAAGCAGCCAATAAAAATTTTTAATAGACTTCTACACAAAATTTCGTACATATATTCTATCATACACAATTAAATGAAGCTAAATTCTGATGCAATATAAAAAACATGAGTCCAAAATGGACAAAGGGAGACTGGTGTGTCACGTGAATGATTGAAAATCCATGAGTGGACCACTTCCACAAATAATTCGATACAACTTACTTAAAGTTGGATTCAGAGACGAGTTGAATTGATATGTTAGAATTCGACCACGTCTATGTATACCAGTTTTACTCTCTCTTATTTTGTATACAGTTATCCTAAAGTCCCAATGGCCAAATGTTGTTCGTTTTCCAACTGGTATTCCACTTGCATGGAATTTCTATTCCTGAATTTCGATATAACCCAATAGAAAGTATTGCCATTGGTATGTGTCGTTTACTCGATAAGGCTTTTACCAATTCAATGCGGCTTTATTCGTATATATAAACAAATATATATATGTACACCTAAATATATATTGTAGTGTTGGCAAAATAACACAATCATTGCATTCAATTTGTGAATGTATAATGCACGTAATATTGTATTGTATTATATAATATTATATTATATTATATATCAAGTATCAATTGAAATATCAATTTATAATTGTTGAATATTTTAATGGACATTGCATTGGATTGGAATTATTTTAATACTCGTTAATTATTATAGTTTTTTGAAATGCAAATTGATAGAATACTGAGAACATTAGTGGAGTCTAAATGAATATTATTTATTTGATTGAATTATATTTATTAGAAATAAATATTTATTTCAGAATTGATGAAAAAGAATTTTTTCTTATTCATTTTTTTTTTTTTTTAGTGAATTTATGACATGAATGTCATATTTTTGGCACCAAACGACAACGGATTCTTATAGAACTCGATGAAATAAGACGTTTTTGAAGAATAAAAAATTTCGATATCTCGCTTAGTTTTCGTGATATCGTAACTTAAAAATTTATTTTTGAAGTTATACTTCTTTTACAACACGTGTTTTTTATCAGTCCGAATAAAATATATATGAATAAACATAAATATTTTTCCAAATGATATATCATAGTGATTGATATTTATTAACCATTTATTGATTTAAAGATAATTTATTGTGATTATAATTAGTGATAAAAGTGGTTTCAACATATCACATTGAATACGTTCGTAGAATTTGATCTTAGTTGACGGTATGTATTATTTATTCACATCATAAACTGAAATAAATTATAACATTATTATTTAATATGTAATAAGTGTATAAATAAATTAATAAAATAATAAGAGATACAAATAATAATTATTAAAGTCCGGCAAAATTAAATTATTCCAAATATTGAATTAAATTAAATGTTTCTTTCTTGAAGTAATTTTAAAATTTTTAAAAATTTTGAATAATATTTATCATCAGGTTGTCCTATACACAATACAACATGAGTCGTTTTCTTTATAAACATAGGATAACGCGAAGGATAAAATTTTTAGAAAGATTTTTATCTTGTTACGCCAAAGAAGTATAACTTCTTACGTGCGTACATAAGTACACACACACGTTTTTTTTTTTATTTTTAATTCTATGCTATGTTTGATAGTTTTCGACGAAATAAGACTTAACAAAGTCTTATTTCGTCGAGGAAAGTATGAATGTAAACAAACCATCTGTATGTACGTCTCAAAACAAACTTTACCATCACAGACGCACTATAGAAAATGGAATTCAAACTATAAATGTAATGAGACACAAGATTCCTGGAATTTGAAATTTTTTGTTCACATATTATTTGTTTACATTCAGGAATCTTATTTCATAAATGGAGGGCTCACCCCCCCCCCCCCCCCCCCGGTCCTGCCGGGGCTTCGCCACTGGACCCCCACTCATTATGTGGACAAGATCACAAAAAAAAAATTTATGTAGACACGATCATATAAAAAAAAATAATACTTGCGTACATATAAATACAAACGTACTTTTCTCGATGAAATAAAACTTTTTTAAGTATTATTTTGTCAAAAACTATCAAGCATATAATAAAACAAAAAATAAAAAAAAAGTTTTTGAACTTTGATAAATCGAAAACTAAGCAAGATATCGAAAAATGTCATTCTTTAAAAAAGTCTTAATTCATTGAGTTCTATAAGAATCCGTCGTCATTTGGTGGCGCCAAAATCATTACATCATCCCCAACACAAATGTTAAATTAAGCACTTTTTTTTCAACAGACAAAAATTCAATGTTCAATTCAACACAAATTTTTGTGTTAAAATTTGGGACAAATTTTGATATAAAAATATTGAACGAAAATTTTCGCTTGACATTTATATAAAATTCTTCATTTGTCTATTTCCACAGCAAATTTTCATTTCAAATTACATTTTTAACTACAAAATCTATTGTACAATCAGTTCATATATCATCTACTTATATCTTATATGAGTAAAACGTTGAATGGCTATTTATAACCATAAATTATACTTCTAGTACTATCGCACAAATGTTACTGCAGAATAGTATTGATTATTCACGTCAGCTATTCACTTATTTCAGTAGTTTCAAACCATGATGTGTAATATATCATAAATAATCACACGACTTAAATACAACAGTGAGAATATTTATAAATAACTGAATAATAACTTCCTTCTGTTAATGTGAACTAAACAAATTCCTACAAGTGTTGCGTGCAACTACGGTACATATTTAGATATATGAATGAAAAAAATGAATTTTTATTAATAGCAAAAAATATTGTTTTGATTCAACATAACTTTCAAGTGAAAATTGTTTAAAAAAAAGTCCAACCAAAATTTTTTGTTGACACAAGACTCTTACACAAGATTTTATATTAGATAACGATACTAAATACTTTATTTTAATTTGGTTAATCGATGAAAGTTATTATTTGATTTGATTCAAAAACAATAAGTTTATTTCGTCAATTTATTACTCTTCAAACAATTTTTTTTTCGCCATTTAAATAATTTTGAATCAATCTAACCAATTAGCTCGTTCAAATTATATTGTTTATTCATTATAAATATTTTTTTTTTTTTTTTTTCATAAATTAGAATACAAATTAATTGAAAAATTTAACAAAAAAAAGCTGAATATGTATGAAAAGCAAAAAATATTGTGTTGATTCAACAGAACTTTCGAACAAAATGTATGTGAAAAAATTTTAACACAAATTTTCAGTTGACTTCTACACAAAATTTTTTATTCCATACCTACTTTTTTTATAACTTTTCATAATTGAATTACTAATACTATCATAACCTACTCATAATCGTGAAGATAAAAATACTTCCGTCAAGTGTAACTAATTGAGATGAAGAAAAAAAAAAAATAAAAAGATCAAGCGTACTAAAAATAAATTTGAAAAAAAAAAAAATAATATAAAAATAAAAAACGAAGAAAGGTCGTGAAATAAAGCAACCTGATCAGCTTGACTGGTGATTAAGAACTGAAAGTACACGAGTTTAGTATCAACTGCGTTGGCTATCCATAAAATGAATTTTTTTCACCCTTTCGCTTCAGGAAAGAGCAAAAAAAATTTGGGAATTATCGGTCTGCTGATATTTTATATAAAATATATATTGAATAGGTCATTGTAAAATCTGACCAATAATGTTGATTCGGTCATGCAGTTTTTATTTAAACAAAAGATCTGATACTAGAATAGTGAGATTGTACAACTTTTTTTTAAGTTTATTATTAAATTCCATTTTTTTAGCACTTTATTTCGTCATTTCTAATTATCGTGTGACCTCCCCTACATATTAATGAAGTCTTTTCCTTCTTAGGCTTCTTTGTCTCTATTATTTTTCCCTGGT
The DNA here is from genome assembly GCA_918226075.1 of Microctonus brassicae. NCBI lineage: Eukaryota > Metazoa > Arthropoda > Insecta > Hymenoptera > Braconidae > Microctonus > Microctonus brassicae. The sequence goes on from OW445482.1 coordinate 9,686,659, forward strand.
GGGAAAATATTTAGCAGTGCAGAGCGCAGGCTGCTAAATGCGTCTTGTCTATTATGACATGTGGAATAGTGAGGGGGAAAGCTTCACCACGCTGCTTTTCCGTGGGTTGTTATGGGCAAGGGTGGATTTTCATACGTCTTTTCCCATTTGAAATTCGTGTTGGATATTTTTTATTTTAGAAAAAATTACTAAGCCTCCGGTGGGGATCGAACCTCGGACCTCGTGATTTGAAATCTGATGCTCTATCCGCTTGACCATCCACAGTTACGTGAATGTATTTATAAGTATGCATATCAATCATCTTTCGAACGCGTGAAATTCACATTATATAACCCACCTCTCCAGACTTTAATTATAAACTCAACCTCAATGAATGAATCAATAGATAGATTTCATTTAATTATCGATTCAGCCAGGAAAAATGAAAATGATAATAAAAAAAATGAGAAAATTAAGAAATTAAAATTAAATTTCAGTTCATAACTCACAGTAAATTTTTAATATACTAAATATTTTTCTTTCACGTGTTTTCATTCAAATCCTAAATGTTTATATTTTTCAGTGAACTGAATAGTCAAAAAAAAAAAGAAGAATAAAAACGTGGATCATTATTCTCATTAATATATAATGATGAATCAATTTGAAAATAAATTTAATTTTCTTTGTAATATGATAATTTTTGAACTACTTGTGACAATACTAAATTCAATAAAAATTTGAAACAATGTTTCCAATACATTTTTTGTGAAATAATTAACATATGAAAATAATGCATCGAAATAATCCGAAATTAATTTTAAAACTAAGAAAACAATTTTTTTTATTAATTCGGTGTAGCAATTTGATAATGGGCTTTTGAAAAATCATAATTATTATCAAATTATCAGTGTCAATTATACATCAAATGAGTGATATTAAAATCAAGAAACAAAATTTTATTTATATATATTTATAGTTTCTTGTGTGAATAAGCGAATGAAAAAAAAAATAAATAAATAATTAATCTCATCGTGAAATAAACTTGAAAGTTAAGTTTATAAGTTGACTATCGTTTAATAAGAGAGCTTGATAAGAGGGCTCTTCTTGAATTGAGAATTTAAATTAATTTGAAGTTGAAGTTCACTAATTCATTCATTTATAGATTTCTACTTTAACTTCATGTTAATTAAAAAAAGTGATCTAAATGTAGCCTTGTATTTTCATCTAATCACATTTAATTCATTCACTAATAAAACCAACAATGACATAAAGAATATAAATTTGAATAAAAATCAAAATGAAAATATTAATAAAAAATTTAGAGTTAAAATTGTTTTTAGATAAATCCCAATCGAAAATTATTTAACATAAATAAATAATATAGTTCCAATGAATTCATTAATTAGATTGATTCATAATTATTTATGGTGCAATCTTTATATTTTAACAAAAGAATTAAATTTCATTCCAATTATTTTTTCCTCTAATCGATTTTCCAATTAATAAAAAATTGTTCGTTAAAATTTTTTTTTACTTCGTATATTTTCATTTATTATTATTTTCCATGTATTTGTTTCTTTTATTCCTCTATTTGTTTATACGATACAATACAATGAATGTAATGTAATATAATACGAGCTGGGAACTCGAGGTAAAAGTTCCCTTGAGCATTTTTCCTTGTTATCTCTTTGATTTTCAACGATGCCATTTGCCACGTTCACATCACTACTCACGTCTGTAGAATGGCTGGCGATCGGTCCTATTCGGTTGATAATGAGAGACACAAAATGAAAAAAATTGTGAAAAAAGAAAAAAGAAAAAAAAATATATAGATGTGTTAACGCAAGGTGAAAATGTAACGAACAGGATGTGACCGACAAATTGGATGAACTTTGATCGTTATACGGAAGAGATGACAACGCAACTATTGGAAAGATCTATATCACATTCGATACATATGTATGTATAAGTATATAATATAAACTTGTCAGTATGTACAAAATATAAAGAAAGATGGAGAGAAAAAATATCAGAGATAAAGCGGAAAATGTTGGAGAAAAAAAATTAACTTCAAAGTGATGAAAAAAATATATCACAAATAAATTCTTTATTTAATTAAAATTTGAAAATGAAATTTCGTTTGTTTACAATATTTGAAGAAAGAAAATATGAAGGACAAAAATTTATTTATTATTGAATTTTTTTTATTATATTTGGAAGATAAGAAAGAATTGTTTATGATTTATTTGTTGGAGGAAAATAAAAAAAATTTTGGTTTTGTTTTTTGACTGAAAAATTATTTTTCGGTTGGTTTTGGAATATTTAGAAACTCTCAAAATTATTGTGAAAATATACTAACACAAATTTTGAGTGGACTTCTACCTGAATTATCATTATTTCTTTTTCTTTTTAAAATTCAATACGAAATTATTACGTTGAAAATATTCAACACAAATTTTTAGTAAACTTTTATACAAAATTTTTTACCGTGATTATAGTTGCGATAATGAACATTAATAACTGCAGACGAACTATTAATAGATAAACTCTCCTTTTAAATACAAAAAATCTGGATCGATTAAAATTTTTTCGAAATTAAATTTAATATATTTCTAATCGTTGTCACGTGCAAATTCACCTGTAATTATAAAAAATCCATAATTTAATTTCTCAAAGACTTTGGTCTTTGATAATTGTTTTGTTTTTGTACAATTTTAATTGTTTTCCAAATTGAAAAATAAACAATCCGCCACTCAATTGATACCGTTAATTAAAAAACGAAGTAATAGGATAAAAATCGCCATCGATTTTATTTTATCACATTCACATTAAAAATAAAATTACTGATATAATTTTATCTTAAACTTTTTCATTGATTGAACGAGTCGAATGATTATTAAATTTTGTTTTTCTCGAAATCAAGTTTTCATCAAATAAACAACGATTACAAAAAAAGTTATGTTGTCATTGAGTGATATTAAATCATTTCCAAATCTCTAATGAAAAAATAACTACTTCTACATGATTATAAACAATTTTCAATCATAAAAAATCAAATCAATTAATTGATATCGTGGCAGTAGATAAAAATAAAATTACAGGGACTTTTAACTTTGTTTCATCAATTCCAAAATCTCTCATATAATTTCGATTTAAAAAAAAAAGAAGAATCGACTAAATATTTTATAAAATAATTTTTTGCTTCAATGTCAAAAAATTTAATTGGTTAAAAAAAAAATACATTTAAATCTACATGAAATAAAAATATCTAATATAATAGATATCCAAAAACACGAGTGATTTTGATTAATTTAATTAATGAAAATACAGTATCAATTTTTTGAACAAAAAAACTTCAAAGAACAAAAATTTTTTCGATATGAAATTTTTTTTATTATACTTGGAGGATAAAAAAGAATTGTTTATGGTTTATTTATTTTAATGGCCAAGAAAAAAAATTTTGGTTTTGTTTTTTGACTGAAAAATAATTTTTACATCAGTTTTCGAATATTTAAAAACTCTTAAAATTATCGTAAAAAAATACTAACACAAATTTTGAGTGGACTTCTATCTAAAATTTTTCTTCTATGTATAAATAAAAAAAATTGACGCGTGCGCCCTTGCAATTCTCTCTTTGTCCACCCCCCGAGTTTGATTTTTTATTATTCCTCTGTATTCCGAGTGTATTGCGGAAATTATGATAAATTGGCACCGACATCCGTGCGCAGCAACTAATTTATATTTTACGCCTACGGAATTGTAGGTGGAAAATTGTTCTAAAACTCGTATATCAAATGAAATTAAATGTCCCTTGTAATCCAGTGGGATGTTGAATTCATATATTTTTTACGTACATACATGGATACATATATACAAATATACAATTCAAACAAGAGATATGTACACGTAGAAATTAACAACCAACGTACAATAATAATAATACATTTCATTTGTCTTTTCATAATTTTTTTTTTTATTGTATTTTTCATTTTTTATATCTATTTAATCTTCTGTCAGTATCACTATATATATAGTACATAATTATTTATTTATATACATATCAAAATAGAACACTACAGAATTTTTTGTAAATTAAAACTGATGCGAAAATTAATGAGAAAATTATTGCAATAGAATAAATTAAAATTAATTTTCTATTCAAAGAAAAAAAAAACCATTTAAATAATTAAAATTACATAAATTTGTATTTTTTACAACTGAATTTTATCGAGTCCAAGAGATTCTTAGTTAATTTAATCTCTCCTGGCCCTGTGGAAAATATATTTCCACTCTCGTAATTGGATTATGAATCTATTTATTTATTCCTCTTCATATAAACATTATAATGAATTAATTAATTTCTACTCTGTGAGTCGATGTATAATTCAAAATTTATGTCTCTACTGATGAATAATTAACATTCAATATTATCATTTTGTCTACTTCAATATTATATAATATGTAAATGCAAAAAGATCAAAGGACACAATAATTGAAAATGTTAATAAATATATTTGTACATGTAAATAAAATAATTGTATATATTTTGAAATGTCAATAATTCAACTGAACGTTGTGTTATTTAATGTAATTCACATCAAACATTTATTTGTAATGTCTACGATAAAAATAATGATAATAAATTGGAACAATTTAATGATATTAAAAATTTAATTCATAATTTTCAGTTTTTCTTTTTTTTTTTTTTCTGTTTCTCATTTTTGTTTTTTATAGTGGAATTATTTGTGGGTATGTATTATATAGTTCAAAGAAAATCGACTTACCAATGACATTGCAAGAATTTAACAGTGGTGCGGTGCGACAGATAAGACGTGAAGTTCTTTGAATTTACATGCTCGTGCATGCAAAAGGATCGTAAAGGTGCATGAAGAGTATGGGCAGAAAATATGCACGAGTCGGCACGCAAGGCACTTGGCTGTCTAACATTCTTAAAAAGTAATGTGCATAACGACTTTGAGGATGCGTGAGTTGACGACAAAATTTGCTAAAAATATAGAGATGTGAATTTTTTAGATACAGTAGAAAATTTTGTGAAAAAGTCCACTGAAGATTTGTGTTGAAAATTTTTTTTACACAATTTTTTTCACAAATTATTTATGCTAATATTACAATTAAAATTGTTGAGAAGTTAAAAATTTATGTGAAAATCGGCTAAAAATTTTGTGTCAATATTTCTTTTGTTGCAGAATTTTTACTCAAAAATTAGGTTAAATTATAGCAAAAATTTTTGGTTTTGAGGAAAGTATATTTTTTTCTTATTTTCTAAATCGATTCAAAGATTTCTATCAAGTTAATTAATGTTTATTCATTATTATAATTATTGTTATCGATCGAAAAAATTCAAACAAAGAAATAAGAATTGTTACACAGTAAAAAATTTTGTGTAAAATTCCAGTAAAAATTCGTTTTATTAAAATTTTTACACCAAAGTTTTCAATTTTAATTTTTCTTTATTATCATTTCTAATTACAATTATTTGATCCAAATTATCCAACCACATAAATTTATCTCCAGAATATTCCTTTCATAACAAAATACCAACGCAAATCAAATAAAAATTATAATTATATAAAAATTATGATTTCAACCAAAAAAAAAAAAAAATGTTTTTTTTTTTCAGTGAATTTTTTTTTCTATTAATCTTCCATATTTTCATCTATATAACGACAAAAGGATATGATGAATTCTTTATTATGTCGTGGATATATAAAAGCTTTGGATTCTGTCCACACTGTTATTATATACACAAAAATTCTATATAATCTTCACTGAAATCTTGTGAAATGACTATCATAAAGAAAATAGCATCACATTGTTGGCACACGGTCTATATTATTATATATATGTATATTATACAGGCAACATTATCAAAGAACGACGTAATAAATTTAATATCTCATTTTCGTAAATGCGATAACCACACTCGTTCATTCTTCTTAAAGCTGAGTATTTTTCCAAAAATCTTAAAGCACATATTTTATATTAATGATTAATACTAAATACATCTTTTGCTTCTTTTTTTTAATATTTGAATTTTTTTATTGATCACGAGATGGTGAAAACAAATTATAACAAAGTATTTTATCATTTTGACACATTCCAAAATTGGAGAACATGAATTATGAAGTGATTTTCATTTGTGGAATTTATATTTAGAAATAAATTTAAAAAATCATTTAATTTTTACATAAAATTTTTTTCTGCGCAGATTTTCATAATAAAATTCGATAATAAATAAATTTTTTTGACTAAAATTCGAATCCCCCAAACATTTTCGACCACTAAAATTCATCAGTGCAATAAAGTATAAAAAATCCTGCGGTCCGATATATTATTCAATCTTTGAATGGAAATAAACCAAGGTCAGTTTTCAAATTCTCACATTGGTTTTTTTGGATTTAGTTTAATTTACATTTGCGATACGATATTAAAGTTGCTTAAATGAAATGTTGATAACGATGTATAGTGAGATGGATGTGAGCACGCAAGGATTTAAGTAGGTATTTCCGTCAGTTAAATATATAGACATAGCGAAAACCAAGTGGATAAAGAGGAGCTTTCCGCTATCGGACCCAGCGGAAACGATATGGCGCAGTAGGATTGGGAAAGAGTCCAAAGGTAAAAGACACGTTCATTTTATATGTACATATATGTATATGAAAAAGCTCAATATTCAAAATTTATACTCCCTCGTAATTCAGTACTGGAATCTGTATTTTATACGCATTACTGACCAGCTGGTTATATTATAAAATCATTTTTGTTTCGGACGTATTTATTATCTAACTTTATCCCTTTTTAATTTTGAATTATCATTTTATGCATTACCTTCTTCTTTATCTCTTTAGATATTTTTTTTTTTCCTTAGATATTAGAGATTAATATTGAAATGAATCTATGAAAATGAATTCAGATTCATATTTTTCTCAGTTGAGTATGAGAAAAAAAATTATGATTGAAATTGTAATTTTTTTTTTTAGTGAATTCAATTATTGCGAAGAATTTTTTGTGAAAATTCTCTCATTATTTGTGTTGAATAATTTTAACGCTAATTTTTGAGTGGAATTTATATGGAAAAAATTTAAAAAAAAATTTTTAGTGGATTATTTTTACACAAAATTTTTTTCCTGTGTTTCTGTTTTGTTAATTAATCTAATTAAATGCAGTAATAATAAACAATAAATCTAGATAATTCGTAATAATTTTTCATAATCTTTCTCCTGCGAAGAAAAAAAATCTAAAATACTCCGACAATTTCATCATGCAGTGACATAAAAAAAATCGAAAAATTTTATAATTTTGTAGAGCATTTCGAAACTTCAATATTTTTTTCTATTTTATATTTAAAGATAATCCAAAAAATTATTAAAAATATCGCCAACTTATTTAAACTGATAAAAATTACTGCAACAAAAGATTAATGTCAAAATTTCATAAACAAATGATCATATCAATAAGCAATTATTATCATAAACAATTGATCAATTCAATGAAAACTATTTCGTCAACTTGACAAATATTCTTTTTCCATAAACATAAATTTTAACTGTGCAGTGAATAACAAAGTGCCAATCACATTTTTTCATCCGACAAAACAGTAAAATTTATCTACACTTCTCGTAATAATTCTCACTGCGTATCAACAATGAATGTAATTTAACTTCAACATCTCAAATTTATCTACATTCATAGTCCTAACTTTTATACTTCACCGAATAGTAATTTTAATTTAAAAATTTTCCACCTACATAAAGTAAACTTTTCATCACTCTTTCCTTTCATTCTCAAAACAATTGAAAATTACAAAAACCAATCTACAGCGATCTCCCTCAATTTATACCATCCAAAATATTTTTATTATCACCATATTCATAACCAAAAGTAAATAGAATAAATATTAAATCGAATAAGTTTTTGAATTGTCGTTCCCCTGCGTGTTTTATCTCTTGAAAATTTTCTGGCAAATATGTATACGTATATAATATATGGATGAAAGGTTGGAAAATTTCTTGATTCTGCAGGTGCATACTGGAGCAAATGGACACGGTGCACCTATAAATTCATACGATCGTATATTTCATAGCAATCCTGGACGATGGAGCCGGGAGCGCTTTTTACGGAAATATAACTCCTTCGGGATCATATCCTTCGCGTTTTCTCACGCCGAGTGTACCCGTGTTGGAGAGAGTACTATTCTGTAGTACAGAATTTCATGAAGAAGATGGCGAAATTGTGAAAAAGTATACGAGAAGAAGATGGTGTTCACTTCCATGTATTTTAATAGCTAGCTGTAAAATACAGACAAAATTAAAAATTCATATACTCACTAAATTTGAGACTCTTGGCTGGGTCTATTCCTCGATCAGCTGTAGCATACTTTGAGAACTCGACCTTACACCCACAGGACGTACGCCATATATATTTGCACATTTATGTCTTGGAAAAAACCGGAGATTTTCCTTTTTATATCGTCGACCTCTGGAGTATTCTATTATTTTCTTTTCATCGTCATTATTTATTATTTTTTTTTTTTTTGTATGTTTTGTTTTCTTTGGCATTCACATCGCACTACCTCACGCTTGTAACTGCGATAGAATGGCGGCCGGAAATAAAATGGCGGAAGTCAGTGATGGAAATATGAAACAGGTGAAAATGAAGAAATGAAAAAATAAAGTATATGAAGAAAGTTTTCTCGTAAGATTTATGTTGGGGATTTCTGTTTGTTAGTTATTGTACTTTACTTTGTTTTGTTTGTTTATTATGTATTTATTGTTGGGATTTTTTATATTGTGTATGAGTTGATTTCGTAATTTATTTTTCACATTTTTAGATTGGAGAAATTCTGAATTGTTTAGAAAATCATTTTTTAAATGATTTTAGGGAGCTTTTTTTAAACACAAAGAAAAATTTTGTATGAAAATCTACTTAATATTTGAGTTGAAATTTTTCTCACACATTTTTAACATAAAAGGTACGCAATATTATTCTCTTGCTCAATCCCAGTGCTGATATTTGATACAAAATTTGCGTTAGAAAATAGTCAACATGAATTTTTAGTAAAAATTTTTCAAAAATTTTAGTGTTCAAATTTGATACAAAATTCGTGTTAAAAATTGTCAACACATATTTCCAGTAGAATTTCACAGAAAATTTTTCACTGCGTAACGTTAAACATTTTTAGTTGACGTACAGACTAAAAAATTTCGCTCAAAATTTCACTAAAAATTTCTGTTAACTGTTTTAACCGCAAATTCAATATCAAATTTCACCACAAAAATTTTCAACTAAATTTAAACAAACGTTCAACACAATATTCATATAAAATCGAATCACAAAAATATTCTTGTTGATTTAACAAAATCTTCGAGTAAAATTTGTGAGAAGAAAATTTCAATACAAATTTTCAATGGACTTAGACAAAATTTTCCTTTGTATGTGAAAACATCGATGCGGTTGAGCATGTTTCTTCCTGTCTCACCCTGAATTTCAAATCCAGGATTACAATTTCCTGCATCGAGCGACCAAAGGTGCCTATATTATATGGATATAAAGCCTACATATCTCGTCTCTTTCTCTTCTCTTCCTATTCTATCGCTTTCCCTTCCTGTCCTCTCTAATCCTGTCTAATCGTCAGACGCTTATAATATAACAAATACTCCAAGCAAACTTTGTGGTTGGCGGAAGTGATAAATATTCGGGTATTGTTATGTTGCTTTGGGAAATGTAAACCACGACCAATGGCGGCGTTATCCGGCCATTCGAACTTGCCAATTTAGTTGAATAATTGCTCAAAAGCACACGATAGTAAATGTATCATATGTATATGTATGTATATCATACATAAATATAAAGAGTATTCGCAGTTACTGATAATGAAACTGTATATTTACATACACATTGAACAATATTATACATAAAATATGATAACTACGCGATTCAAATTAGCATCGTGATATCATTTGTTTCTATGAAAAAAAAAAAAAAAAAAAAAAAATGTAGAACTATTGATTATCATTTTATGAACGCTTAAATAGGTGCGAGAATATATTGAAGTCATTTAGAAGCAAAAAATTTTTTAAAGCGAAAAAATTTTGGTTTTTTTGAAAAAGTCAAACATGTTTATAAATTTACACCAAATAAATACATATAATAATTGGATTAGAAATATGAATGGTTGCTTTGAAAAAATATTTCCGTTCAAAATTTTGTTTAAAATGAAACAATTTGGTTTTTTTTGAAAAGTCAAGAATGTTCTGAAACTTACAGCAATTCATTATATAATAATTGGATTGAAGATTTAGGAGGTTGCTCCGAAAAAAAAATTCTGTACAAAAATTTGAGACCAAAATTTTATTTTTAAAATAACGAAATTTGGTTTTTTTGAAAAAGTCAAGAATATTCTCAAATCTACTCCGATGCAATATGAAATAATTCGATTGAAAATTAAGAAGGTTGCTTCGAAAAAACATTTCTGAACAAAATTTTGAGAAAAAAAAATTTTTTTTAAAATGACAAAATTTGGTTTTTTTGAAAAAATCAAAAATGTTCTCAAACTTACACAATCTTATACCAATGCAATATGAAATAATCGGATTCAAAATATAAAAGGTTTTGAAAAAAAAAATTTCTGTTTAAAGTGAAAAAATTTGATTTTACCTTAAAAAAATCAAAAATATTACTAAATTTACACCAATTCAATCCATAATATTTTCATCATGGTTTCTCTGAATTGGAATCATATCCAGACGTTTTTTTTTTCAAAAAAAAAATATTTTCGTACAAAATTTTGAGAATTTCATTTTTTTAAATTTTATTCAAAATTTTTCCCAATCTTCCAATAAATCACGAGAATTTCACTCATACACTTTTGCTTCTCTCTATTCAAATTCATAGACAAAAAAAAACATCTAATCACAAACCTACCTAAAATAAAACAACCAAAATAAAAAAATAAAAATAAAATAAAAAAATATTACATCAATTCAATGAAACTAATTCCCTACCAATTCAATTTCAATCATAAAAATTCTCAATATCAATTAATTACAACAACAATAATAATTATTATCATTATTTTCATCATTATCAAAATTATTATCATGAATTCTCTGTATTTATAATTGAATTTTGAATAACACTCTCCTGTAATTAATTTCAGCAATATTTCTAAGCTCATACATATGAAGGGATCATGAATTCTATCTGAGTGTTTATTTTTGCATCGTGTTATTTTCTCATTATATAAATAGGTAAAGACGTATATATATGTATATATATATATATTCGCAGAACAAACCCCTTTATATTTTGCTTCTTATCCTCAATGCGTCGCTCTTGGTCTGCAACAACGTTACGCCGTTGCCACCTCTCTTAAGCGCATATAGCTCCCCTCAGTAATTTTCAACGATATCAAAATGTAATTACACTACGTGTAAATGAGTTTGTTGCAGGTGGAAGTTATTGCGTATGCGATTAAATTTGTGCAATGGTGTGCTAAGCTTATATATATGTATGTATTCAACGAAACGTTACATAAATACATACATTGAAATGAAGAAGTTGCTGGGGGTATAGTAGAGAATTTATATATTGTACCCATGACGATTTCCTGAGCGTCAACAGACTGCTAAATATTTATTCATATGTATAAATTTATATGTATGTATGTATTGTGTATATTTACATATATATGTATATATTCTCTAGGTACTATGTAATTTACTATTGTAATGAATTTTCTCGGGGTTGTATTTGTTTTCATTGAGAAAATTTGCAACATTTTTTTCTTCTATTTTATTGATTACATTTGTGTATTTATGTAGGTTATTTTCTTACAAATCGTTTGAAAATTTTTTTAAGGGTTGAATACACAAAATAACTTGACACGTATTTCAAGATTTGGCTGAAAAAAAATTTTTTTTTTCCAAAATATCCACACAGGATTTTTTTGATAATTCGATGGTTTTTTTCACAAATTTTTTTGAACTCGAAATTTATTATCTGGAGTTCTACTAATCCGATTGAAGTCATCTTTTTTGCATTTGATACTTGATTATATCAACTGTCAAAACGTATCAAAAAAAAATATTAATTGTTTAATATTATTAACAATTGAAAAATAATAAGAATTTTACTGTATTCATTTGTAATTAATTGTAATTGTAAAAAACCTTCGGATATAGTTCCAATTGAGAGTAACCATAATGAAAATATTATATGTCTAATTAAATTATTATGGATTAAATTGGTGTAAATTTTGTGTAAATTTTGTGTCGACAATTTTTTTAAATCTTTGCGAGTGTTTGAAACCAAAAATTATTTCATTCGAAAAGTGTAACTAATTTATCACTTTACGAAGTTTGTTATCATCAATAGAATGCGTTCAGGTTATTATATATTATATACATTTACCAATTATAATATTCTCAGCTTTTATATATATAGACTATTCATGACATGAAGCTTCTACTACGCAAATTTATACAGAGCACATCTCGTTGAAGTTGCTTTATATTTTACAAGCCATTACCACATCGCCAACGGGGCTCTATTGTCAGTTAGAGTTGCCACAAAAACCTTACATCATATGTATGATCTGTACTAAACTAAGCCTCATTGTATCTACGAGTACATTGTACAATATCATACATATACGATATAATTTGTCAAGCATGAGCGAATATGTATATAAGTTTATGTGCAATTTTGAAATGAATATATGTGTGATACGTCATTAATGTTGGATCCCGCAGTGAGTATGTATCATATGTTTAAACAAATGATCTGACGTATAAAATAATATATAAATATATGTGTATTATATTATATATACATTGTCTCGTGTGTGGATTATATCGATAATAAATTGCGGGCACGCGTATTGTATTGTGGATTTATTAGGGAGCTATTGTGATTTTTTTTATTAATTAAGATACCACACATGAATGGGTTGATCGTAACCCTCGGGATGGATGTCATTAGCAAGTGTGTATGAAGTGATAAATTTGTAGACACAGTGGGTAATTTTGTGTGAAAGTCGACTGGAAATTAGTTTTGTGTTGAATTCATTGTATTTTATGTTGAATTTAATACTAGATTTTTTTATCTGTTGAAGTGAATGAATTTTTTGTTGATACATTTTTTTAATCTTAACGAGTGTTTGATATATAATATTTGTGTTGAATCGAAATCGAAATATTTATTAAAGGTAAAAATTATTTTCTTGATTCAACCTAATTTTTAAATTTCAATATAAATTATTAGTGGACTTCTACACAAAATTATACAACTTTTGCATATGAGTAAAATTAAATAATTGATAAAATATTTCTTCAAATAATTCAACACATCTGATATTCTTAATAATCCCTGCAATATTATACTCTCAAATTTACTCAAACACCAAAAATCTCTCATCGTATAATTTAATTATATCATCAATTTATTTTAGACGTCCATAAAATCCAAACTGACTGAATAAAAACAGCTTCAATTTACGATATTAATTCTCAAAGTAAATAGAACGAACGAAATATTATCATGTATCATTCAACTCCAACTTCTGGTTGAGCAGGAAATAATATTTTCAAATTTATTTGTGGCGTCTTGCCAGCTCAATCATTCATGAAATTGCTCAACATAATTATTCAACAGACTCAAATCTAAAAAATCAAATATTAAAAAACCCTAAACGACATTCAAATAAACTCATAAATAATTCAATAATTATATTCAAAATCAGTCCACTCTATAATTAAAATTGTCTCCACATTATAATCAAATATTCATCACAACAATTAATAACAAACATCCAAAAATTAAATATAAAATTAAATAAAAAATTATTTTCAATTTCTCCCACTCAAATGAAAATAAAAATTCATAAATATCTCAAAAACAATCATAATTTTGTTCAACTACATTCAACAATAGCTCATCTACATTTTTAATCCACTATAAAAAATATTTTTCATTCCAAACAAACAAACAAAAAATTTTAATAAAAAATTTCATACTCACAAACATTTTATAATATTTTTATTATCCATTTATTATATTGATCACTCACAGACGTTTGTATAATTTTGTACTCGTCATGAATTTCTTCTTAGACTGACAAAAATGTAGAGAAAGAAAAAAAAAAAATCCCCTTGGCACTGATTTCTTCATAGTCTCTCGTTTTATGTATGAATATACAAACATTTATATGTTTATACCTACACATAAGTGCAAACTGCAGGATAACTTCAATATTATATTATATGCACTGTATGCAACAAAACCTTCTGGCTTGGTTGTAGGCGTTGATATATACAAACGCCTCGTGCTATTTAATGACTTTTGAGCGAAGCTATTACGAAAAATCGTAAAACGAAAATATAATTCATGGATATTTTACAGTGCTCGTGCGCGTTTGGATAAATAACGTTTGTAAAAACGGGCGACAATTTATGGACGTAGCCTTCGAACAATAACCCCAAGACTGCGATTATGACTCGCAAAGTATCTGCAAAATAAAAAAAATAATAAGTGATGAAAAAAAAAAGAAGAAAAAAATTTTTTTTTCTCTCTATCTTAACATGACATGCACATAAGAAAAATGTTTTATATAGATATTGTATGTATGAGACATACTAAGATTTTTATATGCATGTGCGACGAATTTCCATGATATCGATAACCACGCGAATTCGTCGCACGTTGAAGTGTGAAAATATCATGGAGTAATATGTGAAAAACTTTAGAAAATATGAGTTTACGCCAACTTTTGACGTTATGCGCGCCAGTCGAGACTGATGCTCATAAATTTTGCATCTGCGTCACAACGCGAAGGGTGTGGAGAAATATATTGACAGGGAGGTTTTTTTTTTGGTTATTGGAAAATGAAGAGAGTCGAGTGAATGGAAGAAGTAAATTCGGATACGGTAATTTGAATATTTTTTTTTTGGTATTACTATTTTTAAAAATAGAATGAGAAGAGACAGGAGGAAAATATTTGTGGAAGGTTTTTGTTTAATTCAAAATTGTTTGTTTAAAATTTTAAGGGTTTTGAATTTTTTATTGACATTCTGAACCATTTTTATTGTGTAAGTGTAATTACGAAGGGGAAAATTATGTGTGAAAGTCCACTAAAAATTTGTGTTGAAATTTTTTTCACGATGATTTTGTGACGAATTTTAACACAAGAGTTTGTGTTAGAACAGAAATTTTATTGTGGGAGAGATAAATTGTTTTTTATGCAGATTGAAACACAAAATTATAGTTGGAATTAATCAATAAATTAATGTGTGAAATTTACACAATTTTTACGTTGTTTCGTTACATTAATTTTGTGTTGAATTGGAATTATTTAACCAAAACAATAAAGTCTTGAATCAAGTCGCGATTCAGACTTGACACAAATAGTCTTGATACAAGTCTGAAAGATGACTCTTGATTCAAGTCGTTCTTTTACTCTTGATTCAAAACTTCTAAAATCTTAATAGAAGATTTTTTTAA
This sequence comes from Microctonus brassicae, assembly GCA_918226075.1. Lineage (NCBI taxonomy): Eukaryota > Metazoa > Arthropoda > Insecta > Hymenoptera > Braconidae > Microctonus > Microctonus brassicae. The sequence goes on from OW445482.1 coordinate 9,702,157, forward strand.
GCTTGATTAAAATTTTATATATATCCAAACAACCTCCTTTGCTCCTGAAAAATCTCACGAAATGCCAATTGTAAGGTTTAAAGTAGGACATAAATTTCGAATCAGGTTAAACAAATTTATTTACTTATAACTACGATATGAAATAAATCTAACTTAAAAATAATTATAACATGTTCTGAAGTGCGACAAATGGAAAATATTTGAATTGTGGCGTGCTCGAAGAGACGTTTGATGACGTCTGCAACTGCGGGGTAGAGGGAAAGGTCGCTCGCGACCTAACAATATTTTCATTTCTCCTTACCTTATATACATATTAAATTATGAGCACCGCCGAATTTATACTCGAACGATTTATACAAGAACGCATGTATATTTATACTCGCGGTCGAATAAATCATGGAAAACGAACCATTATTTGCTTTAAACTCGCCACTCATATATGTGTAAGTACCTATAACTCCGAGATAATATTCAATATTAGTTCAACGTGATTTCGAGTGTATGTTCTTGCAAGTTCAAACCAGTATATGCAACGTATATAACCGCATGTCAATGTAAGCGATTTGTCAATGTCTCGAACTATCCAATGTATATACCTCACAACTGTGGTCATATCGTACATGTATTATTGAACTCTCGACCAATTGTTGAGGTACATGACTCAGGTACATTTCACCGTTACCGCCCAACGTGTACCAATGCAATAAGTTTATCATTTTATTTTTATTTTTCCTCACGTTCTCATGAGAATTTATTTTCTATATGTATATATTTTTTTTTTTTACATACTTTTCATACTTTTATTTAAGTATATGGTTTGTTTTGAAAAGTATTCCGATGTTTCGATAATTTTCAGGTGCAGTTTTGTTGATATTTTGGTAAATTTCTTCGATTTTGGACGAAAAATTTTTTCAAAATGTGAATTGTTGGTTTTTGTTCATTCTTTTATTTTTTTTTTTTTTGATAGTAATAAATAAGTCACGACGGAGTGTTCAAAATTATATTTTAATCATTTGTTTTGTAGGATTTAGTTGGATTTACACAAAATTATTATTATTCATTTTTTTTTTTTCATTGAAAATTGAAATTTGATTTAATAGTGAAGATTGTATCTTCATATTATTCTTCTTTAAATGGTATAACTTTGTATATGACCTTGATTTTCGCGTCTACTTCGGTATAGAATTTATTTACCTGAGAAAAATAAAATAAAAGCACTTGATATATTGGAAATAAACATACCTATATGTATTTCAAGATAGACGTTGGAAATAAGCTACTCATTGGTTTTTCTGATGGTTGCACTTACCTGTCTCCCAGTGGAATATCCACTCAATTTTTCACCGGTATATTTAGTTGATAGCTCTCCATTAAGTATATATATATGAGTATATAAGTATTTCAGGTGAGTATTTCTGTTTATTTTCTTATATTTAAAATAGTCGATATTTTAAGAAGTGTTTGAAATTACCTATCACTTTGTATTGATGGTTTGAGATGGATAGAAATTTAAGGTTGGACTTTTTAGATGTCTAAGGATAGCTAATATGAAGGTTGATAGGTAAAGTACATAGACAGGGAAAAATTGTGTGTGAAATATTCTGGATAATTGAGTTAAAAATATTTTCATATAATTTTTAATAGTAAATTCGATTAAATCAAGACAATATTTTTTGCTTTCGATGAATAATTATTTTTTCTTAATTTGTAAATCTATTAAAGAGAATTCCTATTGTAAATTAATTAACAAACAGAATCGAATGATTAAATATAGAGCTTTATAAGGATAATATAAGACTGCTATTAAATTTTTACACTTCGGAGCTACCTGTAAACAAATTTATTGATGATGATAATTTAAGCAATGTAACATTGAATCTTATGGCGATTCGCTGTTTTCTTGCAATTATTAGATAACTACAAAGTAATTAACAAATAGATTGGGATCAAATTAAACGATAGCATTGAATAATACATTAGAAACATTTTGGTTGTTTAAAAACATGCAAAGGTTACTTTTTCTATTGTAGAGAAAGTTGCATGAGAAAGGGAAGAGATAGCTAGGTTATATCGTATTTTTTATTTATAATTTATTAAACAATATATCGTAGTAAGTATGTATGCAAAATAAAGGTATAACTCTTGAATTTCACTAAGGAAAAATGAATTAATATATTTGTTTAATCAATATATTAATTATATCCAATTTATATATTATAATCATTTGCACTTTATTTTTCAAAAATTATTATTGCTCATACATGATTAGCTGTTTATGTATCATATGAATGCATATCGATATTTATATGGTTTCACTATTTTCACTTATGAATATAATATTATAGTTAACAAAGCGCAATTGATTGATAATATACTTCTATGAGAGAATTGATGATATTTGTTATTACTTTTATGTTCTTACATTTTATAAGAAATCGGAATTTTTTCTATTTTTCGGAGCAAATTCAAATCACGATATATTTTTATATAGATGAATTATATTTATTTTCTATGTTTATTAAGTATCAATCAGAAATTATCGATTATCTTAGGAAATTTCAATTTTAATTATTGTACTTGTAGTAAAAAAAAAAGTGATATCAAAATCGAAAAAACTTTTTTGAATAAAAATAAAAAGAAAGGCGCCAAGTTCATATGTGACAAAAAAATTACTTTGCAAAAAGATTTGATATCATTCTTTATAATTGCCAAGTTATCTATGTTTATAAATATACCCATATGTCAAAAATTTTGTATCAATATCCAATTTTAATCCGGATTCACTTGGCGCGTCCGATTATAAGTTAATGCAATGAAATGTAAGAACAAAATAAATTAATAGAAAAGTCTAGTCAGCAGACTTTAATGAAAATTACTTCAAAAAAATTAAGTTGGTTTGTTTTTTATTGTAGAATGCTCATATTACATGATTATAATGTTGAGAATATTTGTAGATTGCAAATTTATTTTGATAGCAGCATTTTACAGGTAGTTAAAATGTATTTTCCATTTTTATTTACATGAATTTAATTATTAGTTCCAGCATGCGGGACAACGCATCGATTATTCTCACATACTCTCCTGAGATACGCGCAGCCATTATTATCTATGCATCCTGATGATGAATCAAAAAAAAAAAAAAAAAGATAAAAATATAGTTCTGATGAATCAATTTTCTGAAGAGCATTTTACAATTTGCTATTTTTAATGATAAGCTCACCTGAATTAGTCTGTTGGCCATTTTTTCTTTGCTATAACATAAAAAAAAAAGTTGAAAGTACAAATATACATTAGTTTGTCAAATTGTTATTGATATAATCAAATTTGCTCATCATTTGTGGTTTTAATAAAGTAGTGCGTTAATTTTGACTTCAGAAGAAAATCCCACATATTTTTTTTAAAAGAAAAAAATATAATATACAGAAGTTTTCATTAAAAAATTCGTATTTTACGCCCAACTCGAAAAAGCGATGATAAATTTTTATTTTTCATTCTTCTATCTTAAAGAGCATTAAAAATACTAAAAGTTTGCTAATTTAAACAATTTTGCATTTTTTATAAACACAACGTTGCCAATAGTGGACTATAAACTCAGTTTGCATAACTCTGGATATGTAATATACTTACAGTTGGAGGATTTCCCAATGTAACTGATACAGAAAAAATGAATATCGCCATTGTAATGAGTATCAATATTCCAGCAAGCTTCATGTTGAATAAAATGTATGTTTGATGCTCTTCAAGTTGTGTTGAACAAATCACTGGACTGTATGACTAATGGACAACGGAACGCGCTCATTTATATAGCACAACTCTATGAAATTCTATGGAATTTTTTATTCAATATTTGAAATTGTTTTCTATAGTCGCCAGTTCTTTTATTATATCTAGGATAACGCAAAGCTATTATTTTACTATCAAACATAATTATATTGATACGAATTTTATTGATGTCAAAAAATACGATTTATGTTTTCTAAAATTATATAAATACACTAATAATGACACCATCTTTACACTGATTATTATAATTGGTCAAATTTACTTTTGATCATGCGATTCTTGAACAGATAGAAATACAATAATTAACTTCAATTATAAATGTAAAAATGCAGAAAAATTTAATTTGACAAAGCTTGTGAGATTCGTCGAATAATGAATATTTTTTTTTTATTTATGATTTCTATCCATGCGATTAAATATTGACTTGTGACCGAAATTGTGATATTTGTCAATTAATTGAAGATTAGTTCTGATTATTTGAGGAGAAAGATCGACAGCACTGATGATACTCGATCATAAAAAAACCTCTAAACCTCTAAGAATAAGTCTGTTTTACCTCAGGAATAATTCTATTAATAACAGAAATTTTTATCACGAGAATTTTTTGGTATGAAATTTGTAAAAATACATTCAATTGCAGAAGTGATCAAATGGTAGGACATAAATTACGAGTACGGGAACTTTTACGTAGCAAGAAAGCAGAAATAATATTCATAGTCAAAGAAATTCGAATGTATTCCAAAAATTTTAACAATGCTATCAACAGTAAAAATCACTGTGGTATTTCAACGACCAGATAAAAAATTGCAACCTTCGAAAAACTATATAATATAATGTGTTGACAATTTTCCTGCGCATTTAAACTGATAAAGATGAATTCGTTCAAGTAATGACAGTAGGCGGTTTTTTATTGACCCATGTGGAAAACAAATATGAATTGGTATTAGTGCTCGTTACTGTTAATAGCTTTTAATTTTATGAATAAATGGATTTATTATTATTGAGATAACGGTTATTTATATACTGAGAGAATTTTCGAGTAAAAATTACAGTGAAATGAGGGGCAATATTTACCCTGCATTCGAGTAACCTTGGAACAAAATAACAATTGAGGCAGATATTACTATATGTGATAGTAATTTTTACCCCTCGCGAAAGTAACAATTATTCGAATAATTTTAAAACGCTAAGCATGGTAAAAAGTAGGATAAATGCTATGTAGGAGCTGAGTAAAAATTATATGACTGTTTAGTACAATGTAGCATATTTTGAGTTATGAATGATTCCACTAATTTATTATCCTGCAGCGGAGTGAAATATGTTTTTAATTCGCGTAATATTTACATAATTTACCGAGTCGAAATTTTTGTCCTTCTAAAGTATTCCAAATAGTCGAATAGACATCCTATTGTCCTCGTCGGCCCTATCATTTCTACATTGAACCTCGAAAATCTATATATAAATCGATGTTTGAATCTACTTTGGTGCTCTTTAGACCTATCACAAGATTGTCTTATTTAACGTTTTGATAAACTAAAACGCAGAACCTACGCAGGACCTCTTACTCCTATAATGTTCAATAAAATCAGGTATCAACATCTCGTGCAGTTATTAAACAAATGAGTCACGTAGTAGTGACGCGCACATCGACATCTTGGATGCATACTTTTATGCAGTCTGACGGTTGCATTGATGGCGGAAGCTACATACAAAATAAATAAATTTGTGGCAATATATTTGTCCAGAGTGAATTGTTTATTAGTGAAGAAAAAAGACGACGAAATGGGTCGAGGAAAAACAATATATGCGTTGATATGGTGGTTGACAGACCACATAAAGACATGGTGAAACTTTATTAATACAGCAAAGATTTTGGATTATTTACGTGACAGATAGTGATGAAAAAAAAAATAATAAATTGAAATATGAGGAGAAGTAAAAATAATATCATTGAATCGTAATAAAAACAATGATTTAAATTATGAATGTTTTTTCATTCTTATTATTTTTTCCATGCTCCCCAATTTTTATGATCCACCTCGCATCATTGACATAAAATATCATCGCATCAACGCAAAATTATTCTTCTCCCATAACGAAAATTTTCGTATTAAAATTCGACACATAAAAATTAGTGTCAAAAACAATCAACAAAAACTCCCAGTAGACTTCGCAACAAATTTTCTGCCTCTAAATTTCCTAAACAATCCAACATCATCCCATACATTCTACATTTAAAATATTCCGAAATAAACCAACCCAACTCCCACTTCAAAATAAAACTTTTCCACTCCCAAACTTTTATCCAAATATTTTTTTACAAAACTGCAATCATCCAAAATGACCTTTCCAAAATATCAAAACCCATTTCACCCACCGCACATAAAAATAAAATATACATATCTAAATTTTTAAATTATTCAGACGAATGAAAATATTTTCTTTTCGTTAACCCGTGCGCCATTGTGTATAAAATAGAATTCATGCGCGTTTTGAGTTACACACACACTCACATATTCATAAATATATATATGTATATATATATATATATATATATTCATATAGTCCGTACGTTTTCATTGCAGACATTCACACAATATCATCGTCAGATGAACACAAAGACCGTTGTCAAACTTGTCCCAATATTTTGGTTTCATTTGTCTACGCCAGGTTTTATCTTTCAGCCCACTATATTTATATATACTATAACCACCAACACTACTATTACTATAGAATATGGTACGAGGAGTATATACCATCGTCCGCATGCACAGTGGTAACACCAGCAGTAACACACTTTGCTCAGAATAAAAGAATTTCCGTTTCTATTCATGACAATTGTGTAATTCGAGCTGTGTGTTGGCGCGCCAGAGTCGACGTGCGTTTGTTCCTCCACAACGTGACACTCTGAATCGCATCGATTTTTTTTTTTCTTTTTTTTCGTTTGCTTACAATGAAAACTGTGGACATCATTGCGGAAATAAAGTAAAAAAAAAAAAAAATAAATAAAAGAAAATTGATAGAAAGAAAGAGAACAATTTTTATACCTTCCAGCTATTGAATTTTTCCGGAAACGTGATTTACCCGTACAACCCTTCGATTTTATCGTATCTTCCAGTCGATTTATCGTAAAGCTATCTTTTCATCGACTATATCACCGTTACTATCTGTCGCATCGCTTTCTCATTCGCGCTTTTTTTTTTTTTATATAAATCATTATGTATGTATATAGGATTTGATATTTAATGAAATTATAGTGAAGAAATAGTATGGAGAACATGGTGAAAAATGAGTTATTGTAAAATATAGGAGGAAGTGTCCTGTAATTAGCAAGAAAAACAGCGAAAAATTATGAACACACTTCGAAAAAATTATCCGAAATTGAAAAAATTATGTTACAAATGAATTCGAACTCAACTTAAGTAAAATAAGAATTTTCTAGACACAAGAAATGAGCGAAAATGTTTATTTATTATTATGAAAATTAATTTCAATATGAAAATATAATGTTATTCATGAAAATTCCACTAAAGTTTGTTACACCCAAAAAAAAAGAACTTGAATCAAGTCTCAGCGACTTGATTCAAGTCTAAAATCGACTTGTGTCAAGACTATTGATTTTTCTACGAATAATCAAAATCTTGGATTTGATACAAGCGGAAAATCGACTTAATGGAAGGATAACACCTCAAGTCTACAAATGCCTTGATCCAAGTCTGAATATGACTTAATCCAAGTCTGAAAATGTCTTAGTTTAAATTTGAAATTTCCTCGCTGTTAAATTCATCATTCGGACAATACCTTAAGCCAATATTGAAGTTATATTAAATTCCAGTTTTATTGTTCAATTAATAAATTAATTGAACAAATGAAAAGTGTCACAATTCACACGTGAATGTGCTCATTAAAATAACATTGGGAAAATATTTTTTTTCCCATGTTATTTAATTGGAAAAACGAAAATTACAAAGAGCCACCTTTAAATACTAAAATTAAGAGCTCCGCTTCAAACAGGCTTCTTTTATTATCGACCAGTAAGTTTTCAACTCGATTTTTTGATGAAAAAAAAAAGTTGCCCAAAAATGGCACACCCTAACGTACAGTCCATACAAAAAGTATAAAATTATTGTTCTGCGTCGTTTTCATGTTGTTATTCAATTCATGTAATGAATATCACATAAAAACAGCTTATACTCATTTTTGGAATTATTTATTTTCTGCTTTTTATTTATATTTTTAGAAAATAGTGAGTAAATATAATTTCATCAAATCCCCATTGAAAATTAAAAAAAATTTTAATCAAGATTAAAAAAATATTCGATCAAGATTTTAGAAGTTTTGGATCAAGACTAAAAACAACTTGAATCAAGACTAAAAGAGCGACTTGAATCAAGACTACAAAAAACTTGAATCAAGTTTATTTTCGACTTACCCCTTTTTACGATTGATTTAACTCAAAACATGTGTAATGTCTCGAGTCAAGCATATTTCAGACTTGTATCAAGACTATTTGTGTCAAGTCGGATTCGCGACTTAATTCAAGACTTTTTCTTTATTTTTTTTGTGTAATCTGAGTGTTCCAGTATGAAAGCAATATTTTTGAAGTTTTAGAAAAATATTTTACTCTCATACCTAGAAGTTTGTAGTTTGCGAGTAGTAAATCGAAAAAATGTTATTTCATTTCAGGCCACTTTCCTTTATAAAGCTTCTCTGAGGCTTTTCCATTATTTTTTTTTTATTCAATATTAAAATCATCAGTTGTATTTAAATATATGTACATGGTTTAGTCATTTTATTCCGTCGTGGCGTTGAATGCTGGTTGTGATTTTTCTCGGAGGCATCTCTTGGAATGGCAATTTTTCACCGATGTCGTATAATGTTAGCTAGGGAAATTGGGAAATAACGAAAAATGTTGTATATATGTAGATTTGATGATAAATGATGTGATACTGAATTTACATCTACTTTTCATCGATGGAAATGAAGGAAGGGAAGAGAGAATTCAATTTACTTGATAAACTTAATCAACATTTATTGATTTTTTATGTTACATTATGTAAAATTTTTTCTTCAGTTTTAATCAATTCTTTTTTTATGATATCATTAATTTTTTGTATTTATTGTAATTATAGTTAATGAGCAGAATTACATTTAAAATCATTCATTGGAAATTTGTGGGGAAATTTTTTTTATTTTTCAAATTATTTTTGATTGAAAATGAGGTTAAATTAAAACAATGTTTTTTGTTTTCATTAAATATTCATTTTTTTTTTCATTTCATGAATTCAATTAAGGGATTTTACATCTGAATTGATTGAAATAGAAATGATTTGATGAAAGTAACTAATATTGTTTGAACGAGCTAATTAGTTAGGTTGATTTATAATTATTAGAATTGTGTTGAAAAAAATATTTTTTTAGGAGTAATAAATCGACGACATGAATTCTTTTGTGATGTCAAAACTAATAAAAATCATCATCGATCAATCAAATTTAAATAACGCAATTGAAATTATTACACAGTAAAAAATTTCGTGTGAAAATCCACAAAAAAATCCTATTAAAATTTTTTTTCACACAATTTTCACTCAAAAGTTGAGTTAAATCAATTTAATATTCATGTAAATTCAACTCAACATGAATATAATATTAAACACTCGCGAAGATTGAAAAAAAAATGTCAACACATAATTTATTCAATTCAACAAACAAACATAAAATTAAAAATAAAAAAGTTTCATCAATATCATTTGTTTGAATCATTGAAATTCTCGAAATACGATCCAAATTCATTCGTACCGCTCTAAAGGGTTCAATATTATGACAGCCATTTTCCTGTACATCATTCTCAAAAAGAAAAAAAAAACATATTTATACAACATCACATTATATTAATACAAGATTTCCGGCCTTTCGGAAATTCTCTATTGTCATTTGAATCAATTCGACCTGCATGTTTCTTAGCGTGTCTTATTCCATTACTTTAATAAATATCCACAAAAGGGTAGTGAAATACTGGGTATGAAGGTGAAAAAAAGAGTGAATGGGAAGAGAATTGTCCTGTCTTCAATAAGCTTTGGCGCTGTTTGTTCATTTTTAAATAATGACAGTTGAATACACACTCTGTTCGCACCTGTTCAGTGCTGTATATTTATTTATAATATATATAAATATATGTACATATGTATTAAATATATATAGTGAATTTGATTTCATCCACCTGTAGAAGGACACAACAACGGATTTTTTATTGCCTCATACAATACAAAAAAAAAAAAATGGAATAATATATTCAAGCGAACAATATATAAATTGTCATATTTAATAATTCATTATATTTATATTGGGTATTATGTTTATTGGGTAGACTACATTTTTTGATAGTCCTGAAATTGTGTAATGTTTCGATAATATAATAGCAATTATTGTATTATATTATGATTGAATTTGAATACAGTAATATTTAATAAAAATTGAGAAAAAAATGTATTTAATATAAAATTTTATTCATTCTTCGTAAAATTATTTTTTTGCTTTTTTACAAATTTCTTGTATTGAAAATAGATAAAATAAACAAATGATTAGGCAAGTAGACTTGCCCGGTACTTTTAATTGCTATTGTTGTTTGATCGTATAAATCATTTCACTAATAAACAGTGAGAATTATTTTTATATTTTATTCAAATTTTCATCCATGAAAAGGGATTCTTGGAAATACAAAACTCTAGCAAGGTTTGTTGACATCGGTGAAACCAATATTTTTTCATCACTAAATAATGAACAGTAAATATTGGCATTAAAAATAGTTGACACAAATTTGCAGTGAATTCTAACACAAAATTATCCATAATATAATAAAATATTCAACAACAATTTTATCCTCAAATTAATTCGATTATCTTTAATTATTTATGACATCGACAATTTAATGGGTCACTTTATTTTTATCAGTTGTTCAAGTGAAGATTCATTATTTATTGATTAAATCAATTATTCCTTCGTGTAATAAATTATAACAACCACAGTAAAAATATTATTCATTTATTAAACATTTCGCTCTATAGTCAAGACGAATTGTATTTTATTTAAAACTCTTCACTTTGCAACATGATTATTAATATAACACAAACATCGAGATTGTTTCATGAATTTTATATAAATATATATTCGTCATAGTTAATTGAACAGACAAAATGCAAGCAAGTGTGAAATTTTAATTACCATGGAAATCAATTTACATTTATCTTGATAAATATGAATTTACATCCGGATTAAAGTGAATGATAAAAATTACAATTAACAATTCATGCTCTACCGATACTTTAGCGATAAATTTTCTGTCTCATTGGAGAATATTTTTATTATTATTACACACAACAATAAAGAAAATTACCAGAATTCATTTATATTTATGAATATAAAAAAAAAATATCTACATATTTACTCAATTTTCTTCTCTCGCATTTTTTGTATAAAAATTGTTGGAATGTATAAAGTAAAATAAAGAAGATGAATACATTTTTCAACACGTCATCATAAATCATTCAGTCATATAATATTTTTCAAGTATTATTGCAGAATTTCTTCGTAGGATATAAAAAATAAAATGAATAAAATATGATAATATTAATTATTCAACGCAAAGAAATAATTTATATCTTTTCTCAAGTGAAATAATACTCTCTTCACTATTTCCATTGCTATTAATTCATTGAATAATAATAAAGCGAGAACGAGCCAGGAAAAGAAGATAAATAAGAAATAAAGAAATTCTATGAGTGATAATTTTATTGCAATGATATTTTCAATTTATAATAAAATGACATCGGATGGAAATTTGATATAATTGAACGATATAAAAAGTAAGACACTGGAAGAGCTGTTCGTTTATTATTTATATCATTTGGAGATCAATACGTTTGCAATAGCATGAAAGAAAGAAAAAAAATTTTGAGTAAAATATGATATTCAATAATAGAAGTGAGGTTTGTTATTGACGATGAGATGACAGGACGAAGTTTAACAATAGCATCAACAGCGTCGCACTGTTCCCAATGGAGTGTAACGAGAATAGAATATAAAGTATATATGGATATAAAGGTATATTGCGTTTATATTTATGTATAGTTCGCGATGGAGAACATCCAATAGAGCTCGAAATTATTTTCGTAGTTTCAATTGTGCTTCAATAATTTATGGCCTTTCGCCAGTGTTGAATTTTCTGTACAAAATTTTGAATTGAAAAATATCAAATTTAATGTTTTAATTAGGATATTTATAAACCATTGAATTATTTAATTGTTTTTGGAATTTATTTTGGATTAATTAAAATTTGACTCATATTATTATGAGTACGTGAAATTATTGCAAGCTTTTTCGCGTGTAACAGTGGCTATTGTTATATTATTATCAGTGAATATTTTTTATAAAATATCCCAACAATGAATATTAATTATTTTTTCAATAAACAAAAAATTTCATATTGAATTTTTCATTGTATTTCTTGAAATAAATAGAGTTGACCAAGTAATTGTATAATTCATTAAAATATTCAACATCCACAATGTACGATAAATTTAAATAAATAATCCCGATTTAATATAAAATTAATGTAACTAAACAACTTAAAAATTATCTAACTGTCACACATTTATATATCAATTAATCCCAACCAAAATCTTACGTTTCAATCAACATAAAAAACAATTCATTTCTCAAAAAATTATTTTTTTTTTCAAACACAAACTCTTGCATTAAAATTCGCCAAAAAATTATCATAAAAAAAATCACAACACAAATTTTCACTGAATTTTCGCACAAAATTTTTCTCATTCACCATACACCAAATATCATCTCAATTTTATCATTACATTTCATCCTCACAAAAAATCCTGTGTCTACAATTTCACTACCCCAATTTTTTTCCATTTTTTTCTCATACCAGTTGTGTTCTCTATAATTTATTTTCATGTCCAACACCGATGACGGTGCATTTATCGATACCACACTCGTTGACATACTGTCACACTCAGTACATACATATACAAATATTTAATCTGACAGGTAAGTAAAAAAAAAAAAAAAAATAAAAATATCGACAAAACTTCAACTGTCGAGTGTCTATTTTGTTACATGTTACTGCATGACTAGACGTGCAACGAGACATAGAAATACATAGAAAAAGAGTTGGCAATCAGTGATTGAGAAGCTTTTTGTTTCATTCCCAGAAGAGTGTATATAAAAAAAAAAAAAAAGAACCCAAATATACATACATATACACACGAAAATATATTGTGAGACGATAAAAAGTAGGTCTTCTTAGCTTCTCACTACACATTTTCCACTGTACTTTATATGTAAACACACACATCATACACACATATGTATATACACAAGGGGAAGGACTCGAGTATACCCTGAATAAATTCGTGAAATTGAAACTGAGTAACTAACCGTAGCAAAAGGATTCCTTTTGCGAGCACTCGCTTCAAATTACTTACGAGTTGCGATGGCCTCTTTCTGTGTGGCGTCTATATCATTGGTTTGTGTTGTTCTTTTTTTTTTCTTTTTTTTTTTTTTGGTTCATTCTTCTGCTTGGTCTTTCGGTAACGTTTCATTTTTTTTTTTCCAACTCCCTTGTTCATTCGCTTCTTCTTTATCGACGGGAAGCCGCGAATGACTTCTAGAGAGAAGTTCGAATGAGCGAGGTCGAGCGCTTGGGAATGAAAGTTAGGAAAAAGTTTTATTTCGAGACCAATGCTTTTCAACGGTCGCGAATCGACTCTCCAAGCTGCCAATTGAAGGGACCAAGTGAACTGGGTGTGTGAAATGAAGATAGAGTTTGAAGAGAGGATAAAGCGAGATAGGGAAAAAAAATAAATGTAAAAAGAGGAATTGAAGAATAGAGTATAAAAATAGAAAAAGATGAGGAGATAGAAGAAGAAGAAGAAGAAGAAGTACTAAACGAAACTGGGAAAAGATTTTCCGGTCTCGTGCGCATTTGGACTTCTCGCACCGCCAATTTCTGGTTTTTTTTTTTTTTTTTCTTTTTCTGTGTATGCTCCTTGCTCGTTTGTGAATTCCCGATAATTATTGATTTTGAGATTAGACGCGGGTCGTCGAGTTGTCACTTTTTTTTTTTTTTTATTTTTTTATTATAGCAATTTCAGGATGAAAATTGTCCATCGTCCACTTTGTCGGCGTTTTGTGATAAGTAGGTTTGAAGACGAGGTTATTTTTAAATTCGCAGGCCTGGTTGTCATAGACTTGGAATAATTATAACAAATGTGAAAATGAGTCGTAATTATGTTTGAAATAGTTTGATGTGATTTTAAGTGGAGAGATAGATATAAAATTTTCAAAAAAGTATTTTTTTTTTTTAATGTTAGTGTAACGCCTTGAAAATATGTCACCGAATTTTTGAAAATTAATTCAAAGTATTTGTCATGTTTAAAATTGTCTAATCTTCAAACACATTTTTCTCGAAACTATATTATTTTTCAAGTTGGCGTGACTGATAAATCAATAATTTATTTATCAATCGCGCTGAAATTTTACACACATCTTTTTGATGATATTACTTTCTAGATGATTTTATTTGCTTTTGAAAATTTATTGAAATTATAATTTTTTCGAGACAAAAACAGTTGCAAAATTTTTTTGAAAGTTCAAGTTTATCTTATGAAATATTTGAAAGCATGGATTTTTTTTTTTCATTTTTTTTTTTAGGTTCATATAGAAACTACAACATTAACATTCATAATATAATAAATCTGTGCATTAATTAATCATATGTGAGGCTTTGTTTAGTTAATAAAAATATTTTTTTCCTCTTATAATTAACATTGGATAAATTATTTGATGATTAAAAGCCTTTTATTATTTTATAGAGAGTGAATAATTTTATGTAAAAGTTCATCGAAAATTTGTATTGATCATACTCAAGTCTTCATAATTGTCGAGATTTTTGTTTAATAATTCAAAAATTGAAACGATTTGAAAATTAACAATTTCAGTTACGATACTATTTATTTATATTAATATAACAAATCTGTGCATTGAATAATAGGGTGTGAAATTTTCTGAACAAATAAAAATTATTTTCCTTCTCTTGACTGAAATCAAATAAAATTATTAGATTATAAAAATCTTTTTTATATACAAAGTAGAAAATTTTAGCTGACGTTCTACTGAAAAATTCTGTCGGAATTTTTTTTACATAATTTTCACTCAACAATTGCATATTGAACAATTGCAAAAATTCAAAAAATCCGTTGGCACAAACTTTATTTTGTTTACCAGACAAAAATTCAATACTGAATAAACCAAAAAATATCATTTGTTTCATTCATCCAATACAAAATTAATTTTCTCTTTCAACACAAATTCTAGTACTAAAATGCAATGCAAAATTGACCTTAAAAACAGTTGACACAATTATTAAGTTGACTTTTCCACCAAATATCCGACCATACAATTACAAACTTTTCCAACAGCCCAGATCAAAAAATATCCATTCGAATCCACAATATAATTTTCTTAGCAAGAATGTTATATTTCAGGCGCCGTCAAATGACAACGGATTATTATATAGAACTCGACTAAATAAGACGTTTTTGAAGAATAAAAAATTTCGATATCTCACTTAGTTTCCGAAATATCGAAACTTCAAAATTTATTATTTTATTTTTAATTCCATGCTATGTTTGATAGTTTTCGAAGAAATAAGACTTTGTTAAGTCTTATTTCGTCGAGGAAAGTATGGATGTAAACAAATAATCTGTGTGTGCGTCTCAAAACAAATTTTACCGTCACTGTCGCACTAGGCAATAGAATTCAAACTATAAATGTAATGAAACACAAGATTCCTGGAATTTGAAATTTTTTGTTTACATACTATTTGTTTACATTTACGAATCTTATACAAAAAAATGAATTAATATATCTTTGGCCGAATCATCAGAATTAATTTTAGTTTACAGTTTTAACTAATACTTTGAAATACTCAGAAATCTTTCTTTTTAAATGGGGGGCTCAGCCCCCCGGTCCTGCCAGGGCTTTGCCACGGGACTCATTATGTAAACAAAATCACAAAAAAAAAATTTATATAGACACGATCATATAAAAAAAATAATACTTGCGTACATATAAATACAAACATACTTTCCTCGATGAAATAAAACTTTTTTAAGTATTATTTTGTCAAAAACTATCAAGCATAAAATAAAAAAAGAAATAAAAAAAAATTTTTTAAACTCCAATATCTCGAAAACGAAGCAAGATATCGAAAAATCTTATTCTTCAATAACGTTTTGTTTCGTCGAGTTCTATAAGAATTCGTCGTCGTTTGGCAGCGCTTGAGATATAACATTGTCCCCATATTTTTCATGTACAGAAACTAATAAATAAAAACCAAAAATTGCTTCCTATTCTCAAATTACTTCTTCCATATCATGCACAATTGTTCTATACACCATTTAATACACAACAAAAAAGAAAAAATAAAATAAAAATAAACAAAAAATGAATTGAAAGCTGAATTTATGATGGAAAGTATTCACCTACCATCTCGTTAAAAGTCACATTTGGTTAAATGAGGCGATTCAATCTACAATTTCCAGTCTGCAATCGCTTGTGTTACGCGATTCCCTCTACTGTGCATATTATATACACGTGGGGATGAATCGCGTCGCGACGTAAAGCGACGTTCAGTCAACCGTGTTCTACTTTCTTTCATGCCTGATACTAAATATCCACCAACGCCTCTTTTTCTATACCATGCTTCTCATACCCTTTTTTATTTTTTTTTATCAAGTTCTCTTATGAAGAAGGGTCTTTCAACCATTTTTTTTTCTTTCCCACATTTTTTTTTATTTTAATTTTCCTACTGAATGAAAATACGCTCCTTCCGTTGAGACAACCATTGAGCAATTTAAATGTCCCTCACGATATTTTTGCATGCTTCAGAAAATGTATATATTCCACTCTTATCATCATCATCATCATCATCATCATCATTATCATTTTGTTCTCTTGACCTCTTTTAATACACCCCTGGTTTATTCACAATTTATAATAAAATATTATTGTATAAAACTTTCAATGTCTGACATATTCTTCATATTGTGAAGATTCATTTTTTTATTTTATCATTTCTGTATATAAGAAGGAAAAAAAATATATAATTATTCAAAATTTGTATGAAGCCACTTTAATTTATAATTGTATGTATAATTGTTGTTTTGCAGTTTTATTCAATGGGGTTAAATATTCATTATAAATTTTGGAATGAAATTTTTTTTTATCTGTGTTGACAAAACATTCGTCGAATGAATACATTTTTACATTTTGGATTGCAGCCAAATTATTTGGAGGTTGAAGAAAATGACGTCGAAACATTTGCAATATATTTTTTATAAGCTTGATCAATAAAATTTATAAAGATAACAATTATATGTGGATAAATGTATTTAAGTGCTTCGTTTGAGGGGACTACTATTTTTTTTATAATAAATATTGTCGTTGATCTTCGTCGTTAGTTAGAGTTGATTTAAATCTAAATTAAATAGAAAAATTTCAAATTACCATTTGTTTCATTGGATTTTTCTCGGAAACTATCAGCTCTACAGTTTTTCCTAAAGAACACTATTTCATGAAGAATTGAATTTCCGACAAAAAAGGTTGCATATACTTTTGCTGTCAAGTTGATAGTTTTCGTGAAAAATCGAAAAAACTATGAAATTCGAGCAAAAATCGACTTCAACATTTTTTACTGGCGGGGCAGTTCACAAAACATAATTTAGTGATAAGCACTATCAAAGATTATATATTCATGTATAATTTCTGCTGGAATCCATTTGAATGGCATGAAATTCCGCGAAGCTATAAATAAATGAAAAAAAAAATTGAGATTTACGTGTTAATTAAATAAGAAAACTTCAAAATTTTTTTTTTGAATGTTCAGAGTAATATTTCGTCAATAACGCGAAAAATAAATAGTCCCCTCAAACGAAACACTCTAATATATATGCATAAATATATTGTAAAATATTTTGTGTAAGACTTCAGTAAAAATTTATACACAATTATCACTTGTTTATTATATTGAATACAGGAATAAAATATGCATTTTATTCTATCACATCTACATGATACTTCATGTCACGCAATGCACATTACACACTTATTGTAACCTCATAAATTTCATAGATATATGTACACTATCGATAATATAATGACATGACAGCTCACCTCAAACACCTCTCGCTTAAGCTCGTAAAGTCTACATAACCCACTTATCATGGATCCAAAGCTGTGTGCTCTTTCACGCTACACAATTTTCATGGTAAATTATTCATAAATACAGCTGCATTTTTTTCCTGCCACGCAATTTTCAAACACTGGTGTATACTGCAGAATAATTGTGATAATAATTTATGCATGAATGTAGATAATAGAAAAAAAAAAAAAAAAGGTGAGGTTATCAAAATGGGTCGCACGAAGGATTTTTTTGAAATTATATTTGAGCAAGAATTTAAATAATTTTACTGAAGAGGAATGGGGAGGAAAAAAAAATGTTGGAATGATTGCTGAGTAAAGTTGGTAATATTGATGTAATGATTAGGATAGTGATGTTAAATTGGGCATGAAAAGGTTTGATAATAGTCGGAGAAGTTGATATGGAATGTTGGAAAATAAGTAGTATTTGTTTGAAGCTATTTCAGGGGGATGATTTGTGTTATTAGTGTTCGTGGGTAGAAGGGAATATTGGTCTTTTGATGATGTTGATTTTTAGAATAATGATAGTGTTAGTTGTTACATGGTTACATAGTTGATAATTTTGTATTGAAATTTTTTTTTTACACAAATTCAAATTAATATCTGTAGTTTCACAAATAAAAACTTTGTGTTTAATTTTCTGTATTAAATTTTGAATTGGAAAAATGTCAAAGTTGACGTTTTGAAACCATTGAATTATCTAATTGTTTTTGGAATTTATTTTGGAATAATTTTAATTTGACTCATGTCATTGTGAGTACGTGAAATTATTGCAAGCTTTTTCGTGTCTAACAGTGGCTATTGTTCATTATATTGGTTAATATTTTCTCTAGGATGAAAAGTAAGCGGGTTGAGCGGATAATTTAATTAATATTAATTCCTGAATGAATTCCGAGTTTTCTATGAAATTAAATTACAAAATGAGTACTTGTAATTTCCATATTATTTTTATTTTTGCTTTTCATTCTGTAGAAAAGAAAAAAATAACGATGAGAAACTCGAGTAAATCAATTGATGAAAAGATGAACTTTATTTTATTTTATTTATATTCATTTTTTTCTAGTCCATTCGTGATTAATTACTCGTATATTAAAGTTATATAAAAAAAAATACTTCATTACCTTTATTAAAAAGAATAAAAAAATATTAATTATCAATATGTGGCATTATAAATTGATATTGAATATTAATGAATGATATTTAATATTATTATTTGTTCAATATGACATTAACAGTTGATTAAATTCAATAATTAATATATAATATTGATAGTTAATATTAAATATTGATAGTTATTATAATAAGCAAATTAACAATAAACATTCTCTGTTGAAATTATGTTAGAAAATTTTTTTTACGCGAATTCAACATGGAAAGAAAAATTTTGAATCGAAAAATATTGAATTAAATTTTTTTATTATGAGATTTATGAAGTATTGAATTATTCAATGGGTTTTGGAATTTATTTTGGAATAATTCAAATGTGACTCATGTCATTATGAGTACGTGAACTTATTGCAAGCTTTCTTGCGTGTAACAGTGGCTATTGTTATATTATTATCAGTGAATATTTTTTATAAAATATCCCAACAATGAATATTAATTATTTTTTCAATAAACAAAAAATTTCATATTGAATTTTTCATTGTATTTCTTGAAATAAATAGAGTTGATCAAGTAATTTTAAAATTCATCAAAATATTTAACATCCACAATGAACGATAAGTTTGAATAAATAATCCCAATTTAACACAAAATTAATGTAACGAAACAACTTAATAATTGTGTAACTTTCACACAGTCATTCATCGATTAATTCCAACTATTATTTTGTGTTTCAATCAACATAAAAAACAATTCATTTTCCCATAAATGATTTTTTCTGTTTTAAAAAAAATTCTCGCATTAATATTATCATAAAAAAACTTCAACACAAATATTGACTTAACGTTCACGCAAAATGTCTCACTATACATTAATACACACGTTAATCAAATCATCCTGTCAAATAATCATCTTCATCTATCCACCACATCGATTACCAGTGACATGTACGGTATGAAATGCTATTAAATTTGCGAGCCAATTGACTATCGATCGCTTATACAGTTGCCACTCTGAAACTCGCACACGCAATATCTATCATATAGTGTTGCTTGCTTGCATGCAAGTATCTTCGCCATGGACATTCAAGCTAACCCAAGTTGCCTCAATCACGTCAGCTGGTCAGCAGCCGTAGATTGCGTCGAAATGTAGACCTACCCTATCGAGGTAATTACATACAGGAAATCATTGGGCTGTAATACATATATCTATATCTGTATATATATATGTATAATGTCACTCGTGAAATAATTCGGTCAATGGAATATTCATTTGTGTCTGACGTTCACTGATGATACATAGAGAAAGCTAGTATATATAAACCACTTTCCGAATACACATCAGAATATTAATTCTTTAAATGATAATTGTTTCACTCCATCAATGACAATTTCACCCTGATAATAAACCTATGAGCTAATACATGAGCAAACACGAAAAGCACTTGAATATAAATTATTGATTTCTCTTTTTTATATATATTTTTTTTTTTTTTTTTTTTTTTTTTTTTTTTTGTAAATTAATTTATCATTAAGATTTCACAGACAAAGTACAGAGCATTAAAATTGCATCTTCATAATGTGAATAAATCAATACACAAAAAACCAAAATTAATGAATGACTAAAAAATTTGATAAATATATTGAGAATAACAAAATTGATTGCAAAAATAAATATTAATCATTTGTTATCATTATTATTAAAATTTTGAAAGGATCGCCGAATAATAATAATAATAATGACAATGGTCTTGACAATAGTAATAGTAGTAATAATAGTGATAGTAATAATAGCTATAGTAAAAGTAGTTATAATAGTAATATTAGTAATAGTGATATCAGTAAAAATAGTAATAGTAATGGTAGTAATAATAGTAATAGTTATAGTAGTAATAATAGTGATAGTAATAATAGTAATAGTAATAGTAGTAATAGAACTAATAGTGAAAGTAGTAAAAATAGTAATAGTAATAGTAGTAATAATAGTAATAGTTCTAGTAGTTATAATAATGATAGTAATAATAGTTATAGTAGGAGTAGTAATAATAGTAATAGTAATAGTGATAATAATAGTAATAGCAATAGTAATGGTAATAGTAATAGTAACAGTAATAATAGTAATAGTAACAGTAATAATAGCAATAGTAATAGCAATAGTAGTAACAGTTATAGTCATAATAGTAATAGTAATAATGATAGTGATAGTAGTAGTAGTTTGGCGGACAAACTCAGGTACGCCTGAAAAGTAACATTTCTCCTTCTTATGAAATAATATTCTACTATTATTATTATTATTTTTTCTTTTTTTTCATTTTGTTGTGTTTTCATTAATAATTAGAATAATTATGATAATTCAAATGAATTCAAAGCTCTAAAAATAATCAACGAGTACTAACAAAAAAAATTTAATAAGCTAAATTTGTTGTTAAAATTTGATGATTTTTTTTGTAAATGGAAATTCAGATATACTTACACTTTTCCCCCCCCCCCCCTTCTCTCCCCTTCCTCCTTCAACTCCCCCGCGCCTTTTGGCATTCACACACACCCACTAAAATATATGTATATAATTTTTTATTTATTTACCGTTCAATCCCCGGGAATTTTACCTACCACGACACGAATTCATGTATAACTTTTCTATTATTGTCTTTTTTCTTTCTTATTTTCTAAAAAATAAAATAGAAATTGTCTCGGTTATATCTTTTCTCTTATGCGCAGTTGTGTCCCAACTTTTTATATATCACAATACGCCCCTAACTTCCTCGTTGGCGCAATAAACCCACATGAAAACGCGACTACTCGCGAAACTTTCCCCAAACACAGACACACGTATGTATAAATAATATATCTTGTTCTCTTTTTGTATTTCTTTCACTTTTTTTTTTCCATTTCATTTCATCTTGCACCATCTCTATGACCTTGTCTCACTTCTCCAATGTATAATATGAGTTTACATATCTACATACAATTTTATATGTACAATATGGATATATTTATATATCAATATATTAAATTTGAATCCCGTGGAATCCCGGGCTTTAACGACACCCATGACATTGTTTATGCACGAAAATTACATTTCTATATGGAACTGTGTGTATATGAATCGGTAGTGAAAAAGAGGAGTCAGATTATGGGGCATATAAAGCTGTGTTGGATCACGCGTAAAAAGATGATGCGATTTTCAGAGTTGCTCATAAAAATATCCAATCCAAACGTCGGTTCTTTTGCTTATTTTATTGTTTGCAAAATTCATGAATACGTGAATGCATGTTAGAAAATTCGGTCTTCGAAAAAAAAAAAAAATATATTATTATTCATGTTTAATTTTGCATTACTGGAGTATTCTATTGAATAATTTGTTAAGTGATAATGAAAAAAAAAAAGAAAAAAAATTTAATTTAATTGAATGCTGAATTTAATTTTGAAAATGTTACAATTTTTTATTTAGTAAAATTTTATTAATTTTCTTATTCGTTTTTTGTGTTTTTAATAATAATCAGAATAATCATGAGAACCTGAGTTAAAATTTATGCCCTACTTTCAGTTTCTAACTCCCTCCAGTATGGAGCAGTTAAAAGTAGGAAAACAGGCCCTAACCTAACGTTGCTTTGTAATTTAATTACTCTTTTACGCCTCCTTCCCTATTTTTCAGTCTTTCGTAGTTTTTTTTGTTGATTATTATTAAAAAACATCACGAATAATGAATCTGACAGGAGAATTTGAGGTTAGAAAGCAGCTTAACATACATATAAGTTCAATATTCAGAATCTACGTGAATGAACAAAAATAGTAACCAGAGTCGAAATTTATGTCCTACTTCAAACCTCACAATTGGCATTTCGTGAGATTCTTTAGAAGCAAAGAAGGTTGTTTGGATATATTTTAATAGGAAATGCAACTCCTCCTCAACACCTCAAAGCAGTCACATATTGCCAAATCTTCCATTCTAAGACGCAAAGGAGGACCTGAAAATAAACCTACATAGACCCTTCAGATCCTAATTTATTAACTGTCCTACTTTTGAGTGTAACAAATGCATTTGTGGAACAGCAAGAGGAAATGACGAAAAAAACGTCAATGATGAGAAGTGGATCATAAAAATTGGGGAGCATGGAAAAAATAATAAGAATCAAAAAATATTCACAATTTGAATCATTGTTTTTAATACGATTCAATGATAATATTTTTACTTCTCCTCATATTTTAATTTATTATTTTTTTTTCATCACTATCTGTCACGTGAATAATCCAAAATCTTTGCTGTATTAATAAAGTTTCACCATGTCTTTATGTGGCCTGTCAACCACCATATCAACGCAAATATTCTTTCTCCTCGACCCATTTTTTCGTCTTTTTTCTTCACTAATAAACAATTCACTCTGAACAAATATATTGCTACAAATTTATTTATTTTGCATTAAACTTCCGCCATCAATACAACCGTTAGACTGCATAAAAGCATGCATCCAAGATGGCGGTGTGCACGTCACTACTACGTGACTCATTTGTTTAATAACTGCGCGAGGTGTTGAGAGCTAATTCTATTGAAGATTATAGGAGTAAGAGGTCCTGCGGAGGTTTCGCGCCGTAATTTATCAAAAATTAAAATAAGACAATCTTGTGTACTAGGTTAAGGAGCACCAAAGTAGATTCAAATATCAATTCATATAGGCTTTCGAGGTTCAATGTAGGCATGACGACGAGGACAATAGGATGTCTATTCGATTACTTGGAGTACTTCAAAAGGACAAAATTTTCGACACGCTATACATGTATAGGCTTGAATTTTTAATTTTTGAGAAGGTGAAGGCGCCAAGGATGACTTCATAGGACTTGTATAGCATCATATAAAGTTCAAAGAGCTCTTAGAAGCATGGAAATAGGACATAAATTTCGACTCGGGTATTCACATATCAGAATCCAAAATAATGAATATATAAGAATACAAAATTGTGACTGTATGAGTAAAAAGAAAAAAAAATAATAATTCAAATACCTCGTATATATGTATTATACATTTATCATATAATATACATAAATGCAAGTATGTGTAAAATATATGGAAAAAAAAAGGTCACGTTGAATTCTGCGAGCAGACAGGTTGGCACGAGTCGTTTACATCATGAGCTGGTACTTGCACCATTCATATATGTGAATTTTATATTTATTTTATTTTTTATTTTTACATTTATTTTTTTTTTTTCCAGAGTTGAATGTGTATGTGAGTTTTTACAAACGTTTTACGGCGCGTAGCGCCTGCCGGTAACGATTGCCCTAAAGTGCCTCAACTTGAAGGAAAAGCTCTAGTCACTTTGTTCCGTTAGCGTGTGGAACACACGACCAACCAAGTATAAGGAGCAAAGAAAAACGGCTGAAGTGAAAAATGGTTGAAACTTTAGAGGATAAAAGTGAAGAGAGACGAGGGAAAAACTAACTGTTACTATAAAGGATACATGAGAAGTGAGAAAAGCGAGATAAAAAGAAATATTGAAATTTTAAATTTATTTTTTTGTTGGATTGTTAAATTTAATTGATAGTTTTGTGTTTATGTTTTTGTAGGGGTAAGAGGGTTTTTTTTTATTGAACTTTTTAATGTAGAGGGGGAAAATTTGTGTCAAAGCTCAGTGGAAATTTGTCTGAATTTATTTTAATGTATGTTTTGTATTTTTTTTTTTTTCTTTGTACAAGAATTTTTTGGTTGGAATAGCAAAATTATTTTATGTTAGAGTAATGATATTGTGGGATAGATATAACACATTTTTGTCTGGTAGATATAATATTGTGTTGATTCAATATGAATTTTGAGTAAAAATTATAGGGAAAAATTTTTAATAAATTTTTAGTGAACTTTTGCACAAAATTTTGTACTGTTCATCTGTTCTATGAATTATAATGAATTGTTTTCTCATGACTGGGATACGAAGGGTTATATTACTGGAATTTTAAGATATTCGATTCCAAGTACATTTTTATTTTAGATGAAAATAGTTTTTCATCACGAAATAAATGATGATTGTTTGGAGTAAATATTAATTGTTTAAAACAATTATTTTATTCGATATTATACATTTGATCGCTTCAATTAATTTGTTGTCACAGAGTAATTTCAATTTTTTTCTATTAGTGATTGTAATTAAAAAATCAAATTGGGAATATTTTGAAATTATTATTTTTACTTGTGGTGAATTTTTTGCATTAGCGAAAATTTATTTGAATAGCAGATCAAAAAATATCTCAACGTATTAACAAATTATTTACTCAAGTTGCTGTTTAATTATTAAAGAATTTCAATTTCTAAGAAAATCTGTAAGAAAACGTATAAAATCCTAAACTCCAACATTTAATTTTTTGAATTTATAATTTATCTGCCATTGAGCAAAAATAAAATAAAAATCTCAATTTAAAATGCTCATAATATAAACAGCTAATTAATTTTATTTCTCATAAAATATCAACTCCATTAATAAACCATCAACTATAATCTTAAAAAAAAAAATATCATAATACACTTCTTCCATTCCAATTAAAAATATTAAAATTCAGGTCAAGTATAAACACGAAATAATTGACAAAAAATATAATTCAACAAATACTCAATTAAATATAAGTATCCAACTGTATTATAAACACTCATTCATTTTCACCACCAGCTTCACACACAACCACTATATATTTTCCCTACATTTCCCCTTTTTCCAACATTAATAACCCAAAGTACCTCATTCAATTTTATTTTATTTTAGCAAAGCGCAACAAGTACATTCGCGCTTCACATTGAAATATCACGTCAACGAAAAACCAAATGCCAAGAAGAAAAATGAGCAACAAAAAAAAAAAACACAAAAGTCTACCACCCTCTTCCACCCTCTCTCTCTCACAATTCCCATGATAAATAGAATTCATTTCATAAAAATACAAGTGCCACAAACTCACATATACAACAACGATGACAACAAGAAACAAATGAGAGCACGAATAGGAAACGACGCGAGAAGTCCAAGTGGTTGCGGGCATGCAAAGGGATGAACATTGCGGTTATCCTTTGGAAAACAAACACGAGCATAAGAGAGAATATAGGAAAATAGAGAAGGAAGGAAAACTCAAGAGTGAGTAGTGAATAGTATATAGATATATAATGAGAATACCAATTGTGGTGTGAAGCCTCTTTCTCTTGGCTCTTCGTTGTTATATTCTTGCATGTCGACATTGCACGCCCATGTGCACCACGTTACCGCATGGTATCTTCGTATGGATACTAGCAATAAGAGAAAAAGAGATGGTAAATAGAATTGATAAAGAGATAGATAAAGAAAGATCCATACGTTGTAAGCGAAACGCGAACGAAAGCGCCACAGCGCCATTAACGCTTGGATAAATTTAACCTCGAGCTTGAGTACAGTAGTAAATACACAACCGCAGAAAACAGATCCTGATCTCGTCTTCTCACGTGACAACTCGAGCATGTGCATTTTCACATAGTCACAAGTATATTGAAGTGAAGAGAAGAGTGAAACTGAAGGGAAATGAGAGAGAATTAGAGAATGAATGAGGAAACTAACATGACTTGGATTTCGTTGTTGACTGCACACAGTGGGATAATATATGTGTACATATGTGTTAATATGTATGTATTTATGGATATGTATAGGTAGATTTGTACTTGTTATAATGAGACAGTGACGATAAGTGAATAATCTAAATATTTAATGATTGGAGAAATTTAATTAAATGATATGAGGTTGAAGCCTTGGTGAATTTTAAATTGAAAGACTTGTGAGGGTTTTAAAAATTATTTAATTCATCAAATGTAGATTTTTTTGTTTTTATTTGTAATTATTATTTAGGGGTTCAAGTGATGTATTGATTAAAAGGGTGTAATTTGAGCGAGGATTATATTTTTTTTTTTTCTTTTCGATGTTTCTGAAATATTTGTTTTATATTTGATCTTTTCATTTATTTTTTTTTTTTTATTGTATGTGAAGTTAATGAATTAAGAAAAAAATTAGGGGTGAATATGAGGATTGCATTAATGAAATGGTATAATTTATTATTACACTGATGAATTTGGGATTTGTTCATTATTAATAACAATTTTTTACTTTCAGACAATTTTCAAACATTTTTTCATCTGATGAAAAATGATGATAAAAACTCTAGATCCAATTTACTTTCTCAATAATTATGAACGAATCTCTTGTTGATTATAGTGATCACTTTTTTATTCGTATTTATCGAATGGTTTAATGAAAAAAAAATATTTATTATGAAATAAAAGCTTCAATACTCGCTTGCTTTTTATCATTGCTAGGATTGAGAGGCTCTCAAAAACTAGTTAATTTATCAAACATAGAATTTATTTTAATCCAGAATCCTTTACATTACTAGAATATATTCGCTTGAAAATTATCAAAATGCATCTAATAACAAAACTGCAGTTTTTGCCTTATAGGGTCCTTCAGGTATTTGAACATAAATTTGACGAAATTTATTGTCAGTAATTTAAAAGACAAATATATTTTATTATTTCATTCATGAATTTTTGTAGTTCAATTAAAATTATTCATTTTAATACTCCCAATTAATTTTCACACAAAATTGTTTACTCTGTAAACAAATTAATACATAATAAATGGCTAACAAATCATTCCACATTTATTAATATTCAATGAATCCTTTCATAGCATGCAGAAACATTTTTTTGTTCTGATAAAAATGTTATTGTCACATTATTAATTCACGTCCATTAATATTATAATATTCATAAAGCAGCTATCAAAAAAAATTTTATATAATATGTGATACTTTATACTGCATTCTGTATGAATATATTCAATGTTATTACTTTTGCATGTGCACGTCACACGTGCGCACGTGTTTAACATCACAATTGATGATTGATAAACCCAAGCCCAGAGCTTATATAAACCATAAAGTTCATTTGCTAACTTGTATTAAAATTGCCTTATATTCTTGGTTACATCATACACCATAATAAAGTCATGCGTGAGCTTGCAACGATGCTTTTACAAACGCTTCATTTATGACGCGTTTCGCTATTTTTTTTTTTTTTGTTTTTTTCTTCACATACTTTTTTATTAGACTGTATAGGAATATTGTAAATTTATTGCAGGGTTTCTATATCAAATACGAAAAGGGGGCGAAGGGTGATTTAATTCTTTGAATTTTTGATATTTTGTTTGATACTATACGCGTTTTTATATTAATACTTTTATGCAAATAAATTATCTGATTGACGTTTTGTGGGAAATTTTGTGGAAAAATTCAGTAAAATTTTGTGTTTTTTGGTTTTAACGCGAATTTTTTATCGAATTTTGAAACAATAATTTGGGTTGAAGCAGGAAATTTTGAGTTGATTGAATAATATTTTATATCTAATTTAACATTAAATTTTTGACTGTTGAAGTAAATAAATTTTGTGTTGAATCAAATTTTATAATTGTTGAGTTGATTAATCATAACTTTTGAGTGAAAGTTGTGTAAAAAAACTTTTATACGAATTTTGAGCGAACTTTAACACCGAATTTTTCACTGTGTAACAATTGTAATTGTTTTGATTGAATTTATTTGGCAAATAACAATCATTAAAATAAACTTACGTCGTTGATTAATCTTAAAACAATTTCTTTCAACGCAATTTGAACAATTATTAAACAACCCAACAAATCAACATATCAATACTATATTATTTATTAATACTAAATGACGAAAAAACAAAAAAATTAAATTCTTTTGAGTAACATAATTTATTGTCTAAATTAGATGTAATATTTATGTAAAAACTGTCTGAAAAAAAATTCAGACAAAAAATTTTCATTAAACTTCTGCACAAATTTATTTCAAAAATGAACCATTCACTCAAAAAATAAACCAACCTCCCAATTATCTCTTCTTCTCATCATCAACTCGATGATACCAAATCAATAATAATAAATAACAACAATCCAAAAAAAAAAATATCAACCACACTAATTAATTAAATATTTTTTTCAATACAACAAATTTGTTTTTATTCTCAACTATTTTTATCCTTTCAATCTATGTCATTGCGTGCACTCACATGTACTATATACTTTCTAAATACATATATACACACATATATGTGTATGAAAATGTATATTATACACGTGAAACGCCTGCCGATAACAAAAGCAAAAAAAAAAAAAAAAAAACGTGGCCGTAACAACCCTTAATGTGAGAACGATAAAAATCTCATTTTTATTTTTTTTTCCGTCTCTGTTGTGTTCTCAATTTTTCTCACTCATCTCCTCTCTTGCACCCATCATCATTTCTTTTTTTTTTCTCGTGTGCTGGCGTTTCTTTCTCACACCACTGTAATGACGACGAGGTTCACTCATCGCGATAGAAAATCAAATAACTGGCGTGGAAAGGACCGCGTACCAGACGCCCTCTCGATGATGTTATCGATTCTACCTCATTACCACTGAGAAATATATCGCATCTAAAGTGGAACTTCGCATCCACCTCCCGTTCGTATCAATACATATATATATATATATATGAGCGAAGGATGAAAATGAAAATGATCGTATTACTGAAACTGTAGATAAAGCTATTTTTGCTAAATTTCATTTCACTATCTCGAATTCGTTTTGAAAATAATAACATCACGGTGCAAAATTGTATTGGTTTCTTATTTGGTTTTTTATTTATTTTTTTTTTTTATTATTTTATTGTCTCATATTTATTCGGGTTTGTAATTTTTTTATACTATCAGAAATATCGATTTTGTAGTTTGATTATGGAAAATTGCTAATTTTCTAGAATATCTGCAAAAAAAAAAATGGATAAGAATTGAATTAGATGGTTTGATATTTGTTTTTACGGAATAATATTTTGTATTTGGAATGTTTTATTTTTGGTTTATTTCATGGATGAAAATAGTTTTATTAATATATTTGGATGGAAAAAGGATGAAATTAATTGAACAAAGCAATTTGCAGCCACGAAATAAATTATGATTGTTTTGAGTGAATATTAATTGTTTGAAACAAATATTTTGTTCAATATTATACATTTGATCGCTTCAATTAATTTGTTGTCACAGAGTAATTTCAATTTTTTCCTATTAGTGATTGTAATTAAAAAATCAAATTGGGAATATTTTGAAATTATTATTTTTACTTGTGGTGAATTTTTTGCATTAGCGAAAATTTATTTGAATAGCAGATCAAAAAATATCTCAACGTATTAACAAATTATTTACTCGAGTTGCTGTTTAATTATTAAAGAATCTCAATTTCTAAGAAATTCTGTAAGAAAACGTATAAAATCCTAAACTCCAACATTTAATTTTTTAAATTCATAATTTAACTGCCATTGAGCAAAAATAAAATAAAAATCTCAATTTAAAATGCTCATAATATAAACAGCTAATTAATTTTATTTCTCATAAAATATCAACTCCATTAATAAACCATCAACTATAATCTTAAAAAAAAAAATATCATAATACACTTCTTCCATTCCAATTAAAAATATTAAAATTCAGGTCAAGTATAAACACGAAATAATTGACAAAAAATATAATTCAACAAATACTCAATTAAATATAAGTATCCAACTGTATTATAAACACTCATTCATTTTCACCACCAGCTTTATACACAACCACTATATATTTTCTCTTCATTTCCCTTTTTTCACCTGTAAATATACTCATAAATTTCCCCTAAATATCATTCCAATATCTCCAAATTCGTCTTGAAAATAATACCATCACATTACAAAATTACATAGATTGTTTTTCCCCCGTTTATTCTTCATTTTCTTACATTCTTTCATCTTTCAATATTTCTATATCTTCCGAATATCGATTTTTCAGTAAATGCATTATACTTTGGCGATTCGTCTGCACCATATTTTTCCCGCACATATTTTCAGGATAAAAGAGCGTGTGCTGAAACTTTTACGGGTCAATGGATCGATGCAGAAGGAACTTGCGGACCGTTTGGTTATTGGTGTGTAAAATCTTTCGTTCAGAATACGATGAAACCCCTTTCACCATTGAAAAATACCGCTGGTTGAAATTGGCGCTTCCATACGTGGCCGCGTGTGTGTGTGTGTTTGTGTGTGCAAATTTTTATCAATATATATGATAGAAAATAACGTATAGGTTAAATGAGGTAAGGGGTGGAGACGACGGGTTGAGAATAGAGAACCTTTTATAGATATCCATTTCAGTGGCTTCGAAGGGGCAACTGCGAGCACGTGCAACAAAAAAATGCAATGCCATTTAAAACGATAAAATGTGTAGACATATAATACAAAAATTTCATTTTTCAAATAGGGGACAATATGATTTATTTGATATTACATTTAGGGTTGGTGTTTTGTGAAAGATATTATACATTGTATTACGTTGTTATCGTTGTATGAGTTGTGATAATCAATTTTTTTTTGTGTTTCTATATTTTATTAGTTTCGTGAAGGAAGAAGGGAAATATTTAAAAAATGAATTATTGAAGTAGGGGGCAAAATTTGAATGTCTTTAATATAGGGATTGTATGAAAATGTGTTCGATTTAGTTTCTAAATGTGAAGTACGTCACCCAAAAAAAAAAAATCGACTTGTGTCAAGACTATTGATATTTTTACGAATAATCAAAATCTTGGACTTGATATAAGCGGAAAACCGACTTGATCCAAGTCTGAAAATGTCTTAGTTTAAATTTGAAATTTTCTCGCTGTAAAATTAATCATTCGGACAATACCTTAAGCCAATATTAAAATTAAATGAAATTCCAGTTTTATTATTCAATTAATAAATCAATTGAACAAATAAAAATTGTCACAATTCACACGTAAATGTGCACATTCAAATAACATGGAAAAAAATATTTTCCCCATGTTATTTAATTTGAAAAACGAAAATTACGAAGAGCCACTTTTAAATATTAAAATTAAGTGGTCCGCTTCAAACAGGCTTCTTTTTTTACCGACCAGTAAGTTTTCAGCCCGATTTTTTGATGAAAAAAAAAGTTGCCCAAAAATGGCACACCCTAACGTACAGTCCATACAAAAAGTATAAAATTATTGTTCTGCGTCGTTTTCATGTTGTTATTCAATTCATGTAATGAATATCACATAAAAACAGCTTATACTCATTTGTGGAATTATCTATTTTCTGCTTTTTATTTCTATTTTTAGAAAATAGTGAGTAAATATAATTTCATCAAATCCCCATTGAAAATTAAAAAAATTTTAATCAAGCTTAAAAAAATCTTCGATCAAGATTTTAGAAGTTTTGGATCAAGACTAAAAACAACTTGAATCAAGACTAAAAAAACGACTTGAATCAAGACTAGAAAAAACTTGAATCAAGTTTATTTTCGACTTACCCCTTTTTACGCCTGATTTAACTCAAGACATGTGTAATGTCTTGAGTCAAGCATATTTCAGACTTGTATCAAGACTATTTGTGTCAAGTTGGAATCGCGACTTGATTCAAGACTTTTTTTTTTAGGTGGTGTTGGTGCAATTTTTTTTTGTTTATTCAGTTAGTTTGATCTGATTGCTGACTATTTATAAGTGAGTATTTTGTGTATTAGATGGATAACGGAAATTTTGTTGGAAAATTGAATCAAATTGATGTGTGTATTTATTTATTGTAGAAGCGTCCACACAAAATTTGTGTTGGAATTTTTACTCAAAAATTAGACTAAATCAAGACGATATTTTTTGCTTTCGGTGAATTTTCAATTTTTCTTTCATATTAGTAATCCATTCAAGGTATTCATATATGAATTTATGATAGTAAAAATGATATTATATGAATTAATAATCAAGTTTGAACCAAGTGATTAATTCAGTAAATTCAAATGTGTTATAATTGTGTTTAACAAAATTGTTTTGAGAGTAATAAATCGACGACTTGAATTTACTTTTGGTTTCGAAACCGAAAATAATTCTTTTTGATCAAATAAATTGGAATAAAGTAATCGAAATTGTAATTTAATAAAACATTTTTTTAAAAACACACAAAAAATTTGTGTTGGAATTTGTTTCGCACAATTTTTACTCAAAGAATTATATTGAAACTACGAATATATTTATCCGAAATAACACATAATTTTTTTAGTTTGACAGACAAAAATTTATTATAAAGTTCGACAAAAAAAATTATTAATTCAACACAAAATTATTTTTCAGCTTCAACACAAATTCTCGATTTAAAATCAGATACAAAATTCGTGTCAAATAATAGTCAAGGCAAATTTTCGTTGGACTTTCACACAAAATATCTCACTGTGTATACAATAACTGAATTTCTAACACTTAGAATGGTGCAATGGAAGTGTAGACGAATGGAAACAGAACATGCCTTGAGGACTTTGTAATATAACTTCAACATGCATGTTTAGTTGAATAGTCTCAGCGTGTTTGCACAGTATCTATGTATGTTTATAGCTAAATTCGTGGCGGAAAGTTACATTTCGCTTTCATACAATTCTATATCTGTATATCTATTTATACGAGTGATGAATGATCCATTACTGTATGTATATTTCACCTGTTCTCACTATACAATATTTGTACGTATGATTATTATAACTAGTCATGGTTGAGTCACATCGAAATTTGCTTAGCAAGCTCATTAGCTAAGACAAAAATATTAATGAGCAAAGTATTTGACTAATTCGAACGTTTAATTTGATGAAGAAGAATTTTTTGTAGCTTAAAGATATTTGATTGAGTAAACACAAAGATAAGGGAAAGTGTTCTTAAATGGAATGATAGGGTGAGATGGCATTTTGCGATTTTGAAATTCCCGCTGAAGTTTGACATTGGCAACATGTTGCTATTGACTTGACATCGCTTCCAGGAGTTCCAACGAAATTTTTGACATCGTACCTGCTGTCATTTTTATATAAGCACAAATATTTGCAGTTGCTCATTAGGAAGTATTTTCGTTGTGGATAAATAAAGTTGAAATAATCGTAAAAGGTGGAGGTTTTCGACAAAACTATAGGTGAGTACTTATAAATATATTATATTTAATATCACCCAGAATAAAAGTCTTGAATCATGCCGCAATTCAGACTTGACACAAATAGTTCTGATACAAGTCTGAAATATGCTTGACTCAAGGAATTACACATGAGTTAAATCAGTCGTGAAAAGCGATAAGTCAAAAATGAACTTGATTCAAGTTGTTTTTAGTCTTGATCCAAAACTTCTAAAATCTGGATCGAAGATTTTTTTAAGCTTGATCAAAATTTTTTTGAATTTTCAATGGGGATTTGATGAAATTATATTTACTCACTATTTTCTAAAAATATAAATAAAAAGCAGAAAATAAATAATTCCAAAAATGAGTATAAGCTGTTTTTATGTGATATTCATTACATGAATTGAATAACAACATGAAAACGACGCAGAACAATAATTTTATACTTTTTGTATGGACTGTACGTTAGGGTGTGCCATTTTTGGGCAACTTTTTTTCTTCATCAAAAAATCGAGTTGAAAACTTCATGGTCGATAAAAAAAGAAGCCTGTTTGAAGCGGATCTCTTAATTTCAATATTTAAAGGTGGCTCTTCGTAATTTTCGTTTTTCCAATTAAATAACATGGGAAAAAAATATTTTTCTCATGTTATTTTAATGAGCAAATTTCCGTGTGAATATTGTGACGCTTTTTATTTGTTTAATTTATTTATCAATTGAACAATAAAACTGGAATTCAATTAAATTTTAATATTGGCTCAAGGTATTGTCCGAATGATTGATTTTACAGCGAGAAAATTCCAAATTTAAACTAACACATTTTCAGACTTGGGTTAAGTCATATTCAGACTTGGATCAAGACATTTGTGGACTTGAGGTGTTATTCTTCCATCAAGTAGATTTTCCGCTTGTATCAAGTCCAAGATTTTGATTATTCGTAAGAATATCAATAGTCTTGACACAATTCGATTTTAGACTTAAATCAAGTCGCTGAGACCTGATTCAAGTTCTGTTTTTTTTTTTTTTTTGGGTAATGTTTCAATAGTTAGAAAATTATGATTTCGTCTTTAAGTACAAAAATAATTAAGTTTTGTAAAATGATGCCATTGATCTCAAGCGGAATGTCCGCCATTTCAGACTGTCATAGTATACCTTTTTCGAAATATGTGGCCGAGGAGTAGTCGAATAATGCACTATATTTCAGATGAAGCTGAAAATGATCATTCGGCCTTGATTATTTGAGGTGACAAAATCAAATAGTATGTAAACACAAAACTTTTAATTCCAGGAATCTTGTTTCTCCTTAAATTTATAGTCTGAATTCCATTTCCTAGTGTGACTGTGACGATAAAATTTGTTTTGAGACGTGCATACAGATTATTTGTTTACATCCATACCTTACTCGACGAAATAAGAATCAACAAAGTCAGTCAAAGTTGAAACAATTTCAACACAAATTTAGCTTGAAGTTTCGCACAAAATTTTTTACTATGTATATGCAACAGAATATTAATTCCATTCACAAACGTATCATTTGATAAAGTATCCATGTGGAAAATGATATCAGTTGATACATTTTGCTTTCTACGAAATGCAAGAGATAAAAATAAAAACGTAGGTGAATGATGACGGATTTGAAAAGGGAACTTGTATCAATTCGCCAATTTTTTATTTTATTTTTACACATTTGCATTATCGTTTCATGCTCATTGACTCACAAATTGCAACATCGTGCGCGTTCGTATTCAATCGCGTTCAGATAGGAAAAAATAATATAGAAAAAAAAAAAAAAAAAAATAGAAAAATAAAAAATGAGGGAATAGAAGATGGGTGGTACAGTTGAGGGTGGATTTGTGCGAGTGCTGCACATCGACGTTCAAATTTCATCCCGGGGAAAATGGATAGAAAGTAAATGTGCAATAGTGAAAAACGAATCGTGCGATATGTGTGCCGATTATTCTTCAATTATGCGACGTATGTGTTTTCATCAATTTTCTTTGTCTTTTCATTTCAAATGAATTTTATCTCTTTTTATTTTTGTTTGACAATCTGTTAAAAATACTATCAGATTTCCATTATATCAATTGCAAAGATGCAAATATGATGAATACATGCTGATGTATTCAGAATTTTTGAGGCAGATGATTTTCAAAAATTTGAAAAAATAAATAAAATAAAATTCGTTAACTTCAGTTTTTATTTTGTATTTTTTTTTTTCAATAATACATTTTTCTGAGTAATAAAAATAGACATAAAATCAAGTTCACAATATAATTTGTGAGTTTTGGATATTGGAAAAAGCCTCAACACAATTTTAATAGGTAATATATTAAAAACTCTCAATTTTTTACTTTTCAAAGTACAAATAAATCGTTTTTATTTTTTTTGTTTTTTTGTTTAATGATTTATTCAATTGATACGTCGAAGAAGGATGGATGTGTGGGTGGGTGGGGAGGGGGAGAGAAGCGCGATATATAATGTATTAATTTAATGAGTTTAATTTCACTGGTTTTGAAATTTTTTTTATTTTCACAAACTTTCGTATCATGTCAAAATTGTTTTTATTTTTTTGTTCTGTCATGATAAAACAGATATGAATTTAATTGAAATGAATGATAAACAATATTTATCGGTCGTTCAGTTCGAAAAAAATTATTTTATCGAGAAAATTTTGTCAATTGTATGAAGAAAGATTTTTTAGAAACGTCGAGAAGAAAAAGGTTCGTATAAAAAAATTATGATGTATGATAACGCTGTATTTTCTGTTTATTTTGTAACATTATGTATATTTTCCATGATAGTTTATTAATAAATGACAATATTGAGTTTATTGAAATCAATTATATTATAGATGGAATAATAAACACACTACGCTTGAATGCAGATCATGGTTTGCATTTGATTTATTTAAGTGTAATTTTGATGTTGATTTTCAATTTTCGACTCTTGGTTTGATGCAAATGCCATTTCTGCACACCATATCGTATAAACAATCTGAAGTAGTGTCACATGCTGAATAAATCAAGAAAGAAATTACCAAAAATTAGTATATAATATTAGAAAATAATTTTCAGCAACAATTAAATGATTGCAATAAATTATATCATGTATAAAATAATTTTCAATAATCTCACTTAATTGTTAGTAATAATATTCGCGGCTTCTATTTATTATTCCAAAATGCACAAACGATAAAAAAATTTGTGAAAATGTTCACAAAAATATTAATTTTGCGTTGAAATGAATATTGCATCAATTCAACATAACTATAAAGTAAAAACTCTGTGAAAAAAATTGTTAAAAAGTGTCTTCATGAACTTTCACACAAAATCATTTACTTTGTGCAGTAAAACATTGAATTACTGCCACGATTTTGATTTTTTCCCATCAAAAATTTTCCCATATCAAAAAATCAATAAAATAATACAAATATTACATATCTTCCATTTTTCTATGATTATTTTTTTTAATTTATAGATCAAAACAAATTAGCAATAACTTACGTCTTGTAGAATCGCGAATGTGACGTGTAGGTTGCTACGGAAATAAAAATAAAAATGTTTACATACACAAATAATCAATAATTAACAAAGAAAAATATTCATTGATGGATTCAAAATTTATTCATCATGTTAATATAATATATTTATACTCACATGAACTTCAGATGAAAGTACAGAAGTGAACAGAAAAACTGCCATTGCGATGAACAGAGATAAACCGTAAAATTTCATTTTGATGCTTACTCAGTGCTGTTAATTTACTGCGAGTTTATGATTAACGAATGTTAAAAATTTCGAAAATCGTCTGTTTATATACACCATCGATCCCATCAAAATGTTATTAAAAAATAATATAAATCCATACTTTTTTATAGAAAAATATAATTTTCCAATCAATTACCTGAAATAGTCAGATTAATAACACAAGTTTTCGATTATCACAGTTGGCTACGGTAATAATTGTTTACTTCAGGTATAATTATAAGTAATTTAAGTTTAATTATGTGATTATATTTCAAATCAGGAAATGAAATAAGTTAATTGTGCTTTATTTTTCATGATGATATTAGACATTATACTGAGTTGTTTGTTTCAATCATTTTCAATTCTTTTATCATGAAAGTGGTTTACTTTCGTTGATACAAGTACAATTAAATTGTTGATCATAAACAATTTTTCTGGTTTTATTATCATTGATTGCAACCAATTTAATGTACAATTTTTATTTCAATATACATATATCCTGGAGGAGTATGATCTATAATTCGAAAAAATTTGATCGAGTATCAGTTTTATTCGATAGCGATTGCAGAATAAAATGCTGGTGGTTTTCTTGATTCGCACAATATTTATCATAATGTTAAATACTGAGATTTTATGAAATAATATGTGGTATATTAAATTATTTTGCTTAAAAAAAATACGATGAATGGATTGTATCGAATTTAAATTAATAAATATATAATATAAATAAATAATTCAAGTAAATAATCATCATTATTTGAAAATGGTCTAATCAATATTATATTATCATATTATCATATTATAATATCATGTGTCAAACACATGTGTCAACTTCAGCGGTTCTTTTTACCCCTTAAAAATGTTTCTTCGCACAAAAAACAAAAATACGTATCTCATTATTTTCGATGTAGATTAACATATAGGTAAAAGCCGGATAGTTGCCCTACTTTTCAAAAAAGCTCTATCGTTTAAAAATTTTTACTCATTAAAAATAATATAAAGTGTATATCAAAATCTAGGTCTTTGATTTTTTATAGTAGCCCTTTTTTGTAAACATAATTAGTATTTGTTTCGAGTAAATTCTGTTTTATTCGACCTCTCAAAAAAGGAATAGTTGCCTACTATAGCGGATAGTAGCCTAACGTTAAAAATGCTTCGAAAAATACTTGCCACGTCTTGCTTTGTATGAGGATAGACGGCTCTCTATGTTTTTTCAAGATAAATTTCAAGTATAAGAAAAAAAATCTGTTTATGCTCCTTTAAGGAATTTATAGTTGTGGATAGTTGCTCCTATAGAGCGGCTATACACAAGAGTAAAAAGGGCAACTATCTTTTTTGATACGGATAATTGTCCTTTCTATTTGCGAAATAAATAAAAAATATTCAACAATAAAACGTAATAAACAGTGTTATTTAAACTCTAATGCATGGAGAGAAACAATATGTTGACTGAAACCACAATCAAGCAATAAAAATATTTAATAGAAATGTCTCATCAATATAATTTCGACGCCTGTCAAAGTTTCGCAACGGCAGATTTTTGCTCACAAGGACAAAACGCCTGCGTCTATATTTTAGCGGCTTTGATGGAACTGAGGTCTGTAGGGGAGACACTTCCAATCATAAAGAAATGATATCGCCACCAACATATCTAACATACGTATTCAAAACCGAGGCATGTATGATTTTCGAAAATTTAAAAAAAAAAAAATAAAATTCGATAACTTCAGTTTTTATTTGGTATTTTTTTTTTTCCATATGATATAATTTTCTGAGTTATTAAAATAGACATTAAACCAAGTTTATAATATAATTTGTACTTTTTGGGTATTGAAAAAAGCTTCAACACAATTCTCATTGAAAAAATATTAAAAAACTCACAATTTTTTAATTTTTAAAGTGCAAATAAATTGTATTTTTTCTCTTTTTTGCCATACTATTCATTCAAACTGATTATTAGTGAGGAGGGGAAAGGATGAAGGCGATATCTAACGAATTGATTGAAGAAAATTAATTTTGCTGGTTTTGTATTGTCTGTGAATTTTTTTTTTTTTTTTTTTTTTTCATGATAAAACAAATATAAATTTGATCGAATAAAAAAAAATTATAATGCATAATCATGTTGTATTTTTTATTTATTCTGTTACAACATTGAAATCAATTACATTATAGATGGAATAATAAACACACTTTGCTTGAATGTAGATCTTGGTTTGCATTTGGTTAATTTTAGTGTCATTTTGATGTCGATTTTCAACCGTGGATTCTTGGTTGGACGCAATCACCATTTTTGCATACCATATCGTATGCACAATCAAAATCGCGCTGACATGCTGAATGAATTAAGAAAAAAATCACCAAATATTAGTATATAATAACTGAAAAAGAATTTTCAACAATAATAATTAAATGATTGCAATAAATTATATCATAAATAAAAATATTCTCAATATTCTCAGTAAATTGTTGGTAATAATATTCACTGGATTTATTTATTATTTAATAATGCACACACGATGAAAAAATTTGTGTGAAATAATTCACAAAAAAATTAATTGGAGACTTTGTGTTGGAGTAAAAAATAAATTTTGCGTTGAATTAATAATATTTTATGTTAAATCTAACACTAATTTTTTGTTTGTCAAAATAAATAAATTTTGTCATAACATATTCTTTAAATTAATGCGATTTTTTGACATCACATTATTGTTAAATCAAAATCACATAAATATTAAATTAATTTAAACATAACTTTAAAGTGTAAACTGTGGGAATAAAATTTTAAACAAATGTCTTCATGAACTTTCACATAAAATTTTTTACTTTGTACAATAAAAAAGCAAATTATCGCGACAAATTTGATTTTGTTCCATCAAAAATTCCCTCACTAATTAATTTTCTTTAATTTAGAGATCAAAAGAAATTAGAAACAACTTACCTCTCACATAACTGCGGATGTGTCTTGGTTGCTACGAAAATAAAAATAAAAAAAGTTTACATACACAAATAATTAATCATTAACAAAGAAAAATATTCAATGATAGATTCAATATTTATTAATTATTATGTTTATATAATGTATTTATACTCACATGAACTTCTGATGCAAGTACAGAAGTGAACAGAAAAACTGCCATTGCGATGAACAGAGATAAACCGTAAAATTTCATTTTGATGCTTATTCAGTGCTGTTAATTTACTGCGAGTTTATGATCAACGAATGTTACAAATTTCGAAAATCGTCTGT
Organism: Microctonus brassicae; assembly: GCA_918226075.1. NCBI lineage: Eukaryota > Metazoa > Arthropoda > Insecta > Hymenoptera > Braconidae > Microctonus > Microctonus brassicae. The sequence continues at coordinate 9,743,302 of OW445482.1, forward strand.
TTATATACACCATCGATCACATCAAAATCTTATTGAACATTAATATAATCTTTATTTTTTCATATCAAAATGTAATTATCTGATCAATTTTGAAAGTCAAATTACACACGTTTTTCATTGTCACAGTTGGCAAGACAAATTATTTCTTCATTTCAGATATGATTGTGGATGAATTAAGTGTAATTATGTGATTGTGTTTCAGAGCACAGGATAAAATAAAATGATTGTGATACATTTCTCATGACAATATCAGAATTTATATTAAATTGTTTGGTTCAATTATTTCCAATTCTTTATCATAAAAGTCGTTTACTTTTGTAAATACAAGTACAATTAAATTCTTAATTATAAACAATTTTATTTGGTTTTATTATTATTGATTGCAACCAATTTTATGTACGATTTTTATTTTGATATTCTCTAAGAGTTTTGTCTATAATTCGAAAAAAATTGATCAGGTATCAGTTTTATCCGATATTTATTGCAGAATAAAATGCTGATTGTTTTTTTGATTTGCACAATATTTATTATAATGTAAAATACTGAAATTTTATGAAATAATGCCTGGTACATTAAATTATTTTGCTTGATAAAAAAATGCGATGAATTAATCGTATCGAATTTTATAAGCAATGGAAATTTCGAATTGATTCATTTAATTGCTGGTGATTTCAGTAGTTTGGGAGTAAATAATCATCATTGTACAAAAATGGTGTAATTAAAAACTCATTATTGAACGACAATGCTTGGATTTTTTTTTTCATTTAAAAAGATATTTTTATTTATTAATATAAAAAATAAATCGATTCTTGGAATTTGGTTATCTCAATGTTATTCGTAGAAATCATTCCTCGATCCAAATGTGATTATAAATGAATTTAGTGTAATCATGTAATTATATTGAAGTAAGCAATATGACTCACGTTAATTGTGCGTTTTTTTTTTATGATGATGTCAGATTTTATTTTTTTTTTTTTTATATACGCACGTGATGTTTGGTGTGAAAGTCTACTTACAAATTTATGCCAACTATTTTTAACACAAAAGCACAAAAATTTGTAGTGGAGCAAAAAATTATTTCGAGTGAAACAGATAATTTACAAATTTTGACTAAAAATTGGGTGGAAAAAATTTTTATAAAAGTTTTGAGTGAACCTTTACACAAAATAACTGTGTTCTTAGTTTTAAATTGGACAAAATCGCAGAATGAGTTGATGAAATAATTAATGGCTGTCTAATGATGAGTATTAAATTTTGTACAAAAGATCACTCAAAATTCGGCTTGAATTTGGGTCAACACAATATTTGTGTGAGTCGATTAAACACAAACATTATTAATAAACACTCGCCGAAATTCGAAAAATGTGTTGATACAAAATTCATTCAACTCAACAGACAAAAATTTTATATCGGATTCAACAAAAAATTAATTATCTAGTAGGACACAAATTTTTGTGTTCAAATTTGATGCAAAATTTATATTAAAAACCGTTGACACAAATTTTCAGTAAATTTTTACACAAAATATTTTACTACCAAGAAAAAAAATTTTCATTTTATTTATTGAATTTATTCACGCTCTTAAAATATTACATAAAAAAAATAATTCACAAAATTCCAAAATACAATGGAATTTTTTCAAAAAAATTACTAAATATTTATTCATCAAATTACCATGAAATTAAATTTCATTACATCTATATATTAGGGTGTGTCATTTTTATGCAACTTTTTTTTTCATCAAGAAAACAAGTCGACAACTTAGTTGACGGTGAAAAGAGATGCCTGTTCAAAGCGGAGCTCTTAATTTCAACATTTAGAGGTTGCTATTCGTAATTTTTGTTTTTCCATTTGAATAACATGGGGGAACAAATTTTTTTTCTTTGAATTTTTGTAGCTCGGCGTTCGCGCATCACAGAGATGAGCCTATAGTACATTTTCATAGGGAATCGAACGCTCTATGAAAAAAATCTCTTACACTTTTTTCATAGAGACAGGCATTCTGAAGATATTCAAACCCAAAGCTCAAAAAGTATGAAAATTTGACTTATTCGTTATTGAACCGATACTAATCACTTTATTATTGCAATAAAAAAAAAACACTTCAAAAATTGTAGTTAAATTGCTTAATGTTGTTTGGACAGCATAATTTTTAATGTTGTTGAATAATAATAAAATTCATTCAACATAAATTATAAATAATTTTTTTACAGTAAATAAAATGAAGAAAAAAAAATCTGAGCATGTTTTTTTTGCTTTTTAGATTCATTAAATTATTATTATTATTATTATCATCATATTAGAACCAGTTTTCTGATTAGAAAACATTGTAAAGATAATAATAAATTCATTAGTATCGATTTAATAACAGAAAAGTTAAAATTTCATACATTTGTATAGCTTCGGGTTTTGATATCTTTAGAATGGCTGTCTTTATGTAAATAGTGTAAGAGACTTTTTTTGTAGAGCGTTCAATTATCTACGAGAATACGCTGTGAACTTATTTCTACGAATCGCGAACGTCCAGCTACGAAAATCCAAACGAAAAAAAAATTTTTTTCATTTCATTTGAATGGGAAAACGAAAATTACGAGAAGTACATCTCTAAATATCAAAATTAAGAGCTTCGCTTTGAACCGACTTGGTTTTTGACCGTCCGGTAAGTTTTCAGTCTGTTTTATTTTTGAAAAATATAAGTATCCTGAAGATGGCACACACCAAATCTATATACAACTCATATCCTGAGTCGAAATTTCTGTCCTTCTAAAGTAATCCAAATAGTCGAATAGACATCCTATTATTCTCGTTGGCCCTATCATTTCTACATTGAACCTCGAAAACCTATGTTTGAATTTACTTTGGTACTCTTTAGACCTAGCACAAGATTGTTTTATTTTACGTTTTAATAAACTAAAACGCAGAACCTACGCAGGACCTCTTACTCCTATAATGTTCAATAAAATCAGGTCTCAATACCTCGTGCAGTTATTAAACAAATGAGTCACGTAGTAGTGACGCGCACACCGACATCTTAGATGCATACTTTTATGCAGTCTAACGGTTACATTGATGGCGGAAGCTAAATGCAAAATAAATAAATTTGTGTCAATATATTTGTCCAGAGTGAATTGTTTATTAGTGAAGAAAAAAGACGAAAAAATGGGTCGAGAAAAAACAATATATGCGTTGATATGGTGGTTGACAGACCACATTAAGACATGGTGAAACTTTATTAATACAGCAAAGATTTTGGATTATTCACGTGATAGATAGTGATGAAAAAAAAAATAATAAATTGAAATATGAGGAGAAGTAAAAATAATATCATTGAATCGTAATAAAAACAATGATTTTAATTGTGAATATTTTTTCATTCTTATTATTTTTTCCATGCTCCCCAATTTTTATGATTCACTTCTCATCATTGATGTTTTTTATCGTCATTTACTCTTGCTGTTCCACAAATGCATTTGTTACACTCAAAAGTATAGGACAGTTGAATAATTAGGATCTGAAGGGTCTATGTACATTTATTTTCAGGTTCTCTTTTGCGCCTTAGAATGGAAGATTTGGCAATATGTGACTACTTCGAGGTGTTGCATTTCCAATTAAAATATATCCAAACAACCTTCTTCGCTCTTGAAGAATCTCACGAAATGTCAATTGTAAGGTTCAAAGTAGGACATAAATTTCGACTCGGGATATCAAAATGAATTTACATAATTTACTTCATAAAATTTAATCTCCAATTATCACCAAAATAATAATATTCCACGAAAATTGTTATTATAATTACCATTCCCAGATCCAATTCTCTACATGAATACACATACATTTACGGTATACATGTAGAAAAGCTCAAATAATGTTTGTGTGCTTTTACCAACATGCGATATAGTCTGTAGTTTAACTAGTCCGAACACGTTGCAATTGTGCTTTCTCACTGCCACCCTCTTTACTAAATATATACATTGAAGTATATACGAGTCAAAGTTTCAGAACACTATTGAGACGTTGAAAGAATTAATACTGAACTGGTTCTTCACTATATACCTATTAGTTCGTATTTGCTAAGAAGTGAAGAGATCTCTTCATTCATGGTATAATCGAACAACGAATGATCCTGAATGTTGATGAAAAAACTACAGTGAATACGAAATTTTCATATCCCTTTATACAAAATTCACAAAGCCCTAATTCACTACATAGATTCATAACCTAAACGAATTGAAATTGCAATTAATTTTCTGACTTCCAATCACTCATGATGATATTAATAAAAATTATTTCAATTCCAGCAGAATTATCATCGACATTCAGAATATTTCACGCCAAATTTATCGCAATTATTCCCAATACGATAAAATAGTTATTGATTAATACTTATGAATAATTGACAGAAATTAATTTGGGTATTTTATAAAATGTTTTATTTTGTCCAGTCAACCGCTTTAAGGAAATTATTTCAATCATAGTGCAGTTATATTTAGGTATACAGATGGAGCATATTGCTTCAGTATATAATCCGTATTTTATTGTCTACGGCAATATGTACCTTGAAGACGGAGAGTACTCGAAAGCACTTGGTGAAACCCTCGCCCTATTCATCCTCAAGGCAGACATAGCCCGCAAGACAATCAAGCGGTTCTTGATTGCTGAAGCGAGTATACCTTGGAGAGTCTACTACGGGCACCTACTTTACTTGTGATGCTTACTGAAAATATTGACGGCCTCATTTCCACGTTACCGATTATTTACCACTGATTATATTTAGAATGCTTTTGTGATGAATTGTCTTTTGATTATTTTGTATTGTTTTATTGTGAGAGTTGGATGTTGCTAGGGTTTTTTTTTTTTATTTTTTTTGAATAGTTAGGAGTCAAATAATTGCATGGTTGAGATTGAAAATTGAGATTTAGTTTGAGAATTTTTAGACGAAATTGGATTAATTTTGAGTTGTTTTTTTTTTTTTGAGGAGGAATTATAATTTTGAGTGAATTTTAGAGAAATGTTGGTGGTGAAATTGGTTTTATTTTGAGTTGTAAGTGGAATGTGGTTTTTTTTTTTTGGATTTTCAGATGTAGGGGAAAGTATTTTGAAATGGAATAGTAGGGTAAATTGGCATTTTTTGCAATTTTGGAAATTCCCACTGAAATAAAATATCTTCGAAATTTTTGACATCGTATTTGCTGTCACTTGTGTACAAGTACAAATATTACTAGTTACTCTGTAAGAAGTATTTTTTTTTTTGTAGCTAAATGAAGTTGAAATAATCGTAAGAAATGAAGATTTTGGACAAAACTATACAGGTGAGTACTTATAAATAGATTATATTTAATATGTTTTGATAATTAGAAAATTATGATATTCTCTTTAAGTACAAAGATTAATTATATTTTGAAAAATGGTGCCATTGGTCTAGAATGGAATGTCCGCCTTTTCAGACTGTCATAGTATACCATTTTCAAAATCTAAATTTGGAAATAAGTGGATTTTCGATGCTGTCAGTGCAAGCAATGGGCGCATGTGAATTGTGCTGGTGTTTGTCCAAAAATAAGGACTAATATATGCGATATTTGTGATGAAACCGAATAAAAAGACATAATTTACTTTATGTTGGAAAAAAATATTTTTATTCAAGTTTTTATATGTTTACCATCTGTTTCCTATGTTTAGTTTCAAAATTAAAAATTGTTACTTGTATTCACTAAATTTTAATGTGTTTTCTCTCAAATTCACCATTTTACCCATAGTAGTAAGGGTAAAATGGTAAATGACAGTTCCTATATTTTTGAGAAACGTAATAAATTATTAAAATGAACGGTATTTTGAGTGTTCCAATATGAAAGCAATATTTCTGAAGTTTTTGAAAAATATTTTACTTTCATCCACTGGTTCGTACTTTGCGAGTAGTAGTCAATTAAAAAAATGGTATTTCATTTTAGGCCACTTCCCCTACTATTTATAGTTGTAGGTGTAGAATAAAAATTTTGTGTGAAAGTTTATTAGAAATTTTAGGTTGGAATTTTCTTTAGACTATTTTTGATTGAAAATTAGATTGAATTGGGACGGTTTCTTTTTTTTATATTATAAAAATATTTTTTGTTGTCATTTTGAAAATTCATTTCAGGAATTTTTATGTTAATTAATAGAGGTAAAAGTGATTTGATATGAATAAATAATATAGTTTGGATGAGCTGATTAGATGGTTTAATTTATAATTATTTTTGTTGCGTTGAAAAAAATGGGTTTTAGAGTAATAAATCGTCGACGTGAATTTATTTTTTTGGTGTCTCAACAGATAATAAATTTTATCATTCAAATAAATATGAATGAATCAATTAAAATTGTTACACAGTAAAAAATTTTGTGCTAAAATTTTTTTCACACAATTTTTACTCAAAAATTATGTCACATCACACAATATTTATATGAATTCGATACAACACAAATATTATATTTAAATCTTATATGATATTGAAAAAAAATTTTGTTATTATAGATAAAACATAAAATATCATTGATGCATCACAAAATTATTTTTTTTCTACTTCAACACAAATTCTTGTTTCAGAAATTGATACAAAATCTACAATAAAAACAAACTCAACTCAAACTAAATCATCTTAATCTATCCAGTGTGTTTATTTTTGTTTTCTGTTAACTTTCACAAGTCATATATTCTTCCAAATAACTAAAAAGCAATCAAATATATCCATAGTTATCTACAATTGCACCAACTTATATCATCAAGAGATTATCGTCTCAAGAGTTTATATAAATGTGGTATGACGATAATTTCATATTGATCTAGTTTCAACGAGTTTTCTTCAACTAACAACTGCTCATTCTTTCCTTTGGTGCATCCATAATTGAGCTAACAAAACTAGGGCGAAAAAACAGAATTAAGCAATTCAGGTTTTAGTTTTTATCAAAGCCCGAATCATGGATATATTATTATTTGAAGGTAGTCACATGAGCCAAATGTCGCCCAAAAACATGCGACAACGTATTAAAAATAAACGGTGTTGATGCGACATATTGAAGATTTCGTCGTCAAAGAGTAAGTTTTTGAGTTTATTTTGTATTTTTTGACGTCTGTAAGGACAAAACTAATAGCAATATGATTATATAATGATTTTATAGATATATTAAGTCTTCTAATACCATATAAATTTTGCAGGTGAATCTTTAATTTCATACAAATTTTCGGGGTTATGTTTCTTGGGAGAATATGTTTTGAAAGAGCCGGGCTGCAGTGTGATGAAAAAGCTAGCTTTATATGGTCCCTCAAAAAAGCTCTTACTGAGAAATCTAAAATAAATAATGATACAGACTCAGATACATCAAATAAAATTATATGAGTTCTTAAAAAGATCGTACCTAGTCAGATTGCAATGATTGATCTCAAACGGATAATTTCATGAGAATTTCTTAGATTTAAGTGAATATATTATTCAGAGTTTGCGTTATATAAAACGTTTTATAATTATATAAGATATAAAATTATATCTTAACATTATTAGTAAATAATATCTTTGTTAATCTAAAATTTCAGTCCTGTAATAAAAACTTGGCTCTTTCAAAACATTGGGTGGCTTTTTCAATGCCTTTGTGTTATGAAAGAGCCAAATTTTATTATTTTTATAAATGGTTAGAAGTCCAAAAATACCGATAATTTTGAAAAATGTTTTATGACATCACGTGCATAAATGAATGAACAATCACTTATTATACACATTTTTTTAATTATTTATTTCCTTTCTTATTATTTATCCCTGTTCCAAAACTGGCTCTTTCATGCCACTCTTCCCCTGTAACAACGACACTTTGGAACAGCCTATAGTAGTATAGCCATTTGTCACTATGTCGCTGCTGTGCTGCAATGGTCGAGAGCGGCCGATCGGTCGCTCTTTCAGGAAGTAAACAAAAGTTGGCTTGAAAAGAATACACATGTAGGCTTGGACTTTTAATTTTTGAGGAGGTGAAGGTTGAAAAGCAGACTTCATAGGACTTGGAGTATCATATAAGATGCGAAGAGCGCTTCAAAGCATAGAAATTTTATTTGTTGCAATCTTATAGTCACCAGAATCTATTGAGAAAATTTCTGTTTTTATCTTCACATAATTTTCCTGATTTTTAATTGGCAAAAACTTTCTCTGTAAACTTTATTAATATTTAGTTTTCTTGAATATTTCACACCACTATAAAATTAATTATGATATGTAAACAAACACTTAGACAGCTTTGTATTTATTATTGTCGAGAGGTTTATTTAATCGTTGGGTATATTAAGACTCAACTGCAAAACTCTTGGTTGGAAAATTTATATCTCACTTGGAAGCATTTAAAACCACCAAGTATCGCTGCAAACTTTTTACTTCATATAAGAAGAAGATTTGATTTCCCGGGTGAAGCTCATAAATTAGATTGCACCCGAGGTAAAGAAAGATAGAAAAGAGAGAAAATGAAGAAGAGGAAGTGCATGAAAGTCATATACCTATCTTCGCATGGTACAACGTTGCCCTTTTCTCTCATAAAATAACTGCTGTGATGACAACATCCAACACAAGGTTTATATTTTCGCCAAGCTTCACAAGGTGTCGTAAAGTAAATTTAAATTTATCTCATATCACGACTTATAAGAGATGCGTATAAACCGCAAACGAATTTGCGAAAATCCTCACAAGAAATAACAGTAAAAAAAATTTATTATGATAAAATAGATGGAGTTATTTATTTTCACAAGGATATTATATTTTGTTAGGTCGCGAACGACCTTTCCCTGATCTTCTCTGCAGTCGACGTCATCAAACATTTGATCAAACGCGCCAATATTCAAATATTTCCTATTTGTCGCACTTCAGACCATGTTATAATTATTTTCATGTTAGATTTATTTCATATCGTAGCTAGTAGACAAACTCATCATTCTTCTGTGGGAAACCTTTCCTTTCTTCCTTCTCAACGCAAACCTAATCCGACAGAAAAAAATTTTTTTACCCCCTTTTTTTGACCTTTTCGAATTTTTTCAAAATACTAAAAATTTTAATTTTTCAAAATCCAAGGTCCACACGATAGCGACATCTTTACTGATTGAGAATTTCTCAAATTTTTCTGTTTCAGATCACTACAGGGGTTGGAATCATGTCAACCAAGCTGCACCGTTTTTCTTGTAGCCCACACTTCACCGGCCTTTAATTCGACGAATTTTTGATTTTTTTTTCTCTACATTTTTTTTTTATATTCTTAAAATGTTAATAAATATCATATAAAAAAATGGATGCTCTAAATGTTGTCAATTTTTTTTTTATCCTAGTTTGAAAAATGCTTAAAATTTAGGCTTCTAGACCAGAATACCCCCTTAAATTTAATATTTTCTAATTCAAAATTCTGTACAGAAAATTTAACACAAAGTTTTCGTTTGTGAAACTACAAATATGTTCGATTAAATCTCTGAATGAGTAATTCAACATATTTTTTAATTCTTTGTGAGCTTATTTCAACATATAATTTGAATTAAATCGAATCACATGAATAATCTGTTGATTCAAAATAATTTCAATACAAATTTTCAGCAGACTTTTTACACAAAATATTCTACTGAGTATACGTTGAATATTATAATTAATTCTATTTTAGTGAGTGTCGTTGACGAGGTCGTTAACGTAAAAAATATAAGCCAGAACGAACTATGTTTGATGCTATGCAATATTGGAATGCGATATATAAATGTAAATGAGTGGTGCTTTTGTGGTATTTGCAATTAAGAAGTTATGAAATTCTCAGCTGGTGGAACAACCTTTCTGCCGTCTTTCAAACTGTGATGGTCGATATAGAACGAAAAGTATTTCGAACGATGATTTATGGCTTGATAATACTTTTGATTGGTTCACTTTCAAATTCTGACTTTTGAGATGAAAAAATGATTTTATATGTTCACAAATTCACTACAAATTTACTCAAATTTCACATTCAATTACATAAATATATTATTAACAATATAATTATTTGTATAAAATCCAGTGAATTTAATAAAAATAAATAAAACACTACTAAAAAAATTTTTTTTTTTCTTATTTTTATTATTATTACGCAATTTTGTTTCATTTTAGATTAGTCAAATTCTCATTTTGAATATTCCTGGATACTTCCCGAGAATTAATTCGGTAAAGCTCACAAATATATCACACAATGATTTGGAGAAAAAAATCAATTTCATTTCATGAACATTTTTCGTGCTATAAAAAATTTAATAATTCTTAATCATTTTTTGATTCATTTATTTTCTATTTTCTTCAAATAACTGACGAGTTTTCTGATAGAACAGCAATTATGAAATAATTATTAAGAGGTTCTGAAAAAAAATATATAAAGTTAACTTTCGACTTCAAGTTTGATGTCAGCAAAAATAAAATATAATTATTTTTATATCTAATAAATTACTTTTTATTTTAACCCACATTTAAGCTCGAGGCCTTTTAATTGTTTATTTTCATGAGCCCCAAGGTGACGTTGATATTTTGAACTTTTTTTATCTCCACTAATTAACAAAACTACGCATGAAACAAAATAAAATAAATTACACATCAAACGAATGATTTTAATCAAAAGTTATCACAATTAAAATTACACTGAGAATAATTACTGTAATTATTTATTATATCAACGAAAAGTAAAGAATATAATTCAAATGAATGCATTGTAAATTACATAATTAATGACAACAATTATTCAATAATTATTTGTGAAAATTATTTAAATATAAAGACAAAAAAATAAATAAATCCATGTGGAATTAAACTTTTTTTTTGAATAATTTTCACTCAAAAGTTTCCTCAAATTAAAACAATATTTTTTGCTATTTATAAACACTATTTTTTTGTTATAATATTATTTATTTATTTGTTGTTATAATTATTTTTCTGCTCAAATGAAAATTCTTGTATTAATATTTGCGTTGAAGACAGTCGACACAATTTTCTAGTGAACTTTTACACAAATTTTTTATACTACGTTCATTTATTTTTCATCAACTTGGGAATAAATAATATTTAAAATACATATAAAGCTTGAATAATAATTTAACGATGAACATAGTCTTCTATATTTCATCATAAAATACATATTGGATATTCACAATTTCTTGTTACCCCAACAATATACCCATAACCCGGCACGCAACTTCTGCGCCTTCAATATTTAATATCCATTTATTCTTGTGCTCTTCGATATAAATAAAATTACCATGTAACTCTTTGCTATCACTAATGGCATAATCCTTAGACGGAAAACATAAAAACGATAGTAAACATGGATCACGTATCGGCGCTTATATTGCATAGAAATATTTTATATAAAATTTCATTCTGATATTTGAGTAAAAATGTAGATAAATTTAATTATTTATAAATTTCTATTGTGGAATTTATAATTATTATGAGAAAATGTATTTTGAAATTTTCAGATATGTGCAATTATAGTGAATCGCTGTATTTTGTTGTGTTTTCGTTATTTTGATGAAATAAAAAAGAAATGTTTTTTTTTTTCATGGGAAAATCAAGGAAATTTTTGAACTATTCATTTTTTTTTTTTTTTTTGGTTTTTAAAATTATTTTCATATTCATATTTTTATATTTTCATATTTAACAAGATTATAAAATATAAATATGGTTTTACGAGAATTTTGGTGTTGAAATTTGATACAAAAACTGATTTCAAAAAAGTCAACGAAAAAATTTCAAATCAACTTTTAGACAAAATTTTTTTACAGCTTGTTTTTTGTCTTGAAATCTTCACGAAAATCAAAGAATTCTCTTGAATTCCTCCAACATAAAATTTGATAATGAACTTGAAAAATGTTAACAGTGTTGAAAAAAGTCAAAAAAAGTTTTTGAACATAACTTTTCCACAAAATTTCCTCAGTTCCTTTTTCATCCACAAAACCTTACAAAAATCGAATAATTCCTGTAAATTCTTCCCACATCAAATCTAATAAAAAAATAAGAAGAATGAAAAAAAAAAAAACATTAGCACAGTTTCAAACTGCATTAAAAACAATCAACTAAAATTTCCAAATCAACTTTTCCAAAAAATTTCCCCGCTTTTCTTTTTGTCTAAAAAATCGAAATATTCCCTCAAATTCCTTCAACATCGAATCCAATAACAAAATTTAAAAAAATTATTACAACAGTGTTAAACTACATTAAAAGAAATCAACACAAATTTCCAAACCAACTTTTCCACGAAATTTTCCTAGATTCCTTTTTATCAAAAAAATCTCACATGAATCAAACAATTCCCTTCAATTCCGCCAACATCAAATTAATAACAGAATACAATCAGTAAAAAAAAAATATTACCACAGTGTTAAAGTACATTACAAAAAATTCAACATAAATTTCCAAACTATCTTTTCCACAAAATTTCCCCAGTTTTCTTTTAATGAAAAACAAATCAAATAATTCCCTCGAAATTCTCCAACATCGAATTCAATAACAAAATAAAATCAGTAAAACAAAAATATTAGCACAATGTTAAAGTACATTAAAAAAAAATCAACATAAATTTCTAAATCAATTTTTCCACAAAATTTCTCCAGTTTTCTTTCAATCGAAAAAAATCAAACAATTCCCTCGAATTCCTCTAACATCGAATTCAATAACAATATGAAAACATTAATAAAAAATATTACCACAGTGTTAAAGTACATTAAAAAAAATCAACATAAATTTCCAAACCAACTTTTCCACAAAATTTCCCCAGTTTTCTTTTAATAAAAAAAAAAAAAAACAATTCCTCCAACATTGAATTCAATAACAAAATAAAAACAGTAAAAAAACAATATTACCACAGTGTTAAAGTACATTAAAAAAAATCAACATAAATTTTCAAACCAACTTTTCACACAAAATTTCCTTAGTTTTCTTTTAATAAAAAAAAAATCAAACAATTCCCTCAAATTCCTCTACTATCAAATCAATATCAAAATGAAAAAAAAAAAAAAAAAAAATAACAACGCGTTCAGTTAATAACACCGTAATTAATAAGCTTGATTTTCACTTTAAACGTCGCTGCACATGTCGCATATATTCCTACACTCAGAAAAATTCATATGAAAAAAAAAAAAAAAAAAAATCGCATAGGTATACAAAGGCTAGAAAAAAACACGGTATAAATGAGTATACATGCGAGTAACACGCTAATTCAAGAAGTATCATGCTACGACATTACATAATGCCACCTAATACGTATCCGGCGTTCCTGTAAATTGCCACTCGTGCAATTTTGCCGCCGTCGTGATTTGAGTCGAGGCAGCTACCTCGTTTTGCGTGCGCTCTCGCGTCAGTGCTTCAGCTCGTGCGGAAATCCAACCGTACAAGTATATAGGTAATATAACTATGTAGATATATGTATGTATGGTAAATTGCCACGGCCACTGACCGTTAAATGCCAGTTTACGATACGTAGCGATCTACGTATCGTAAAACTTATACGAGCAAATACTTGTATGAACTTGTAAATAAATTCGTAGGTTATATGTTTTATTTATTATTCTTTTTTATTAATATTTATTAATATTCATTAAGCTTTTTTTTTTTTTTTTACAGTTTGTAGCAAAATCTTATTGATTTTTGCGTTAGTTTTATCGCGGAATTATATGAGTGGAATTTTTTTATTACTTTAGATTTATTGATAAGAGATGAGTTTTTTATTGTTGGTGTTATGAGAAAGAATTGATGAATTCTGGTTCATTTTATATTAATGACGCGATGTGATATCACCAAAAAAAAAAAAAGGACTTGATCCAAGTCTGAAAATGTCTTAGTTTAAATTTGAAATTTTCTTGCTGTAAAATTAATCATTCGGACAATACCTTGAGCCAATATTAAAATTAAATAAAATTTCAGTTTTATTATTCAATTAATAAATCAATTAAACAAATAAAAATTGTCACAATTCACACGTAAATATGCACATTTAGATAACATGGAAAAAAAATATTTTCCCCATGTTATTTAATTTGAAAAACGAAAATTACGAAGAGCCACCTTTAAATATTAAAATTGAGTGGTCCGCTTCAAACAGGCTTCTTTTTTTACCGATCAGTAAGTTTTCAGCCCGATTTTTTGATGAAAAAAAAAGTTGCCCAAAAATGGCACACCCTAAAGTACAGTCCATAGAAAAAGTATAAAATTATTGTTCTGCGTCGTTTTCATGTTGTTATTCAATTCATGTAATGAATATCACATAAAAACAGCTTATACTCATTTTTGGAATTATCTATTTTCTGCTTTTTATTTATATTTTTAGAAAATAGCGAGTAAATATAATTTCATCAAATCCCCATTGAAAATTAAAAAAAAATTTTAATTAAGCTTAAAAAAATCTTCGATCAAGATTTTAGAAGTTTTGGATCAAGACTAAAAACAACTTGAATCAAGACTAAAAGAACGACTTGAATCAAGACTAGGAAAAACTTGAATCAAGTTTATTTTCGACTTTTCCCTTTTTACGACTGATTTAACTCACGACATGTGTAATGTCTTGAGTCAAACATATTTCAGACTTGTATCAAGACTATTTGTGTCAAGTCGAAATCGACTTGATTCAAGAACTTATTTTTTCGGGTGATATGTATAAAATTGATTCATTTGATGAATTTTAAACGAATAATATAAACGAGTAAAATTTATTGAGCGATAAAAAAATTGTTTTTTTACTTGCATTTCACAAAATCAAACAAATAAAATTATTCTCCATTATATTGTCAATAAAATTGCTAACTATAATTTCATCCTACAGAAGAAGCAATCAAATGTTCAATTAAATGACCAAAATTGTTATTTCATAATGAATCATTACTATTTTTCAATTCGTATTATTAAAATTAATCAGTTGGATATTCAATTTTTGAAAAATTATAAAAATTTCTTTAAATATCAATTTTTAAATTCATAATCATCGATATAAATTCAAGTTTCTCTAAAGAAAAAAAAAATACCTGTCGATTTATATTCATTTGCTACATTATATTTTTTTATGAATAAGAAAATTAATGTTTTTTATGTAGTCATTATGTATTGCAATAAGATGTTATGCACTAACCATCACGGCAGATGTCTCGACTTCACCAAGACAAAAAGATTATATATGTAAAATAAATCTTTGTTTCACGTCTCCGACATCGCTGTAAGCATCGAGTTTATACATAGTATGCAATATCTCACAGGAAAAATAAATAAAAACCAAGAATGCGACGTTGACGAAAAGGAAACATTGAATGC
This sequence comes from Microctonus brassicae, assembly GCA_918226075.1. Taxonomy (NCBI): domain Eukaryota; kingdom Metazoa; phylum Arthropoda; class Insecta; order Hymenoptera; family Braconidae; genus Microctonus; species Microctonus brassicae. The sequence goes on from OW445482.1 coordinate 9,758,589, forward strand.
AGCAACGAAGGAAAATGGAAAATAAAACAAACACAAAAATAAACAAATAGACAACAAAAAATAAAAATAAAATTAAAAGAATACAAAAATAATAATTCGTATAAAAAGTGAATGAAATAAAATTAAAAAATATTAAATTTCCTATTAAATTTTTAATTCAGATTCATTTATATACAAAAATAATTAGCAATTTTTATAAATATATAAAAATTCATTTATTTAAAGTATTAAAATGAGAAAAAAAAAATTTATAGCGTCGTATTAAAATACATGAAATTTTCTTGATGAATATTCAAATCAAATGTAAAAGTTTTCGAATGTCTGTAATTTTTTTATTTTCATTTTACTTTTTTTATTTATTCCTTTCAATTTAAATCTAAAAGTTCGTGCTGTATCGAAGTTTATGAGTGCAATTTTCCCCGGGGCAATCTTCAGCGCAATTAAATTAGCCAATTTGCTCACATTAATTTCCAAAGACTTTGCATACAATGAGAAATGTAGACAATATATTATGTATTATATAATAAATGAGATGCAGAGCCGCCCAACTAGACATAAAATGTATCACAATTATAAATTGACTCGAACGCGCTTGCCGAATACGAAAACGATGGTAAATAAATTTGAGGTTACACAAATGTGCGATGCCTTTGGCAAATAGAATATAAAGGAAAATACATTTGTGGTTTATTGGTATACGAATGAGAACACACGTTCTCTCACGTAAATCATTATTTTGAGAAACTGTCGTTTTATATAAATAGCTTTGTCTTGATAAATTTCAAATTGGATTTTGTGAGTTTGAAGATTTGAAGAATTTGATGAATTTTCAAATGGTATTTTTAAGAAGTAGAATAAATAATTACTACAATAAACCAAATATCGTAAAATAAAAATATTTATTTTCAAATTTTCAAATTCTATTTTTTGTGAAATATTACAAAATTTTTTTTCTATTTCAAATACTATTATTTTTCTTTATTGTCGAATATTTAACTAAAGTACAGAGTGGATTAGAGCATATATTAATTTTTATTTTTGGAAAAAAGACATTTTACATTTTTTGTTAAACAGAAAAAAAATTTTTTCGATTAATTTGTTGAAATTAAAAATTTATCGAGCGACAAAAAAATTTTTTTTTACTTGCATTTCACAAAATTAAACAAATGAAATTGTTTTTCATTATTGACAAGTATTTAACTAAAGTACACAGTGGATTATATCATATTTCAATTTTTATTTATGAAAAAAAATACTTAGTTTTTTTTTTTTGTTGAACAGAAAAATTTTTTTTCGATTAATTTGTTGAAATTAAAAATTTATTGAGCGACAAAAAAATTTTTTCACTTGCATATCACGAAATTAAACAAATTGTTTTTCATTATTGTCAAATATTTTACTAAATTACATAGTGTTGAAATTAAAAATTTATTGAGTGACGAAAAATTTATTTTAGTTGCATTCCACAAAATATCATAAAAAAATACAGTTATAATTTATTTCAAGAGCTTATCTCTATTATTTATCATGTAAATGTCATGAACAATTAAAAATTCATTGCAAAAGTCTGGAGAATATAAAAATTTTGATATAAATGTTAAGAGTAAAAAAATATTCTGTCAATAATTTTATTCTTCTCAATGTATTTTTTTCTCAACGCAGAATTTTTTTCATATAACAATAAATTTTTTTTTAAATAAATAATTACTAAAATTATATTTCATGTAGTCAAAATCAATAAAACTTCTACATTGCAATATGGAAAATAAATCAATGAAATAAAATACGTCAAAAGTTTCTTTAATTAAACAAACTTTTATGAATATTTTAATTTATTAGCAACATTCAATTAAAGTTATAAATGTTTATAAATTGGTAAAGTTATTATAGCCAATTGTTCTGTCAATATTCTCGTAATCTATTCCACGAATGATTATTTATATGAACTAAATGATTTATTCATCTCCAACAATTAAATAATATTATTTATTACATGCATTAAATATTTTTATGTCATTATTATAAACTAATACATAATACTAAAGTACTCAATAATAAAACATATCAACAGAAATAACAAAATTTTCATCTACTAATTTTATTGTTATTTTTTTTTTTTTTTCAAACTACAACTTTTTATATACTCAATAAATTTTTAAATTATCAAATCTTTTCTAATAATTTTTTTTCAACTATTTTCTAACCATTATTTACTTTTCATTTGGATAAATTCTCAATATTATTTTGATCGGAAAGTAATGTTATCAAATTAGTACATAAATTCTCAATGCTTTATGAAAAAATACTTAAAAATGTTTTTTTTTTGGTTTAGAAATTTAAACAAAAATTTAAAAAAAATTGTTAAAAAAAATTATAAAATAGGATTCGATGATTAAAAAATTTGCAGAATACATGAATAATCGTAGTGTGATAAAAAAAAATAATAACAATTATAAAATTTGTAGATTAGAATTATTTTATTTCTGCTGATATATTTTATCATTAAATATTTTAGTATTTTGTATTAGTTAATAATAATGACATAAAAATATTCAATGCATATATAATGAATTATATTATAACATTGTTAGAGATAAATGAATCATTTGATTTATATAAACAATCATTCATAGAAGAAAATGATTATTCTTTGTTGCAAAATAAATAAACATTTTGTGCAAAAACCATATTACTTTCCGATTGACCTAATATTTATTTATATATACATATAAATTAAATTGTTTATACATATCAAACATGCATCATGATGTTTTGCTTGCATCGTGGCCTTTGCCAAAGTAATAATTGCAAATTACGCTGTCTCGCTCAACTTCTCAACTACCGGGACTCAATTCATGTATAAATTAAAGCACAGCCTTCATGGAATATTGGTGGGAAGACATCGTCAGTAGTGGTGGTTGATTCTGGCCTAAAGGGAATCTATATAAATCGCGTAACTATGCAGCCACTGTAAAGTGTGTGCGAGCGAATGGATATATTCATATATATAAAATTGTTAATAATGATGCCGCACTGATATAGTCATGCAACGCGGAAGAATTCCGCGCTTTTAACATTTGCGCGTGTATTATACACCCGCGAGCGTTGATATATGTATATAAATTATGTGTGTGTGCGTGTGTGTGTGTGTTTGAATGATGCGGTGAGTTAAAGGTCAGTAACATAAAGCGGTACACCGACCCTGAAAATACGATGCCATCAAAATATATTTTGTATATTAAAATTTATTTTATTTTATATACGTGGAAATTTTTCTTTTTTTTTTTTTTTCTTGCAGTTTTATTCGATTTTTTATGGAATTATATAGCGATTTTTTTTGATAATTGAGTAGTTATCTAGAGAAATTATTATTTGGGGTATGAAAAAAAGAATTGAAAAATTTTTTAATTTTTCACAACGAATAAAATTGTTATTTTTATGCAGGCATTTTTTTATTTATTATGTTTAGTAATTTTTATTGAAGAGAGAAATTTTTTTTGAGGACAATTTTCATGCAAAAGTTGGGTTAAATGAACAGACTATTTTGGCAATTTTGATTTAATTTAAATAATATTGAAAATTTTTTTTAATTATTTATTAATTGACTTGACATGAAATTTCATTCATTTTAGCAAAATTATTTTTCAACAGCAAATTTTGAGTTGAAATTTGATAATATATTTGCATTAATAATAATTAAAACAAATTTTCAATAAATTTTAACATAAAATTTTGAACTGTTGATAATTAATTTATTCTATAATTTAATCATATTTTTTTTATTATCGTAAAAGAATATCAAAATTTAATTTCAATTAGTTCGAATTTTATTCATAGAAATATGAAATTTCCAAAGCAGGTCATTGAAATGAAAATGTTTCAGTAAAAATATCATTTATTCTATAATAAGAAAATTTTTTTATGAATTAGTAAATATTCCATAATCAACTCGTCTATAAACCTAATATTCAAATGATTTTAAAACATATTATAACATTTAATAATTGAAAACCTCTAATTGATATCCAATTAGTGTCCCAAATTAATTTTAATATTAAATCTTTATTTCCAGTCGTAATTTCTTCGAATTTCACTGTAATAATTCGAGAAAATTCTAATTGAATTATTCATAAATTTTTATATAGACTCCAATAATTTATGAAACATCAATAAACTTATCTGCAAAGAATAATTGAATTACAAATTATATCAATAGATAAACTTCGAAGAGAAACTTAATATTCTAATACAAAAAAATGCTGACAAAAATTTATTTATAGAGATATATGTATTTTAGTCATCGTAAATAATTTCACTTAATAGCAACGATAAATTTCGATTGCTATGAATAATAAATAATTGAATAAAAAATTATAATATTAAGAAATATTTTGGTGGGATTTATTTATTTACTGCAGTCATACAGTAACAAATGTTATTGAGTGTAATAGAAAATTTAATTTTGTATACAAAGTTTCATCACAAATAGCATGAGTATATGTATATAATATGGATAGATATTATATGGTTGAACATTTGCATCCGACATAACCTTCCAATACAGTTTGTATTCGTTTATATTCCAATCGTCCGTTCGTAAACTATAAGTGTAAACTTCTGTTTTCAATATTGTTGATAGAAACTGTTAACGATGGAAGTTTATCTGGCAATGAAATGAGCCTGTATTAATTATCTGACTATCATACAACATACATGAATGAAATGAATATAATGAACCATATTGGATGTAGGAAGTCGAAGAATTTATGTTAAAGTCTACTGAAAAATTGTATTGGAATTTTTTTACACAATTTTTACTTTGAATTGTGTTAAATCAAGCCAATATTTTTTATTTTTGAAAAATTCATATCTGAATTGATGCAAGTGGAAAGGGGTTGATGTAAATGAATTATATAATTTGAACAAACTGATTAGTTGAGTTGATTTATAATTTTGAAAATTGAATTAATAAAAAATTGTTTTAGAAGTGATAAATCGACGAAATAAATTTTTTTTTGCATGTATAAAATATTGTGAATTGTTGTACTTTTTTGTGTTTTCGTTATTCTTATAAAATGAAATGAGATGTTTTATGTTTCACAAGAAAATTAAGAACATTTTTTAACTCTTAACATATTTCTTTTTCTTTTTTTTTGGTGTTGAAAATTATTTTTATATTTTCATGTTCAACAAAATTATTTTTCTGCTTTTACGAGAATTTTTGTCTTGAAATTTCATACAAAAACTGCTTTATGATAAATCGATAATAAAATTTCAAATCGACTTTTAGACAAAAATTTTCAACATTTTCTTTTTGATCTTGAAAACCTCACGAAAATGAAAAAATTCGCTTAAATTTCTTCAACATAAAATTCAATGATGGAATAAAACAAATAAAAAAAAACATTAACACAGTTTCAAACCGTATCAAAAACAATCAACAAAAATTTCCAAACCAACTTTTCCACAAAATTTCCCGAGTTCCCATTCTGTCAAATAAATTTGCCAAAATCAAACAATTCAATTCTTCCAACATTGAATTTAATAATAAAATAAAAAAATAGAAAAAAAAGCATTGACACAATATTAAACTGCATTGAAAAAAATCAAGACAAATATCCAAATCAACTTTTCCACACAATTTCCCGAGTTTCCATTTCACTTTTTTCTAGTCTTGATTCAAGTCGTTCTTTTAGTTTTGATTCAAGTTGTTTTTAGTCTTGATCCAAAACTTCTAAAGTCTTGATCGAGGATTTTTTTAAGCTTGATTAAAATTTTTTTTTAATTTTCAATGGGGATTTGATGAAATTATATTTACTCACTATTTCTTAAAAATAGAAATGAAAAGCAGAAAATAGGGAATTCAAAAAATTAGTATAAGCTGTTTTTATGAACAATAATTTTATACTTTTTAAGCAGAGCTCTTAATTTCAATATTTAAAGGTGGCTCTTTGTGATTTTCGTTTTTCCAATTAAATAACATGGGAAAAATATTTTTTTCTCATGTTATTTTAAATGTGCACATTTACGTGTGAATTGTGACACTTTTTATTTGTTTAATTAATTTATCAATTGAACAATAAAACTGGAATTTAATTTAATTTTAATATTGGCTTAATAGGTATTGTCTGAATGATTAATATTACAGCGAGAAAATTTCAAATTCAAACTAACACATTTTCAGACTTGGATTAAGTCATATTTGGACTTGGATCAAGACATTTGTAGACTTGAAGTGTTATTTTTCCATCAAGTCGCTGAGACTTGATTCAAGTCCTTTTTTTTTTTTTTGGATGAAAGTAAAAAAAATGAGAAAAAATAATAATAACACAATGTCAACAAGAGTCAACACAAATTTTCAAACTAACAACTTTGCTATAAAAAACATTACACATTCATATTAAACACATTATCAATTTTAAGCAACAACATTTTTTTTTCATTTCAACACGAATTCTCGTATTAAAATTTGCCATAAATCTCCTGTCAACAGTAATTAATAAATAAATTCCAAATGGACTCATACACAAAATGTTTCACTGAGTGCACATATCTACATATCCACACATAAAAATTGTGTTGAATACGTTTGAAATAATACGTAAGGATTTTATTTAGACTTCATACACTTCAGCCAAGTTCAAAAGGTCAATTGTCCAAGAATATCCTCTATCTTTTATCCTTGCTATAACTATTGATCTTTGTAATACATAAATATATACAATAATCTTAGTCTATTGCGCCTGGAGCGCGTGTGCACTTCTTGGTTATTTATTATTTATCCGATGGGTCGTTGGACGTAACGGTGTTCTGTGCGAACACCTCAGGATTCCCGGCAGATTAATTTCACACGATCGTGTGTATGGAGCTTATACACTCCTGCACACCCACCAGAAGTTGAATCCTGTCGACGCATGAGACACCACCATGAGATTCCAACATGTTTTATTTTTTTTTTTTATATCTTTATTTAGTGATTCTATCACTCGTCGAACGGTGACGTGCGTTTGATGATAAATTTTCATTCGATTTTACAACGACGATCGCGCAACGTTTCAGAGAAGATTTTTATGAATGTAATATTATTGTTTATTGATAAGTGTGTCTTATGTCTCGTTGGTTTTAACAGAATTGATGTATTTATATGAAGAAATTTATTGTATATGTGGAAATATATAGTCGGAATTTTTGTGTGAAATTCTACTAAATATTTGTATGAAAAATTTTATTTATGAATTTATGTTGCAGCAATACAATGTGTTTTGTTTTTGATTTGTTATTTAATTTTTTCCTTTTTGTGAATCTATTTGGGAGATTTGTAATTGATAAAAGTAAGAATAATTTAATATTGATAAATAATACAGTTTGAACGAGCTGATTAGTCGGGTTAATTTATAATTATTAAAATTGCGTTGAAACAAAATTGTTTTTGGAGTAATAAAATGACGACTTGAATTTATTTTTGGTGTCAAAACTAATAATGATTGATATTGATGAGATAACTTCAAATGAAGCAATTAAAATTGTAACGAAATAAAAAAATTTGTGAAAAAGTTCAATAAAAAATTGCGTTAAAATTTTTATTCAAAAATTATGTTAAATTGACTCAAAATTTCTTGTTTTTATTCAAATTTGTTTTTTATTATATTGTTAATCTCTTCGGAAGATCGATAATTGATGGAATTAAGAATAATAGATTAATAAACAAATAATATATTTTGATTGAGCTGATTAGTTGGGTTAATTTATAATTATTTAAATTGCGTTAAAAAAAAAATTGTTTTGAGAGTAATAAATCAACAACATGAATTTATTTTTGATGTTAATATAAATAATCATTGTTGTTGATTGAATAAATGTAAACAAAGCGATTGAAATCGTTACACAGAAAAAATTTTGTGTAAAAGTCTACTAAAAATTTATGTAAAAATTTTTATTTGGAAGTTATATCAAAACACAAATTTTTGTGTCAAAATTCAAAAAAACTTTTGCAGTAAAAACAGATAACACAAATTTATAATGGACTTTTACACAACAATTTCCTCAGTCTGTTGTTTTGTATTGAAAAAGAATTTTTTTTAATTAGTTTATTTCAACACGAAAAATTTGGAACAACTTTTTTCTTTTACTTTATTAAGTTTCTTCCAATTCTTCATTTTTATTTTCACAGTTTTTTTTTTTTTAATAAATTCAGAACCTGTTGTGTATAAACAAAAATATTTAAGTATTTAATGCTGCCTTTTGAAATAAATGAACTATTGAGTGTATACATTTATTATTAATGTATCATGCATGAATAAAAAATTAATTTTTATAAGTTTTCCAATTATACGTTTGACCTATTTTATTGGCGAAATAATTTTCAATACATTTCACCTGTCAACCCGAGTCGAAATTTTGTTCCTACTTTAGACCTGCATATAGCTCGTTTTGTAGGAATTGAACATATAAGTAAGGACTTGAGCCATTTAATTTTATACCTATTTAAGACCTTAAAAGTGGCAGATATTTCCATTTCTTCCACTTTAAGGTATAAATAAGGTATAACGAATTTCGGACATATATATACCTAATTTAGACCTCCAAAGTCCTGTTCAGTTGTTCAATGAAAAAACATTAATATGTATATGTTTGATCAATATATTAATTATTTATAATTAATATTAAGTTATAAATAATTAATATATTGATCAAACACATATGTATTAATGCTTTTTCATTGATTAGTAAGGTTTAAAAGGTATAACGAAAGCATTAACTGAACAGAACTTTGGAGGTCTAAATTAGGTATATATGTCCGAAATTCGTTTGTTTATACCTTATTTATACCTTAAAGTGGAAGAAATGGAAATATCTGCCACTTTTAAGGTCTAATGTAGGTACAAAATTTCGACTCGGGAAATTATCGGATATCGATGAATATACAAGAGCTTTTTAAAGCTCATGATTTATTCTGTATAAATTCATGAACGTCATTGTATTTATAAAAATTTTTGATGCTTTGAACGTTATTTGATGATTAAATTCATTTGTAGATATCATAATATTTTTTTTATAGAATAAAAAATTTTAATCTGTTTTTTCATTCGATTATTTTATCATTCCAAATATGTCAAATTGATTAATCGATTTGTGAATATTTTGAAACATTTCTTTATCACTAAATTAGAAATCGTTTGGAAAATGAAAATAAACAATCGGAAAACACCAAAAAATTCACAAAATTCATCTATAATTAATTCAAAAATCCAACTAATCACATGCTAAATATTTTTCCTCATTTACTTTCTCACTTCCAAATCAATTAATTCATCATTTGGAAAATAAAAATTCCAAAACAATCAAAAAATTTACAAAATCCATCTACAACTAATTCAAAAATCCAACTAGTCACATGTTGAATATCTTTTTTTATTCATCTTTTCAAAACCAAATTAATCTTTCCATTATTTCAAAAATAAAAATTCCAAAACAATCAAAAAACACCAAAAAATTCACAAAATTCATCCATAATCAATTCAAAAATCCAACCAATCACTTGCTGAATATTTTTCTTTATCCACTTTCTCACTTTCAAATTAGTTAATTCATCATTTGGAAAATAGAAATTCCAAAACAATCGAAAAACACCAAAAAATTCACAAAATTCATCTATAATTAATTCAAAAATCCAACTAATCACATGCTAAATATTTTTCCTCATTTACTTTCTCACTTCCAAATCAATTAATTCATCATTTGGAAAATAAAAATTCCAAAACAATCAAAAAATTTACAAAATCCATCTACAACTAATTCAAAAATCCAACTAGTCACATGTTGAATATCTTTCCTTATCCATTTTTTCAAATCCAAATAAATCCATCCATCATTTCAAAAATAAAAATTCCAAAACAATCAAAAAACACCAAAAAATTCACAAAATTCATCCATGATTATTTCAAAAATCCAACGAATAACATATCAAATATTTTTCCTCATTCATCTTTTCACATCCATCTCAATCCACTCATCATTTCAAACATTCCCATAAAATCAAAACCAAAAAAATGAAATCAATTAAAAAAAAAAACATTCAATCCCACAAAAATCAATAACGTCCACTCGTCCAATCTCAAAACCCACCCAAATCACAACACAATAAAACAAAAACACGAAACCAAATTCTAAACATAAAACTTTTATCCCAAACATTATCTTTACATTCCTACATATTATTACTCCAAAATAATGATAAAACAATTCCCATTCAAACTCCATTGCCGTTGTGTCAGTATTTCACATATTTAACGATATACAAACACACATATATACATACATACATACATACATATATATACATATGTATGTACAGTCGTGCGTGAAATGATTCTCTAGATTTTCTAGAGAAACTAAAGCGAACAATGGCGAACAAAAGCGAGATGTTAGGATGAAATCCTTCAGTATATATGCACCTATATTTATATCCTTTCATGTATATATATATATATACATTTAATGTATATATTTCGTATGTGGTATACGTAACTGTTCTCCTCAGGGCGAACGTTTTGCTGTGAACGAGGGTGTAACTAAACAAATGTACGAGCTTGGGGATCAGGTACCAAGCACTAAGTGTTTGGACAGGTAGTTGCGCCCTATTGTACTGCATTTATATATGCATACATGTGTGTGTTAATACATATGTTCATTCATTCAATGCACACACATACACACATAGACGTAATTTAATCAGACATAAATTAAAGATACAAATGTGTGAGTGATATAGACGAGTTTGTCGTGTAAATTCGACTAATTCGAACATGGTGTGATGGTTTGTATGATATATTATTTATTTATGGTGAATTATATTCGTTTATTTATGTCGGATATTCTTATTTATATGTGAAGGTGGGTATTGGAATCGTGGAAAGTAAAAATTATTTCATTTTAGATTGATATAAAAATGGTAATAATTATTTTTAGATTTTTGTTTTGTCCAGGATGAAAAATTTGTGGTGATTTTTTTTTTTCTTAGGGAATTTTTGGTGTGGTAAATTATTAAAATGTTCATGTTGTTTGATTCAGAGTTGATAATTATTTATTTGATGTGGAATTGTTTTTTCGGTGTTAAAAATAACAAAAATTTTTGTGTGAGAATTTGATGAAAATTTTGGATTGAAAATTATTCACACAAATTTTTGGTAAATTTTTACACAATATTATTTGCTGCGATCATTGGATATTAAGGATGATTAATTTGTAGAATAATAGTCTCACACAATTAAAAAAATATTGAATCACAAAAAGCAAAAAAAATGTTTGTTAATTATAAAAAGAAATTTTGAATTAAGTTATTAAAATTCTAATGAATCAGCTAATTTTTTATTTAATATCTAACTTTATTTCATTCAGGGACCCACAAATTGTCATGATGAGAATACAAAATTTATTTAATTATAATTACAATTATAAAATTTATATAATTACGCTTGTAAATTGACTCAAATTTGAAACGTAATATATTAATTAGCATCAAAATAAAATCAATAGCAATCGTCTTCTTTCATTTTAACCATTATAAATTACCGATGATTGAAGCTTTATGTACATATTAACATAATTTTTATGTTTCGTGCGTCTGACAGATACCTTCAATCATCGCTGCACGCAACACAACCTATCAACATGGTGGCCCAGTTATTTAAAAGCCGATAAGCACTGGATCAAAATAAATTTCAAGGTATGAATCTCGTTACATTTTTTATTTGACACAGATTATAGCAATTAATAGAATATTAAAAAGGAGAAAGAAGAAAAAATTATGAGCTTTATAATCAGTACACTGAGTTGTGTACTAGAACTTGATTGACGGAGCCCGAAATTTTGGCCAAGATATTTTCACAGACTTGATTGCAGATTTTATTGCAGAATAAATGAATAAAAAAATGTGTTTTTGATTGATAAACGTAATTTAATACTTTAAGAAAAAAATAATTAACGTTTTGTATTTGTATACCTACCCAATTTGGTATATGTCCCGTACTACCCGCCATTTTTTCAAATAGTCAAAATATCATCCTAGGAAATTCGTTTATGAGTCATTTGATTCGCTAAAAGAACACCAAAAAAAAAAAAAAAAAGGACTCGAATCAAGTCCTGAATATGACTTAATCCAAGTCTGAAAATGTCTTAGTTTAAATTTGAAATTTTCTCGCTGTAAAATTAATCATTCGGACAATACCATAAGCTAAAATTGAAATTGAATTAAATTCCAGTTTTATTGTTCAATTGATAATTTAATTAAACAAATAAAAAGTGTCACAATTCACACGTAAATGTGCACATTTAAATAACATAGGAAAAAAATTTTTTTCCCATGTTATTTAATTGGAAAAACGAAAATTACGAAAAGCCACCTCTAAATATTAAAATTAAGAGCTCCGCTTCAAACAGGCTTTTTTTTTTATCGACCAGTGAGTTTTCAGCCCGATTTTTTGATGAAAAAAAAAGTTGCCCAAAAATGGCACACCCTAACGTACAGTCCATACAAAAAGTATAAAATTATTGTTCTGCGTCGTTTTCATGTTGTTATTAAATTCATGTAATGAATATCACATAAAAACAGCTTATACTCATTTTTGGAATTATCTATTTTCTGCTTTTTATTTATATTTTAGAAAATAGTGAGTAAATATAATTTCATCAAATCTCCATTGAAAATTAAAAAAAATTTCAATCAAGCTTAAAAAAATCTTCGATCAAGATTTTAGAAGTTTTGGATCAAGACTATAAAAACAACTTGAATCAAGTTTATTTTCAACTTACCCCTTTTTACGACTGATTTAACTCAAGACATGTGTAATATCTTGAGTCAAGCATATTTCAGACTTGTATCAAGACTATTTGTGTCAAGTCTGAATCGTGGCTTGATTCAAGACTTTTATTTATTGGGTGTAGGATATATTTTACTTATTACAAGTCAAAATACGTTCAAATAATCGTTCTGTATAGTTTTTGAACAATTCAAAACGAAAATGAAAAATATGTATATGTTTTTTCTTAAGTGGCCCGTAATAGCCGCTGTTCTCCCATATACATACATGTATATATCCCTGATGTATAGCATATAGAGATAGTGCATCAATCGTGTCACGTTGTAGAGAGCGCGTTATCTTCATATAGTCAACTGTGTCATATAATTTATATTTGTATCATCGATAAATCAGAATTTTTTGTACACACCCTTGTCTTTACATATAAATCAAGATCATAAACCATTTACTATTTAAGGTCGAACTACATTTTTGTCGACATTGAATGATTTATTCGAAAGTTAGGTAAATAAAAAATAAATTTCCATTCTCGAACTACAAATCCAGTTTTGATTACGAATGCGTCGCGAAGAAAAATCAAAACCGGAGTATTAATGAAGAAGAATGATTTTATTCAATTTTTATATCATCATCAATGAATGATTGTTATTAATAATTAAATAATAAAAAGCTCTTAGTTGATAATTAATTATGTGAATTTTATAGTTAATTTCATTTAGATATATAATTTGTTGATATGATATTCAAAAACGTTTTAATTTATCGATAAAATGAATTATTTTCTTCTGGGAATTGTGGAGGTCACGGTGATTAGGGATAATAGTTTTCCATTACTATTAAATTAACGTAATATCGTGTTGTGATTAGCGGAATATTAAGCTACAACATTGATTTTTTAACACACAAAATTTTCTAATGTGTATAATTAAATTATCTCGCAACAACTTTCTCAATTTTCTTATAAAATTTCATCGAACTAAACAATCATACAAATAAATAAGCATGCAATAATTAATGAAACAATATAACATCAATAAAAAAAGCACTCAAAATAAAGCATTTTTTAACATGCGAAACAATTTATTCTTGATTCAAACTTGGGTTTATTTCTTAAGGGGAAAAATACGTATAAACCTGTGAATTTTAGGACGTTTGATAAATAACTTTTTGAATTATCAGTCACGTCAATTTGAAAAATTTAGTTCCGAAGAAAAATGCGTAATTTGAAGATCAGATAAGCACTTGAACGTTGAGAATAGGCAAGATACGTTGACAAGTTTTAACATTAGAAATACTCGAAATAAATTTCAAAAATTTGGTGACATATTTTTAAGGTGTTCGCTAGTCGAAATTTTTGTCATCCTAAAGTACTCTAAATAGTCGAATAGACATCCTATTGTCCTTGTCGACCCTATCATTTCTACATTGAACCTCGAAAACTTATATATAAATCGATGTTTGAATCTAATTTGGTGCTCTTGAGACCTAGCACAAGATTGTCTTATTTTATGTTTTGATAAACTAAGTCGCAGAACCTCTGCAGGACCTCTTACTCCTACAATGTTCAATAAAATCAGCCCTCAACACCTAGTGCACTTATTAAACAAATGAGTCACGTAGTAGTGACGCGCACACCGCCATCTTGGATGCATACTTTCATGCAATCTAACGGTTGCATTGATGGCGGAAGCTTAATGCAAAATAAATAAATTTGTGGCAATATATTTGTCCAGAGTGAATTGTTTATTAGTGAAGAAAAAAGACGAAAAAATGGGTCGAGGAAAAACAAAATATGCGTTGATATGGTGGTTGACAGGCCACATTAAGACATGGTGAAACTTTATTAATACAGCAAAGATTTTGGATTATTCACGTGACAGATAGTGATGAAAAAAATAATAATAAATTGAAATATGAGCAGAAGTAAAAATAATATCATTGAATCGTAATAAAAACAATGATATAAATTGTGAATATTTTTTCATTCTTATTATTTTTTCCATGCTCCCCAATTTTTATGATCCACTTCTCATCGTTGACGTTCTTTCCGTAATTTCCTTTTGCTGTTCCACAAATGCATTTGTTATACTCTAAAGTATAGGACAGTTAAATAATTAGGATCTGAAGGGTCTATGTAGATTTATTTTCAGGTCCTCCTTTGTGCCTTAGAATAGAAGATTTGGCAATATGTGACCACTTCGAGGTGTTGCATTTCCAATTAAAATATACCCAAACAACCTTCCTTGCTCTTAAAGAATCTCACGAAATGCCAATTGTAAGGTTTAAAGTAGAACATAAATTTTGCGATTTGGGTTATACTAACATTTTATGAATAACAAAAAAAGAATGACTATTTTGAGAATTGTATGTCTATATATCCCCTTGATATATTTACAATCACAAAAAAAAAAAAAAAAATACCATTTCAATCAACATAAAAAATAATGAAAAAACTTACTAATTCAAATAAAAAAATTCCAAACTCGCATCAAATAAAAAATTTTTTCGACATTGAATACATTTATACTCCCGAAAGTAATGTGTAACGATATTATCACATCGGAAATCTCAAACTCGAAACTCAAATGTACTTAAACTATATATACATATATTTATATGCCATTTCTTATTCGAGAACATTTGTTGTGTGGAATATTTACTTGTATAGAGCCGAGCGTTGAGATTTGGTGGGTGCGAGTTGTCGTAAGTGAGTTAAAATGTATTTCAGGTATTCAAAAACGGTTTTGCCGATTTAGTATATAGTAAAGCGCACACGTTGGCCATTACCGGCCACCACCAATAGACGTGAGCCGCACGTACAAGACATATATATGTACATATATATGTATGTCTGTGTTTAAATGTGAGAGGAAGATAACTGAAATAACCACATGCATTTTGGTCGACCGAACGTGTCGATGAAATTAATAATGCTATTAAATGTGAGGTAATTAAAATGTAAATGGTACAAATATGAATAGTTAAATACTGTAATAGTCTTTAAAATGATTAGATGGGTAAAAAAAAAAAAAAAAAAAAACACAAAGATATTTTTTATTTAAAAAAATCGTGATTTTTAATTTTGTTATAGTTTTAATTCAAAAACTATGTTGGAATAACACAAAATTTATTTAATTTGATTTTTTAGTCGAAAATTTTGGATTTGTTTTGATATGAAATATTATTTGTTTAATGCACAATTATTTCTCTATTTTTGTGTTAGAATTTCATGAAAAATTTGTGTCAAAAACCATTTATCAAAATTTTGAATTGACTAATACACAACATTTCTTATTGTGAATTTTTTTTTTTATATCAAAAATCATATAGCATGAGTAATTAATTTAAAAAAATATTGACAATTTCATTTTGAGCTTAAAATTTTGTCCTCAGAATAAAAAATTAAAAAAAAAAAAAAAAAGATTTCTGATAATTGAGTTTTTCGAACAGATGAAACAAATTTTGGGTAAAATTGCAAATTAAACATCATTAATTTCAATTAAAAAAACAACAGTTTTCTGCATCAAGACAAACTATTGTTCAAAATTTTCCACTGTGTACGATCCTAAATATATCATAACAAAATAATTTATAATTCCCAATGCGTTTCACAATTTTTATTTAATTGTGAGAGACCACTTATTGCCACCCGGATGATCATTATTTAAATGAACATCAACATATATAACCTTAAACGCTTTTCGATTAGCATAAAACGTGATACGCATCTGCCAATTTTTTTTTTTTCTATATTTTTTTCCTTATTACATGTAATATAATTTCTCGCGAACGATTCGCATTCCCAGTTTTTGCTCTGAAACTCATAAAGAATTGCTGGAAGGCTTTAATAAGGTTATTACGATAGATTTCCATAACACCCGGGCTTGTAAACATGATAGCAGCCATATGTCGGATGGATCCATTATAAAATGCTTCCGGCGTATATGGATCGCCCACTCTTTCAGTCATTATAGCCATTGCACAGGGGTAACTTTATAAATACATCTATGTATGTACGAATATTATATATATGGTTGGATATATCCTGTAAAGTGCGCAGCATATTCAACATTTAATCAATTATACACGACGTTAATGTACACTGAAATGCAACGTTTCCCAATATTTGTTGAGTAAATACATCGTTGTATTAAACATCAATATACAATGGAAATAATATCAACATATTTGTTTCAGAATTTTATTTAAAATTCATTCATTTGTTTATCATCATTTGTTTCATATTTTCACAGTATGTATTTCATGATATTAAATTTTGATAATAAAGTTTGATGATGAAATAAAAAATCTGATCATAAAGTTTTATGAAAATGAAATTGGAGAATTTTGAATTTTCAGTTTATGTTTAATATTTTTTTATGATCAATATTTGTAATTGAATATAATAATTATTATTGTAAGGAGTTATGTGTATTATTTATTGATGAATTGTTTATTATTTATTCATTGAAATGAATACAAAAGAAAACATTGTTCAAATTTTTTTCGTAATTTTTTTGTGAACAAATGAGTAGAGATGTAGTAAAACTGTTGATAAGGAGTTACAAATACACATTTTTAGAATGTCAAAAAATTTTTTTATTGTACATTTCCATACAAAATAGAGGCTGTACTTATAATAATACAAAAAAAACTTTTTTTTTTTTTGAGGAAGCTCCACCTTGGGAAACGTAACTGAAACTATTTTTGACCTCGACCCAAATATCGAAGTTTCTTTCAAGGTTAAGATCAAAATACATAAGATGACGTAGGATTTTTCCAACATATTGATTTTTAACAAAATGGCGGTGTTTTGAAAAAAAATTTTTTTTTTTTGTGACAAAAAATTCTTCGATAAATTGTTTATAAAAAAAAATTAATCAATGTTTTAACAATCCCCTACGTCATCTTATGTATTTTGATCTTGAGCTTGAGAAGAATTTCGGTTTTTGTTTGCAAATTGAAAATTGTTCCCGTGTAACGTTTTTCGAAGTCGAACCTCCTCGAAAAAAAAAAGTTTATTTTTTGGATTATTGACGCACAGCCACTATTTTGTATGAAAGTGGTGATAAATAATTTTTTTTACATTTTAGAAATGTGTATTTGTAATCCCTTATTAACAGTTTTCCTACCAACCAACTCATTCCTTCACAAAATAATTACGAAAAAAGGCTGATTATTGAGCGAGCTAGAGTAGCGTTTAACTCTCAAATATTTGGTTTCTTTCAATTTTTTATCAATAATAATTGGCAGAAAATGCATCTTTTTTTTTCATACATTGTTGCATTCTCCTCTTCTTCATTTTTTTTGTTTCATGATATTTATAAATAATACTCACACTATGAATTACTTAAGAACAAAAGAAAAAAACCAATGACACGTAATAAGAAATTTTCATTATTAAAATCAAAAAAAAATATTCTCACGCATAATAATCAAAATTTCCTGTTCACATCTCAAATTCACAGAATAAACAATCCCAAAATAGTAAAAAATAACTTGAAAACGCATCCAACCCTTATTCATTAATAAATTCATAATTGAAAAAATAAAATTTTCAAAAGAACCATAAAAAAATTCATCTCTATTTATTTTATCTGATTTTTTCAAATATATAATTCATAAAATTGCGTGATTGAATGCTATATTGTCTATGAGTATACAGTATCAAGGGTGCAAATGGTCGATCGTCATGACGGAACATCGAGATAGTAACTAATTAATGGCGACATCAATCTGACGCCATCTTAGTCAACGATTATTGCGCTCGTTTGCATTCGTATTAGTATTATATACTTTATCCATTCTTTATTTGTGCTACATATTGTATTTTCACCTAACATTCTCGTATTTTCAACCTCAACTTATGTCTTTAGACTATGTATACAAACTGTATGTAGGTACAAATGCTTTCGATCCCATAACGTGGTTAACCACGATGCCCTAACCTGTATATGCCAAGACGACTAAAAGCGATTTGTAACTCTACTGGTGCGCTGCGTGCGCCACACGATTCCAAAAGATTGAGAGACCCTGGAAGCGTGAGCGATGCAAATTAGTTTTACTAACACACTGTATAGGAGTATGTTATTGGGCGGCTGTTTGTATCTTGGAAAACCGTCCAATTTCCGGCGCACATTCCGCAATAAACCATTCAGTCTGGAATAGAATTGTAAACTGCTGACACAGCTGAGTCATTTTTGTGTTCTTATTGCGAAATTAAGGGGGGAGATATGTATGAAATTTTCAAAAAAGTAATTTTTTTTTTTTCGTAAAATGTTAGTAAAATTTGTAAATTTATCTTTCGAAACTAAATCTTTAAATGCATTTTTTTCGAAACTATATTTTGCAAATTGACGTGAATGATACTTCAAAAAGTTATTCATCAATCGCACTGAAATTCCGCATACATCTTTTTAATGATATCACTTTCTTGATGAACTTATTTGCTTTTGAAAATTTATTGAAAAAATAATTTTTTCGAGACAAAAACAGTTGCAAAATTTGGTTGAAAGTTCAAATTTTTATTATGAAGTATTTGGAAGCCTGAATTTTTCTATTTTTTATTTTTTGTTTAGGTTTATCTAGAAATTACAACATTAAAAAACACTCGAAATTTTAGTTTTTTCATTTCAAAAAAATATAACAGGAGCTACAAGTTATGGCAATTAATAATTCTTGTTTAAAAACAATTATTTTATGTTTATTCAATATGGAAAATCCACACACTAGATTGTGGAAGTTTGTAGATAACGATTAAAAATAAATGTTTGAATTTAACGACATTACTTTTTCTGATTGACCTAGATATATGAAATTCGAATTAGTTTAATTATTCAATCGAATGAATTTAATTTTCATTTCAGTCATCGTCTATGTCTTCTGATTTATTTTTCATATGAATATTATTCTCATACATAAAAGTGTCAAATGTCATTTTTGGTTTATATATTGCTAACGCCAAAATATCGTAAAAATAATTTAAAAAATAAAATTTAGAAATAAATGTACGCCCGCTTTGAGTAGTCACCTGTTTCCGAATTGTGACATCTACATTGTAAAAAATCAGCGAGGAAATGTATGTCAATAGCAAAAAAAAAAAAAAAAAAACTGGCACTCGATATCATCAATTTTAAAGCTCACAATGGAGTTAAATAAACAGCAGTGAAAATGCATTGATTTAACTGTCCACATTTGTTTACCATTTCCGTATTGTCTGATCATTTCATATAGAAGTTTAAGTGCTCAAATGTTCTAAGAACTGCCATGACCTAAAACTTTTTATAGAGTTGAGAAAATGCCCGATGAAAGAAGTAGCGTCAAACTTAAATTTCCACTTCGTCTTTAAAACCAATTAAGCCAATATAAACTTTAGAAATTGCGCGTTCATTTAATTTCTTTTGCTTTTATCTTTTGCATTTATTCATTTTTTTATCTCGTCTCTTAACCAGTTTTATATCACATTCATTATATTACACAGTACATAACATGTGAATGGATATAAAATTCATATTAAAAATATCAATCGAATTTTATTCATATATAAAAAATGAAACTCTTAAAATTCAAATGTAACTGCATTAAAAGATAATCCTCAAATGTAATCACATGATCAAACAAAAAATCTCAAGTATGACACAAAAATTGAGGGAGTACCCTCGGTACCCGGTAGGTCATATAGAATTTTAGTCGTCGGCTTGAGTAACGTAGTATATAATTTGACAACACCGCATTAGAATAGTCAGCACGCAGTGTCTGTATATATTCGTCGAACTCGTATTAATTTATAAAAATGATCAGCGAAAAAAGATATTATTAGAAGGGAAAAAATAATATTATTAGGCAAAGATGAAAATGGAAGAATACCAGTGACCAAAAATGCTAACTGCTTACAAAAGATAGCTCATTATTTAAAAACAAAGTTGGCTTATCAAAATATAGAGAGCGCAATATATAGATTTATGTATCAAAATATATTTTGTATACACGGTTTTTAAAGATGTACGTTATAAATTTGCAAAATATTTCATCAAATGTTATCATAAAGGTAGAAAATACATGTTTCAACGATAATAAATGTAATGTAAATTGATAATAGAGTTTAATTATTTTTAATTCTCTTGTTGTTCTTTATTCCTGTCATTTCGGAAATAATAATGTACTATCGTTTTTTTGGAATACTATGCTTAATAGCATTTGCTCAATTTACATATGTTTTCACGTTATCGAAACTGCTGCAGTTTCATAACTTACCTTTGAATGAAGCGCCATAACCTATAATATTGCGATGTTGCCATGTTTATGAATTGTTAAAAAATCTCGTTTGGAAAAAAAAAAATGTTTATAGAATATTCGTTCATACTTCCTCAAAGTTTTATCAAAATCTGTTTGTCAATTCGTTGAAATTACAGATTCCCATAAGACTCCATGTTAAGTGTAGCGAAACAAAATTATCAATATCTTTTTCCAAAGTCAGCCAAAGATCACAAAAATTTAACTGAGTCATTTTTGAAAATGTTTCGACATATCTGCAAATTTTCGTAATTTTCTAGCTGTTAATTGATTTATCGAGGGTAGGTACTCCCTCAAGTCAAACAAACTATCAAAAAACCCAATCATCAATGTCTGATTAAAGTAATCATCACTCTTAATTATTATAATTATATATTTATCCCTCCAAGTACTTGTCCTCACTATAAAATTAGCAAATTGTTTCATACCGAAAATTTAATATGACAATAATAAAATAAATTTTTTTTTTATTGATTTTCCCACAATTTTCAATTTATTTTCATAACGTTCACGTACATAAATCGTTTGATGCATTTTTCCTATGATATGATGAATTTGAAGTTCTTCTCAACAATTAAAATATTGACAATATTCACAAAACACGTACCATGACGACGCTCGTCATAATTACGACGAAAACTCAATTGCGCAGTTCCTACTGTAGAAGGAGAGGAGTTCCTAGTGATTTCCATTGCGGTTACAAAGTGCACCATATATGTTGGATGTACACTCACGCTTGTGTGCGGTGTTCGTAATTAGCGTTATAGTTCTCATTCCAATCCATGACAAGCCACAGAGCTTTGCACATATTATATAATCGGTAATTGCGTAAACAGCACGAGAGGATACAATGAAAATTACCATGGTATATATGAGTTGATTGTCAAAGAAGTTAATTAACCAAAACATCATAAGAAAAATAATAGTATTATACAAACATACAGAAGTAATAAATAGTTTTCATTATGAGCTTTCATGATTTGTCAATGTAGTTTATATTGTAATATAATAAATATTAATTACATCATATAACTAAATTTATAGCGATTAATTGAACTTTTGTAAAGGGCACAAAAATCCGTGTCTTCTAGGTTGTTATTTTATTGCAGAAGACAAGATTGAAATTTTTATAAACGACTTTTCATGATTCTTTCATCTTAAACAGCATCTTCAAATGGTTCCTCATTAAGAGCCATTGCAATTTTTATATTATCCAATATTGTAGCGTGGTTTCCCTCAACTGTATGTACTTCAACTTTCTCACGTGTGATTTTACTGAGACCATAATCATGATCAATATTTTTCACAATAGCTGTTGATGGCTTCAATAATAAAATATTAGACTGAATAGGTGATAAATTCGAAACATCATAATTATCTAAAGCTACAAATCGATTGTACATAGATGTGAAAATATTTCTTTGATCCTCTCCAAACATTCTTAATAATTCAGATGGTACAAGTCCTATGAAATTATCCAATTTTTCTTGCCATGATGAGCATTGTTGTAATTTATTCAGAAGCTATAATGAATAGAATAAAAAACTTGGTATAATTATTAGATTAATGACTGAAATTTAATGAATTGGGAAATTATGATTATTCATAGCTGTAATTGAAGAAATTGAGAATACAGGTAAAGTTATATTATTCACCTCATCCTTCAAAACAGGTGCTAGCATATCCATGATGGCTGTTAGCAAGTGTGTTTGTAATTCTTCATTATTTGAAACCTGGAAAAATTGTTTCTTGATACTTTTCATGAGTTCCAGACTACCATCAATCAAAATTAATTTTCCTTTAAAACCTTTGGCCTCTAATTGTCTCACAAGCTCAATTGCCACTAATGATCCGAATGAATATCCAACAATAAGAAAATCCTTCCGACTCGTTTGTTTCATTATGTTCTAAACATTAAATATATTTGATTAATATAAATAAAACTAATTTATCTCTCATTACTCCAATGGAAATACAGAAAATATTTACAGGTAATAAATTGTTTGCCATATCTGGAATAGATAGATAATCCGTGTGTGCATTATTCAATTGTAATGATGTAGCTGGTGATTTTATTTGTTTAGCAAGATTAACAAATATTGTGCCACAACCTTCAATACCAGGAATCAAAAATATTTCATTTCTTCCAGCTTCCTCCTTAGTTTTGAGCTTCAAAGGAGCATCCGTTTTCATTGTTTCTTTTCCTAATAATCGAATGAGCATTTCTATTCCTACAATAATTTCTTCACCATCTTTTTTTACTTCATTCTCTTCATCTGACGAGGATTTACTCATTTCCAACAATTTCGCAAAGTTCAGATCTCTGATATCCTGCGCAGTAAGGAACAATTCGAATTCTCGTTCTAAAGTTTGTTTAATTTCTACGGCCATCATCGAATCCATACCAAGTTCAGTCAACGGTACTTGGTGACTAATTGATTTCAAATTTTTGATATTCATGATATTTTGGACTGTTTCGACGATATTAAGTGAACCCGAACCACCAATTTTTTTCTCAGCAACAATCATACTCGAGACGATTGGTGAATCTTGAGTGAGGAAACCATCCAGTTCTTGAAGGCATGACGAGATTTTTTGTTGTAAAGTACCACCAATCACAAGTTCTTGATTCTTATCCTGCATGTCAGCAACCAGACCAACATCTCCAATAGCTCCCCATTGAATAGCCAACGCAGGAAAACCTTCCGCGACACGTTTCTCACAAATTCTTTCCATTACTGAATTAGACATGCCATAATTTGTTTGACCAGCGTTTCCACGACCACAAGAAACAGATGAAAATACAACAAAGTGACGGAGTTGCGGACAAACTTTTCTAGAAAGTTCATCAAGAATTTTCGTACTCCAAGCTTTGGGTTCGAAAGATTCTGCGAATTGACTGGACGTTTGATTCTCCAACAATGCATCTTTGAGCACCACTGCAAGATTGAATATCCCATCGATTGGTGCCATATCTGTTGCTGCTTTCAAAATTTCTGCACAATCTTTTCGATCTGCGACATTTTTTCCAGAAACAATCTCGATACGTGCACCGTAGCTTCGCCACAATCCTACACGCATTCGTTGATACCCATTTTTGAAACCTGTTCGAGATGTTATAACCAGATTTCGAGCACCACGTAGGATCAACCAATCTATCAATTCTAAGCCGAATCCCCCAAAACCACCAAAGATAACATAACTACGGTCTGGTAAACAATAATACCGTGGTAAAGCTGGAATAGTTACTTCTTCGAGATTTTTTTCGTCCGAAATTTTGACAATAACTTTTCCCATATGTTTGCCGGCGCCCATATAACGAAATGCTTCCTCAATTTGATCTCTGGGAAATACAGTTCTAGTCAATGGCTTTATTGATCCATTGTCCAACCCTTTTTGAAACAGTGTGGTCAGATGAACCTTACGCTCTGGTGGCGCATCGAATAAATTGTCCAGTAATATACCATGAAAGCTTATTCCTTTGAGAAATAAAGACATGCCTAATTTACTATTATTCGCCATATCGAATTTACCAATCTCCAAAAATCTACCACCAACAGCTAGACAGCGAATCGATGCTTGAAGTTTCTCTTCAGCTAACGAATTTAAAACAATATCAACACCACGTCCATTTGTTTCCTTGAGAATAAGCTGTTCAAAACTTGAGTCACGTGAATTTCCAATGTGACTATCAGGAATTTGTGGAAATCTTTCTTTGATAAAACGGCGTTTTTCAGGTGTTCCAACTGTTGTGAAAACCTCACAACCATCATTGAGTGCTAGCTGGATAGCTGACTGGCCAACACCTCCCGAACCCGCATGAATG
Source organism: Microctonus brassicae (assembly GCA_918226075.1). NCBI lineage: Eukaryota > Metazoa > Arthropoda > Insecta > Hymenoptera > Braconidae > Microctonus > Microctonus brassicae. The sequence continues at coordinate 9,783,525 of OW445482.1, forward strand.
AGAACTTTATCATTTTTCTTCATCTTTCCACTGATGTATAAAGCGTAATAAGACGTAGCATAAACGCATGGTACTGTTGCAGCATCTTCAAGCGTCCAGTCTTTTGGAACATACCATGAAAGATCTGGATCAATTAATGCCTGATTCGCAAATGCTCGTGACGAAATGCCCATTATTTTCCGCCCAGTAGAATCAATGCCGCTGAATTCAAATCCTATGATACAATCTTGTTGCATCCTGGATTTAACAACAACTTCTGCTGCAAGTTTGCCGGTGGCTAACATTACATCGCGAAAATTGAGTGCTGAGTAAACGATTCGTGCAAGATTCGGATGATTGTAGCCAGGTTCAATGGGACCTTGGGACCATCGAATCGAACTTAAATCTCCTCGAATTAATTGATTTGCTTGGGCGTGAAAGAATAAACGCGGAACTTTTTCTGGAAGTGGGAAATGCCGATAAGATCCCCATTCGCCATTCGATCTCAAAACATTGAATGCAAGATTCAAATTCAGTTGACTAGCGTATAGAGTATCTGACAAGGAAAAAGTTGGAGCTTTCTCATCTTGGATCAAAACGCCTCGTATCATCTCTCCACCGAGTTCTCTTCGTAAACAGTTAACTAAACCCAAAGCGCCATTTTCAAATTCTTTTTCACCAACAACGAAAATTCGGGCACTTTTACCTGACCCTCGTTCAATTTCTAGTTTCAGTGTAGACTTCAACTCTTCAACCCACGCGAATGAATTGTTACTTACTTTCACAACTGTCGAATCTTTTGGTAATTCAATTTGCTTTCTTAATAGCAATAATTTTGACTTGCCAACGACTTTTTCAATAATGATATTCAAATTATGATTTTTAGCTGACACGAGCAAATTATTGACACTGCTAGACTCAAGAGTTAATACAAATCCATCATCTTTCAAAGCAACTAGTAATTGAGACATCAATTCATTTTTTTTTGTTTCCGTCAAAAGATTGTGACCACATAATAAAAGTGCATTTGCATTAGCTGGCAACCTTCTCGGTTCTATAAAATTGATATTTTCTGGTTTGTCATTACTTTCAAAAGCCTTTATATCGCTGAGTATGTTCACATCAGCTTGAAGAAGAGGAAGATTAGCTAGAGTTTCTGAGATGAATGGAGATAATAAGTTGTCGATTGAATTTACATTCTCTTCCACAATTTCCAGTGTTTTTATTTTTATTGACAAATGATTTTCCAGTGCCAAGTGAGTCGCTAAATGCACAGCTTCTTTCATCGACATCTTGGCGCAATCGCGATGAGCCACAAATTTGTAGGTTTCTAGGATCGGCTCGCTATCCATTTTCCTACGAGAAATCGCACTAGCCTTAAGTCCTCGTATTTCGACGCCTCCGGCGACTATCAAGTCATACATCTTCATGGTGTACACGGGATATTCTGAAAAGGGGAAAAAGCAACATAAAAATGACCGTTTCATTGAATCAAACTTTGTACAAATATTTATTTTTGGCAAACCGTTTTCCTCAGCTGTAGATTGAAGTTGATTATAATGCGCTTTAGTGTCTATAACAAGCTTTTGAATCCCAGTTGGTACAAAAAGTCCACGTGAATCCATTCCGACTATTTGTATTTGTAGCATATTGTCCATGAAAGCAACCCAATTATTCACCCATGCTATTTTACCTTTAGAACCGCTTATTGTACAACGTTTAACCCCTCTGAATAAACCATCGTAATGATAACCACGAAGCTTCAGCTCCTTATAAAAATCTTTGTTTGACACCACTTCTTCCTCGTCACTTTTGGGCAACGTCGGATTCACTTTTTCTGCCAAAGGATTGGATGTTGAATGGATATAACCTGTAACAACTGCTGCATCTCCTTCAGAAACTTCAAATCTACCCGTTCCCTTGTGAACCATTATTGACAGTGACAAAGACCCTTGTTGTGGAATTGTGGTTGCACGAAGAAATTTAACATCTCGGAAAACAACTGAAACGCCTTCATATAATTCACCTTCAATCATGGCGAGTGTTTCCCAAGCGAGTATAAGATATCCTGTGGCAGGCAGAAGATTTCTACCATCTATTACGTGACCTACCATGTATTCAAACACTTCATCAGCCACGGTCACCTCGACAGTTCTGACACATCTGTCGAGTTTATCTTGCTCTTGGAATTGGTAAATGAACCAGTCATAGGAATGATCCCATTTGATAAGTGGAGAAATCATAGGTGTCCCACGTGAAACGGGAAATTGAACTTTCGGATAGAGATTCGAAATCACTGGTTGCAGACCGACATTGTAGAGTTCACCTATGCTTTGTAAAAGTACTTCAACATTATTGTTATGACCATTTTGTATCAATGAAATATTTGCAATTCTAGGATCAAAAGATTTTTTTATCATAGATTGGAGAATGCCGTGTGGTGTCATTTCAATCATCACAGCATTATGAGGTATCATATTCGATATTTCTTCAAATAATACGGCACTCAAAAAATTATTCGTGTGATATTCAGCAGATGAAAAACGAGCTTCAACTTTTGTCCATTGTTCATGTGGCACTGACGTGCTTACCCATTTTGTGCTTCTCATTTTTGGTTTGGGAATTACTTCTTTGAGATATTTTGATAGTCTTTGTCCAGCGTCAACAATATAACGGCTATGATATGCAATATTTCCGCATGGAACTTCTTGAGCAAATATTTTGGTTGCTTGTAACTTAGCTACAAAAGTTTTTATTGATTCAGCCGGTCCACTGATTGTTGAACTGTCAGCGCTATTGTGACAGGCTACTTCGATATCCGGTGGACAAATATCTTTGATGTCTTTATATCCAAGTCCAATATTTGCCATAGCACCGCGAACAGCCTTAGCTTCTAGGGAAGCTAAACCTCTAAAGTAAGCAGCCAGTATCGTTTCTTCCGTCGTGAAGCAGCCATCAGCGTATGCACATCCTAATTCACCCAATGAATATCCAATTATGTTATCAGGAAAAATATTAATTGATTTAAGGAGGTCGACTAGACCAATTTGTACAGCAGCAATTCCCACAGTAGAATACAGAATATTATCAAATGTCGATTTTTTCGTATTCGTGAGAATGTCATAGATGTCTACGCCACGAGATTTCAAAACGTTTTGACATTTTTTGATAGCTTCGGCAAAAACTGGCAGAAGCAATAATTCATTACCCATACCCGGCCACTGAGACCCTAAACCAGAGAAAACAAACCATACTGGTCGTACCATTTCATCGTAATGATTAATGACTTGGACCAATTTTTCCGACGAAGTATTTTTTTTCAAAATCATATAACCTCTATACGGATGACCACAAATATTATCAGCGTGAACATCATGAAGCAATTTCACCAACTCAACATCCAGCGGTCGACTCCCAATCTGTCAATTAATCAGAAAGAAATGAATATAGTTTTCAATAAAAAATTTTGTGTGAAAGTCCACTAAAAATGTGTGTTAAAATTCTTAATATAAAATATTATTCATCCACACACTATCATTTAACACAATTTTTTAGTAAACTTTTGCACATAATTTTTTACTGTCTAATTATAAAATGTTCGTGGAATCAGAAAATGATACCTACATCACGAAAAATGTTTTCCACTGCTTCTTGAGTCCTACCAGATGTCATAACAAGTCTCGGCAAATCATCTTCAGGTGCACCGCCATTAATTTTTTTTTTTGGATTGGATTTTAAAAGAATATGCGCATTGGCACCTCCAAAACCAAACGAACTAATGGCTATGTGACCACCTGACCATGGCGTCGGCTCAGTAACTACTTGTATACGTCCATCCACTAATGCTTTAATTCCTTCTCGCGGATGTTTGTAATGAATATTTGGTGGTATAAGGCCCGTTTCATTAGCGATGACAACCTTCATGATAGAGCACATACCACTGGCTGCCTCAGCGTGTCCCAAATTTGATTTAACTGACCCAAGCTTCAAGGGTCCATTACGTCCAGTACAAAATACATTTTCGACAGCACTAAGCTCTTCCGGATCACCTACTTGAGTGCCAGTACCATGAGCTTCAACATACTCTAAACTACTGGGTGGGATTTTACATTCTTTGTAAAATTCTACTAGTAAAGACTTTTGCAAATCGCCAGACGGATACGTGATGCCTTGTGGTTTAAATCCATCGCAATTTGTTTTACCGTGTACGACTGTCGCATAAACGCGCTTGGCGTCTTTGAGTTTTTGCAAAAGTATGACGCTGATAGTTTCACTTCTAGCATAACCATTTGCATCGTTGTCAAAGCATTTGCAAGAACAGTCCGGAGACGTAACTCCTGCAAAATTAGCAGGAAATAAAAATTTCCGTTGGTGACGTTCACTTTCTATATTCTTGTATGGATGAATTTTTTCCTACCTAATCGAAAGAATGATAAAGATACGTAAGGGTGTAGACAGAGATTAATTCCACCAACAATCGCTGCATCACATTGGCCATTACGTAAGGCTCTGTAGGCATTTTCCATTGCATAAAGACTTGAGCTGCAAGCAGTATCTACTGCATAACTTGGGCCAACAAAATCGAAATGATATGATATTTTATTTGGCAACATGGCTCTACTGCATCCAGTTACTCCAAATCCGTTTGCCTTTATATAACCACAAATACCGAATGATTTACTTCATCAATATTGATGAAAAAAGTGCAAGAAAATTTGTTGATTTGTTATTACCTGAATCTTTTCATATATCCAAGTTTTTTCGGTTTCCGAAATGCATGAACCAATAAATACACCTGTTTTCGTTCCCCTCAGTTGTTGAGGATTGATGCCAGCGTCTATAATCGCCTCGTATGTATGTTCTAATAACATTCTGGACATTGGATCCATCGTATGGGCTTGTTTGAAGTTGATATCGAAAAAAGATGCGTCGAATTTTTGGATATTGTTCACTTTCCCAGTCCCTTCAGGAATGTCAGGATGTTCTATAATTAATCAGATACATAAGTTTTTTGGAGACTTCAATGCATAAAATATACACAAACGGCAACAAATTTTGTGTTAAAGTCCACTCGAAATTTGTGTCGAATATTTTTTACGCAAATTTTGTATCGGATTTTAACACAAGAAATTTTGTTGAAGCAATAAAATTTGTGTCGACAATTTTTTCAAATTCTAGGATGTGTTCAAGGTGATATTTTCGTAAAATTGAATCACGTGAATATTGTTCTGATTTGAGATCGTGTGAAAGTTGTGTTGAACAAATTGTTACATAAATTTTCCGTGGACTTTTACACAATAATGATTTTTGATGCACTGTATTGATAAATATTTGCTGAAACAAAATCTTCTCCAAGAAATGTAATGAAAGGAGCCCCAAGTTCACACAATTGATTCACAAAACAATCAAACACTTTGTATCATATCTTCATCATTCTGATGCGGAATAAGTTAAGAATTTGTTATTTTAATCACAGATAATTAGCTCAGTGATGTTTAGCAATATCATTCCTTTTTTGCGTTCAAATTTTGCAGATAAAAATTATAATTTTCGATTTGTTTGCGGAACAATTATTTGAAATTGGCAGCTGGTCCTTTGTTCTTTCTTCAAAAAGGTTCGTTTTTTTTAATTTTCTGCTTTTCATTTTTTATTATTTACGTATACTCCAACGCGGTTTCTGATTGGTGATTAAATTGAGTTTATTGAAGAGATTTTCCTGGAGATGTCGAACATTATCGGATTCAGGAAATCTCCCGGCAACTCCTGAGATGACGATATCTTCATTTGCGTCTATGAATTCTTGAGTACAAGGATTGAAACTTGTTCGGACTTCGTTCGATTTATCTTTCATGATTGACTAAATTGAAAATAGAGAAAAAATTATTCACTTTTAATGTCTTAATTAATGATTTAGAAGAAAAAATTACAATAAATGGTGTTCCAAATTTATGTATTTTAATATGTAGTGAAGTTAATGTTAAAATACCAAATGTCTGGTGTTTATAGATGTCCAAATGCGACCAGCGACTGAACAATAATGAGAACTAGAATTTGTTTACGTCTTTATATAATGAGGAAAACACTTTCCGGTGTCGATCGCGGGGTCGACTCAGAACAATCAGAATTTTCACTGAGGTTATGAAGAATTTTGAAATTGAAATTAAACATTGAAATGACCTTTATTTATTTTTTTTTCATTTTTTTTCCAAATTTTGCATCGTAAAACAGACATTTCTGTTCGTGTGCTTGATCAGTTCTGGTATTAAATTCATTTTCACAATTTTCGTCCGAGAAAATTTCAGTTAAAAATATTAGTGAAAATGAAAAAATTTTTTCTGAGTTGAAACGAGTTCAATTTTTTCAAATTAGTGCTTTTTACGAAAAATTATGAATATTGTTGGATTGAATATTATAAACAATACGTTCAGTCGTCCATTTTTACTTTAACACAGTGTTTTTTTGTTGTGATCGAGTATTAGTGCTAGTGTTTTTTTTTTTTAGACTAATAGTATTAATTCTTAATTAATTTCTAGCATCAATTTTATTTATGTCACAAAAGTATCAGAATTGTACAATTGCGACACAAATTAGTTTCTTCTTCTCTGTGTGTACACATTTAAAAATCTTTTGAAGAAGTTCACTCAAAATTTGACAAACAACAATTTTGTATTAGCCCAAATTCGTGTCTGAAAATTCGATACAAAATTTGCGTTAAAAACAGTCAACAAGAACACAAATATTCAGTAGACTTTTACATAAAATTTTTCATTGTGTACATAAATTTGAATGAAAATGATCGACCACAACAAAATAATTAATCGAAGACATCAAACATTATAAATAAAATTTAGAAATTTTATTTTATTGTTTTAATAAAATATTAAAAATTTTCTAGTCACAAAATTTTTGTATTTTCATTCACTCCATACTAAAATTAATCATTAGTTGAGTAATTTATTCAACAAATAATTTATAACGAAACAATTTTTTCCAAGTATTGTTAATATCTCAATGCTTCAAATACGAACAAAAATTTTTTACAAAATTTTGAAATTACTCATGTATCACCGGAAATATTAATGATTATTTAATTTTAACTTCCACATAAATTTGAGTCAAGGGTCATCTGACGCGTTCGAATAATGCATTGAATTTTCATCCATAAGTAGAATTTTCCTACTAGTTCAATGTGTCACGATGTTGCATTTCATTTAAATAAAGTGTCCGATATTATGACAACACTCATGAATTAATAACACAGTAAATTTCATCAACAATTATTCATTCATTAAGTAAAATTCAACTTATACCAATGCATATATAGCATTCACGATGAATTTATTCATTAATAAAAATTCGTTCAATTTCATGACATCGAGTGACATTGATTCAATACGTTTATACATTTTAAATAAATAATTGAAAGTTCTGTATGATTATCTACATTGCTTAAATTCTCCGGCAGACAATTACAATAATTAATTTACCGAAATATAATTCAGAAATATACTTAATCAAAGTTATATTTTTCTAAATAAGAAAAATAAAATTGTGTTTTTTCAATTGTTTAATTCACTTTCAACTCTTTTACATATTTATGAATGTCATTTTTCATATGAAGATAAAGAAAACTATCAATTGTTTTTAAAAATATTCATTCTATCATTAATTCATTAAGAACATCATCATAAAATTGATTCGTATGAATTATTGTTTATTTATTAATTTACAACTACGTCATGCAACTGATGACACAAAGCTGAAGGCTACGAATGAATATACATGAATATTTCCGGTGTTATATATTTAATAATTCAATAAAATTTCTGTATCAAAATTTTAAACTATGGAAAATAAAATAATATTAAAAAGAAATTAATTTATTATGAATGATTATTAAGTAAATTCATCAGCTGATGATTTATTTATGCTTCAAGCAAATAAAATACATATGAATATAGCGATTCAAAATGAAAAACACTTTTATTTGCATAATTAAATATAATATATTGAATAAATTAAAGAATTTGCAAAGAATTTTTAATTGCCTTGAAAATTAAAATTTCCGATTAGCTGAAATTTATTATTATATTTTGATTTTTGGATTATTCATTAAAATTATTTAAAGGAATTACTGAGCTAATAAAGAATTGTTGAACAAATAGAATAAATAATAATAGTTAATTAATTAATATTCATCATTGAAAATAAATATTGAAATTAATATTCATAAATTTCTTTAAATTAATTTTTCCTTCTCAGTAAATTTTGTTTCGAATGCTTAAATCACTTGTTATCGAAATTATTTAACTCGATTTTAATTATTTATATTTTTTGCTGTATGACATACAACAGAATGTGAATTTAGAACACGAGAAAAAAAAAAAGGTTTTTTTTATATCTAAAATGAATCAATGAAAAAATTTTTTAATTATTAAAATTTATGATTCATTTCATGCATATATTAATATAAACAATCGTTGATTAGCTAGAATAGGTGGAAAATATACATCATATGCAACAAAATGCTAATACACTAGACATATTGATTATAGGTCGATTTGAAATGTAATTTATAATTTGAAAAATTCTGCGTAATTTTGATAAGAATTATAATGAGACACCGGAAACAGTTTTTTATTATAAATAGGCATGAACAATTGCAATTTTTCATCATTCTTATTCTGCTGATAGCATTGAACGTCTCTATACTGCAAAAAAAAAAAAATGGTAACTACATATTAATTTTTTTTTTCTATGAATAAAAAGTATTTCGTTTGATTTAGTGGAAAAAAAATTGAAGATAAAGTTAAATAATTATTCAATATTCATAATTTATGGCTTTTAATTTGAGGATATTATTATTATTTACTATTCTGATAAATTTTAGAATTACACCAAATAATTAGTGAGTTAAAAAATATAATGAAATAAAATTCAGGTAAGAAATAAAATATTTGAAAAACTCTGTGTTTTTATATTTAAATATTTCATGTAAAATTTAAATATTTTACGTTCATTTACGTCAATAATTTTGAGTAAAACACAAAAGTTTCATGACATTTTAATCCGTAGAAAAGAAAATATTGAACGAAAATATTTGAACCGAATAATTTCAACGTTTATAAAAAATAAAAGAAACAAAAATGAGAAGAATATGATTTCATACAACAAGAAAGTTTTTTTTTTTCATCGATGCATGAGCTACTTTAGTTCTCATTTTAAAAGGCACAGTTGAATATTCAATGAAAATACTAAACTGCTTATTTAATTTCGAAATATAAATTAAATAAGTAAACATAAATTACTACATTCAAATACCGATTATTTAGATCAATTCTTTGAACATTAAATCGTATAAAATATCATGAATTAATCCTATCAATTTTTATTTTATAAAATTTTTTATGAAATACAAATAAAAAAAAATGATTATCAATCCTACGCTTTACATAAATTAATATCATCTATATCATCAAACAAAAATAATCATAAAAATGCTTAACAATTATCCAAACATAATAACATGAAACAAAAATAATTAATGAATACAAAAATATCAATAAAAATTAAATTTTTATACTTGTGCAATTAAAACCACATTAAAATATTTGATATATTTTTTTTCTTAATATTTTGATAATAAATATCCTTCTTAATTTATTTATACATCAAATTACCAATTTATTTTGTGATCTATTAAGGATGTTCATTTGCTACGCTCGAGTCAAATGAGTACTAACTTTTTATAAAATTTATTCGATGCTTGAAACAATTTGTAAAATATACCAATAATTTTACTATGATTTGTAATTATTTTTTATGTGTGCCAATTAATTTTAAGGTATTTATTTAAAAAAATCAGTAAATCCACATTAACAATTGATTTGACGCCATTTGAATGGCTAAATATATTTGGCAACAGTGCCTATGTTATGTTTTGACACTTTCAATGTGTATGTGCATACGTGTATATTTCATTACTGCGCGCTGTTGCCAGTTTTCAAGATGGCTACATATTTACCAAAACAGTTTTAATTATCTTCATTAAAATAATTAATATTTAATTCAAACATTCGTCAACACCTGTTTTTTTGTGGAGTTATATAAACTACATATTTCAAAGAATATTTTTAAACATTATTTATCATTGTATCTTTTCGACACAAATTTATTTATAGAGATATATTTTAATCATCGGAAATAATTTCACTTAATAGCAACGATAAATTCCGATTGCTATGAATAATAAATAATTAAATAAGAAATTATAATATTAAGGAATATTTTGTTGGGATTTATTTATTTACTAGTCATACAGTAACAAATGTTATTGAGTGTAATAGAAAATTTAATTTTGTATACAAAGTTTCATCACAAATAGCATGAGTATATGTATATAATATGGATAGATATTATATGTTTGAACATTTGCATCCGACATAACCTTCCAATACAGTTTGTATTCGTTTATATTCCAATCGTCCGTTCGTAAACTATAAGTGTAAACTTCTGTTTTCAATATTGTTGATAGAAACTGTTAACGATAGAAGTTTATCTGGCAATGAAATGAGCCCGTATTAACTATCTAACTATCATATAACATACATGAATGAAATGAATATAATGAACCATATTGGATGTACGAAGTCGAAGAATTTATGTTAAAGTCTACTGAAAAATTGTATTGAAATTTTTTTACACAATTTTTACTTTGAATGATGTCAAATCAAGCCAATATTTTTGATTTACGAGAAATTTATATCTAAATTGATGAAGGTGGAAAGGGATTGATATAAATAAATCATATAATTTGAACAAACTGATTGGTTGAGTTGATTTATAATTTTAAAAATTGAATTAATAAAAAATGGTTTTAGAAGTGATAAATCGACGAAATAAATTTTTTTTTACATGTATAAAATATTGTGAATTGTTGTACTTTTTTGTGTATTCGTTATTTTCATAAAATGAAATAAGATGTTTTTGTTTCATAAGAAAATTAAGACCATTTCTGAAATGTTAATATTTCTTTTTCTTTTTTTGGTGTTGAAAATTATTTTGATATTCATACATTTTTTGATTTTCATATTCAACAAAATTATTTTCCTGCTTTTACGAGAATTTTTGTCTTGAAATTCGATACAAAAACTGCTTTATGATAAGTCGACAAAAAAATTTCAAATCAACTTTTAGACAAAAATTTTTAACATTTTTTTTTTGATCTTGAAAATCTCACGAAATTAAAAAAACTCTCTCAAATTCCTCCAACATCAAATTCAATAATGACCCTGAAAACAAATGACCCTTGTGACGACCTAGGTCGCACACGTACAGTAAAATCCCCATGGCTAGTTGGCGTCCGTGAAATAATGCACGGGTGCCGGCGACGCTACTGGCAACATATCTATTTATTTTATTCAATTTATTGACGGAAAAAAAAAACTAAACGTACCGGGATCGAACCCGGGCCCGTGAGAATCCGAACAAACGACCGACCGGGTGGGGGAACTGGCGAGTTCCATCACTCTACCGGGACCGTGTATCTCCCACCGTGCGCCGCGAAGCCAGTGGGGGATGCGCGGTCCACTATTGCGCAACGTACGCCGCGAAGTGGGAGAAGTCCGCCGGGGCTATATAAAGCAGTGCGCGAGCAACCAGGAGTGGAGACGTCCGGAGCCAGTCTTGCCAGATGTGAGCACTTTGCGGGATTTTCTGCCGAAAGTGGGGGGGAACTCACACAAGCGTGCGCGCTCGGCTGTTTGGCAACGATAGAGCGACAGACATACTATTCTTGTCTCTCTCTCTTCCGAATGCACACGCTACTGAGCGTGAAATGATTTCAGGCCCTAATATAAAGTAAGCTTGAGTAAATGAAGAATTTATTTTTAATTTTTTTTTTTCATTAAATATTATAAATAAGTCATACTATAATAATATTTAACAAATATTAAAGTAGTGATAAAATAATATCCCAGCTCAATAATAATACGAAAACAAGTATGCGCGATGCTTGAATATTACATTTGAAAAGTTGAAGTCATCGCTTCAATGGCGCAGTGGTAACTTGCTTGTAATTGTGTCACAAGTATGCGAGTTCAAGTCTCGGATTTACCTTTTTTTTTTCTCATTTCAATATGTCTTAATATTAAATGATTTCAAGCCCTAATACTGAGTAAGCAAAGAGTAAATGGAAAAAAAATTTATTTTAATAAAATTTTTTTCATTAAATTTTATAAATAAGCTACACTATAATAATATTTAACAAGTATCAAAACAGCTCGTTCATGAAATTTGTTAAAAAGAAAAAAAATTTTTTCCTCTCCAATGATTCATTTTACATTGGGTCCTGAAATCACATTTAACGTTCAGAAGTAATTATGAGTAAGCAATTTATCTATTTTTTTGAGGTTGTTCTCCGTTACTCATCGTCCGCATTCGGAAAAAAAGTCGCTCTATCACAACTGTATAATAAACTAGTATTCTGCTGAAACGAAAAAAATTAAAAAATGAGTGTGTCAAGCTTACACACGACGGAAGTGAAACTTATAGTATTCCTCTCTCTCTTTTCATTTCATTCTCTCTTTTTTTCTCTCTGAGGTTAGTTTGAAGATTATATGTTAAATAATTCAACGACGAAGCATAGATTTTTTCTTTCTAATATTTTGTTACACATGAATGAATTTCGATTTATGTACAGTTCCAAAAATTTTCAATTTATTTAGAATTATCCAATACTGTTTACAATTATTCAATTTATTTACAATTATTCAATATCACATAAACAACAATATTATAATTAAAATTTACAATTATAATTTAGCAATCATGTGACGTTTTCATTGTCAATTTCACGAATATTATTTCCTAATGTCGTGATAATTGGGTGATGGTAACTAAAGTGCGAGATATATACATTAGCACTCAAATTCTTAATGAATCGTGCAAAAACTGCATCGATTATTGTCCCGTGTCTAGTCGTACTAATGATCCTATCATTAACAATATCCAAATTAAGGGTGTTTTTGAAAAATCGTGGTATGTCAACTTACAATTTCGGATGCATTTGGTTTTTTTTGCAAATTTATATTTTGCTGCTGTCTTATTGAATTTTGGGGAATATTGTGCTGTATTGACAGGGAATCTTGGTAATGAATTTGTGCTGCATGTTGGACGTATTCTGGGCCATCATTCGGACACGATAAATTGGAAATACACGTAGAAGACGGAATGATTTTACGTTTTTTTGATGGAATTGGAGCAGGTGTTATAGCTTCAGCTGCAGCAGATCGCAGAAGTTTTTGACGCTCTCTGTATGCTTTACTACGTAGATTAGCAGTTTTAGCAGGAGGTTTGGGAGGCATTGATTCATTTTTCCGCTGTCTATACCGTCTGCTGTCCTCTGACCACTTTCCCCTTCGACGCTTGTTTGCATACGCTTCGGTTGTAGGAACGACATCCCTACATCATATTTCACTGTTAGTATAATCTCGCCAATATGTTAAACAATCCTATTATCCTATTACAGCAACAATACTATTTTGTGAGATATTTATCAACTCTTTTTGGTTATATTTACCTCATGTTCATGTCATCACTGTCTGAATCAGACTCTCCTCTTCTTTGGTGAGTTTCAGGGGATATTTCATCTTGTGCCACGGATGTGTTTATCACGTCTATTTCGTCACTACTCATTTTTGACACTAAAATTCTATTCGAAATCGAATAAACCACAATCAATTATGTATTTCACTCGTTGTATTACACTCACGGCACAGTATACTAACCAAGCAGCTGATGCTTGGTGTGGCGTCGTTGGCTACGGTCTAAGAGAGAGAAAAAGAGAGAAGAGAGAGAGAGAGGACGTTCGTCAGTGGCGAACGGCAGTGATGTGATGGGAGCATCCGTGGCGCCTGCGCACTAGCAATATTTCCCTTTCCACGCGGAAAATACAGAGGCTACGGCTATACACTTACTAGAGTGTGAGAAAAATATTGCTAGTGCGCAGGCGCCACGGATGCTCCCACCACATCAGATCGCTATGACGTTTTTTCGTGACGGTCTTGAGACTTGAGTCGGTTTTACTCCGGTCATCGGAAATCCATGACGCGGGTTAAGAAGTTTCACTTCAAAAAATAAATAGAAAAATAGGAATTGAACGCTCTAACGCATACGTGAGTTACATAAAAGTGTCAAATGTCATTTTTGGTTTATATATTGCTAACGCCAAAATATCGTAAAAATAATTTAAAAAATAAAATTTAGAAATAAATGTACGCCCGCTTTGAGTAGTCACCCGTTTCCGAATTGTGACATCTACATTGTAAAAAATCAGCGAGGAAATGTATGTCAATAGCAAAAAAAAAAAAAAAAAAAACTGGCACTCGATATCATCAATTTTAAAGCTCACAATGGAATTAAATAAACAGCAGTGAAAATGCATTGATCTAACTGTCCACATTTGTTTACCATTTCCGTATTGCCTGATCATTTCATATAGAAGTTTAAGTGCTCGAATGTTCTAAGAACTGCCATGACCTAAAACTTTTTATAGAGTTGAGAAAATGCCCGATGAAAGAAGTAGCGTCAAACTTAAATTTCTACTTCGTCTTTAAAACCAATTAAGCCAATATAAACTTTAGAAATTGCGCGTTCATTTAATTTCTTTTGCTTTTATCTTTTGCATTTATTCATTTTTTTATCTCGTCTCTTAACCAGTTTTATATCACATTCATTATAATACACAGTACATAACATGTGAATGGATATAAAATTCATATTAAAAATATCAATCGAATTTTATTCATATATAAAAAATGAAACTCTTAAAATTCAAATGTAACTGCATTAAAAGATAATCCTCAAATGTAATCACATGATCAAACAAAAAATCTCAAGTATGACACAAAAATTGAGGGAGTACCCTCGGTACCCGGTAGGTCATATAGAATTTTAGTCGTCGGCTTGAGTAACGTAGTATATAATTTGACAACACCGCATTAGAATAGTCAGCACGCAGTGTCTGTATATATTCGTCGAACTCGTATTAATTTATAAAAATGATCAGCGAAAAAAGATATTATTAGAAGGGAAAAAATAATATTATTAGGCAAAGATGAAAATGGAAGAATACCAGTGACCAAAAATGCTAACTGCTTACAAAAGATAGCTCATTATTTAAAAACAAAGTTGGCTTATCAAAATATAGAGAGCGCAATATATAGATTTATGTATCAAAATATATTTTGTATACACGGTTTTTAAAGATGTACGTTATAAATTTGCAAAATATTTCATCAAATGTTATCATAAAGGTAGAAAATACATGTTTCAACGATAATAAATGTAATGTAAATTGATAATAGAGTTTAATTATTTTTAATTCTCTTGTTGTTCTTTATTCCTGTCATTTCGGAAATAATAATGTACTATCGTTTTTTTGGAATACTATGCTTAATAGCATTTGCTCAATTTACATATGTTTTCACGTTATCGAAACTGCTGCAGTTTCATAACTTACCTTTGAATGAAGCGCCATAACCTATAATATTGCGATGTTGCCATGTTTATGAATTGTTAAAAAATCTCGGCTTTTCTTTAGTTATTTCTATTAACATAAGCAAGCTTCATACGTTTTAGAAAAAGAATAATGTTTATAGAATATTAGTTTATATTTCCCCAAAGTTTTATCAAAATCGGTTTGTCAATTCGTTGAAATTACAGATTCCCATAAGACTCCATGTTAAGTGTAGCGAAATAGAATTATCAATATCTTTTTTCAAAGTCAGCCAAAGATCACAAAAATTTAACTGAGTCATTTTTGAAAATATTTCGACATATCTGCAAATTTTCGTAATTTTCTAGCTGTTAATTGATTTATCGAGGGTAGGTACTCCCTTGAGTTAAACAAACCATCAAGAAACCCAATCATCAATGTCTGATTAAAATAATCATCACTTATAATTACTATAATTATATATTCATCCCTCCAAGTACTTGTCCTCACTATAAAATTAGCAAATTGTTTCATACCGAAAATTTAATATGACAATAATGAAATAAAAATTTTTTTATTGATTTTCCCACAATTTTCAATTTATTTTCATAACGTTCACGTACATAAATCGTTTGATGTATTCTTCCTATGATATGATGAATTTGAAGTTCTTCTCAACAATTAAAATATTGACAATATACATAAAACACGTACCATGACGACGCTCGTCATAATTACGACGAAAACTGAATTGCGCAATTCCTACTTTAGAAGGAGAGGAGTTCCTAGTGATTTCCATTGCGGTTACAATGTGCACCATATATCTTGGATGTACACTCACGCTTGTGTGCGGTGTTTGTAATTAGCGTTATAGTTCTTATTCCAATCCTTGACGAGCCACAGAGCTTTGCACATATTATATAATCGATAATTTCGTAAACAGCACGAGAGGACGCAATGAAAATTAACATGGTATATATGAGTTGATTGTCAAAGAAGTTAATTAACCAAAACATCATAAGAAAAATAATAGTATTATACAAACATAAAGAAGTAATAAATAGTTTTCATTATGAGCTTCCATGATTTTTCAATGTAGTTTATATTGTAATATAGTGAATATTAATTACGTCATATAAATAAATTTATTGCAATTAATTGAACTTTTGTGAAGGGCACAAAAATCCGTATCTTCTAGGTTGTTATTTTATTGCAGAAGACAAGATTGAAATTGTTATAAACGACTTTCCATGATTCTTCCATCTTAAACAGCATCTTCAAAGTGTTCCTCATTGAGAGCCATTGCAGTTTTCATATTATCCAATATTGTAGCGTGGTTTCCCTCAACTGTATGTACTTCAACTTTCCCACGTGTGATTTTACTGAGACCATAATCATGATCAATATTTTTCACAATAGCTGTCGATGGCTTCAATAATAAAATAGGAGACTGAATAGGTGATAAATTCGAAACATCATAATTATCTAAAGCTACAAGTCGATTGTACATAGATGTGAAAATATTTCTTTGATCCTCTCCGAACATTCTTAATAATTCAGATGGTACAAGTCCTATGAAATTATCCAATTTTTCTTGCCATGATGAGCATTGTTGTAATTTATTCAGGAGCTATAATAAATAGAATGAAAAACTTTGTATAATTATTGGATTCATGACTGAAATTTAATGAATCGGGAAATTAAGATCATTCATAGCTGTAAATGAAGAAATTGAGAATACAGGTAAAGTTATATTATTTACCTCATCCTTCAAAACAGGTGCTATCATATCCATGATGAGTGTTAGAAAGTGTATTTGTAATTCTTCATTATTTGAAACCGGGAAAAGTTGTTTCTTGATACGTTTCATGAGTTCCAGACTACCATCAATCAAAATTAATTTTCCTTTAAAACCTTTGGCCTCTAATTGTCTCACAAGCTCAATTGCCACTAATGATCCGAATGAATATCCAACAATAAGAAAATTCTTCTGACTCGTCTGTTTCATTATGTTCTAAACAATAAATATATTTGATGAATATGAATAAAACTATTTTATCTTTCATTATTCCAATGGAAATACATAAAATATTTACAGGTAATAGATTGTTTGCCATATCTGGAATAGACAGATAATCCGTATTTGCATTATTCAATTGTAATGATGTAGCTAATGATTTTATTTCTTTAGCAAGATTATCAAATATTGAGCCACAACCTTCAATACCAGGAATCAAAAACATTTCACTTCTTCCAGCTTCCTCTTTAGTTTTGAGTTTCAAAGGAGCATCCGTTTTCATTGTTTCTTTTCCTAATAATCGAATGAGCATTTCCATTACTGCAATAATTTCTTTACCATCTTTTTTTACTTTATTCTCTTCATCTGACGAGGATTTACTCATTTCCAACAAATTCGCAAAGTTCAGATCTCTGATATCCTGCGCCGTAAGGAACAGTTCGAATTCTCGTTCTAAAGTTTGTTTAATTTCTACGCCCATCATCGAATCCATACCAAGTTCAGTCAACGGTACTTGGTGACTAATTGATTTCAAATTTTTGATATTCATGATATTTTGGACTGTTCCGACAATATTAAGTGAACCCGAACCAATAATTTTTTTCTTAGCAACAATCATACTCGAGACGATTGGTGAATCTTGAGTGAGGAAACCATCCAGTTCTTGAAGGCATGACGAGATTTTTTGTTGTAAAGTACCACCAATCACGAGTTCTTGATTCTTATCCTGCATGTCAGCAACCAGACCAACATCTCCAATAGCTCCCCATTGAATAGCCAAAGCAGGAAAACCTTCCGCGACACGTTTCTCACAAATTCTTTCCATTACTGAATTAGACATACCATAATTCGTTTGACCAGCGTTTCCACGACCGCAAGAAACAGATGAAAATACAACAAAGTGACGGAGTTGCGGACAAACTTTTCTAGAAAGTTCATCAAGAATTTTCGTACTCCAAGCTTTGGGTACGAAAGATTCTGCGAATTGACTAGACGTTTGATTCTCCAACAATGCATCCTTGAGCACCACTGCAAGATTGAATATCCCATCGATTGGTGCCATATCTGTTGCTGCTTTCAAAATTTCTGCACAATCTTTTCGATCTGCGACATTTTTTCCAGACACAATCTCGATACGTGCACCGTAGCTTCGCCACAATCCTACACGCATTCGTTGATACCCATTTTTGAAACCTGTTCGAGATGTTATAACCAGATTTCGAGCACCACGTAGGATCAACCAATCTATCAATTCTAAGCCGAATCCCCCAAAACCACCAAGGATAACATAACTACGGTCTGGTAAACAGTAATACCGTGGTAAAGCTGGAATAGTTACTTCTTCGAGATTTTTTTCGTCCAAAATTTTGACAATAACTTTTCCAATATGTTTGCCGGCGCCCATATAACGAAATGCTTCCTCAATTTGATCTTTGGGGAATACAGTTCTAGTCAATGGCTTTATCGATCCATTGTCCAATCCTTTCTGAAACAGTGTGGTCAGATGAAACTTACGCTCTGGTAGCGCATCGAATAAATTGTCCAGTAATATACCATGAAAGCTTATTCCTTTGCGAAATAAAGATATGCCTAATTTACTATCATTCACCATATCGAATTTACCAATCTCCAAAAATCTACCACCAACAGCGAGACAGCGAATCGATGCTTGAAGTTTTTCTTCGGCTAACGAATTTAAAACAATATCAACACCACGTCCATTTGTTTCCTTGAGAATGAGCTGTTCAAAACTTGAATCACGTGAATTTCCAATGTGACCATCAGGAATTTGTGGAAATCTTTCTTTGATAAAACGGCGTTTTTCAGGTGTTCCAACTGTTGTGAAAACCTCACAATCATCATTGAGTGCTAGCTGAATAGCTGACTGGCCAACACCTCCCGAACCGACATGAATGAGAACTTTATCATTTTTCTTCATCTTTCCACTTATGTATAAAGCGTAATAAGACGTAGCATAAACGCATGGTACTGTTGCAGCATCTTCAAGCGTCCAGTCTTTTGGAACATACCATGAAAGATCTGGATCAATTAATGCCTGATTCGCAAATGCTCGTAGCGAAATGCCCATTATTTTTCGCCCAGTAGAATCAATGCCGCTGAATTCAAATCCTGTGATACAATCTTGTTGCATTCTGGATTTTACAACATCTGCTGCAAGTTTGCCGGTGGCTAACATTACATCGCGAAAATTGAGTGCTGAATAAACGATTCGCGCAAGATTCGGATGATTGTAGCCAGGTTCAATGGGACCTTGGGACCATCGAAACGAACTTAAATCTCCTCGAATTAATTGATTTGCTTGGGCGTGAAAGAATAAACGCGGAACTTTTTCTGGCAGTGGGAAATGCCGATAAGATCCCCATTCGCCATTCGATCTCAAAACATTGAATGCAAGATTCAAACTCAGTTGACTAGCGTATAGAGTATCTGACAAGGAAAAAGTTGGAGCTTTCTCATCTTGGATCAAAACGCCTCGTATCATCTCTCCACCGAGTTCTCTTCGTAAACAGTTAACTAAACCCAAAGCGCCATTTTCAAATTCTTTTTCACCAACAACGAAAATTCGGGAACTTTTACCTGACCCACGTTCAATTTCTAGTTTCAGTGTAGACTTCAACTCTTCAACCCACGCGAATGAATTGTTACTTACTTTCACAACTGTCGAATCTTTTGGTAATTCAATTTGCTTTCTTAATAGCAATAATTTTGACTTGCCAACGACTTTTTCAATAATGATATTCAAATTATGATTTTTAGCTGACACGAGCAAATCATTGACACTGCTAGACTCAAGAGTTAATACAAATCCATCATCTTTCAAAGCAACTAGTAATTGAGACATCAATTCACTTTTTTTTGTTTCCGTCAAAAGATTGTGACCACATAATAAAAGTGCATTTGCATTAGCTGGCAACCTTCTCGGTTCTATAAAATTGATATTTTCTGGTATGTCATTACTTTCAAAAGCCTTCATATCGCTGAGTATGTTTACATCAGCTTGAAGAAGGGGAAGATTAGCTAGAGTTTCCAAGATGAATGGAGATAATAAGTTGGAAATTGAATTTTCATTCTCTTTCACAATTTCCAGTGTTTTTATTTTCATTGACAACTGATTTTCCAGTGCCAAGTGAGTCGCTAAATGCACAGCTTCTTTCATCGACATCTTGGCACAATCGCGATGAGCCACAAATTTGTAGGTTTCTAGGATTGGCTCGCTATCCATTTTCCTACGAGAAATCGCACTAGCCTTAAGTCCTCGTATTTCGACGCCTCCGGCGACTATCAAGTCATACATCTTCATGGTGTACACGGGATATTCTGAGAAGGGGAAAAAGCAACATAAAAATGACCGTTTCATTGAATCAAACTTTGTACAAATATTTATTTTTGGCAAACCTTTTTCCTCAGCTGTAGATTGAAGTTGATTATAATGCGCTTTAGTGTCTATAACAAGCTTTTGAATCCCAGTTGGTACAAAAAGTCCACGTGAATCCATTCCGACTATTTGTATTTGTAGCATATTGTCCATGAAAGCAACCCAATTATTCACCCATGCTATTTTACCTTTAGAACCGCTTATTGTACAACGTTTAACCCCTCTGAATAAACCATCGTAATGATAACCACGAAGCTTCAGCTCCTTATAAAAATCTTTGTTTGACACCACTTCTTCCTCGTCACTTTTGGGCAACGTCGGATTCACTTTTTCTGCCAAAGGATTGGATGTTGAATGGATATAACCTGTAACAACTGCTGCATCTCCTTCAGAAACTTCAAATCTACCCGTTCCCTTGTGAACCATTATTGACAGTGACAAAGACCCTTGTTGTGGAATTGTGGTTGCACGAAGAAATTTAACATCTCGGAAAACAACTGAAACGCCTTCATATAATTCACCTTCGATCATGGCGAGTGTTTCCCAAGCGAGTATAAGATATCCTGTGGCAGGCAGAAGATTTCTACCATCTATTACGTGACCTACCATGTATTCAAACACTTCATCAGCCACGGTCACCTCGACAGTTCTGACACATCTGTCGAGTTTATCTTGCTCTTGGAATTGGTAAAAGAACCAGTCATAGGAATGATCCCATTTGATGAGTGGAGAAATCATAGGTGTCCCACGTGAAACGGGAAATTGAACTTTCGGATAGAGATTCGAAATCACTGGTTGCAAACCGACATTGTAGAGTTCACCTATGCTTTGTAAAAATGCTTCAACATTATTGTTATGACCATGTTGTATCAATGAAATATTTGCAATTCTAGGATCAAAAGATTTTTTCATCATAGATTGGAGAATGCCGTGTGGTGTCATTTCAATCATCACAGCATTATGAGGTATCATATTCGATATTTCTTCAAATAATACGGCACTCAAAAAATTATTTGTGTGATATTCAGCAGATGAAAAACGGGCTTCAACTTTTGTCCATTGATCATGTGGCACTGACGTGCTTACCCATTTTGTGCTTCTCATTTTTGGTTTGGGAATTACTTCTTTGAGATATTTTGATAGTCTTTGTCCAGCGTCAACAATATAACGGCTATGATATGCAATATTTCCGCATGGAACTTCTTGAGCAAATATTTTATTTGCTTGTAACTTAGCTACAAAAGTTTTTATTGATTCAGCCGGTCCACTGATTGTTGAACTGTCAGCGCTATTGTGACAGGCTACTTCGATATCCGGTGGACAAATATCTTTGATGTCTTTATATCCAAGTCCAATATTTGCCATAGCACCGCGAACAGCCTTAGCTTCTAGGGAAGCTAAACCTCTAAAGTAAGCAGCCAGTATCGTTTCTTCCGTCGTGAAGCAGCCATCAGCGTATGCACATCCTAATTCACCCAATGAATATCCAATTATGTTATCAGGAAAAATATTAATTGATTTAAGGAGATCGACTAGACCAATTTGTACAGCAGCAATTCCCACAGTAGAATACAGAATATTATCAAATGTCGATTTTTTCGTATTCGTGAGAATGTCATAGATGTCTACGCCGCGAGATTTCAAAACGTTATCACATTTTTTGATAGCTTCGGCAAAAACTGACAGAAGCAATAATTCATTACCCATACCCGGCCACTGAGACCCTAAACCAGAGAAAACAAACCATACTGGTCGTACCATTTCATCGTAATGATTAATGACTTGGACCAATTTTTCCGACGAAGTATTTTTTTTCAAAATCATATAACCTCTATACGGATGACCACAAATATTATCAGCATGAACATCATGAAGCAATTTCACCAACTCAACATCCAGCGGTCGACTCCCAATCTGTCAATTAATCAGAAAGAAATGAATATAGTTTTCAATAAAAAATTTCGTGTGAAAGTCCACTAAAAATGTGTGTTAAAATTCTTAATATGAAATATAATTCATCCACACACTATCATTTAACACAAATTTTTAGTAAACTTTTACACATAATTTTTTACTGTCTAATTATAAAATCATCGTGGAATCAGAAAATGATACGTACATCACGGAAAATGTTTTCCACTGCTTCTTGAGTCCTACCAGATATCATAACAAGTCTCGGCAAATCATCTTCAGGTGCACCGCCATTAATTTTTTTTTTCGGATTGGATTTTAAAAGAATATGCGCATTGGCACCTCCAAAACCAAACGAACTAATGGCTATGTGACCACCTGACCATGGCGTCGGCTCAGTAACTACTTGTATACGTCCATCCACTAATGCTTTAATTCCTTCTCGCGGATGTTTGTAATGAATATTTGGTGGTATAAGGCCCGTTTCATTAGCGATGACAACCTTCATGATAGAGCACATACCACTGGCTGCCTCAGCGTGTCCCAAATTTGATTTAACTGACCCAAGCTTCAAGGGTCCATTACGTCCAGTACAAAATACATCTTCGACAGCACTAAGCTCTTCCGGATCGCCTACTTGAGTGCCAGTACCATGAGCTTCAACATACTCTAAACTACTGGGTGGGATTTTACATTCTTTGTAAAATTCTACTAGTAAAGACTTTTGCAAACCGCTAGATGGATACGTGATGCCTTGTGGTTTAAATCCATCGCAATTTGTTTTACCGTGTACGACTGTCGCATAAACGCGCTTGGCGTCTTTGAGTTTTTGCAAAAGTATTACGCTGATAGTTTCACTTCTAGCATAACCATTCGCATCGTTGTCAAAGCATTTGCAAGAACAGTCCGGAGACGTGACTCCTGCAAAATTAGCAGGAAATAAAAATTTCCGTTGGTGACGTTCACTTTCTATATTCTTGTATGGATGAATTTTTTCCTACCTAGTCGAAAGAATGATAAAGATACGTAAGGGTGTAGACAGAGATTAATTCCACCAACTATCGCTGCATCACATTGGCCATTACGTAAGGCTCTGTAGGCATTTTCCATTGCATAAAGACTTGAGCTGCAAGCAGTATCTACTGCATAACTTGGGCCAACAAAATCGAAATGATATGATATTTTATTTGGCAACATGGCTCTACTGCATCCAGTTACTCCAAATCCGTTTGCCTTCATATTACCACAAATACCGGATGATTTACTTCATCAATATTGATGAAAAAAGTTCAAGAAAATTTGTTGTTGGTTATTACCTGAATCTTTTCATATATCCAAGTTTTTTCGGTTTCCGAAATGCATGAACCAATAAATACACCTGTTTTCGTTCCCCTCAGTTGTTGAGGATTGATGCCAGCGTCTATGATTGCCTCGTATGTATGTTCTAGTAACATTCTGGACATTGGATCCATCGTATTGGCTTGTTTGAAGTCGATATCGAAAAAAGATGCATCGAATTTCTGGATATTGTTCACTTTGCCAGTCCCTTTAGGGATGTCAGGATGTTCTATAATAAATCAGATACATAAATTTTTTGGAGACTTCGATGCATAAAATATACACAAACGGCAACAAATTTTGTGTTAAAGTCCACTCGAAGTTTGTGTCGAATATTTTTTACGCAAATTTTGTATCGAATTTTGAGGGGGTATTCTGGTCTAGAAGCCTAAATTTCAAGCATTTTTCAAACTAGGATAAAAAAAAATGGACAACATTTAGAACATCCATTTTTTTATATGATATTTATTAACATTTTAAGAATATAAAAAAAAAAAATGTAGAAAAAAAAAATCAAAAATTCGTCGAATTAAAGGCCGGTGAAGTGGGGGCTACAAGAAAAACGGTGCAGCCTGGTTGACATGATTCCAACCCCTGTAGTGATCTGAAACAGAAAAATTTGAGAAATTTTCAATCAGTAAAGATGACGCTATCGCGTGGACCTCAGCCAAAAAAAAAAAATAATTCACAAAATGGCGTCGACATGAAAAAAAAAATTTTTTTACCCCCTTTTTTGACCTTTTCGAATTTTTTCATGTCGACGCCATTTTGTGAAATATTATTTTTTTTGTTTGACTGAGGTCCAAACGATAGCGACATCTTCACTGATTGAGAATTTTTCAAATTTTTCTGTTTCAGATCACTACAGGGGTTGGAATCATGTCAACCAGGCTGCACCGTTTTTCTTGTAGCCCCCACTTCACCGGCCTTTAATTCGACGAATTTTTGATTTTTTTTTCTACATTTTTTTTTTTATATTCTTAAAATATTAATAAATATCATATAAAAAAATGGATGTTCTAAATGTTGTCCTCTTTTTTTTATCCTAGTTTGAAAAATGCTTAAAATTTAGGCTTCTAGACCAGAATACCCCCTTAACACAAGAAATTTTGTTGAAGCAGAAAAATTTGTGTCAACAATTTTTTCAAATTCTAGGATGTGTTCAAGGTGATATTTTTGTGAAATTGAATCACGTGAATATTGTTCTAATTTGAGATTGTGTGAAAGTTGTGTTGAACAAATTGTTACATAAATTTTCCGTGGACTTTTACACAATAATGATTTTTGATGCACTGTATTGATAAATATTTGCTGAAACAAAATCTTCTCCAAGAAATGTAATGAAAGGAGCCCCAAGTTCACACAATTGATTTACAAAACAATCAAACACTTTGTATCATATCTTCATCATTCTGATGCGGAATAAGTTAAGAATTTGTTATTTTAATCACAGATAATTAGCTCAGTGATGTTTAGCAATATCATTCCTTTTTTGCGTTCAAATTTTGCAGATAAAAATTATAATTTTCGATTTGTTTCCGGAACAATTATTTGAAATTGGCAGCTGGTCCTTTGTTCTTTCTTCAAAAAGGTTCGTTTTTTTTAATTTTCTGCTTTTCATTTTTTATTATTTACGTATACTCCAACGCGGATTCTGGTCGGTGATTAAATTAATTTTATTGAAGAGATTTTCCTGGAGATGTCGAACATTATCGGATTCGGGAAATCTCCCGGCAACTCCTGAGATGACGATATCTTCATTTGCGTCTGTGAATTCTTGAGTACAGGGATTGAAACTGGTTCGGATTTCGTTCGATTTATCTTTCATGATTAAGCAATTGACTAAATTGAAAATAGAAAAAATTATTTACTTTTTATGTTTTAATAAATCATTTAGAAGAAAAAATTACAATTAATGATGTTTCAAATTTATGTATTTCAAAATGTAATGAAATTAATGTAAAAATACCAAATGTCCGGTGTTTATAGATGTCCAAATGCGACCAGCGACTGAAACATAATGAGAACTAGAATTTTTTACGTCTTTATATAATGATGAGAACACTTTCCGGTGTAGATCGCGGGGTTAACTGAGAACAATTAGAATTTTCACTGAGGTAATGCAGGATTTTGAAATTGAAATTAAACATTGAAATGACCTCTATTTTTTTTTTTTCATTTTTTTTCAAATTTTGCATTGTAAAACAGACATTTCTGTTTCTGTGCTCGATCAGTTTTGGTATTGAATTCATTTTCACAATTCTCGTCCGAGAAAATTTATGTTGAAAATGTTGGTGAAAATGAAAAAATTTTTTCCGAGTTGAATCGAGTTTAATTTTTTCGAATTAGTGCTTTTTACGAAAAATTATGAATATTGTTAGATTGAATATTATAAACAATACGTTCAGTCGTCCATTTTCACTTCAACACAGTGTTTTTTTTTTTTTTTTTTTTTTGTGATCGAGTATTAGTGCTAGTGATTTTTTTTTAGACTATTAGTATTATTTCTTAATTAAATTCATTCATCAATTTTATTTGCTCCAAAAAAGCATTAATATTGTACGATTGCGACAGATATCATTGTCTTTTCCTCAGTGTGTACACATTTAAAAATCTTTTGAAAAATTTTACTCAAAATTTGACAAACAAAAATTTTGTATTAGCACAAATTCGTGGCTGAAAATTCGATACAAAATTTGCGTTGAAAACAGTCAACAAGAACACAAATTTTCATCAGACTTTTACACAAAATATATCACTGTGTACATAAATGCAAATAAAAATTATCGACCACAACAAAATAATTAATCGAAGACACCAAACATTATAAATAAAATTCCTGGAATTTTATTTTATCGTTATAATAAAATATTAAAAATTTTCTAGTAACAAAATTTTTATATTTTCATTTACTCCATACGAAAATTTATCATTGGTTGAGTAATTTATTCAACAAATAATCTATAACAAAACAATTCTTTCCGAGTATTGTTAATATTTCAAAGCTTCAAATACAAACAAAAAATTTTTATAAAATTATAAAATTACTCATGTATCACCGGAAATATTAATGAATATTTAATTTTAACTTCTACATAAGTTCGAGTCAAGGGTCATCTGACGCGTTCGAATAATGCATCGAATTTTCATCCATAAGTAGATTTCCCTACTAGTTCAATGTGTTACAATGTTGCATTTCATTTAAATAATGTGTCCGATATTATGACAACACTCATAAATTAATAACACAGTAAATTTCATCAACAATTATTCATTCGTTAAGTAAAATTCAACTTATACCAATGCATAAATAGCATTCACGATGAATTTATTCATTAATAAAAATTCGTTCAATTTCATGACATCGAGTGACATTTATTCAATACGTTTATATATTTTATATAAATAATTAAAAGTTCTGTATGATCATCTACATTGTTTAAACACTTCGGCAGACAATTATAATAATTAATTGAGCAAAATATAATTCAGAAATATACTTAATCAAATTTAAATTTCTTTAAATAAGAAAATAATAATTGTGTTTTTTTGATTGTTCAATTTACTTTCAACTTGTTTACATTTTTATGGATCTCATTTCCATATGGAGATCAAGTAAACTATTAATTGTTATTAAAAATATTCATTCTATCATTAATTTATTAAAAACATCATTATATTTGATACATTCATTAAACGCAATATTTACATATATATAATTCATTTTGCCCCCTTAGGGTATCAATCATATCAATCTTGTACATTATAACTTAACCTATATCTACTCTTAACTACCCCTTCGCCGCAACACACACACACACACACACACACACACACACATCTCCACAACCATCGACCTGCAGTTCCGGTTGCTCCTCTTTAACACTCCATTCCTTTTCATTCATACCTTCTTCCCTATTCCTCCACCCCTCTATCTCCCTTAACCAGCCCTCGCCCTCCCCTTCATCCCCTAACACCTCTCCCACCATTTCCTGCCACAACCCCCTACAACCACCTCCCACACACCTCTCCCATACATGTTCCCACGTCTCCACCTCTCCTCTACATACCCTACATTTGTTCGCTTCCTCCGGCATCCAATACCTATTGCCCCTCATCTCTCCTCCCATCCTGAACCTCGCTACTCTCCTCCATCTACTCTCCTCCCATCCCTTTTTCAAATAACCTAGAACTCCTACCCCCCTTCACCCCGCCATACCATTTTCCATACCCCGACTCCCTTATCTTCTACCATCTTTCCACTTCCTGCATCTCTTTCTTCTTTCTCACTATCTCTTCACACCCTCAACGTCCCCACACCCCCCTTCTTCAATAACTCCTCCAACTTCCAACCTCTTGAGTCAAAGTACTCTCTCCTCTCCCCCTCCCGCCGTTCTCTTACCCATTTCCCTCTTTCTCTCCCTCAATTCCCCTAAGCACAATCTCGCGAGTTCCCCCCCTCTCCCTTCCTCCAATTTCTTCTCATACCCCCATGCCCTGCTACCTGCCCTACTTATCATTTTCTCCCTTTGCAGCTCCTCCCTCACCAAATATCCTGGCGTACACCTCTCCACTCCTAAAATCCATCTCAGAAACCTCTCATGAACCCTCTCCATTCCCTCCCGTCCCTTCCATCCCCATATCTCCACACCACACTCCATCACTGACCCTACCAACCTATCATACATCCACACCCTTTTCCCCCAGTCCTTCCCAAACCTCCTCTTCCCTATTCCCCACTCCTGCCCCATAACCGCCGCCACCTTGCCAATTCTATCCCTCACCTGCGCCTCTTGCCCCCCATTTCGCATTACCACATACCTTAAATACTATATTCCGGAACTTCCCCTATCTCCTCCCCTCTCCATTTCCACTCTATCCTCTTCTGCCTTCCCCCTCCCTTCCTACACCTCATAACCTTCGTTTTACTCACATCTAACTGCAACCTTTCCTCATCCAAATATTTCTCCAACGTCCTCATCATCCCTCTCATTCCATTATCATCCTCCGCCAGAAGCGCTACATCATCAGCATACGCCAACGAGTATACCCTCTTTTTACCCAACCTAACACCCCCCCAACCCCCTTTCTCCAACTCCTCATTCAAGTCTGCCAACATTAGCGTGAACATACTTGGACTTAGAGGACACCCTTGCCTCACTCCCCCTTGCCGTCCAAAACTTATCTCCTATTCCCTCCCCCACCCTCACTCTACACCCTGTTTCCTTCAACACCTCCTCACACCTCTCTATCAGACTCTCCCTTTCCCCCCTTTTTCTCATCGCCCTGACCAATATCTGCCTATCCACCGAGTCAAATGCCGCTTTCAGGTCTATAAATAATAATACCAGTCCCTTTTCCCTTACCCACACCTGCCTATTAATGATATAATTTAACACGTAAATATTATCTTTACACCTCAAGCCCCACCTAAACCCCGTCTGGCTCGCAAGCAATAACCCTTTCCCCTCTACGTCTTCCCTTAGTCTTTCCACTAGAAGTACCGCATACACCTTGTACGCCGTTTGCGTGAGTGTAACCCCCCTGTAATCCTCCACCACCCTTCCCGACCCTTTCTTCCGCACCGGCACCACCAGTCCCTCCGACCACTCCACCGGCCACCCTTCTCCTCTCCACACCTTATTACACACCCTCCACAACCACTCCCTAACCTTCTCTCCCCCATACTTCCACACCTCGTTTATAATCCCATCACTACCCGCCGCTTTCCCCTCTTCCAATCTCTCTACTACCCTGACCACCTTCTCCCTCCTCAATCTCCCTTCCTCCCCTTCCTCCCCTTCACCCCCTGAAATATTTCTCCCAATCCACCATTTCTATCTCCTCTTTCACTCCCCATTTTCTCTTCCTTTCCCTGTTAATCACTCTCCACACCTGCGACTCTGTTCTTATACTCTTCAACTCTTCTTCACACTTAACCCTTTCTCTCTCTTTCTTCTTATCACACATCTCTCTGAACTCTCTTCTGCACTGCCTATATATCTTCCCCGACCCCACAAACCTTCTCCACCTCCTGAGCTCTCTTCTTGCCTTCCTCATTCCCCTCCTTACACTCATCGTCACACCACCCTTTATACCCACCCTTTCTTCTTCCTGCCCCCACTTTTCCCAACGCTTCCACAATTTCTCCTTTCATCCCTTTCCACTCCTCTTCTACCCCCCCCCCCCCCCCCCCCCCCCTAGTTCTCCTTACACCCCTTCATCATATTGGCAAATTCCGCCTCACCCTCATTCGACCACCTCACCTTTTCCACTCCCCTTCTCACTCTTTCTTCGTCCGACCCACTTCTCTGTCCTACAATCCATACCACTAATGGCTGATGATCAGAGTCTACCCTTTCCCCCACTCTCATCCTCTCTATTCTATACCTAGTGTCCC
Source organism: Microctonus brassicae (assembly GCA_918226075.1). Taxonomy (NCBI): domain Eukaryota; kingdom Metazoa; phylum Arthropoda; class Insecta; order Hymenoptera; family Braconidae; genus Microctonus; species Microctonus brassicae. Next base: position 9,814,063 of record OW445482.1, read on the forward strand.
CATTACCTATCACATAGTCAATCACCGAACTTCCCATATCCCCACTGTAAGTCCACTCTCCCTCCTCATCCCCCCCGCACTTCTCCATTCAAAATACTCCATCCTCTCTCCTCCAAGAATCTACACAACCTTCTCCCATTCCCATCTACCCTCTCATCCTTTGACTTCCTACCCTCCCACCCCTATCCTTCTTTATTTCTCCACCTTCCCTCCCTGTTCTAGCATTATCCCCCCCCCCCCCCAATCACCATTCTCACTCCTTCTCCTCCCCCCCTCTATCCATTCATCTATCTTCTCCAGCTTTGTTCACATATACTCCGATCACCCTCCACCAATTCTTCCCTAGCCTCGCCTTTTTCACTACCATTCCCTCCACCTCTCGGCATTCCTCCTTCTCCACCTTCACACCCAATCTCACCCCTACAATCATACCCCCTTTCGCCCTCCCCTTCTTACTTTCCTACTTGGCACTTTGCCCCTCCCATTTGAATCCTCCGGGTAGCAACTTCCTTATCGACTCCCATCTTTTTTGAAGTGAAACTTCTTAATCGACTTCGGGAATGAAAAGCGTTAAATATTCAACAATGGGTATTTGGCGCATGCGCAGTAGCAATATTTAGTGCGCATGCGCAGTAGCGATATGTAGTGCGCAAGCGCAGAAGCAATATTTCGTGCGCATGCGCAGTAGCAATCTTTGAATATCCATGATGAAATTACATAAACAGCCTAAATTTCACTAGTGCGCATGCGTCATAGATGCCTGTCTCAAGGTAGGATAGATTTAAAGTAAAAATCTACTATAAAGAGGGAATGTATACTCGACGCATGCGCAGTACACACACACATATATATGACTTCACACACACCCACACACGCACACACACACACACACACACACACACACACACACACACACACACACACACACACACACACACACACACACACACATATATATATATATATATATATATATATATATATATATATATATATATATACAACAACGTTTAACACTCGTCATTGGGCAATATTACATTATAACGACAAACATCGCTGTTGCTGATGGATTAGCTAATGGCGCCATGGGAAAATTGAACCACGTCGAGAAAAACGACAATAGACAAGTTACTCGAGTATGGTTAATATTCCCAAATTCTGAAAAAACTGGGATAAAGGCTCGTATGATATCACGTTCATTCACTATAGCGAACAACATCAATCCTCTCGCCGTTCCGAATCGTCGACGAAACGCTATCATTTATCTTAATAGACAAAGAAGTATATCAGTCAAAAGAAATCATTTTCCACTAGCACCAGCTTGTGCATTGACGATTCATAAATCGCAAGGTGGCACTTTCAATTAAGTTGTTTATTATTATGAAAAAATGCAATCTCAACAGTTAGTTTATGTCGCAATGTCGAGAGCCGTTTCTATTGATGGTTTATATATAATTCCTGTTAACAAACATAAAAAATTTTATCATGCAAAATGTAGTAACAACCACTCGTGCGACGTTTTGCGATATGAAATGACAAAATTACGTGAAAATCGAATTGTCACTTTGGATAAACAATTATTCGATTATATTAGCTTGAGAAAAGGTTTATCAATCATATCATTCAATTGCCAGAGTCTTCATGCCCACGCGAATGATTTTATGGATAGAGTTTTTGAAAACATAAATATTTTAATGTTATCAGAAACGTTCATGAATGATAATGAACCTCCGGTATCAATACCTCATTTCGATTTCATTTCAAGATTTCAACGTAGTGAGTTAAGAAATTCTGGTATTGCCATTTATCGCAATGGAAATGACAATCATTGTTTTATCACGCCACATTCAGAAATTAAGGCTCCTTACTCCAGTAATGCTGATGAGACGATATCAACGTTATCAAGAATTGGAGACTTATGTGCAGTAGAGTGTACAATTAACACCAGATGTAATAATAGTCCTAAAATAATTTTAATATCTATTTATATATCACCAAATGCTTCAATGATAGATATCAAATCATTCATCGGCAAATCATTATTGCCGTTAACAACTGCAGATTCACATGCTCTGGCAAATTTTATTGAAGATTCTGTAGATTATAGCGAACTGCCGGTCATTCCCGCGGGAGATTTCAATGTTAACTTTTCGTTGCCAGAAGCAGAACCATTGATAAAATTCCTCAACGAACAATTTTCATTGGAAATGATAAATGGTAGAAATGATCCAACAACTAAAGTATGTACTACTATTGATGCAGTTTTTGCAAGGAATATAACTAAAATCGATATTAAACATTATATATCGTATTTTAATTATCATAATCCAATCATTAATATAATTGATATGAATGATCTGTCCCTCGAGAATAATAATTCAATTTAATGAATGATTGTGAAAAATGACTATTTATAATAAAGTTTGCATGAAAATGTATTACTGTAAAAAAAATTATTAAAAATATGAAATCATTTGAAATATATAATCTTTGTTTTTATATTTTATTATGTGAAGTTTCACTTCATCTGCGCGTAGGGACTTCACGCATCATTTGTTTTTTTCTGAAACTATATTTTGCAAATTGACGTGAATGATAATTAAAAAAATTATTTATCAATCGCGCTGAAATTTCACATACACTTTTTTAATAATATCACTTTCTAGATGAACTTATTTTTTCTTGAAAATATATTGGAAAAATAAATTTTTCGAGACAAAAATAGTTGTAAAATTTGGTTGAAAGTTCAAATGTTTATTATAAAGTATTTGGAAGACTGAATTTCTCTTTTTTTTAATTTTTTGTTCAGGTTTATTTAAAAACTACAACATTAAAAAACACTCGAAATTTTAGTTTTCTCATTTCAAAAAAATATAACAGGAGCTACAAGTTATGCCAATTAATAATTCTTGTTTAGAAACAATAATTTTTTTTTATTCAATATGGAAAATCCACACACTAGATTGTAAAAGGTTGTAGATAACGATTAAAAATAAATGTTTGAATTTAACGACATCTACATCGCAAAATTCAGCGAGGAAATGTATGTCAATAGCGAAAAAAAAAAACTGGCACTCGACATCATTAATTTCAAAGCTCACAATGGAGTTAAATAAACAGCAGTGAAAATGCATTGATTTAACTGTCCACATTTGTTTACCATTCCCGTATTGTCTGATCATTTCATATAGAAGTTTAAGTGCTCGAATGTTCTAAGAACTGCCATGACCTAACACTTTTTATAGACTTGAAAAACTGCCCGATAGAAGAAGCAGCGTCAAACTTAAATTTTCACTTTGTCTTTAAAACCAATTAAGCCAATATAAACTTTAGAAATTGCGCGTTCATTTAATTTCTTTTGCTTTTATCTTTTGCATTTATTCATTTTTTTATCTCGTCTCTTAACCAGTTTTATATCACATTCATTATATTACACAGTACATAACGAGTGAATGGATATAAAATTCATATTAAAAATATCAATCGAATTTTATACATATCTAAAAAATGAAACTCTTAAAATTCAAATGTAACTGCATTAAAAGATAATACTCAAATGTAATCACATAATCAAACAAAAAGTCTCAAGTACGACACAAAAATTGAGGGAGTACCCTCGGTACCCGGTTAGTCATATAGAATTTTAGTCGTCGGCTTGAGTAACGTAGTATATAATTTGACAAGACCGCATTAGAATAGTCAGCACGCAGTGTCTGTATATATTCGTCGAACTCGTATTAATTTATAAAAATGATCAGCGAAAAAAGATATTATTAGAAGGGAAAAAATAATATTATTAGGCAAAGATGAAAATGGAAGAATACCAGTGACCAAAAATGCTAACTGCTTACAAAAGATAGCTCATTATTTAAAAACAAAGTTGGCTTATCAAAATATAGAGAGCGCAATAGCTCTGTGAAGTTGGCACCCCCAAATGCGAATTTTTCAATTTTTTTTGCACGGTTCGTTTGTCCATCGTAGGACCACGTAAGTCCACCCAATAGATTATTTTGTCCAGGCACCGTTCAAAAGTTATAAACAAAATTTTTTTTTTCTTATATATGGCGACTGAGAAAATGTGAAGCTGTGTGCTTATAACTTTTGAACGGTGCCTGGACAAAAGGACAAAATAATCTATTGGGTGGACTTACGTGGTCCTACGATAGACAAACGAATCATGCAAAAAAACTTGCGAAATTTGCATTTGGGGGTGCCAATTTCGCATTTTCTTAGTCGCCATATACATGAAAAAAAAACTTTTGATTATAACTTTTGAATGGTGCCTGGACAAAATAATCTATTGGGTGGACTTACGTGGTCCTACGATGGACAAACGATCCGTGCAAAAAAAATTGAAAAATTCGCTTTTGGGGGTGCCAACTTCACAGAGCTGAGCGCAATATATAGATTTATGTATCAAAATATATTTTGTATACACGGTTTTTGAAGATGTACGTTATAAATTTGCAAAATATTTCATCAAATGTTATCATAAAGGTAGAAAATACATGTTTCAACGATAATAAATGTAATGTAAATTGATAATAGAGTTTAATTATTTTTAATTCTCTTGCTGTTCTTTATTCCTGTCATTTCGGAAATAATAATGTACTATCGTTTTTTTGGAATACTATGCTTAATAGCATTTGCTCAATTTACATATGTTTTTACGTTATCGAAACTGCTGCAGTTTCATAACTTACCTTTGAATGAAGCGCCATAACCTATAATCTTGCGATGTTGCCATGTTCATGAATTGCTAAAAAATCTCGGCTTTTTTTTAGTTATTTCTATTAACATAAGCAAGCTTCATACGTTTTAGAAAAAGAAAAATGTTTATAGAATATTAGTTTATATTTCCCCAAAGTTTTATCAAAATCAGTTTGTCAATTCGTTGAAATTACAGATTCCCATAAGACTCCATGTTAAGTGTAGCGAAATAGAATTATCAATATCTTTTTTCAAAGTCAGCCAAAGATCACAAAAATTTAACTGAGTCATTTTTGAAAATGTTTCGACATATCTGCAAATTTTCGTAATTTTCTAGCTGTTAATTGATTTATCGAGGGTAGGTACTCCCTTGAGTTAAACAAACCATCAAGAAACCCAATCGTCAATGTCTGATTAAAATAATCATCACTTATAATTACTATAATTATATATTCATCCCTCCAAGTACTTGTCCTCACTATAAAATTAGCAAATTGTTTCATACTGAAAATTTAATATGACAATAATAAAATAAAAATTTTTTTATTGATTTTCCCACAATTTTCAATTTATTTTCATAACGTTCACGTACATAAATCGTTTGATGTATTCTTCCTATGATATGATGAATTTGAAGTTCTTCTCAACAATTAAAATATTGACAATATACATAAAACACGTACCATGACGACGCTCGTCATAATTACGACGAAAACTGAATTGCGCAATTCCTACTTTAGAAGGAGAGGAGTTCCTAGTGATTTCCATTGCGGTTACAATGTGCACCATATATCTTGGATGTACACTCACGCTTGTGTGCGGTGTTTGTAATTAGCGTTATAGTTCTTATTCCAATCCATGACGAGCCACAGAGCTTTGCACATATTATATAATCGATAATTTCGTAAACAGCACGAGAGGACGCAATGAAAATTAACATGGTATATATGAGTTGATTGTCAAAGAAGTTAATTAACCAAAACATCATAAGAAAAATAATAGTATTATACAAACACAAAGAAGTAATAAATAGTTTTCATTATGAGCTTCCATGATTTTTCAATGTAGTTTATATTGTAATATAGTGAATATTAATTACATCATATAAATAAATTTATTGCGATTAATTGAACTTTTGTGAAGGGCACAAAAATTCGTATCTTCTAGGTTGTTATTTTATTGCAGAAGACAAGATTGAAATTTTTATAAACGACTTTTCATGATTCTTTCATCTTAAACAGCATCTTCAAATGGTTCCTCATTAAGAGCCATTGCAATTTTTATATTATCCAATATTGTAGCGTGATTTCCCTCAACTGTATGTACTTCAACTTTCTCACGTGTGATTTTACTGAGACCATAATCATGATCAATATTTTTCACAATAGCTGTTGATGGCTTCAATAATAAAATAGGAGACTGAATAGGTGATGAATTCGAAACATCATAATTATCTAAAGCTACAAGTCGATTGTACATAGATGTACAAAAATTTCTTTGATCCTTTTCAGACATTTTTAATAATTCAGGTGGTATAATTCCTATGGAATTATCCAATTTTTCTTGCCATGATGAGCATTGTTGTAATTTATTCAGAAGCTATAATAAATAGAATAAAAAACTTGTTATAATTATTAGATTCATGACTGAAATTTAATGAATTGGGAAATTATGATTATTCATAGCTGTAATTGAAGAAATTGAGAATACAGGTAAAGTTATATTATTCACCTCATCCTTCAAAACAGGTGCTAGCATATCCATGATGGCTGTTAGCAAGTGTGTTTGTAATTCTTCATTATTTGAAACCTGGAAAAATTGTTTCTTGATACTTTTCATGAGTTCCAGACTACCATCAATCAAAATTAATTTTCCTTTAAAACCTTTGGCCTCTAATTGTCTCACAAGCTCAATTGCCACTAATGATCCGAATGAATATCCAACAATAAGAAAATCCTTCCGACTCGTTTGTTTCATTATGTTCTAAACATTAAATATATTTGATTAATATAAATAAAACTATTTTATCTCTCATTACTCCAATGGAAATACAGAAAATATTTACAGGTAATAAATTGTTTGCCATATCTGGAATAGATAGATAATCCGTGTGTGCATTATTCAATTGTAATGATGTAGCTGGTGATTTTATTTGTTTAGCAAGATTAACAAATATTGTGCCACAACCTTCAATACCAGGAATCAAAAATATTTCATTTCTTCCAGCTTCCTCCTTAGTTTTGAGCTTCAAAGGAGCATCCGTTTTCATTGTTTCTTTTCCTAATAATCGAATGAGCATTTCTATTCCTACAATAATTTCTTCACCATCTTTTTTTACTTCATTCTCTTCATCTGACGAGGATTTACTCATTTCCAACAATTTCGCAAAGTTCAGATCTCTGATATCCTGCGCAGTAAGGAACAATTCGAATTCTCGTTCTAAAGTTTGTTTAATTTCTACGCCCATCATCGAATCCATACCAAGTTCAGTCAACGGTACTTGGTGACTAATTGATTTCAAATTTTTGATATTCATGATATTTTGGACTGTTTCGACGATATTAAGTGAACCCGAACCACCAATTTTTTTCTCAGCAACAATCATACTCGAGACGATTGGTGAATCTTGAGTGAGGAAACCATCCAGTTCTTGAAGGCATGACGAGATTTTTTGTTGTAAAGTACCACCAATCACAAGTTCTTGATTCTTATCCTGCATGTCAGCAACCAGACCAACATCTCCAATAGCTCCCCATTGAATAGCCAACGCAGGAAAACCTTCCGCGACACGTTTCTCACAAATTCTTTCCATTACTGAATTAGACATGCCATAATTTGTTTGACCAGCGTTTCCACGACCACAAGAAACAGATGAAAATACAACAAAGTGACGGAGTTGCGGACAAACTTTTCTAGAAAGTTCATCAAGAATTTTCGTACTCCAAGCTTTGGGTTCGAAAGATTCTGCGAATTGACTGGACGTTTGATTCTCCAACAATGCATCTTTGAGCACCACTGCAAGATTGAATATCCCATCGATTGGTGCCATATCTGTTGCTGCTTTCAAAATTTCTGCACAATCTTTTCGATCTGCGACATTTTTTCCAGACACAATCTCGATACGTGCACCGTAGCTTCGCCACAATCCTACACGCATTCGTTGATACCCATTTTTGAAACCTGTTCGAGATGTTATAACCAGATTTCGAGCACCACGTAGGATCAACCAATCTATCAATTCTAAGCCGAATCCCCCAAAACCACCAAGGATAACATAACTACGGTCTGGTAAACAATAATACCGTGGTAAAGCTGGAATAGTTACTTCTTCGAGATTTTTTTCGTCCAAAATTTTGACAATAACTTTTCCCATATGTTTGCCGGCGCCCATATAACGAAATGCTTCCTCAATTTGATCTCTGGGAAATACAGTTCTAGTCAATGGCTTTATTGATCCATTGTCCAACCCTTTTTGAAACAGTGTGGTCAGATGAACCTTACGCTCTGGTGGCGCATCGAATAAATTGTCCAGTAATATACCATGAAAGCTTATTCCTTTGAGAAATAAAGACATGCCTAATTTACTATCATTCGCCATATCGAATTTACCAATCTCCAAAAATCTACCACCAACAGCGAGACAGCGAATCGATGCATGAAGTTTCTCTTCGGCTAACGAATTTAAAACAATATCAACACCACGTCCATTTGTTTCCTTGAGAATGAGCTGTTCAAAACTTGAGTCACGTGAATTTCCAATGTGACTATCAGGAATTTGTGGAAATCTTTCTTTGATGAAACGGCGTTTTTCAGGTGTTCCAACTGTTGTGAAAACCTCACAACCATCATTGAGTGCTAGCTGAATAGCTGACTGGCCAACACCTCCCGAACCCGCATGAATGAGAACTTTATCATTTTTCTTCATCTTTCCACTGATGTATAAAGCGTAATAAGACGTAGCATAAACGCATGGTACTGTTGCAGCATCTTCAAGCGTCCAGTCTTTTGGAACATACCATGAAAGATCTGGATCAATTAATGCCTGATTTGCAAATGCTCGTGACGAAATGCCCATTATTTTCCGTCCAGTAGAATCAATGCCGCTGAATTCAAATCCTATGATACAATCTTGTTGCATCCTGGATTTAACAACAACTTCTGCTGCAAGTTTGCCGGTGGCTAACATTACATCGCGAAAATTGAGTGCTGAATAAACGATTCGTGCAAGATTCGGATGATTGTAGCCAGGTTCAATGGGACCTTGGGACCATCGAAACGAACTTAAATCTCCTCGAATTAATTGATTTGCTTGGGCGTGAAAGAATAAACGCGGAACTTTTTCTGGCAGTGGGAAATGCCGATAAGATCCCCATTCGCCATTCGATCTCAAAACATTGAATGCAAGATTCAAATTCAGTTGACTAGCGTATAGAGTATCTGACAAGGAAAAAGTTGGAGCTTTCTCATCTTGGATCAAAACGCCTCGTATCATCTCTCCACCGAGTTCTCTTCGTAAACAGTTAACTAAACCCAAAGCGCCATTTTCAAATTCTTTTTCACCAACAACGAAAATTCGGGAACTTTTACCTGACCCACGTTCAATTTCTAGTTTCAGTGTAGACTTCAACTCTTCAACCCACGCGAATGAATTGTTACTTACTTTCACAACTGTCGAATCTTTTGGTAATTCAATTTGCTTTCTTAATAGCAATAATTTTGACTTGCCAACGACTTTTTCAATAATGATATTCAAATTATGATTTTTAGCTGACACGAGCAAATCATTGACACTGCTAGACTCAAGAGTTAATACAAATCCATCATCTTTCAAAGCAACTAGTAATTGAGACATCAATTCACTTTTTTTTGTTTCCGTCAAAAGATTGTGACCACATAATAAAAGTGCATTTGCATTAGCTGTCAACCTTCTCGGTTCTATAAAATTGATATTTTCTGGTATGTCATTACTTTCAAAAGCCTTCATATCGCTGAGTATGTTTACATCAGCTTGAAGAAGGGGAAGATTAGCTAGAGTTTCCAAGATGAATGGAGATAATAAGTTGGAAATTGAATTTTCATTCTCTTTCACAATTTCCAGTGTTTTTATTTTCATTGACAACTGATTTTCCAGTGCCAAGTGAGTCGCTAAATGCACAGCTTCTTTCATCGACATCTTGGCGCAATCGCGATGAGCCACAAATTTGTAGGTTTCTAGGATTGGCTCGCTATCCATTTTCCTACGAGAAATCGCACTAGCCTTAAGTCCTCGTATTTCGACGCCTCCGGCGACTATCAAGTCATACATCTTCATGGTGTACACGGGATATTCTGAAAAGGGGAAAAAGCAACATAAAAATGACCGTTTCATTTAATCAAACTTTGTACAAATATTTATTTTTGGCAAACCTTTTTCCTCAGCTGTAGATTGAAGTTGATTATAATGCGCTTTAGTGTCTATAACAAGCTTTTGAATCCCAGTTGGTACAAAAAGTCCACGTGAATCCATTCCGACAATTTGTATTTGTAGCATATTGTCCATGAAAGCAACCCAATTATTCACCCATGCTATTTTACCTTTAGAACCGCTTATTGTACAACGTTTAACCCCTCTGAATAAACCATCGTAATGATAACCACGAAGCTTCAGCTCCTTATAAAAATCTTTGTTTGACACCACTTCTTCCTCGTCACTGTTGGGCAACGTCGGATTCATTTTTTCTGTCAAAGGATTGGATGTTGAATGGATATAACCTGTAACAACTGCTGTATCTCCTTCAGAAACTTCAAATCTACCCGTTCCCTTGTGAACCATTATTGACAGTGACAAAGACCCTTGTTGTGGAATTGTGGTTGCACGAAGAAATTTAACATCTCGGAAAACAACTGAAACGCCTTCATATAATTCACCTTCGATCATGGCGAGTGTTTCCCAAGCGAGTATAAGATATCCTGTGGCAGGCAGAAGATTTCTACCATCTATTACGTGACCTACCATGTATTCAAACACTTCATCAGCCACGGTCACCTCGACAGTTCTGACACATCTGTCGAGTTTATCTTGCTCTTGGAATTGGTAAATGAACCAGTCATAGGAATGATCCCATTTGATGAGTGGAGAAATCATAGGTGTCCCACGTGAAACGGGAAATTGAACTTTCGGATAGAGATTCGAAATCACTGGTTGCAAACCGACATTGTAGAGTTCACCTACGCTTTGTAAAAATACTTCAACATTATTGTTATGACCATGTTGTATCAATGAAATATTTGTAATTTTAGGATCAAAAGATTTTTTCATCATAGATTGGAGAATGCCGTGTGGTGTCATTTCAATCATCACAGCATTATGAGGTATCATATTCGATATTTCTTCAAATAATACGGCACTCAAAAAATTATTCGTGTGATATTCAGCAGATGAAAAACGGGCTTCAACTTTTGTCCATTGATCATGTGGCACTGACGTGCTTACCCATTTTGTGCTTCTCATTTTTGGTTTGGGAATTACTTCTTTGAGATATTTTGATAGTCTTTGTCCAGCGTCAACAATATAACGGCTATGATATGCAATATTTCCGCATGGAACTTCTTGAGCAAATATTTTATTTGCTTGTAACTTAGCTACAAAAGTTTTTATTGATTCAGCCGGTCCACTGATTGTTGAACTGTCAGCGCTATTGTGACAGGCTACTTCGATATCCGGTGGACAAATATCTTTGATGTCTTTATATCCAAGTCCAATATTTGCCATAGCACCGCGAACAGCCTTAGCTTCTAGGGAAGCTAAACCTCTAAAGTAAGCAGCCAGTATCGTTTCTTCCGTCGTGAAGCAGCCATCAGCGTATGCACATCCTAATTCACCCAATGAATATCCAATTATGTTATCAGGAAAAATATTAATTGATTTAAGGAGATCGACTAGACCAATTTGTACAGCAGCAATTCCCACAGTAGAATACAGAATATTATCAAATGTCGATTTTTTCGTATTCGTGAGAATGTCATAGATGTCTACGCCACGAGATTTCAAAACGTTATCACATTTTTTGATAGCTTCGGCAAAAACTGGCAGAAGCAATAATTCATTACCCATACCCGGCCACTGAGACCCTAAACCAGAGAAAACAAACCATACTGGTCGTACCATTTCATCGTAATGATTAATGACTTGGACCAATTTTTCCGACGAAGTATTTTTTTTCAAAATCATATAACCTCTATACGGATGACCACAAATATTATCAGCATGAACATCATGAAGCAGTTTCACCAACTCAACATCCAGCGGTCGACTCCCAATCTGTCAATTAATCAGAAAGAAATGAATATAGTTTTCAATAAAAAATTTCGTGTGAAAGTCCACTAAAAATGTGTGTTAAAATTCTTAATATGAAATATTATTCATCCACACACTATCATTTAACACAAATTTTTAGTAAACTTTTACACATAATTTTTTACTGTCTAATTATAAAATGTTCGTGGAATCAGAAAATGATACGTACATCACGGAAAATGTTTTCCACTGCTTCTTGAGTCCTACCAGATATCATGACAAGTCTCGGCAAATCATCTTCAGGTGCACCGCCATTAATTTTCTTTTTCGGATTGGATTTTAAAAGAATATGCGCATTGGCACCTCCAAAACCAAACGAACTAATGGCTATGTGACCACCTGACCATGGCGTCGGCTCAGTAACTACTTGTATACGTCCATCCACTAATGCTTTAATTCCTTCTCGCGGATGTTTGTAATGAATATTTGGTGGTATAAGACCCGTTTCATTAGCGATGACAACCTTCATGATAGAGCACATACCACTGGCTGCCTCAGCGTGTCCCAAATTTGATTTAACTGACCCAAGCTTCAAGGGTCCATTACGTCCAGTACAAAATACATCTTCAACAGCACTAAGCTCTTCCGGATCGCCTACTTGAGTGCCAGTACCATGAGCTTCAACATACTCCAAACTACTGGGTGGGATTTTACATTCTTTGTAAAATTCTACTAGTAAAGACTTTTGTAAACCGCTAGATGGATACGTGATGCCTTGTGGTTTAAATCCATCGCAATTTGTTTTACCGTGTACGACTGTCGCATAAACGCGCTTGGCGTCTTTGAATTTTTGCAAAAGTATGACGCTGATAGTTTCACTTCTAGCATAACCATTTGCATCGTTGTCAAAGCATTTGCAAGAATAGTCCGGAGACGTGACTCCTGCAAAATTAGCAGGAAATAAAAATTTCCGTTGGTGAAGTTCACTTTCTATATTCTCGTATGAATGAATTTTTTCCTACCTAGTCGAAAGAATAGTAAAGATACGTGAGGGTGTAGACAGAGATTAATTCCACCAACAATCGCTGCATCACAGTGGCCATTACGTAAGGCCCTGTAGGCATTTTCCATTGCATAAAGACTTGAGCTGCAAGCAGTATCTACTGTATAACTTGGGCCAACGAAATCGAAATGATATGATATTCTATTCGACATCATGGCTCTACTGCATCCAGTTACTCCAAGTCCATTTACCTTTGTGTTATCACAAATACTGAATGATTTACTTCATCAATATTGATGAAAAAAGTGCACGAAAATTTGTTGTTTTGTTATTACCTGAATCTTTTCATATATCCAAGTTTTTTCAGTTTCCGAAGCGCATGAACCAACAAATACACCGGTTTTCGTTCCTCTCAGTTGTTGAGGATTGATGCCAGCGTCTATGATTGCCTCGTATGTATGTTCTAGTAACATTCTGGACATTGGATCCATCGCATTGGCTTGTTTGAAGTCGATATCGAAAAAAGATGCATCGAATTTCTGGATATTGTTCACTTTCCCAGCCCCTTTAGGGATGTCAGGATGTTCTATAATAAATCAGATACATACATTTTTTGGAGACTTCGATGCATAAAATATACACAAACGGCAACAAATTTTGTGTTAAAGTCCACTCGAAATTTGTGTCGAATATTTTTTACGCAAATTTTGTATCGAATTTTAACACAAGAAATTTTGTTGAAGCAGAAAAATTTGTGTCAACAATTTTTTCAAATTCTAGGATGTGTTCAAGGTGATATTTTTGTAAAATTGAATCACGTGAATATTGTTCTGATTTGAGATTGTGTGAAAGTTGTGTTGAACAAATTGTTACATAAATTTTCCGTGGACTTTTACACAATAATGATTTTTGATGCACTGTATTGATAAATATTTGCTGAAACAAAATCTTCTCCAAGAAATGTAATGAAAGGAGCCCCAAGTTCACACAATTGATTCACAAAACAATCAAACACTTTGTATCATATCTTCATCATTCTGATGCGGAATTGTTATTTTAATCACAGATAATTAGCTCGGTGATGTTTAGCAATATCATTCCTTTTTTGCGTACAAATTCTGCAGATAAAAATTATAATTTTCGATTTGTTTGCGGAACAATTATTTGAAATTGGCAGCTGGTCCTTTGTTCTTTCTTCAAAAAGGTTCGTTTTTTTCAATTTTGTGCTTTTCATTTTTTATTATTTACGTAAACTCCAACGCGGATTCTGGTCGGTGATTAAATCAATTTTATTGAAGAGATTTTCCTGGAGATGTCGAACATTATCGGATTCAGGAAATCTCCCGGCAACTCCTGAGATGACGATATCTTCATTTGCGTCTGTGAATTCTTGAGTACAAGGATTGAAACTGGTTCGGATTTCGTTCGATTTATCTTTCATGATTAAGCGATTGACTAAATTGAAATTAGAAAAAATTATTTACTTTTTATGTTTTAATAAATCATTTAGAAGAAAAAATTACAATTAATGATGTTTCAAATTTATGTATTTCAAAATGTAGTGAAATTAATGTAAAAATACCAAATGTCCGGTGTTTATAGATGTCTAAATGCGACCAGCGACTGAAACATAATGAGAACTAGAATTTTTTACGTCTTTATATAATGATGAAAACACTTTCCGGTGTAGATCGCGGGGTTAACTAAGAACAATTAGAATTTTCACTGAGGTAATGCAGGATTTTGAAATTGAAATTAAACATTGAAATGACCTCTATTTTTTTTTTTTCATTTTTTTTCAAATTTTGCATTGTAAAACAGACATTTCTGTTCCTGTGCTCGATCAGTTTTGGTATTAAATTCATTTTCACAATTCTCGTCCGAGAAAATTTATGTTGAAAATGTTGGTGGAAATGAAAAAATTTTTTCCGAGTTGAATCGAGTTTAATTTTTTCGAATTAGTGCTTTTTACGAAAAAATATGAATATTGTTAGATTGAATATTATAAACAATACGTTCAGTCGTCCATTTTCACTTTAACACAGTGTTTTTTTTTTTTTTTTTTTTTTTTGTGATCGAGTATTAGTGCTAGTGATTTTTTTTCAGACCATTAGTA
The DNA here is from genome assembly GCA_918226075.1 of Microctonus brassicae. Classification (NCBI taxonomy): domain Eukaryota; kingdom Metazoa; phylum Arthropoda; class Insecta; order Hymenoptera; family Braconidae; genus Microctonus; species Microctonus brassicae. Next base: position 9,829,168 of record OW445482.1, read on the forward strand.
TTATTTCTTAATTAATTTCATTCATCAATTTTATTTGCTCCAAAAAAGCATTAATATTGTACGATTGCGACAGATATCATTGTCTTTTCCTCAGTGTGTACACATTTAAAAATCTTTTGAAAAATTTTACTCAAAATTTGACAAAAAAAATTTCGTATTAGCACAAATTCGTGTCTGAAAATTCGATACAAAATTTGCGTTGAAAACAATCAACAAAAACACAATGTTTCATGAGACTTTCACACAAAATATATCACTGTGTACATAAATTCAAATAAAAATTATCGACCACAACAAAATAATTGATCGAAGACACCAAACATTATAAATAAAATTTCTGAAATTTTATTTTATCATTTCAATAAAATATAAAAAATTTTCTAGTCACAAAATTTTTGTATTTTCATTTACTCCATACTAAAATTTATCATTAGTTAAGTAATTTATCCAACAAATAATCTATAACAAAACAATTTTTTCCAAGTATTGTTAATATTTCAAAGCTTCAAATACAAACAAAAAATTTTTATAAAATTATAAAATCACTCATGTATCACCGGAAATATTAATGAATATTTAATTTTAACTTCTACATAAGTTCGAGTCAAGGGTCATCTGACGCGTTCGAATAATGCATCGAATTTTCATCCATAAGTAGATTTCCCTACTAGTTCAATGTGTTACAATGTTGCATTTCATTTAAATAATGTGTCCGATATTATGACAACACTCATAAATTAATAACACAGTAAATTTCTTCAACAATTATTCATTCGTTATGTAAAATTCAACTTATACCAATGCATATATAGCATTCACGATGAATTTATTCATTAATAAAAATTCGTTCAATTTCATGACATCGAGTGACATTGATTCAATACGTTTATACATTTTATATAAATAATTAAAAGTTCTGTATGATCATCTACATTGTTTAAACACTTCGGCAGACAATTATAATAATTAATTGAGCAAAATATAATTCAGAAATATACTTTATCAAATTTAAATTTCTTTAAATAAGAAAAAAATAATTGTGTTTTTTTAATTGTTCAATTTACTTTCCACTTGTTTACATATTTATGGATCTCATTTCCATATGGAGATAAAGAAAACTATCAATTGTTATTAAAAATATTCATTCTATCATTAATTTATTAAAAACATCATTATATTTGATACATTCATTAAACGCAATATTTACATATATATAATTCATTTTGCCCCCTTAGGGTATCAATCATATCAATCTTGTACATTATAACTTAACCTATATCTACTCTTAACTACCCCTTCGCCGCAACACACACACACACACACACACACACACACACATCTCCACAACCATCGACCTGCAGTTCCGGTTGCTCCTCTTTAACACTCCATTCCTTTTCATTCATACCTTCTTCCCTATTCCTCCACCCCTCTATCTCCCTTAACCAGCCCTCGCCCTCCCCTTCATCCCCTAACACCTCTCCCACCATTTCCTGCCACAACCCCCTACAACCACCTCCCACACACCTCTCCCATACATGTTCCCACGTCTCCACCTCTCCTCTACATACCCTACATTTGTTCGCTTCCTCCGGCATCCAATACCTATTGCCCCTCATCTCTCCTCCCATCCTGAACCTCGCTACTCTCCTCCATCTACTCTCCTCCCATCCCTTTTTCAAATAACCTAGAACTCCTACCCCCTTCACCCCGCCATACCATTTTCCATACCCCGACTCCCTTATCTTCTACCATCTTTCCACTTCCTGCATCTCTTTCTTCTTTCTCACTATCTCTTCACCCCTCAACGTCCCCACACCCCCCTTCTTCAATAACTCCTCCAACTTCCAACCTCTTGAGTCAAAGTACTCTCTCCTCTCCCCCTCCCGCCGTTCTCTTACCCATTTCCCTCTTTCTCTCCCTCAATTCCCCTAAGCACAATCTCGCGAATTCCCCCCCTCTCCCTTCCTCCAATTTCTTCTCATACCCCCATGCCCTGCTACCTGCCCTACTTATCATTTTCTCCCTTTGCAGCTCCTCCCTCACCAAATATCCTGGCGTACACCTCTCCACTCCTAAAATCCATCTCAGAAACCTCTCATGAACCCTCTCCATTCCCTCCCGTCCCTTCCATCCCCATATCTCCACACCACACTCCATCACCGACCCTACCAACCTATCATACATCCACACCCTTTTCCCCCAGTCCTTCCCAAACCTCCTCTTCCCTATTCCCTACTCCTGCCCCATAACCGCCGCCACCTTGCCAATTCTATCCCTCGCCCTGCGCCTCTTGCCCCCCATTTCGCATTACCACATACCCTAAATACTATATTCCGAAACTTCCCCTATCTCTTCCCCTCTCCATTTCTACTCTATCCTCTTCTGCCTTCCCCCTCCCTTCCTACACCTCATAACCTTCGTTTTACTCACATCTAACTGCAACCATTCCTCATCCAAATATTTCTCCAACGTCCTCATCATCCCTCTCATTCCATTTTCATCCTCCGCCAGAAGCGCTACATCATCAGCATACGCCAACGAGTTTACCCTCTTTTTACCCAACCTAACACCCCTCCAACCCCCTTTCTCCAACTCCTCATTCAAGTCTGCCAACATTAGCGTGAACAGACTTGGACTTAGAGGACACCCTTGCCTCACCCCCCTTGCCGTCCAAAACTTATCTCCTATTCCCTCCCCCACCCTCACTCTACACCCTGTTTCCTTCAACACCTCCTCACACCTCTCTATCAGACTCTCCCTTTCCCCCCTTTTTCTCATCGCCCTGACCAATATCTGCCTATCCACCGAGTCAAATGCCGCTTTCAGGTCTATAAATAATAATACCAGTCCCTTTTCCCTTACCTGCCTATTAATGATATAATTTAACACGTAAATATTATCTTTACACCTCAAGCCCCACCTAAACCCCGTCTGGCTCGCAGGCAATAACCCTTTCCCCTCTACGTCCTCCCTTAGTCTTTCCACTAGAAGTACCGCATACACCTTGTACGCCGTTTGCGTGAGTGTAACCCCCCTGTGATCCTCCACCACCCTTCCCGACCTTTTCTTCCGCACCGGAACCACCAGTCCCTCCGACCACTCCACCGGCCACCCTTCTCCTCTCCACACCTTATTACACACCCTCCACAACCACTCCCTAACCTTCTCTCCCCCATACTTCCACACCTCGTTTATAATCCCATCACTACCCGCCGCTTTCCCCTCTTCCAATCTCTCTACTACCCTGACCACCTTCTCCCTCCTCAATCTCCCTTCCTCCCCTTCCTCCCCTTCACCCCCTGAAATATTTCTCCCAATCCACCATTTCTATCTCCTCTTTCACTCCCCATTTTCTCTTCCTTTCCCTGTTAATCACTCTCCACACCTGCGACTCTGTTCTTATACTCTTCAACTCTTCTTCACACTTAACCCTTTTTCTCTCTTTCTTCTTATCACACATCTCTCTGAACTCTCTTCTGCACTGCCTATATATCTTCCCCGACCCCACAAACCTTCTCCACCTCCTGAGCTCTCTTCTTGCCTTCCTCATTCCCCTCCTTACACTCATCGTCACACCACCCTTTATACCCACCCTTTCTTCTTCCTGCCCCCACTTTTCCCAACGCTTCCACAATTTCTCCTTTCATCCCTTTCCACTCCTCTTCTACCCCCCCCCCCCCCTAGTTCTCCTTACACCCCTTCATCATATTGGCAAATTCCGCCTCACCCTCATTCGACCACCTCACCTTTTCCACTCCCCTTCTCACTCTTTCTTCGTCCGACCCACTTCTCTGTCCTACAATCCATACCACTAATGGCTGATGATCAGAGTCTACCCTTTCCCCCACTCTCATCCTCTCTATTCTATACCTAGTGTCCCCATTACCTATCACATAGTCAATCACCGAACTTCCCATATCCCCACTGTAAGTCCACTCTCCCTCCTCATCCCCCCGCACTTCTCCATTCAAAATACTCCATCCTCTCTCCTCCAAGAATCTACACAACCTTCTCCCATTCCAATCTACCCTCTCATCCTTTGACTTCCTACCCTCCCACCCCTATCCTTCTTTATTTCTCCACCTTCCCTCCCTGTTCTAGCATTAAAATCCCCCCCCCCCCCCCCCCAATCACCATTCTCACTCCTTCTTCTCCCCCCTCTATCCATTCATCTATCTTCTCCAGCTTCCCCTGTAGGTCCTTGTTCACATATACTCCGATCACCCTCCACCAATCCTTCCCTAGCCTCGCCTTTTTCACTACCATTCCCTCCACCTTTCACAATTCCTCCTTCTCCACCTTCACACCAAATCTCACCCCTACAATCATACCCCCTTTCGCCCTCCCCTTCTTACTTTCCTACTTGGCACTTTGCCCCTCCCATTTGAATCCTCCGGGTAGCAACTTCCTTATCGACTCCCATCTTTTTTCTACCACCCACGTCTCCATCAAAACCACCACATCCCAATCCTCCGAACCTCTCCAAAATTCCCAATCCTTATTTCCAAGTCCCGCCACATTCCAAAAAACAACCCCATAATTCTTTCCTATCCTTTTTCCCCTTCCCCTCTCCCTTCCCCGTTTCCCTGCTGCATCCGTTGCTGCCCCATCCACCCTTCTTCCACTTCATCCCATCTCCACATAACCCCATTTACCCACACCTTCATGTATCCCACCTGCACCCGCTTCCCATCCCTCCTCAGCTTCTCTGCCTCCCCCTCTATCAACCATTTCGCCCTCCTCTCCTCCCCTGTTAAGTCGTCCTCCACTCTCTCCTTCATTCCTCTCAAGCTTTTCTTGGCCTCCATCACCTTCCTCTTCTCTTCCCTCTCTCTCAGCTTCACCACTACCATCCCTCTCCCATCACCCATAATCCTGCCCACCCTTATCACCTCCCCTATTCCCTCTGTCTCTACTCCCATCTACTTCCACAGCTCATTTACACTTTCCCTCACTTCACATCCTTCCACCCTCACCCCTCTCACCACCACATTGTTTCTCCTTCTTTCTCTTTCCACCATGTCCTGTTTTATCTCTACCCTCCTCAACCTTCTCTCTTCCTCAACTACCCGATCTCCATTCCCTTTCCTCTCCCTCCCTTCCAGGTTTCTCAACCTCTCCTTAATTTCCTTCATCTCCTCTCCCACCTCCTCTCCTCTCACTTCCACCTTTTCAACCTTTTTTTCTACATTTTCTCTCCTTTATCTCTCCTCCAGCATTTCCTTTCCCCATCGAGCTCTTTCTTCCCTCCACGCTCCCTCCACCCTCCTTCTCTCTCCCCTCTCGTTCTTTAATTCCTCTTTTACTTCTCTCATTTCCTTCATCATCTCAATCATCATCACTTCTAAACCTTCTATACCTCGCCTTACCTTACTCCCCTCTTTCGCCGCACTTCTTTTCTGCATACCACCGAGCTCTTCCTCCTCCCCTTCTCTTCCCCTTTTTCCCCATAAATTATCCAAACTCCCCACTCTTCCCCCCAAACCACTTACACTCTCCCGCAATCTCAATTCCATATTTGTCGGCCTACCTCTTTTTTTTCTCTTCTTCTTTTTCCTTATCTTCTCCTCCTCCCTTTCCCACCGGTCCTCCCAATCCCTTGCCACCCTCAGCTCGATCCATCCCTATATAAACCCAACCTTCACTAGCCCAAAATACAAAATACTCCACTATTTCACTCTTACCCCGATTCAAATTCTTCCCGCCTTTCACAATCTAGTGACTATTCTCCCGCGCGCTACCACCGGCCCCTACTTGCACTCCCGACTTCTACCTCTACCGCCAGATAATCTCACCTACTTTCCCTACTCCCTCCCTCCTTGCCCCACCGCCCCACTCAATCTAACATCACTTTCTACCAACTCTTATTCTCTATACCACTCCACAGCCTCCACCACCACTTCTTCTTTCTTCAAATCTCACCCTGCTCTCCCCACTACAACCTCCGCCAAAAAATTTTCAACTCCAACCTCTCTACATAATTACTCAACGCTCTAAAACACACACACATACACTTTGCCTCAACAAACACGCTCGCATCCAGAACCGGAAGTCTATTAAATGCAATATTTACATTGTGACATAATTGACCATTAAAAAAAAATGATTCGTATGAATTATTATTCATTTATTAATATACAACTACGTCATGCAACTGATGACACAAAGCTGAAGGCTACGAATGAATATTTATGAATATTTCCGGTGTTATATAATTAATAATTCAATAAAATTTCTGTATAAAAATTTTAAACTATGGAAAATTAAAAATTATTAAATAGAAATTAATTTATTATGAATGATTATTAAATAAATTCATCAGCTGATGGTTTATTAATGCTTCAAGTAAATGAAATAGATATGAATAAAGCGATTTAAAATGAAAAACACTTTTATATACATAATTAAATATAATATATTAAATAAATAAAAGAATTTGCAAAGAATTTTTAGTTGCATTCAAAATTAAAATTTCCGATTAGCTGAAATTTATTATTATATTTTAATTTTTGGATTATTTATTAAAATTATTTTTATAATTACTGAGCTAATAAAGAATTGTCGGCCAAATAGAATAAATAATGATAGTTAATTAATTAATATTCATCATTGAAAATAAATATTGAAATTAATATTCATAAATTTCTTTAAATAAATTTTTTCTTTTCAGTAAATTTTTTTTCGAATGCTTAAATCATTTGTTATTGAAATTATTCAACTCGATTTTGATTATTTATATTTTTTGCTGTATGACATACAACAAAATGTGAATTTAGAACACGAGAAAAAAAAAAGTGTTTTTTATATCTAAAATGAATCAATGAAAAAATTTTTTAATTATTAAAATTTATGATTCATTTCATGCATATATTAATATAAACAATCGTTGATTAGCTAGAATAGGTGAAAAATATACACCATATGCAACAAAATGCTAATACACTAGACATATTGATTATAGGTCGATTTGAAATGTAATTTATAATTTAAAAAATTCTGCGTAATTTTGATAAGAATTATAATGAGACACCGGAAACTGTTTTTTATTATAAATAGGCATGAACAATTGCAATTTCTTATCATTCTTATTCTGCTGATAGCATTGAACGTCTCTATACTGCAAAAAAAAAAAATGGTAACTACATATTAATTTTTTTTTTCTATGAATAAAAAATATTTCGTTTGATTTAGTGGAAAGGAAATTGAAGATAAAGTTAAATATTTATTCAATATTTATAATTTATGGCTTTCAATTTGAGAATATTATTAATATATATTATTCTGATAAATTTTGGAATAACACCAAATAATTAGTGAGTTAAAAAATATAATGAAATAAAATTCAGGTAAGAAATAAAATATTTGAAAAACTCTGTGTTTTTATATTTAAATATTTCATGTAAAATTTAAATATTTTACGTTCATTTATGTCAATAATTTTGAGTAAAACACAAATGTTTCATGACATTTTAATCCGTAGAAAAGAAAATATTGAATGAAAATATTTGAACCGAATAATTTCAACGTTTATAAAAAATAAAAGAAACGAAAATGAGAAGAATATGATTTCATACAACAAGAAAGTTTTTATTTTTTATCGATGCATAAGCTACTTCAGTTCTCATTTTAAAAGCCACATTTGAATATTTAATGAAAATACTAAACTACTTATTTAATTTCGAAACATAAATTAAATAAGTAAACATAAATTACTACATTTAAATACAGATTATTTAGACCAATTCTTTGAATATTAAATCGTATAAAATATCATAATTTAATTCTGTCAATTTTTATTTTCCACTAAATTCATTAATAAAAAATATTGATAAAAAAAAATAAAATCTTGTTCAAGCCCAGTTTTCAATTAACAAATAAATAAAATAAATTTCATATCAAATTCAACATAATAAATCAATGATCCACCGAAAAATTATTTTTCTACTTAAAAATAAATTCTTGTATCAAAATTTGATATAAAATTTACGTTGAAAATAATTATCAAAAATTTATCCACTACATAAAATTCAAATAAAAAAAAATGATTATTAATCCTACGCTTTATATAAATTAATATCATCTATATCATGAAACTGAAATAATCATAAAAATGTATAACAATTATCCAAGCATAATAACATGAAAAAAAAATAATTAATGAATAAAAAAATATGAATAAAAATTAAATTTTTATACTTGTGCTATCAAAAACAATATTAATTAAATATATTGATATATTTTTTTTCTAAATATTTTGATGATAAATATCCTTCTTAATTTTTTTATACACGAAATTACCAATTTATTCCGTGATCTATTAAATTATTCTTCGAGTCAAATGAGTACTAACTTTTTATAAAATTTATTCGAGGCTTGAAACAATTTGTAAAATATATCAATAATTTTACTATGATTTATAATTATTTTTTATATGTGCCAATTAATTTTAAGGTATTTATTTCAAAAAATCAGTTAATCCACATTAACAATTGATTTGACGCCATTTGAATTGCTAAATAAATTTGGCAACAGTGCCTATGTTATGTTTTGACACTTTCAATGTGTATGTGCATATGTGTATATTTTGTTACTGTGCGCTGTTGCCAGTTTTCAAGATGGCTACAAATTTATCAAAACAGTTTTAATTATCTTTATTAAAATAATTAATATTTAATTCAAACATTCGTCAACACCTGTTTTTTTTGTGGAGTTATATAAACTACATATTTCAAAGAATATTTTTAAACATTATTTATTATTGTATCTACTCTTACAATATACTTTTTGTAATTTTGAATACATAAAAATGCTAATTCTCCATAAGGCTCTATGTTAAAAATTTGAATTTTGATCTTAAATAACTTTCTTAAATTATCGATAAAGCCTCTTGAAATTTCAAGGGTAGACAGCTACATGATTTATCTTATCAAAACTGAAAAAAAACAAAATTTATCTACTAATAAGTCTCATAAATGAACGTCCTCAAACATTTCAATTTTATAAGTTCAATCGGAAAATAATGTCGTTTTTACGCATATAATTATTCATCTTGCTTAAAAAACAATAAATAATTCCTATCCAGCATTGGAAATTCACACTTTAGATATTAAAAGGCAGTAAACAACCCAGATCATTAATGAAAAATAAAAACGAGGACGATTATACATCATTAATAAATATAAAAAAAACTTGATAGAAAAAAATCAGTAAATAATTCTCACATCCACTTGAAATAATTTAAACTTTATTAACTTACCTGCAATTATCATAAATTCCGAGTCTGCAACTTAATATAATGTTTATACATTATGAAACCTGTAAATATTTGCCAAACCGTGAATACTCTTGAGCATACAGACGCAACGTTTGCTATTTTGTTATATGTCTGTATTACAACGAGCAAATATACTCACTAAAACCATGAAAATACATACATACATGTACGATTGTATATATACTTTAGTTTATATCCATAGATTGCACATTTTCGTCGACAATGCGCATTTAATTTTACTCACATTATCAAAACCCATGAGTATACTTTCATGAGTTGTCCACAGTATGCAGAGATTTACTATTGCATTTGATTATTATGCGTTAACAATGCTATACTATCAATTGTCGGATAAATATTTGATCTATGCATTCAAATTTACGCTTGATTTTCATCGTACGAAACTCAACAAATATAGATGGCAGTGTGTTTGTCGATGAATATTCGCTGATGAAGAATTTACATCATTAAATTGTACAGTTTGATTTAATTTTGTGACTTATAGGTGGATGGATATTTATAAATTAATTTATGAATATAAATTCATGTGTGATATATGTGTGATATTTAGGATGATGAATGAGCAAGTGCTTGAGTTGATTATTTTTGATTTTAAAATGAGGGTAAGAAAAAAAAATGAGGTGGAAAGAGATGATAATGAATTTTGTGAATATGATTTTTATTTGGATTTGGTTTGAGTTTAATTGAACATTTTTGATTGATGATTATTGAGGTTTTTGGAAATTGACGAAATTTTATTATACCGAAAAAAAAAGTCTTGAGTCAAGTTGTGATTCAGACTTGACACAAATAGTCTTGATACAAGTCTGAAATATGCTTGACTCAAGACATTACACATGTCTTGAGTTGAATCAGTCGTAAAAAGGGGTAAGTCGAATATAAACTTGATTTAAATTTTTTCTAGTCTTGATTCAAGTCGTTCTTTTAGTCTTGATTCAAGTTGTTTTTCGTCTTGATCCAAAACTTCTAAAATCTTGATCGAAGATTTTTTTAAACTTGATTAAAATTTTTTTTAATTTTCAATGGGGATTTGATGAAATTATATTTACTCACTATTTTCTAAAAATAGAAATAAAAAGCAGAAAATAGATAATTCAAAAAATGAGTATAAGCTGTTTTTATGTGATATTCATTACATGAATTGAATAACAAAATGAAAACGACGCAGAACATTAATTTTATACTTTTTGTATGGACTGTACGTTAGGGTGTGCCATTTTTGGGCAACTTTTTTTTTTCATCGGGTTGAAAACTTACTGGTCAATAAAAAAAGAAGCCTGTTTGAAGCGGAGCTCTTAATTTTAATGTTCAAAGGTAGCTCTTCGTAATTTTCGTTTTTCCAATTAAATAACATGAGGAAAAAATTTTTTTCCCATGTTATTTAAATGTGCATACTTACGTGTGAATTGTGACACTTTTTATTTGTTTAATTGATTTATCAATTGAATAATAAAACTGGAATTCAATTTAATTTTAATATTAACTTAAGGTATTTTCCAAATGATTAATTTTACAGCGAGAAAATTCCAAATTTAAACTAAGACATATTCAGACTTGAATCAAGTCGCTGAGACTTAATTCAAGTCCTTTTTTTTTGTATGGGGATGATTTTTATTTGTTCAGTTATTTAATGGTGAATTTTTCCTAAATGATTTACATTTCAATTTGTAGGATAAATAAATTATTTTTAGGAAACGAAAAGAGAACTTATTCAATTTAATAACATTATCAAGATTTTTGAAAATTGAGATAATTTTTTTATTTTCTAATGAATGAATAAATTCCGCTAAGGGTTACTTATTATTTGTTTAATTAATGATTATGAATATTTATTGAATGATCGACAATTTAATTTATATGATAATTAAATCATTTTTGTAAAGAATGAAAAACTTATAATAAATATTTTGATGAAAAATATTCTTTCTAATTTTTATATAAACAAAATTTACAATTTAATCTGTAATTTATTATACATTTCAGTTTTATTATTTATTTTTGAACAGAATTTTACTGATAAATATCTGCAACTATGTTATTGAACTGAAATAATTGAGCAATGAATAATATTGATAATAAATAGAAATAAAGATTAATAATTTGCACAAATGCATTTTTGAGTGCATGAAAAAAAAAATTTACTGAATAAATAAATATCAATAAAATTAAAATTTTTATACTTCAATAAATAAAAACATCATTTTAATATTTGATATATCTTTTATCCTAAATATATTCTCATAAGAAACATCCCTTACTAATTTTTTATATACAATGTTCACAATTTGTTCTGTGATTTATTGAACAATTCAATTTTATTTGTTTATTTCCAAATAAAATTGTATAGAAAAAAATCAGAACTATATTATTGAACCGAAATAATTATAAAATGAATATATTAATAATGCAACTTATTTCACAAGAAAGGAACTTAATTCACATGAATAGTTAAATTCGTGGAACATCATGATTATTCATGAGATAAATTAATATTGTCGAAAGAATATTCATGAAAATGTCGTTGAGATGATAGCAATTTTCTAAGTAAACCGATGTAAAGACACGAAAAGTTATAGAAAGTCGTTGGGCAATAGCACAGTTTTTACTGCATACATAGGTTTAATAAATACATGTATTTACGTTAATGAAAATGAAGAAGAAGAATAAAATATCCCAAGGCTGATATAACTTTTATTTGGGTTTACTTGACGACATTACAAACTAAAATATTCAAATCGTCAAAGATAACTTCATGTTTTTACTGTTTTCATTTTCAACCCTTCAAATTTCTCCATTTCTTATGAAAAAAATTATACATACTGGATTATAATGAAAAATTATCAAGTCTGATTTTTACATAGCAAACAAATTTTGTATAAAAGTTCACAAAGAATTTATGATAAAATTTTTTTTGAATATTTTTTACATGAAAATTGAACACTTGGAAAGAACTAAAAAATGTGTTGAATTATTTATTTGATAATTAAAAGAAAATTTTATTTAGTTTGACAGATTTTTTTATTTTTTTTTTTTTTCATTTTTCATAGAAATTTTTGTATCTAATTATTTTATAAATATTAAATATAACGTGTAAATGATATGAATAATAATATAGCATGAATTATATGAATATTTATATTTATACAATTTAAAAATACTTATCCGAATGATGAAAAGTGAATGAATATAATAATTAAAAAAAGATTTGGTGTGAATTATTATTTATTACAAGTGTATTTGATATTTTTATTTGAAGTAATTTTTTTTGTTGACATTTAACGAGAGATTTGTGTTGAAAACAATTAACACAAAATTTTTCAGTGCATATAATGTTCGCGAATAATATTCAACATATTGAAATGATTGAATTTCTTCATCATAATTTTTTTTTCTATTCTTTGAATTTGTTGAGCCATTAACGTGAAAGATGTCAAATAATAAGAAGAAAATTGTGAATGACAGGCGACATTGCAAGTACGGATTTTACTTTACTTTTCATTAATTCAGTGAATATTGGCGGATTGACATGTGCAGGAGAAAAATGAAAAGCAGTAAAAAAAATAAAGCGATGAAGAAAAGATAATGTGAACAAAAGAAATCGTCAAGTAGGGAAAAATAGAATGACTGTATATCAAGTCTGGAATATTGATTTTTGTTGTGTCACAAAAGCAATGAATATCCCAAGAGTATATTATATTAATATATAAATATAATAGAAAATTTATAACGATATAATAATGAAAGATAAGTAAAATTACTTTTTGCTTCAGTGAATTGTTCGAGATTTTTTTTTTCCTTGTTACTCATTTTTTAATAATTCTTCATTATATTATTTTCTTTATTGTTCGATTATAAAGGAATGCATAATGAGGAGTAATATGGATACATGATGAGAAAGAAAAAAAAATGAATTCAACATGATTTAAGACATGAAAATAATTGTTTTTGAATTATTTTTTTCACGTGGAAAAAAAATTTTTTTTTTCATGTGGAAATATATTTTTGTTAGAGTTTTTAGAATAGAGAGTAATGATCGGTTATTGATTGCAATAGATATTGTGTTAATTTGACCTTGATTTTGAGTTTAAATTGTGTGAAAACAATTTTCAGTGGACTTTTACACATTATTTTTAACTAGGGAACAATTTTAATTGTTTTGTTTGAATTTATTTAATTAATAAAAATTATTATTTGTTTTTTCATCGAAAATTAATTCATTTTGTCAATTCATTACTCCTAAAGAAATTTTTATAAACACAATTTCAACAATTATAAATTAATTTAGCTAGTCATATTATTCTAATTAGATAATTCATTGATTCTATTTTTCCTTCGGTCCCATACGGGGAAATTCATATCTCGCCATTACTTGATCGTACAGAAAAGTTCTATTGACATTTTTTGTAGGAAATTGAACGCTCTATAAAAAAGGTTTCTTATGGTTAATCGATTACTCTAACCATTTAGAAGATATTCACATTCATGACTTGAATGGATGAATTTAAAATACTTATAAAAAAAAAATATTGAAATCAGTACGCATATTCACATTCGAATCCATGTGAATATCTTCTGACTGGTCAGAGTAATCAATCAACCACAAGAGACCTTTTTTGTAGAGCAATCAATTTCCTACAAAAATATATATTGCGCATTTTATAATATTTATTTATCTAAAAGTTATAAAATTCAGAAATAACAATGAAAATTTTGTTTAATTCTTCAAACTTTGACCTCTGATATCGTCCAAACGGTAAGAGTTATGAAACAATTGTAGAATACCTTTTTTGTAGAGCGTTCAATTTCCTATAAAAAATGTAGATAGAACTTTTTTGTACGATCAAGTAATGGCGAGATATAAATTCCGCCGTATGGGACTAAAGAAAAAATAGAAAACTGAGATCAGAAGGACCTTTTTATTAAAATTAAGAGCTCATCCTTGACGAGCATTATTTAAAGATATCTAGAAACCAATTTTCCAGTGTCGAAAGTTAATAAAATAGTAATAATAATTTAAAATAAAAATTGTGTAAAAAAAATTTTTAACATTTCACACAAATTTTTTTCATTCTGTGCACACATAGTATATATCATATATATCCATTACATAAACGTGAAATATTCACATTTTACTATTTTTCATGAAACAATTATAGAACGTCCGTAGATTTGCGGTTTCTCCAACTCATAAATGTTAAAATGCCACATGTCAGATACCTTCATTTACACATATCGCTATAAACGTTTGAAGAAAATGGAAAAAAAAAAGGTGGATAATAACGCGGTAGGCAGCCAATCTTGTTCAGCGACCGCCACTATCCTCGTAAATTTTCATTCTGGATCCGTTAGAGCACTCATTCAGGAACTTTAACGATCTAACCACCGCATAATTGTACAGTCACATATTTCGCACCTCTCACACGTTTATTTCGCTTTGAGAAATTGCAGTCGGAAGTTTTTAACATGGAATATTTTTTTTTTTTTTTCTTTTATTATATACACTATCTAAACACTGGTGTATTGAAAATGTATTAGTACAAATGGATTTTTAGAAGATTTGAATATTTAAAATGTTTATTTTATTAATGGAGATTTAATATTTGATTTGACGATGAATAATTTTATTTCGATACAGTTTTTAATGGTTGTTGAATTTAGAGGATATATTTTGGGCTTTTGAATAATATTTATATGTTCCCATTTTGTAAATTCATTTGAAGAATTTATGTATAAATTGATTAAATGGAGAAATGATTTGATGTGAGTGAATGATCTAGTTTGAATTAATTAGTTGAATAGTTGAGTTTATGTTTAATTACTTAAATTACGATAAAAACATTTTTTTTTTTTAGGAGTGAATAATCGACGACTTGAATTTATTTTTGATGTGAAAACAAATTATAATTTTTATTGATCAAATGAATTTGAATGAAGCAAAGACAGTAGGAAATTTTGTGTAAAAGTCCACTAAAAATTTGTGTTGAATTTTTTTTTATACTATTTTTACTCAAAATTTAAATGAAATCATAATATTTTTTCTTGTAAAAAAATGAATGGAAAAATGATTGAATATATGTAAATGATACAGTTTGAACGAGCTGATTAGTTGAATCAATTTATAATTATTTAAATTACTTAAAAAAAAAAATTGTTTCAAGAATAAAAATTCGACGACCTGAATTTATTTTTGGTGCCAAATCAAATAATAATTGTTATTGATAAAATAAATTCAAATAAAGCAATTGAAATTGTTACACGATGAAATATTTTGTGTAAAAAAGTCCACTAAAAATTTGTGTTGAAATTTTCTTCAGACAATTTTTACTCAAAAATTATATTAAATCAATACATTATTTATATGAATTCGATTAAACACTTATATAATGTTCAACACTCACAATATTTTGTAAAATGTACAAATACAAAATTCATTTAATCCAACAGATAAAAATTCAGTATTAGATTCAACATAAAATATTAATAATCAAAATTTTTATTGCACTTCAATAAAAATTTCGTGTTAAAAATCAACACAAAATTTACGTTAAAAATTTATTTGACACAAATTTTTAGTAAACTTCAACACAAAATCATTCACTTCACATATATATATAACTATTCATGTAATTTTGAATTCTGCTTTGCATCTATTCTCATTTTTCTTCATGCCACTCTCTTTCAACGTGTAAAATTTCTCGATCGTCCAATAAAATTCAACGTGCATACGTTCATGTTCCTTTTCTTCTATCTTTTTTTTTTTTTTTTTTCCTCCTCCCAGATTTTTTTTTTATATTCTCTTCAAAGATTTATTGCAGTCGATTCTTCGGGTCGATCGAGACGAATAGCGATTGTACGCGCAGTTTAGTAACGAGAAAATTTGAAACGAAAATTTATTCCGCCCGACTGAACGTTGCGGAATTTTGTCTTTCGTTTATTCTATTTATAAGATCGCATTTCATTTGAAAATGTTCCTGGCTTCTTTTATGTTAAACTTTGGATAAAAAATACGATTTGGATTCAAAATTAAATGACATTAAGACCACCTGGGTTAATAAAAAAAAATTTTTTACATAAAATAATATACAAATAAAAACAGTTTACTGTTTATTCCAAAATTTTTAATAAACTCATGGAAATTAAATGATTATGTAAATTTTCCCATTTAATTTTCTCACGTATTCGGATAAGGACTATGTTTCGTGACAAGAATCATTAGAGAAAGGTAAACATCTGTGATAAAATTAATTTAGAAAAATTCAAATTCATTTTAAATATTTTTAATTATGAAAATTTTCTCAATTTAATTTCAAGCAAATTATCTGCATAATTTACACAATGATCGTATGAATATCACAAATATATAATCACAAACATAAATTTCAATAAAAAAGCTGCAAATTTTTTAAAATAAAAAATATAAAAAAATTATATTTTATATATAATAATAAAAATCATTAAAAATCGTAAATAAATTATGAAATTTTGCATAAATATTGCAGGAAAAAAAAGGTACATTAATTATTCTTACATAATTACATTAAACAAAAAATAAATGAATTAAATAAATATCAATAAAAATAAAATTTTTTATATTTTTATTATCGAATTATTTTAATTTCTATTTAAATTAAAAAATATGCAAATGAAAAATAAATAATTAAATGCATCAAACAACACATAATTGATGAACTCGTATAAATTTTATTAACAAAAATTTTCTTCAATTAAAATTAATATATCCAATAATTGAAAAATGAAAAGAATTTTTCCGATAATTTAATTTCCAATTTCTATTTTAATTTTCCTTATTATTTGATATTACATTAAACATGTGAAGGTTCTAGATAATTATTAATAAGAAATATAAACCTGAATGACTCGATAGCTTTAATGAGACTTTGTGCGACAAATTCTCATTAAAGACAAGAGCGTACGTTCATATTACAAGCGTTAAAATTGCAAAACAAAGTTGTAACGAACAAATAAAGTATATTGCAGCCATCCTCCATACAAACACATACTTAAGTATATGTTTGTATGTGTGTGAGTACATATAAGTATTATGTACAGTGGTGAAATATCCTGCAGTAAGGCTAAACTTGTTCGAACTTGTTCATGTTTTTCTTACTTTTCTTTATATATTTTTTTTTTCTTTTTTTGTTTTTATTATTAACCGTTTTGTGATGCGGAAAATGGCTCTCGGGTACTCAAAAGATAATTTAACAGAAGGTGGCAAGGTAAAGATACAAGAGATAGTTGTGGCAATTGCCTCAGAAACATAAAACAGGACATGAAAAGCTCAATTTGGATGGTGAAGTGTATGATAAATATGAGGAAAAAATTCGCATTGAAACTGCAGTGCAATTACATGTACTTAGTGTTGTGGCGTATTGGCATTTCAAGAATGTGAATGAATCTGTGTATTATGTACGAAGTGAAAAATTTTGTGTAAAAGTTCGATGAAAATTTGTGTTGAGATTTTTTTTTTTTAATGTGAATTTAACATGAAAATTATTTTGAAGCAATAGATTATTTATGTGATTTGATTGCACTTGGATGTTAAATGCTTACAAAAAAATAAAAAATATGTTGAATTATTTATTGATAGAACTGAAAATATTTATAGTTTCACATACAAAAACTTTGAGATCAATTTTCTATGCAGAATTTTAAGTTAGAGATTATCTAATTTAATGTTTTGATTTTGAGATTTATAAAGCATTGAATTATTCAATTGTTTTTGGAAGAATTTAAATTTGTCTTGACTTTACTTTGAATTAAATTTTTATGTTGGTGGCGATATCATTTGTTTATGATTGGAAGTGTCTCCCCTACAGACCTCAGTTCCATCAAAGCCGCTAAAATAGACGCAGGTGTTTGGTCCTTGTGAGCAAAAATCTGCCGTTGCGAAACTTTGACAGGCGTCGAAATTATATTGATAAGACATTTCTATTAAATATTTTTATTGCTTGATTGTGGTTTCAGTCAACATATTGTTTCTCTCCATGCATTAGAGTTTAAATAACACTGTTAATTACGTTTTATTGTTGAATATTTTTTATTTATTTCGCAAATATAAAGGACAATTATCCGTATCAAAAAAGATAGTTGCCCTTTTTACTCTTGTGTATAGCCGCTCTAGGAGCAACTATCCGCAACTATAAATTCATTAAAGGAGCATAAACAGATTTTTTTTCTTATACTTGAAATTTATCTTGAAAAAACATAGAGAGCTGTCTATCCTCATACGAAGCAAGACGTGGCAAGTATTTTTCGAAGCATTTTTAACGTTAGGCTACTATCCGCTATAGTAGGCAACTATTCCTTTTTTGAGAGGTCAAATAAAACAGAATTTACTCGAAACAAATACTAATTATATTTACAAAAAAGGGCTACTATAAAAAATCAAAGACCTATGTTATAATATACACTTTATATTCTTCTTAATAAGTAAAAATTTTTAAATAATATTACCATACATATACATATACATATAAAACACACATATACATCTGTAATTTTCTACAGTGGACATTTTATTGTTTCAATCCTCAACACTTCTCACAAGAAAATTATGGCTATTTTTACTTGCTCATTGTTGTAAAGATAACTTCTCCACAATTTGTTCCTCTTTTTTTTTTTTTCGTCAAGTTTTTTCTCCGACATTCACTCCACTTATATTCAAAGTATCTTTAACATATTAATATATTATACATATGTATATACCTGCATTGAAGTGGTGAAGTGTGAGAGTACAAAAGCGCAATCTTATTATGGATTTTACGCGTCCTTGCAAAGTATTATAATAATGCTATGCGCGCATAAAATTCGAGTCATTGAGCGAACAACTTCGCGTTCAAGTGGTTTACTGTATGAGGTAGTATAATGTGGTTATATTAGACAGATACTGTACGACATGTGGTATACGCACGTGTTAGAATCAATACATAGGTGTATTCCGTGTGAGGATATATTAGTTATGGGTTTTTAAGAGCGCTAGTTAGATTATTTTTAGAAATTTAATCGAGTTTATTAGCGATATGTAGGTTAGTTTAATGATAGTTTTTTTTTTTAATATTATTATTGTTAGTTTGTGAGGTAGAAAAAATTATTTATCTTCTAGTTACTTTGATTTCATGAACAGAGTTGAAAATTTTGTGTAAAAGTTCATTGAAAATTTGTGCTAGCAAATTTTTCTACAGAGAAAAAAAATCTGTGGTTATTTTTTTTTTGCGCAGTTTTTGATCGAAACTTATTTTGAATTGACATAAAATTCGTGTGGTTTTATTAATTACAACTAAAATTGTAAACATAAGTAAAAATTTTAGGAATATATTGACACAAAAATTATTAAATTCATCGGACAAAAATTTCACGTTAAATTTATTATAAAATATTTTTCATTCAACGCAAAATTATTTTTCTTTTTCAACACAAATTATTGCATTAACAAAATTGACACAAATATTTTTGCCGTAGAAATTCCCTTCAAGTAACGATCATCATAAAAACGCACTGAAAATTCACTGATGCAAATATAATTCGAAGTATTTGAAATTAAATTGAATTTTTGCATTTATTATTACACTCCTATATGTTTTTTTTCTTCAATCTCAAATAAAACAACCAAAATTTGTTTTCACTGCCATTATTATTGATATGATACACACTCGGTGTTATCGCCAAAAATTAAAAAAAAAATTTTTTTCATATTTACTTTTTAATTACAAATAAAATCGCTAGAGGGGTTGCAATGAAACAAGCAATATTGCCGCGTTAAAATAATGGAGGGTGTAAAAATTCACCCAATTGATGATTCGAACGAGGGCACATATATATATATATAAACAATATAACCCCTTGTATTTTTTATTTGTATTTTACACCAAATATTCCTTGTATTTTTTTATTTTTTTATTTTTTCATTTTAATTTTACTTTACTTCATCTGCTCCACAGAACAAGAAGAATTTTAAAAATATCACGTTCATCACTAAACAAATATATCTATCTACAATGCACTATTTTTTTTTTATTATTATTATTATAAAATGTAATAAAAATACGCCTTTTCATATTCAATACAGACAGAAATATTATTCGTTTTAGCTGAATAAAATATATTCAAATATACTCACAGTATGTTTTATTATTTATTTATTTTTATTTTTTTTCATTTTTGCATTCACAATGAAAATATATTCACATTTATATCTGTGTATGTATGTTGTTTATTGAATTTCGAAGTTAACCTTTTGTGTGCGAGTGAAAAATAAAAGAAAAAAAATGATAAAAAGATAGGATATTTTCATCCCTTATATTATATTATTGATCCATATAAAGCACAAAGTGAACAGTAATCGTTTTCAAATGTGATTTTCACTTTTTCGTTGTGTGCAAACACACGACCAACTTTCAGATGGATTGAACTGGCAAAAACAAGAGATATCCATATACATACAGACACTTGCATTAGTAAAAATTGACAGAAAAAGACGGAGTAACGGATATCCTTTGTCTGATCCAATGCAGACTTCAACTACTTTTAGAACTTCTTTTTCCAATGATGTATAACTATATTTATATCGATATGTGTTCTATGTTCAAGTGCCACATACCGCAAATCCGTTTGATTCGAATCCTAAAAAGTCCTCGAGGATTTTTCGTGAAAAGTGTTCACGTATACAGAAAATAAGGGACAGAAAAATTGGAAAAATTGTTGATATTGAAGAGCAAGGAAAAAAGGGATGAGAAATTTTTTTTTACGACTTAGTATGTGGGGAAATAAAAGTTTGATAATCTAAATTGGAAATAAAAATATCAGGAGCTCAGTACAATTGAGTTTGTACTTGTATGAACAATAGTTGGAAGATATCAAATAAATTATTTAACCTAATGCAGAGCTACTAGAGAAAAAAAAATCATGAATAATGTTCAATATGCTGAAAATTATTTAATAGCAGAATATAGATAAATACAAATTTCAAAAATTATAAAAATTTGTAATTAAAAATATTTTGATTCTTAAATTTGTTTCTCTGTATGGTATTTTTGAAGAAGGGATTGATTATAAAAAATATTGAAGCAATTTTTCATTTATTTTGTTGACATTTTATAAATTTTTATTCGATTCTGATTATTAATTTTACAATTTAATTTTTTCTCATTAAAGTCATGCTTTTTTTATTTGAATTAAACCAATCATTGAAATTTCAACGGTTCTTCTGAAAATATTCCATCATTTTGAGGTTATATTTACGCGAAATTATCATGATAAATTGAAATTATCAAACTTTGATGACAACTTAAAAAGAAAAATAACTCGACGAATTTAATTGATATTAAATTTTGATATTTACAATCAGAAATTGTTCATTAGATTTTCTTCGCTTTATCACTGAATGTTTCCTTTATCCTCTGCTTTTACGAGTGGAGCTTTTTACTAATAATCCGATGAAATAATGTGGCAAGTAAAAATGCAAAATTATGCATTATATTCAGATTCTCTTGGGAGCTTCACAGCGATTTTCATCGTGTCATACTTTATTACTGCGTGTTCACCATAAAAATCTACGGAGAAAAAAAAAACAATTATACAACGGGGAAAGTAGGGTAATACCGACTGCCTCCGACTCTTCGTGAATAAAGTACAATGATCCATCGGGTGGTGCGTATTTTTTTTTTTTTTTTTTGGTTACATTATCATAGTAGGAATATAAATTAATATTGAAAAATTTCATTGATTATTGGATAGAGTCCCTGGCAATTAATAATATCTACATCATGTTAGGATTGAAACGAATAGTTTCTGCTAAGAAAAATAGTTATTAGTATTATTTATCACGCTGTCGTTGATATTTCATGTTAAATAGTTGTAAAGTGAGTTTAGTTAACTCATTTTTTTTTTTGTATTAGTTCCGGTGTCAATTGATCTGGAACCATAACTCGGACTGTGATTGGCCGAATCAGTCAACTGGAAAGCGATTTTTGGGTATATAAAGGCCTGAATTTCGGACGAGCAGTCATTCAGAAGCTTCTCTGGCTAGCAATAACAACCATGGAATCTTTTGCAAAGCTCATGAGTGCCATTGGTACGTCAGGCGTTGAACATGACTTGGTTGAAATTTTGCCAGTTGAAATAACTGAAATTATTTTCAGGCAATTGGACCCTCGTTCACTTCTCAATGTCGCTCGAGTCTCCACTAAGTGGATGAATGTCTGCAGACACGACTGTAAAATCAGACGCACTGTCAGACATCATTTACGAGATGAGAGAACACGAATGTTGGATTTAGATACGAGTCTTCCAAAATCTCCAAAAAATAAAATGACCAAACCTGCAAAGGTTCGTCCCATTCCAAATCGTCCCACTACCTTTACTCCTGCTTCATTTTCTTTTAAATCATCATCAGGACCTGCGCCCAGACGATTGACTGGACCAAAACGACTCGGGAATCGTGGCTCTAAAGCCGTTCCTTCAAGAATTACCACTAGGCTTAGATAGAATGTATAAATTTAGTTTTAAGTGTATATTATAAAATAAAAACCTTTGACAAAAGCTGGCCAGCTTATTAAATATTAATTAATCAATATATTTACTCACAAGACAAACGTGCAAACGTGCTAAACGTCCATTTTTTAATGGAAAAAAAATAACAATAAAGATAAACTGTCTTTTGCATTTGTTAATTTAATAAAATGCACGATATATTTCTTATAATCAATTAATAAAATAAGTATATAATAATCAAAACTTTAACTATAAGTTTAGAAATGTTCTCCATTTAGTACACATAAAGTGACGGTTCACTCTGATTTTTTCGTTGCACAATATTCACCGCAAGGTAACTTTCAATAAAGCGTCAAAAGAAATAAAAAAAAAAGGCAAAAAATAAATTCTAAAATAAAATATTCCAAGAAGCAAAGTCGCGAACAAGAAGCCGGGGATTCATTTAAAAATTCTTGTGAGAAAGCACTCATCTTTTAGATAACTAAAGAAAAGAAGTAGAAAAAATAAATAAATGATGAAAAGTGATCACAAGTTTTTTAAGGGGTGAAATTTTCATAAAAAAAGTGGGAGTAAACAGTTACGATCATGCCACAGAATAATAGTTGGGCCTTCGTCACACTTGGCAAAAGTTTGAACTTTTGTTATTTTATTCGGTCTACGAATAACTTTTAATATCCGGACTTACTTAAAAAAAAAAAAAAAAAAAAAAATAAGAATAAGAATAAAAATCTTTGTCGCTTTTCGTTTCCATTGCGCGCTTTACTCTCGTTTTTTATTCCCGCACTCCATCGTATTCATATATATATATTCTCTCCCTTACTTTATCGTCATGCGCAAAAAAACGGGAGTGAAAAAATATGAGACGAGAAAAAACTGGAATAAGGGTGGAAAAAGAATAAAACAAAAAAAAAATGTGAACTCGAACTTAAAGTGACAAGAAAAAGAAGCGGACGAAATACGAAAGATAAAATACAAAAATGAAAGTGTGTTCAAGTATAAATATGTCAATGAACAACTCATTGCAACAATTTTTAAGTTTTAACGAGTTCATCAGGGCTTAATTTTGCAATGATAAAAAATATAGCAATAAATTTTAGAGAACAATTTTATTGAAGATTAAAATATTGGATGATTTTTTTATTATATTTAATCGATAATTTATTATTTTATTTTATTGATTATCGGTACTAGATAATAATTACAATAAAAAACCAAAGATTAATTTTTTTTCAATTTATTTCAGGTGTACAATTATTTTTGAATTTTCTATTTTGTGTTTATTATAAATTATTCATAGGAATAAGTGTGAATGAAAATATAAATTCAATTTAGTTTATAGAAATTACCAAAATCATTGAGAAGTAATTTCAAATAAAAAATATAACAATTAATTTTTGTTAATAATTTTATCAAAGCTGAAAATATTGATATGAATTTTTTATTATATTTGATTCAATAGTTTGTTGTTTCATTTTATTGAATCAGGATTAGATAAATTACAACGAGAAAACAAAAAACTAATTATTTTTCAAATTTATTTCAAGTGTACAATTATTTTTGAATTTTCAATTTTGCGTTTATTATAAATTATTTATAGAAATAAGTGTGAATAAAAATATAAATTTGATTTAGTTTATAGAAATTACTAAAATTCTTGAAAAGTAATTTTGAATAAAAAGAAATAGCAATTATTTACTCTTATAAATTTTTAAAAGAATGATAAAATATAATATATTAATCATCTGTCGGTTTAAATGAAAAAGATTCATAAAATATTTTCATAAAATTTTTTTTGTAAAAAATCCACTAAAATTTCATTTTGAAATTTTTTTCACACAATTTTTAACCAGAAATTATATCAAATCAACACAATATTTATGTGATTTCAATTCAACCCAAATATAATGTAAAAAATTCAAAAAATATGTAACCAAAAAAAAAAAAAATTCATTTAATTCGTCAGCCCAAAATTTTGTGTTAAATTAAACATAAAATATTTTTCATTGAATCCAAAATGCATTTGTTTATTCCCTGTCTCAACACAAATCCTCATTAAAAACAATCAAGACAAACTTCAAGTAGACTCTTCATAAAAATTATCTCACTGTGTACTGTTTACAATTTTTCCTACTCGAATAATTTTTTCCTTTGTCTCCACAAATTAATTGTACTATCTCATTAACAAGCTTCATAATATTTATTATTCTCTGTAGAGCATATTATCACAATTCAAATCATTAATAACCGAGCTAATGAAAAGGAACGTAATAATGATTATTAATTAATTCATTTTCTTTTTTTTGCTTTTTGCTTTTTGCTTCATTAACTGAGCTATTATAATGAGCAAATAACACAGTAGTAATGAAAAAATTCTGTGGTCGTATCACAAGTTGGTAAAATAATTTATAAATAATAATAATCCAACATTTGAAAATGAAAAATTTATTCTGATATTCAATTCATACTTCGCTCGTTTTTTTTTTTTTTGTATTTTTTTTTGTACTTGAATTTCTCGTTGTGGCTAGTAATTGTTCGACAATTTCTATGGACAATACGTTTTACGTATGATATATAGAAATTTATGAAATGTGAGAGATAAAATGCATTGTCAGAAACGTGTATGAGCCTGTTGTAGAATTTAACTATATGTGAGACACTGGATATTACATTGTTATTTTATTATGTCATCTGTGACAATATGTCGCGACATATTCTTATGTGGAATGATATAAATTATTCACGAATGTAGTTTAGTTTTTAGTAGAAATGATGAAACACCTTTTGTATGATATATTTATTATTTGTAGACAGACGAGAACAGAGGAGAGAACTCTAGACAATGGAAAATTTTGTGTGGAAGGCCATTCAAAATTTTTTTTACAGGAACGACATTTTAATTGAACCAAAATTTTTATGGATTTCAAAGTTATTGATTTTATTTATTAACACTATGAATAAACAGAGTGAATTTAATTTTAGGAACGCGATAACATTTTTGGATAGAGAAAATAATTAATACAATTTTAATAAATTTTCTTATTTTGAAAATTTTTTAAACGTTGAAAATTTTATGATGGAAATTTGATTTATTTATTTTTTATTTTAATTCTTAATAAACCAAAATATTTATGAGTTGAAAATTATTGAGTTTATTTAATAACTCTTTTAGTAAACAAAGTAAATTCAATTTTAGGAACTTGAAAAAATTTTTGAATACAGAAAATAATTAATACAATTTTGATGAATTTTCTTATTTTTAAAATTCGAAAAAAGTTACAATTTTTATGATAGAAATTTGATTTATTTTTTTTTATTTGAATTCCAAAATAACTAAAATATTTACATGATTCAAAATTTATTGAGTTTATTCATCAACACTTTTGATAAACAAAGTAAATTCAATTTAAGGAACTCAAAAAAATTTTTGAGTACAGAAAATAATTATTACAATTTTGATAAATTTTCTTATTTTTAAAATTCGAAAAAAGTTACAATTTTTATGATAGAAATTTGGTTTATTTTTTTTTTATTTGAATTCCAAAATAACCAAAATATTTATATGATTTAAAAATTCTTAAGTTTATTTATCAACACTTTTAATAAACAAAGTAAATTAAATTTATTCAAACAAATAATCAATACAACTTTGATGATTTTCCTTATTTCTACAATTCGAAAAAGTTACGGTTTTTCTAACAGAAATTTGATTTATTCATTTTTTCTTTTAATTCTCAATCAACCAAAATATTCATGTGATTTCAAAACAATTGACTTTATTCATAAACACTATGAATAAACAAAGTAAATTTAATTTTACGAAATTGACAAAATTTTTGAATACAGAACATAACTAATACAATTTTGATAAATTTTCACATTCATAAAATATAAAAAAAGTCACAATGATAATAAATCAATTTATCTTTTTTTTTTTTTTTCATTTTTAGTTATAAATGAACCAAAATATTTATCCAAAATTAATGAATTCATTTATTCACACGTCGAATTGAAAAAACAAAATTAATCCTACTCACTCAACAATATTCCTAAATACAAAATGAAATAAATTAATAAATTTTTCAAACCTCTCTAATTTCTAAGACATAAAAAAATTCACAATTTTCATGATAAAATTCAAATTCTAAATGACCAAACAATTCCAAAATTATGAAATTCATTAATAAACACAACAAATATATAAAATAAATTAAAATTCACTAACTCATCAAAATTTCCCAATATTGAATATAAAAAAAAAATAATAATTCTACCAATTTTCCATATCCCTGAAATATTTTACATCACTACATAAAAATATTCATCATCATTTATTCTGCCACATTGGCAATTTGACACACAAAAATTTTCTACCCACACACACATATATATAAATATATTACATATAGACTTACATATGTATGCATTATTCTATTTCTAAGTACATTCATGAATATAACAGCTTTCATTCATTTCATTTCTTTCTCATTTTCACATTTGTTTTCCACCGAAAAAATTTACTTTATGGTTACCTCGACTTGACAAGACACGTTTCAACAATTTATATTGCATGAGATCATGAAATTTTTATTAGAATGTCTCTTACGTGCTACGACGATCCTGTCGTTAAATTATTCGATGCCTCTCGACCAAGACTTTTTACCTTTGAAGTTCTGCGCTACTGTCCTGCTGTTGTGTACTGTAGTATTTCATATAACCTCGTGATGGATTTTGCTAGGAATGCGTATTAAATTTGTAGATATAAAAGCTAGTGCGACATTAATGATGAAAGTGAAGGAGGTCACAAAGAATCATTGAATGGCTGAAACAAGTTTGTAAATAGAGACCTCGATTTCTAAAAGCTTATAGTGAATATATCTTTCGTATAAAATTACGTCAGTGATATTTCACACGAGACTGACGTTTTTCATGCTCTAATAATTGCAATGAAGTTTGAGATGAAAATTATAGAGTATATGTTCGCTTTGAAAGTTTGTAGTTGTAAAATTATAGGCGAAAGTGGCCTAAAATGGCATACCATTTTTTTTTTTATTGAGTGTTTACTTGCAGGAAAGTACAAACTGGTGGGTTGAAGTAAAATAGTTTTCTAAAGCTTCGGGAATATTGATTTCATACTGACACATTTAGGATACCGTTTATTTGGACGATTTATTTTATTGCAAAAAAACATAAAAATTGTCATTTACCATTTTACCCTCACTGCTATAGGTGAAATGGTATAGATAAAATAAAACACAGCAAGGACGTTCGTTAAATAACCGAAATATTTATATGATTTGAAAATTATTGAGTTTATTTATTAATACTTTTAATAAACAAAGTAAATTCAGTTAAAAGAAATTTGAAAAAATTTTTTGATTACAGGAAATAATTGGTACAATTTTGATAAATTTTCTTATTTTTAAAATTCCAAAAAAAATACAATTTTGATGATAGACATTTGGTTTATTTTTTTTTTTTTATTTGATTTCCAAAATAACCAAAATATTTATATGATTCAAAAATTATTGAGTTTATTTATTAATACATTTAATAAACAAAGTAAATTCAATTAAAGAAATTTGAAAAAATTTTTTGAATGCAGAAAATAAATAATACAATTTTGGTAAATTTTCTTATTTTCAAAATTCCAAAAAAAAATACAATTTTGATGATAGAAATTTGATTTTTTTTTTTTTATTTGATTTCCAAAATAACCAAAATATTTATGTGATTTAAAAATCATTGAGTTTATTTATTAATACATTTAATACACAAATTCAATTCAATTTTAGGAACTTGAAAAAAATTTTGAATACAGAAAATAATTTATACAATTTTGATAAATTTTCTTATTTCTAAAATTCCAAAATAGTTACAATTTTTATGATAGAAATTCGATTTATTATTATTTTATTTGAATTCCAAAATAACCAAAATATCTATATGATTTAAAAATTATTGAGTTTATATTGAATTAATACATTCAATAAACAAATTAAATTCAATTTTAGGAACTAAATTCATTTTATGTATTCAAAATCACAAAAAGTATATTGTAAGAGTAGATACAATAATAAATAATATTTGAAAATATCCTTTGAAAAATGTAGTATATATATAACTCCACAAAAAAATTCGTGTTGACGAATGTTTAAATTAAAAATATTGATTAATTCAATAAAGATAATTAAAACGGTTTTGATAAATTTAGATAAATGGAGTCAAATCAATAATATTGATATACAATCAAAAAATATATATATTCTGATTTTTTCTTCCTGAATATTTGGGTAAAAAATATGATTTCCATCTTTTGGTTTTTCTACATGTACAATTTGATAATTTTTAAAAAATAAAAAAATTTATGACGGAGGTGGAAACGGCTTCATTTATTTCCGACAACAGCCTCATGTGACCCAAGAGAAATAGTAGTGCCGGAAAATCATTACTATAACAACGTGCGCTTGTAAGTTTTGAGAAAATTGGCTACTTGCCATCACAACTGCTCGTTCAAGTAACAATCACGTTTATATACTTGTGGGTTCTTAGTTTCGTTAAATTAAATGAAAGTCTATAACCTGTTCAGTAAGAAAACGATTGTACATATATATTGATAAAAATAACGAGCTAATTACAAGCATGTACTATTAACAATTACTATTTTTACCTAATTGTTATTGTTTGATAATTCAACTTTAACATAATTCTTCAATGAATTCAAACAAATTCAGTACTCATTAGAATGAAAAATAAGAAAGAAATAAATCAACTTATTCTCGAAATATCTGACATGAGTATTCCAATTTTATTATTGCTAAATACAAAAATTATTGAACTTGAATTTCAAGTAAACTTTTAGATGAAATTTTTTTTCTGTATGAAAAAATTTTTTTGCTCAACATAAAACTATAAATATTTATTACATGAACTTATTTAATATTTATTGATCATCTACATCAAAATTATCAACAAAATGAATACTCTATAGAAATTATTACTTTTTTATTCTGAAATATCAGTCAATATATTGGTTAATTAACATTAAATAAGCTGGCCAGCTTTTGTCAAAGGTTTTTATTTTATAATATACACTTAAAACTAAATTTATACATTCTATCTAAGCCTAGTGGTAATTCTTGAAGGAACGGCTTTAGAGCCACGATTCCCGAGTCGTTTTGGTCCAGTCAATCGTCTGGGCGCAGGTCCTGATGATGATTTAAAAGAAAATGAAGCAGGAGTAAAGGTAGTGGGACGATTTGGAATGGGACGAACCTTTGCAGGTTTGGTCATTTTATTTTTCGGAGATTTTGGAAGACTCGTATCTAAATCCAACATTCGTGTTCTCTCATCTCGTAAATGATGTCTGACAGTGCGTCTGATTTTACAGTCGTGTCTGCAGACATTCATCCACTTCGTGGAGACTCGAGCGACATTGAGAAGTGAACGAGAGTCCAATTGCCTGAAAATAATTTCAGTTATTTCAACTGGCAAAATTTCAACCAAGTCATGTTCAACGCCTGACGTACCAATGGCACTCATGAGCTTTGCAAAAGATTCCATGGTTGTTATTGCTAGCCAGAGAAGCTTCTGAATGACTGCTCGTCCAAAATTCAGGCCTTTATATACCCAAAAATCGCTTTCTGGTTGACTGATTCGGCCAATCACAGTCCAAGTTATGGTTCCAGTTCGATCAACACCGGAACTTATACAAAAAAAAACAAGTCAATTGAACTCGTTCCACAACTATTTATCATATATAACACATTTAAACATAAGTATAACTTCGTGGTCAATTAAATTAAATCACACACTAATTATATTATACTTGTACAGAAATTTCAACTATAATTTTCTTTTCTAGATTAATTTCCAACATAATTGCATTAAATTGTCAATACTATTATTATACTCAACATTAATTCATTCTGTTTACTTCTTCATAACTGTCACACTTCAATGTATGTTCATGTCACATCTTTGTCTTTTTGCTCTTTAGCTCACTTGCTTGTGCATAATAAATACATATCAAATCAAATCAAATCTCCTTCTCCTCCCCTTTGATTCTCTCTCTGACAGTGTAAAGGTTTTTTACAGTCGGTTGCTAAGACAAGTTACACAGAAAGAAAGAAAAAAAAATAGAAAAAAAAAAATCCAACATTACTAGCAGAACTCACTGGGGTTATATTTCATGTAAAGATAAAAGTTTACTACCCCCTACGAACGATAAGCAGAAAATTGCAAGCTCTACAAGAACTATACTTCAACCAGTGGATAGCAACTATTTTTAATATATATATGTACATGTCTGTAGCACTAACTGTATTATGGAAGTGAAAAAAAAAAAAATAAAGAGATGAAATGTAAAAAAAAAAAAATTCATAACTTTGGCGGAATATAACAAGTATAGATTGTTTAAATTTTTATGGAGGAGAAAGTTGAATAATTTTATGAATAATAATATCAAAGCGTTGAGTTTGGAGTGAAGGAATGAAATAATAATTTATTCATGGGGGATGAAAATTAATAATAGTGGAATTATTTGTTGAATAATTTTTTGATAGATGAAGTAATTTTTGATCAATTTGTTGCACTTTTTAATTGGGAATTGAGAAAAATATTTTGGTGTATATAGTGAAATTTTATACAAAATACCTTAATAAACAAATTGAATAACTAAAAATGTTTTACAAGAAACAAGAAAAAGCAACAATTTGTCAACAAATACCAAATAAAAATAACAGTTTGATTTTTAAATATTTATTAATATATTGTATCGTTTAACGTATTTTATATTTAATGTTATAATTAATAATAAATAAAAGAATTGTTGTATAAAATTCATTCTTTCATGTTAATAATTATCAATAATTGTTATTAAACAAAAGTAGGTTAAAAATCGGTTAGTTAAATAAAAAGAAAAATTCACACTTTCAAATATTTTATAAAAAAAAATTTGAACTTTCAACCAAATTTTACAATTGTTTTTGTCTCGAAAAAATTATTTTTTCAATAAATTTTCGAAAACAACTAGGTTCACCTTAAAAGTGATATGATTAAGAATGATGTGGGTAAAATTTCAGCTCGATTGATAAATAACTTTTTGAGTTATCAGTCGCGCCAATTTGAAAAATATAGTTTCGAAAAAAATGCGTTTTAAAACTTTATCAGCATCTACCCCTTCAATATATTGAAATAAATCAAAGTAAAAATATATATTCAATACTGTAAATCGATTTCTCATTCTATATTCAACAACGATAAATTCGGGTCATTATAAACTGATAAAAGAAAAATAAATAAACAAAAAAATGAATTCTAAAATTAATTAAGACTCGATAAAAGTATTTAATAACATCGACAAGGTAAATGTAAGCGAAATTAAAGTCTACTTTACAAAAATATTGGATTACATATTTTTTTCCTCCAGGGGAACGATGAAAAAAAAAAAACATTATCATAATACGAATATATATAACTTTCTATCTAGTGCACTGTGGGTAGAAAATTCCGTGACTGGAAAGCGACCTGGATGCTTTTGTGCTTCACAAAAATCTCATTATCTTTGGAAAATTGTTACGTGAGTAAGTTTGAACGAATACCTGTGGTATTATAATGATCAAGTTTGCTTCTGCACGTTGGAGGGAGGGTCTTTGCTTTTTTGCGGGACCGTTTCGTATGAAACTCGCCCGGATGCGAAAGCGAGATTGTGTGAGAGTTTTTGTTGAGTGAACATCAGAAGTGAGACACGAAGAAAAGAGGAAAAAATATAGTAGTGATGTTGAATATAACTTAATTTTCCGATGAATCGACGTCTCTCAATTTTTATATGAAAAATAATTTGAGAGTGAATTCGCTTGAGGCACAGCTTGAAAAAATAATTTGGAATATCGTAATGGGAATTAAAAAATGAATAAAAGAAATGAGGGACAAGAAAAAAATATGAGAAGAAAATTGATAGATAATATTAAATAATTAAATGTATTTAAGAGATTGGTATCGATTATTTATCTTTATTTAAGATTCATTCGATGAAATCGGTCATTGTGACTTGTGTTGATCAATGGGGTTGATAAATCGATCGATAATTACCGGATGATCAAGCAGGATGGGTGGAGAATTTTTTGGTATTTTTTAAGTTGTTTATTTTGTTATGGCAGTAATTGTTTAATGGACACATATAATTATGTTATACATATATGTATTTGTTTATAATGAAACATTTTGTGTGAAAGTTCTCTGGGAATTTTAGTTTGAATTTTTTTTTTACATAATTTTTATTTAAATCTTTGATTTAATCAAAATTAAATTTTTAGATTTTGATGAATATTTATTTTTTATTATTTTGTAAATTTGTTTGAGGAATTTATATCTGATTTGATTGAAGTAAAAATGATTTTTTATAAATAAATTATATAGCTTGAATGAGATGATTAGTTGCGTTGATTTATAATTATTTAAATTGCGTTGAAATTAAAATTGTTTTAGGAGTAAAAAATCAACGACTTGAATTTATTTTTGTTTTCAAAACAAATAATAATTGTTATTGATCAAATAAATTTGAATAAAGCAATTAATATATTGTTACACAATAAAAAATTGTGTATAAAAGTCCACTAAAAATTTGTGTGGAAATTTTTTTCACATTTTTTACTCAAAAGTTATATTAAATCAACACAATATTTATGTGAATTCAATTCGACACAAATATTGTGTTAAAAATTCGCGAAGATTTAAATAATATATCAGCACACAAAATTTATTTAATTCAAACAACAAAAATTCAATATTAGATACAAAATAAAATTATTCTCCCATCTTAACACAAACTTTACTTTAAAAACAGTAAAAAAAAAAATTTCCCGACCTTTCATACAAAATTTTTCCACTCTCCATTCAATAATAATACTCAACAATATCTTAATAATAAATTGATTAATTCAATATTTTTACAAAAATGGTTTTATAATTAATTTCGTTCTGCCATTCACAGTACGATTTTTTTTTTCTCATTTATTTTTTTCCCTTAATGTAATAAATTAATGACAGTAGAATTTCTATTCAAAGTGATAAAACAAAGGGCTGGAAATATATATAATTAATTAATTTTACCAATTGTAGTATATTCATCATTCGAATATATATTATCGTTATTTATTTTCTTTATTTTCATTTTTATTCTTTTATTTAATCGATTTGGCATTTGCCTGGAGAACCAATTACCAGAGATTAACGTTCGTTCACGTTAACGATAGTATTTAGCATAACTGCTTTGGCAATTGAATTGCGTTTCACGTTAATTCCATGTTAAGCCTTTGTATTATTCTTTCCGCAATTCGTTTGTCTTTTTATTTCAACTATATATCATGTTAAACAACTATTTATTATATTTAATTATTTGTGTTTGTTCTCTCCCTTTTTTTTTTTTTATTTTCAATTTCAACTCAAATTCAAAACATTTTTCATAATTTTCTCTCCTCGAATATTTTGAAATGCATTTGCACAATTATTTCTTTACTTTCTGAAATATTTAATCGAAGAGATAATTAATTAAATTCTTTATAGATTAGAGATAAAAAAATTGAATAAAACAACGAAGATTTATTATATTAAATGGAATATTCGTATGATTGAATATTAATTATTGTGGATTGATATTATGATTATTTGTATTATTGGTGATGATATTATTCATTTGGTGGTTGTAACAAGAAAACAAATTCCTTTTTTTTTTTTTTAGGGTAATTATAAAAAGACTTTTTTTTTTACTTAGATATTTAGGAAAAAATTACTCAATGTTTCGTCACATTGAAACAACAATATGATTGCTTAAAATATTTACAAATCTCAACCAAAAAAAAAGGACTTGAATCAAGTCTCAGCGACTTGTGTCGAGACTATTGATATTTTTACGAATAATCAAAATCTTGGACTTGATACAAGCGGAAAATCGAATTGGTGGAAGAATAACACCTCAAGTCTACAAAGATCTTGATCCAAGTCTACGAAATGTCTTGATTCAAGTCTAAATATGACTTAATCCAAGTCTGAAAATGTCTTAGTTCAAATTTGAAAATGTCTTAGTTCAAATTTGAAATTATCTCGCTGTAAAATTAATCATTCGGACAATACCTGA
The DNA here is from genome assembly GCA_918226075.1 of Microctonus brassicae. Taxonomy (NCBI): domain Eukaryota; kingdom Metazoa; phylum Arthropoda; class Insecta; order Hymenoptera; family Braconidae; genus Microctonus; species Microctonus brassicae. The sequence goes on from OW445482.1 coordinate 9,864,105, forward strand.
AACCAATATTAAAATTAAATTAAATTACAGTTTTTTTGGTCAATTGATAAATTAACTAAACAAATAAAAAGTGTCACAATTTACACGTAAATGTGCACATTTAAATAACATGGAAAAAAAATTTTTTTCCCATGTTATTTAATTGAAAAATCGAAAATTACGAAGAGCCACCTTTAAATATTAAAATAAAGAGCTCCGCTTCAAACAGGCTTTTTTTTTCATTGACCAGTAAGTTTTCAGCCCGATTTTTTGATGAAAAAAAAAAGTTGCCCAAAAATGGCACACCCTAACGTATACAGTCCATACGAAAAGTATAAAATTATTGTTCTGCGTCGTTTTCATGTTGTTATTCAATTCATGTAATGAATATCACATAAAATCAGCTTATACTCATTTTTGAAATTATCTATTTTCTGCTTTTCATTTATATTTTTCGAAAATAGAGAGTAAATATAATTTCATCAAATCCTAATTGAAAATTGAAAAAAATTTTGATCAAGATCAAAAAAATATTCGATCAAGATTTTAGAAGTTTTGGATCAAGACTAAAAACAATTGAATCAAGACTAAATAAACGACTTGAATCAAGAGTAGAAAAAACTTAAATCAAGTTTATTTTTGATTTACCCCTTTTCACGACTAATTCAACTCAAAACATGTATGATGTCTTGAGTCAAGCATATCTTAGGCTTGTATCAAGACTTTTTGTGTCAAGTCAGAAATCATACAACCCTGATATAAATAATTATTAAACATCCAACATAAATTCAACAAAATAAAATTGAAAAATATTCCTCCATCAAATTCTACATTCAAAAATTACAAATCAAACAAATATAAATAATATTAAATAATAACAATAATAACAGTTTAATTCAAACTAATTAAAAAATATAATATCCATCACTGTAAATTAATAAACCGTCGCATAAGCAACAAAACAAATCAAATCTCATAAATATAATTATATCAAAATCAAACTCAAATTTCCATTAAAAAATTATGCAAAAAAAAAAAATTCAACACAAATTCTAAGTGGACTTTTACACAAAATTTTTTATTGTCTATATATCAATCTCATTTCTATCTATATATACATACTAATACATACACAAAAAAATTTATCAACAATATAACTGTATGAAGAATTTTCAGTCACGCGACATCGTGTCTGTCGACCATTTGTTGTTGATATAAAATATAAAACCAACCTCGTGGTAAACCTATAACACACACACACACAAATATATGTATATATATACACATGAATATTCACATATACACCTGTGTACATACATACATATATACATACATACATACAATATAAATTCTCCAATGAAATAGCGAAAACTATATAAACAAAAAGAAAATATTTTTTCTTTCTCGACATATTGCCATATAAAATAAAAATAAAAAACAAAATAAAAACAAAAGACTAAATACGCGTGCTTCAGTCACAAAAATATATAAATTGTTATATACATTCATATACATATATATATATATAAGTGTATATATATAAAATAAGTAAAGAGGGCGAGGGCATAAAACAATTTCCGTGATAGACCGAATAAATATGCTTTCCTGTCTACGCCCATTCCCGAAGGATTATCCAAATCATAGAGTTAATCATCCACCCTCTCGCCCACCCCCTGAGTTCTTTTTACTATTCCCTCTACGGCTTCTTCTCTTATCCTACAACTATGCCATTTGACCATCGATCGAGTTGTTATCTAGTCACGCGAATTTCCAAGCCCAACTGAGTGTATGTTGTTTAATATACCGCAAATAAACTTTGATGATACGGTAGTGTATATATATTGTTTTATATAGCTAAATGTTATAGATGTATGTGTGTATAAGATATGTGTGTGTAGATGCGAGTGGTAGTTTGTTTGATGAATAAGTTGAACTTTTATTATATGGATTTTATTGGTTTTGAATTGATGTAGATAGTTGGTTAATTAGTGTGACGTGGTGAGGATTTATTTTGTTTTTTTGAGTATGTTTGCTTATTCTGGAGGAGGGGAGGAGGGGGGGGGGGTTGAATGGGGATGTATACTATACCACTCAAAAGTATTTGGCCACCTGCATTTTATTTATGTTATAAATAATATGGGGATTTTGTTATAAATTATGCGCCGTCTAATGATCATGGATTCTTATAGAACTCGACGAGATAAGACTTTTTTGAAGAATGAAATTTTTCGATATCTTGCTTAGTCTTCGAGATATCGAAATTCAAAAAAAATTTTTTTTTGGTTGTTTTATTTTATGATTGGTTCGTTTTCGACAAAATAATATTTGAAAAATATTTATTTCGTCGAGGAAAGTATGTTTGTATTTGAGGCATTCCACGCGAAACCAGCCACTTATCTGACTTTGCATCTCCGATTTTTTTGATGATTTTTCAACTTATAGTACCTATTGAGAAAGACTTTTATGATTTTTTGGAATTTTTTTTGCCCAGGCGTTTTCGAGATGTCGATTTTCGAAAAAAATGACTCTTTTTTTTTTAATGCCTGTAACTTTGCGAATAATTGGCCAATTGGGACGATTTTTTTTTCACATTTTTATTTTTCACAGCACTTTTAGAATATGACATCAAAAAAAATTTCAAAATCGTATTTCTATAAAATTTTTGAGTTTGAATTACAAAATGTTGATTTCGAAAAAACACGTAGCGATTTTCTTGAAAAATTTTCCTAGAATACTGTCACCCATCCGGCAATTTTTCCCCTTAGTCCACTGATAGGCAAATGATTGGATCTATTGTTTTTTCGAATTCTTAAATTTTCATGTTTAGTGAAAAGTGATGTTTGATTTTTTCAATTTTCACCTTTAAACGCACAATTAGATAAAGAAAACACTACGAAATTCCATCCATTGGATTCCCATATGATTCTCGAGCTCTGAACATTGAATGTTGATTTTTTAAAAAACGTAGTAATCGAATTTAAGAATTTATGTTTTTTCGAGTTTAAAAATTTTTTATTTCACTTATGTACATGAAAAAATATTTGAGCATCCAGGAGCGAAGCCCTGGTGGGGTCGGGGGTTGGAGCCCCCTATTTAACAAATAAGGTTCCTAAATTTTTCAAAATATTATTAAAACTATAAACTTAACTTAATTCTGATGATTTCGCCAAAGATTAATCGATTTATAAAATATTTTATAGAATGCGTGCTAAGTTTAAAAATTTTCATTTCATTTTTGTTTGAAATTCATTTTCATGATGAGCCCCTAAAATTAATTGTTCCTGTGTGTGTATGTACGAAATATTTTTTTTTCTTTCATGTGATGTGTTTTATATGCAAAATTATCGAATTTAAGTTCAATTATTACATTAAAATTTATTGCAAAAAAATTTATTATTTAATTTTTTAAATTTCGAAATTCGATATCTCCAAAACTAAGCGAGATATCGAAAAATTTTATCCCTCAAAAAAGTTTCATCTCGTCGAGTTTATATGAATTCTTGGTCGTTTAGCGGCACATAAGTCATATAACAATCGTGCCAACAATATATATCTAATAAAATTATTTTATTAGGTTTGATTTTTTGTATCTCACTGTAAAGTATAGTGTTCACATAAATGAGTTCAAAATTCCAAATTTGTATTAATTATATCACTTAAAATTCATGAAAAAATTCCTAAAATAAATTCACACAACAAAAAAAATAAAAAATCGTCTCTAAAACCAAAAAATATCATTTTCTCAAACGACCCCATAACTATAATCAACTAAAAACTCTATAAAAAAAACACACGAAAAAAAAAAAAAATCCAACACAAATTTCCACTAAACTCCCTCACAAAATTCTCCATCACTCTCTACCAACCCCATAAAAAGTCATGAACAACACCAATAAATAATCATTCCATTAAAAATATTTCCTACCAACTATCCAACTACAAATACCTTTTCTGTTTTTCTTTACCTCCTACAAGTAATTACAAACCCGTATCATTACCTTCTTCTCCATCTTCTTCTACATTGCCTCCAACCGTAATTCTAACGAACAGCAGAATTTCGTGCACCTAAAGCTGCACACCAAGCTTCAATGAAATACCCTCAGGGAATTGGGTCAGTTGCAAGGCAACCTTTTATTTATATACATATATATACATACACACATATAAATGTGAAGGAGGAAACTGAGTAGTCGACAGAGCCAAGTGGTCTACAAGAAAGTAAGGATAAAGTAAATGGTGTATATGCATATACATACATATATATACATATACACATAGAATATAAAGAGAAGAAAGGAGTAAAGGTCGTTGGAGGCCATTGAAGAGGTCTTGCAAGCTCTTGGACTGGTGTACATATGCCCAGACCCAAAGAGTGAAAATAGAACGAGAAAAAGACGAAGAATAGAATGTTATATATAGAAAAACAAAAAATATAAGAATAATTTTTATGTATATATGTATATATATATAAAGTCAGTATAGTTCAGTGACTGAGAGAGTTAAAGTGCAAATCTGCTTGAGGATATCTGGATATTTCTCACCTACATAGTGTATTTTTGCTGGTTAGAATCATAGCCGAGATAGTTGCGTCGAGTGAAATAGTGAAGATAGAATAGAAGAAGGAAGGAAAAAAATGATAATATAGAATATAGAATAAATAAAAAAAATAGCAATAAAAAGTGGAATAAGGTTGAGGGCTTCGTGGAAATAAAATTGCTGATGATCGAAAGAGAGCTTACAATTCGGGTAAAAGAGAAGCCATATATATATATATATATATATATATGCAATTGTGGTGGTGAATCATATTGAAGAATGTGAGCTTTTATTCGATGCATATATATGTGTATGTTTGTGTGGATATATATATGAGTGTGTGTAGATTTTATATGAGAAGAAATTCAACTCTGATCTGCAAAGTCCCTTGAGGCTGCGCTTTCAAATATATATTGTGTGATTGAAAATTTCTTGAGAATATATATAAACATGTGTGAGTGGAGGTGGATGTGTGTGGTGTCCTATGTGTGTTTGATTAGTTCATTTATTTTTTTTTTTTTGTTTTAAAAATTAGTTGAGGAAAAGCTTTGATAGGGAAAGAGTGGCATGAAAGAGCCAAATTTTGAAAGAGCCATTATCATTTACGCTGTAGTTTCCGAATGAATTGTGCATGGATATACATCCATGTTGTTTTAAGGGGTTATATACAGTCAGGAGAGCTAAAAAAATTGATTTTTTATAAATCCTAACTGTATATAACCCCCTAAGATAGTAACACTAATCAAATGTCGTCCACGAACATTTGACAGTTTATCAAAAATAAAAGGCGTCGATACGATATATATTTGACGATTTCGTTTTCAAACAGTAAGTTTTTGAGTTCATTTTATTTGTTTTTTGATGTCTATACGGATGAAACTAATAGTAATATGATTATATAATAATTTTATAGATACACTTCTCGCAAAAATTAAAGGAACAAAAAAAATTACCAATTTTTTTGGTCATTTTTGACGAGCTGTATTTCAGTGAAAAATGGTCGTATCGACAATTAAAAAAAAAGATTTTCAAGCTTGAAGATTCTAGTTTTCAGATCTTTCATTGAAAAATTTTTAGGGGCAGCAATTTTCGTGTGATATCCTTAGAGAAAGGACAAAAAATAATGTTTGCGAATTTTTCACATTTTATTTTTCAGTCCACGGGCATGGAAAATTTTTTTCGAGCTACGCCAATACATGGGTGGGATAGCCTATTTATTCAGCTTTAATTTCCTTTTTTGAAGACCACGGTACGAACTTTTGTTCTGGAATCTGGAGAAAATTTCTTACAATGTCCTGTCATGTTGTTTTGGAAAAAAATATTTTTTTCATCACAAATGTTCAGTTGAAAAAAGTACAAAAAAGTGACTTTTTCTTCTTTTTGGTAAATCGACTGTATCTTTGCTAATACTGGGGGGAATTCTAAGGTTCAAATAAAATTCTTCAGCTTAATGTATCCCTAATGACCCTGTAAATTTTCAGATCGATCGATTGGACCGTCCGGTTTTTCTGGACCGATTGATCAAAATTAGGAAAAAATTAAAGGAACAAGGTTTTCGTACTTAATCTCAACGTAATTTTCTTGAAAATGAAGAAATTCATTTCTTCTCTACTGTTTAGACTACCCCATATCTGTTACAAGTCGATTTTGATTGTAAAGGTTAGTTTTGAAAAATTTCGAAAATTTTCAAAAAAAAGTAAACAAATATCAAATTTTTCTTATTCATAATCATTATCCAAAATAAAACTCTTTCAAAAATGTCCAACAGATTTTCATTTTGACCCAAACAATGATATTTGATCCAACAAATTTTAATCAACATTGAAAATAAACATTATCAAAACCTGGAAGTATCACCAACTACAAATACTATCTCTTGATTCAAGACATTCATTCCCCAGATCAATAAACTCATTTTCCCATTGAAAACTCGTAAAAAAAATGTTCTCAATTCAAACCAATATTTTCTTGAATCAAAAAAAAAAAAACAAAACATTCCTAACTCAACAAAAAATCACACTCCATCCAAATTCATTTCCTCAAATCAATCAAAAATATTTTCCATTCAAAATCTCCTTTCACTCAAGAAAAATTCCCTCATCTCAACCCCATTATTTTCATCGTCACAAATAATTAATTCTCCTCCCGAAGCACCGTCCAATTAATTGAAAAAAACCAAACAAAACAAAAATAAATCCATAAATACATTCAAAAATATCCACAGATTAAAATTGAAGCATAAACTCACTGATCAATGTATGCCTGACATCAAAATGGGGTCGCACATCCCTTCACACACCCTCATACACACACACACACACACACACACACACACACTCACATACAAACTGCTTTACAGAGTTTACGAACGCGCATTTTACATAAGTGAGTGACGAAGGGGAAATACCCACAAATCGTATTTTTTTTTTTTTTTTCTATCATCACCCTCACCATCCCTTGCGCCAACAGCAATCACAACGAGATAGTGCCACCGAATATCATTAAATTTCATCCAGAGAGTGAGTGAGATAAGGCATATATATACATACATACATATATTCATTTTATAATGCGAGTTAATGCAAGAGAGACGAAGTCACGAGGGAGAGTAAAAAGATGATGGAATTTGCAAATCACCTTGCACTTAACTTTCCTCATTCTTTAGCGTCATTCTCACTGGGGCCCTCGCTTGACGCCCTCACTTTTGCATTATTTCTCATTTCACTTTATTATTATTATTATTATTATTATTTTTTATATATTATCTCTCTTTCTGTCTCCATTCAACATTGTGCCCAACCACTTTCCTAGTTTTTTAATTCTTTTTTCTCTTTTGCATTCGCTTTATTTTAAAGTAAAAAGCCTGCGCCACGCGTCTTACACCATCCCCAGGTCAAGACTGCTGTTAACCTCCGTCGGGTTTTTAATAAAAAGTTTAAAGACTTCCCCCCACTGTAGCCCTCGTCTATGTTCAATACATGGGAACTAGGGTTGGTAGTATAATGGCGAACCTCGTTAGTCAAAGCACACGAATTCAACTTGCAACTTTTCTTCAAGTTTGTAATTTTGCCTTTGGGGATGAACATTTTATAAACCCTTTATTCGGTCAATGACTTTATGTGATAAGATACGGTTAGATTGATGGAAATATTGATGTTGGATTTTTTTTTTTTGTTATTTTGGATGTAGGAAATTAGTTGAATTTTTTTTAGATTTTTTGGTTTTAGTTATTAATTTAATTTAGAATTTTTGGTAAGTAGGATTTAGGAATTTAGTTGTATTTTTTAGTAATATTTTTTAGTGTATATGGTTTAGTTATTATTACAATTTAGTATTTTTTGCTATTTAAGGTGTAGAAAATTAGTTAAATTTTGTAGATATATTTATCAATATTTTTGGTTCAGTTATGAATTTATTTTTGTATTTTCAGTTTCGTTATTAGTTGAGTTTTGTATTTTTTGGTATGTAGGATTGAGGAAATTGTGTGAATATTTTGGAAATATTTTTTATTATTTTCGATTTAGTTATAATTTCAATTTAGTATTTTTAATATGTAGTATATAGATATCTAGTTAGATTTTTGAGGTATATTTTTTGGTATTTTTGGTTTAGTTATAAGTTTAGTTTAATATTCTTAGAATGTGCGATGCAGAAAATTAGTTGAATTTTTGAGCAATATTTTTTAGTGTATAAATTTTAGTTTTTAATTCAATTCAATATTTATCGATATTTAAGGTGTAAAAAATTAGTTGAATTTTGTAGTATTATTTATGAGTATTTTTTGTTTACTCATAAATTTATTCTAGTATGGATGGTTTCGTTATTAGTTGAATTTAGTACTTTTTGGTGTGCAATATGGAGGAAATTAATTGAATTTTTTAGAAGTATCTTCGAGTGATTTTCATTTAGTCATAAGTTCAATTCAGTATTCTTAATATGCAGGATGTAAGAAATTAGTTGAATTTTTGAGGAATATTTTTTATTATTTTTGATGAACAAAAAATTTATTTCTATGAATCACAATCTTGATGTATAAAAATAATTAATGCCTTCATCCTCAAAACAATGTTCACTTAGCGTGGAAATTGATGAAAATGAATGAATAAATAAAAATTATATTCTTCTTTGTGTATATCCACTCAAAGTTTATTTATTTCAACTCACTACTGAATACAAACCAGTGATTACCAACCATAATATTTATGTATAGTGGCCGTAATATCTCTTTTCACATATGTATGAATATCCATATAATACATGCTTATGTATTATACATAAATTTATACACAAATGAACGTATATACAGACGTATGTAGTACTTGAAAATAATTACCACTAGCTAGAGCAACTTCAGAGTATGCAACAATATTACCTGTCTGAGTATTTAACATTGATGTTCATTCAAAACTAAAATCATATACGTTGATGTACTTGAAGTTTAAATATAACACGAAATTCAGTTGTACAAACTAAAGTTTGTTTCTTCTCATCATATACAATGCAAAGCAATTTTCCCCTCAACTGCATTTTCTCATTGCAAAAAAAAAAAAAAAAATAACAGAATAATTTTATGGTGAATCGTGATATGGTATTATTCTTTATTTGGAAAACAAGAATTTGTGTTGAAGTGGCGAAAATCGTTTTGTTTGAAATTGAGAGTATTTGATGAGGAACTTGACACACTTTTTGTTTGTCAAACTGAGTGAATTTTGTGTTGACACAATATTTAGATATATGAGAAAGTTTTGAACATTATTTGTGTGGAGTCGACATAAGAGTAATTTTTATTGATTGAGATGTGATTTATTGTGAACGAGGTAAATAAAATGATTTCGGAAATTAATTGAGTGAGTCATTTGATATCAATGATTTATTGAAGACATCAAGTCCAGACATAGTCAATGAATGAATAAATATTTTATAAAAATTATTACTTTTTTATTCCTAAATATCAGTAAATATATTGGTTAATTAATGGTTAATAAGCTGGCCAGCTATCGTCAAAACGTTTTTATTTTATAATATATACACTTAAAATTATGTTTATACATTCTACCTAAGCCTAGTGGTGATTCTTGAAGGAAACGCTTTAGAGCTACGGTTCCCGGGTCGTTTTGGTCCAGTCAATCGTCTGGGCGCAGGTCCTGATGATGATTTAAAAGAAAATGAAGCAGGAGTAAAGGTACTGGGACGATTTGGAATGGGACGAACCTTTGCAGGTTTGGTCATTTTATTTTTTAGAGATTTTGGAAGACTCGTATCTAAATCCAACATTCGTGTTCTCTCATCTCGTAAATGATGTCTGACAGTGCGTCTGATTTTACAGTCGTGTCTGCAGACATTCATCCACTTCGTGGAGACTCGAGCGACATTGAGAAGTGAACGAGGGTCCAATTGCCTGAAAATAATTTCAGTTATTTCAACTGGCAAAATTTCAACCAAATCATGTTCAACGCCTGACGTACCAATGGCACTCATGAGCTTTGCAAAAGATTCCATGGTTGTTATTGCTAGCCAGAGAAGCTTCTGAATGACTGCTCGTCCAAAATTCAGGCCTTTATATACCCAAAAATCGCTTTCCGGTTGACTGATTCGGCCAATCACAGTCCAAGTTATGGTTCCAGTTCGATCAACACCGGAACTTATACAAAAAAAAAAATAAAAAAGTCAACTAAACTCGCTCCACAACTATTTATCATAACATATTAAAGAAAATGTATCAAACAATACAAAGTTCTTCATTTCTTAATATTATAAAACATTTCCTAATTTTTCACCAGCGTCAACATAATTTCCTATTCAATCTTGCAACATCTCAAATTCAAAGCTATCTCATCGCCGCCGTCTTCGTCGTCATTGTTCGCCATCTCCCTCGTTTAAAATTGTGGCTTGAAATCCTGAAATTGCTATTTCCACATATACATACATACATATTACGAATACCAGGCGGTTTCCGTTTCACGTATATATGTACTCGAGAAAAGAGCGAACGAATTGTAACGGACGGAGGTCGATTCAATCAGCTTTCATTGTTTAAAAGTGCTGCGATACACTCTCTGTTGAGAATGAAACGAGCACCATCGGCGCCATCGCCACTGCACCGACTACTACAACTACTATTACAATCTATTACTACTATTGGCATAGGTATATGTATGTATGTGTAGCTAAAGTAAAGCCGCTGTAGTGTCACGTTCACCTACAGTGAATCTTCGATGAAACATCCGATGCAAAAGCTCGATTTGATCGCGTTCTTTTTCCTCTATTTTATTCTTCAACCATTTCTCTTGTGTACATCTGCTTTCCGCCCTCTCTTTATTTTCCGCCAGTGCTATACATTAATTACCATTAGAGGGACTCACTTTAATTCCATTTTACTTCGACTGTATCATTCGTCTCCATTGCGCTTGAGTATTTTCAACTTCAATTTATTTATATATAGTGTATGAATATATTTATTCTTTAATAGTTTCGTTGTGTCGATGTTGAATTATATATTGGAAGCACTAGAGTGTATAAAGTAGAGGTTTTTGTGAAGGCTGTATTATGTTGACGCTGGTGAAAAATTAGGAAACGTTTCATAAAATTATGAAATGAAGAACTTGGTATTGTTTGATACATTTTCTATAATGTAATATGATAAATGGATGTGGAGCGAGTTTAATTGACTTGTTTATTTTTTTTTTGTATAAGTTCCGGTGTTGATCGAACTGGAACCATAACTTGGACTGTGATTGGCTGAATCAGTCAACCAGAAAGCGATTTTTGGGTATATAAAGGCCTGAATTTTGGACGAGCAGTCATTCAGAAGCTTCTCTGGCTAGCAATAACAACCATGGAATCTTTTGCAAAGCTCATGAGTGCCATTGGTACGTCAGGCGTTGAACATGATTTGGTTGAAATTTTGCCAGTTGAAATAACTGAAATTATTTTCAGGCAATTGGACCCTCGTTCACTTCTCAATGTCGCTCGAGTCTCCACGAAGTGGATGAATGTCTGCAGACACGACTGTAAAATCAGACGCACTGTCAGACATCATTTACGAGATGAGAGAACACGAATGTTGAATTTAGATACGAGTCTTCCAAAATCTCCAAAAAATAAAATGACCAAACCTGCAAAGGTTCGTCCCATTCCAAATCGTCCCAGTACCTTTATTCCTGCTTCATTTTCTTTTAAATCATCATCAGGACCTGCGCCCAGACGATTGACTGGACCAAAACGACTCGGGAACCGTAGCTCTAAAGCCGTTCCTTCAAGAATTACCACTAGGCTTAGATAGAATGTATAAATTTAGTTTTAAGTGTATATTATAAAATAAAAACCTTTGACAAAAGCTGGCCAGCTTATTGAATATCAATCAACCAATATATTTAATGATATGACGAAATAATAGAATAATGATTCGTATTGAATATTCATTTTCTTATTAACTATTATTAGACTTGAGGTCTCCAATAAATTATTGATATCAAATGACTCACTAAATTTAGCTTCGAAATCACTTTAATATAACACGCTTACAAAAATCTAAGAAAAAAAATTTTTGAACCAAAATCAAATGCATAATATTCATATTTTAATTTCAGCGATTAAATGAAAATGCTCCACTAAAAAATGCAATATACATGTATGTTTATTTATATATGTTCATTATATATATACCCTTCTCACAGCTTGTTTCTATATAAAGAGAAAATCACGCAATGGGTAAAAGCATAAATGGCCTCAGTTGATTGAAATTTATGTTTTAATTCATGGTCGAGCAATGCGCGCGGTTTTGCAAACAAAACTGAATGGTGCACGATGGGCCAGACCAATGTCATTTCGTTTCTCTGTTTGCTGTTAATTTACAGTGACGCTATACAGAGAGGGCGGATGTGGTGGGTGTTAATAAATTCTAGTGTGTACAGTGAGAGAAATGGTGAAAAAGAGAATTAGGAAGAGATGAAAATGCGAATGAAAAAAAGATTGAATTGGTGAAATTTCATATACTTGTTTTGTGTGACTTCATCTGCCCTTTCAATGTTTTCAACGCTACAAAATATTTTTCATGATCAGCTATTTTTACATTTTCAATATTTGAATCCGGATTCAATTGAAAAAATTAGAATGAATTCAATCGAAAAGGATTATTGCTTTGAATATTATTAATTTCATGAGTTTATTATTTGCAAAAACAAATTTTCATGAATGAAATAGTGGGGATTTTGTTCTAATGTTTGTTTGTTTATTGTGCTTTTTGTATAGTGACAAATTTCGAGTGAAAGTCCAGAGAAAATTCTAGGCAGAAATATTTTTTATGAAATTTTCACTCGCACTCACAATTTACGTTGAAATTAAATCAATTGACGTTAGAAAATTGTGTGTGGAGCTTATGATGAATTCGCCACTCAAAAATTGTGTCGAAATATTAATTGATAGTAGAAAATTTTATGTAAAAACTTGTCTCAAATTTCAACGAACTCAAAATTCATGCTAAAATTGAATTGCCAATAAAATATTTCATACAAAAGTCTGTGGTAAATGTTTGCGAACTACAAAATTGTGTCATGATAGAAATTAATAGTAGAAAATTTAATCTGAAAATTTGTCTCAAGTTTTTAGTAATTCAAAATTCATGCTAAAATTAAATTACTAGTAAAATATTTCTTACAAAAGTGTGTGATAAGTTTTTGTAAACTCAAAAATTGTGTCAAAATATAAATTGATAGTAGAAAATTTTATATAAAACTTGACTCAAATTTTAACTAACTCAAAATTTATGCTGGAATTGTTAGCAACTCAAAATTTATGCTCAAGTTTTTAGTAACTCAAAATTTATGCTAAAATTGAGTCAAAATATCAATTAATAATAGGAACTTTTATGTCAAAATTAGTCTTAAATTTTCACTAATTTAAAATTTGTATTAAGATTAAATCATTACCAAAAAATTTCACATAAAAGTTTCCGAAAAATTTTGGCTCACTCAAAAATTTGCGTTGAAATATAATCAGCAATAATATTCATATCATTCAATTCGAAACCAATTAAAAATCAACCACTCAGAACATATCAAAAAAAAAAGAAATGTTCGAAATCAGTCACCCAATAAAACAAAAAATAAATAAACTTCAGTAACTTTGATGAACGAAAATTTGGCGCTATTTTCAAAATAAAATATTTATCCAATTTTTCTCGCTCAAACCATCTAAATTCTCATGTCGAAATTCGCAACACAAAAAGCCAACACGAATTCGGACTCGAGTTTTACACAAAATATTTTACTGTACGTGCACATCCAGTGATTTATAAATATCAAAAACATTATATTCGAGTGGTTGACGTGGACAGAAAATTTCAAATACAAAATATTGCAACGCTATAAATTTTCATCAAAACCCAAAACTATATATATAATATATACTAACGTAAATTACGACGAACCCCATAAACAAATTATATTCACTGATTTTCAAACAGATTTTCAAATTTATATAAATCTAGATGATCAATTCAACATTGGCCGACCAGTCAGAGTAAAACTCACGTTCAATTCATCGAAGATCGATGATCGTCTGCTTTTTATACATATAAAAAAATTCACTACCACATATCACCATATATATTCCATATACATGCGTGTACATATGTGTATATTCATTGGTTATGGTGCATCCAACCGGACGCACTCGTGTAGGTGCGGGCATTCTATGACCACCACTTCAGCCTCGTTTGTCGTTCGCCAGAGCGCGAAATAATCTGATTAATTACATGGTATTTCATTGGCAAGTGGAGCGAATCACAAATGCACGAGAATATTTCGAATTAATCTATATCTCGATGCTTTAATCAAATTAGTGAGATATTTCATGGCATTTGTGTTTTATTAATTTTTCATGCACTCTGTTTCAAATTGGAAAGGAAAAAAAAAAATAATAATGATGAGAAAAAAAAATATGAATTTTATTTTCAAAGGGGAATTAGCCAGAAAAATTAGTTATTTTTGGGAATTTTTTTTGACCGTAAAAATAAAGGAATTTCGGGATCTTTTTTGAAGTTATACTTCTTTTGGTGCGTTAGGGGATAATGATGAGAGTAAATTTTTACGATGCGTGCGCACACCGTCACGAAAAACCAACATCATGAAGTGAGTAAACATTTTAGTTTGCGTGAAAATTGGCAACTGTATTCACGATATTTATTCAATTTCTGAAACCTACAACACGTGTTTTGTATCAGCCCGAATTAGATATATATAAATAAACAAATATTTTTTCAAATAACATATCGTGTTGACTGATATTTATTAACAATTTATTGATTTAAAGATAATTTACTGTGATTATAAGTGATAAAAGTGGTTTTAACATATTACTTTGAGTACGTTTGTAGAATTTGAGGTTAGTTGACGGTATGTATTATTTATTTACATCATAAACTGAAATAAATTATTACATTATTATTTAATATGTAATAAGTGTACAAATAAATTAATAAATTAATAATAGATATACAAATAATAATTATTAAAGTCCGGAAAAATTAAATTATTCCAAATATTAAATTTAATTTAATTTTTCTTTCTTAAAGTAATCTTAAAATTTTTTAAAATTTTGAATGAAATTTATTGTCAGATTGTCCTATACACAGTACAACAAGAGTTGTTTTCTCTACAAACATAGAAAAACGTGAAGGATGAAATTTTTAGAAAGATTTTTATCTTGTTACGCCAAAAAAGTATAACTTATTACGTGCGTACATAAGTACACACACATTTTTTTTTCTTCTATATATTTAGATGTTAATCCAGCTATATTTAGATGATGTCTTATTGAAAAATATTAAATATTCTCAAAGATACGAGCGTTGCTGTAGATCCTGAAAAAAAATTGCCCCTCCATGGTTGCATCTATTTTTCAAAAACGAATTATTTGAAAAAAATAAACAAATTCAAGTTCATTGTAATCTATATGAATGTAGTCATCATTGTACGTAGCCGATTTTTTTCATATTGTTTTTTTCTCAAAATGGCGATTGATTGAAAACAAAAAAAAATTTTCAAAAAAATGAAAAAATTTTCAATTGGTCGCCATTTTTAGAAAAATCAATATAAAAAAAATCGGCTATGTACAACGATAACTACATTCATATAGATTATAATAAACTTAGATTTTTTATTTTCGAATAACCCATTTTTTAAAAATCGATTCGACCATGGAAGGGAGATTTTTTTTTCAGACTCTAAAGAAAAAACAATTTTGATATTCCTATATTTTCTCGGTCAAAAAAATTCCTCAATATCATTCATTTTTTCGAAAAAAGGAAATTATTTATGAAGTTGTATTTATTGGTTTATATTTATTTTTGTTATTAATTTCTGTGAATTTGAGAATTTTTATGATAGCTAAATTGAGGACATTTATCAACTTTTGTAGAATGCAGAGATTGGTATAAAATTCAGAAGAACGAAGTGATGAAATGAATACTGAGCCAATTGTTGCTGTGATTTTGCATAATTTTACTGCTGTGGAATGTGGAAATTTGATTATAGTTTTTATATGTACTGTAAATGAGTCCAATGTATGTATATCATTGATTGTTTCATGTGTGAATATATTTGGAAAGATATAATTGACTATATTTTGAATGTATTGAGAGTGTATTGCACATAAAATGCGCGAATTGCGTGCGCGAGTTAATTGCGGTATTCATTGTGTCAAGTACTGTTCATTGTTGATAAACTGAACACAATGTAACATTGCAATGGATTCTATGGTATGTAATATTATGTAGAAATCGTTGGGAAATGAAAATTGTTATAGGTATACCAAAAATGAAATATAATAACGAAGGTGTTGTTTATATTTAAAAATAAAACGAATTTGGTGTTATTTGTTATAATGTTTTTAATAATGAGTGATAAATAATTCCAGAGGAACGTTACTTGATTTATTTATTGTATAAGTTCCGGTGTGAATTGAACTGGAACCATAACTTGGACTGTAATTGGCCGAATCAGTCAAGTGGAAAGCGATTTTTGGGTATATAAAGGCCTGAATTTTGGACGAGCAGTCATTCAGAAGCTTCTCTGGCTAGCAATAACAACCATGGAATCTTTTGCAAAGCTCATGAGTGCCATTGGTACGTCAGGCGTTGAACATGACTTGGTTGAAATTTTGCCAGTTGAAATAACTGAAATTATTTTCAGGCAATTGGACCCTCGTTCACTTCTCAATGTCGCTCGAGTCTCCACGAAGTGGATGAATGTCTGCAGACGCGACTGTAAAATCAGACGCACTGTCAGACATCATTTACGAGATGAGAGAACACGAATGTTGGATTTAGATACGAGTCTTCCAAAATCTCGAAAAAATAAAATGACCAAACCTGCAAAGGTTCGTCCCATTCCAAATCGTCCCAGTACCTTTACTCCTGCTTCATTTTCTTTTAAATCATCATCAGGACCTGCGCCCAGACGATTGACTGGACCAAAACGACTCGGGAACCGTGGCTCTAAAGCGGTTCCTTCAAGAATCACCACTAGACTTAGATAGAATATATAAATTTAGTTTTAAGTGTATATTATAAAATAAAAACCTTTGACAAAAGCTGGCCAGCTTATTAACTATCATTTAAACTATATATTTACTGATGTGACAAAATAAATGAATAAAAATTTCTATAAGATATGTATTTCTTCATCGACTATTATTAGAATTAAACTTCGCATTGGGTAATCACTATCAATCACTCGATTCATTTTTGCCAATCACAATTCTATTCATTTATTGTAGTACTTATATTTTCTTCATGTTCGAGTCGCATATCGCAAATTACCTTCTTATTGCTGCAGCAGTAGAAAATTTTTCCCATTCAAAATTTTGAAATATCATTAATTTCATCTTGACCAGTTCTTAATTTAATCACAGCAAAATATCAAGTCCAGATATAATCAGGCATACCTTGTTAGCGCGAAAACAAGATTGCTACATATATAAACTTGAAATATATAAATAAAAAAACTACGTGCAGTGAATATATTTGTTTATCGCATCGGTTAAGGTTTCTTGATCGATATCAGCGTGTGTCCATGAATCGATTTCTTTATTTTTTTCACTTTTTCCTCCTCTTTCATTCTTCATTTCATTCTATTTTTATATCGAAATGAAGCTCGAGAACAAGTTACTGCTTCACCCACTGCAACCGTCGACTCGATTGTCCTGCCACAAGATATATTTTCCATTGAAACCTACGAATACATCGCAAAACAGCATGTGAATTTGCCCATAAATGTATAGTCCATATAAATTCCACTCAATGCGCAATTTTATTCATTTCTTTTTTACACATTCAAAACAAAAATTATTCAAGTTTGTTGGTGAAAAAAAAATGAGACAATTATTTATATTTTATACGTATATAGTCATTTGAATTTTACTCAATACACAATTCTATTTGTTTCTTTTTTTCACACATTCAAAACAATAATAAATCAGGGTAAAAAATTTGCAAGTACAAAAAAACAAAAATGCAAATATTTTGTTTGTTTTTTGAACATATAGTCATATAAATTTCATTCAAAACATTATTTCATCCGTTTATTTTTTCAACTTATTCCGAACAAAAATAAATCAGGTATGAAAATTCGCAGGTAAAAATTTTTTTCTGTTTTTTTTTTTTTTTGATTTTTTGAATATTTAGTCGTGTGAATTGTATACAAAACACAATCCCAACCATTTTTTTTTTTACATCTTACTCGAATTAGAAATTAACTAGGTAGAAAAACTCGCAAATGAAAAAACTGGAAGAATTTGGTTTTTTTCGTTTTTTGAATAAATAGTCATATAAATTCTATTCAAAATTCAATTTCATTCATTTTTCTTCTTCCCATCCAAAACAAAAATATACCAAGTGAAAAAATTTGCAGGTCGAAAAAAAATGAAAAAACCAAAAATTTTTTTTTTTTATTTTTTGAATATTTAGTCATATGAATTGTATACAAAACACGATTCCCATATTTTTTTTCCCTCACATCTTATTCGAATTAGAAATAAATCAGGTTGAAAAACTCGCAAACGAACAAACTGGAAAAATTTGGTTTTTTTCATTTTTTGAATAAATAGTCATATTAATTCTATTCAAAATTCAATTTCATCCATTTTTCTTCTTTCCATCCAAAACAAAAATTTACCAAGTGAAAAAATTTGCAGGTCAAAAAAAAAAAAAATGAAAAAATACCAAAAAAATTTTTTTTTTCGTTTTTCTGTATAATAATCCCAAAAATCCCATTCAATCCACAATTCCATCAATTCGATTCCACAAATCCAAAAAAAAAAAAATTAAACAGGTTTACAGGTAAAAAAAAATAGACAACACCAATTTTGTTTTTTTTTTAGAAAAACATTTACATATTTATATATATAAAATATAATACAATTTGTTACAGTGTAGATGGTAGTTTAGCGATTGGTTAATTTTTATTCAACTTTTTCGTTATTATTTTTATTTCCATCATTTAAAGAATTATGAATTTAATATTCAATTTTTTACTTCTTTTCATTTTTTAAATTTTTGGGCGGGTTACGTATAAAGATCTAAGAGCTGTTTATTGGAAGGGTAAAGGGCGGCTGGTATATGTAAATAATATAGCGCTAATAGACACTATTTATTTTTCATTCAATATGTACCTATCTATATTTAAATTTTGAGTATTTACGAGCGTGATGTTTTAACATTTCGTAAAACTGTTGACGATGTGAGAATTTTTTTTTTTTTTCTTCATGCGTAAATCTAAAGCTATATACAAAGGTATTTATTTCCTATTTACAATTATGCTACTCTTACATT
Source organism: Microctonus brassicae (assembly GCA_918226075.1). Classification (NCBI taxonomy): domain Eukaryota; kingdom Metazoa; phylum Arthropoda; class Insecta; order Hymenoptera; family Braconidae; genus Microctonus; species Microctonus brassicae. The sequence continues at coordinate 9,883,450 of OW445482.1, forward strand.
TAATTGTGTATGTGTAAGTGTATTTGTGTGTGGGTTTTGTTTTTTATTGATTATGTGTGATTAATCTGAATTTTTAATCGCAAAAGTTTTCTGTAAATTTACATACAATACAAACAGACTCAGCATATTTAGTTTCGCACATTATATCAATTAAAATAATATTATAAATATTATATAGGTATGTATTATATACGTATATCTACACAGTGAAAAATTTCGTTTAGGAGTTTAATGAAAATTTGGGTAAAAAATTTCTTAATACAATTTTTATACTCAAGTTTTGTTTAATTGATGCGAATATTTCGTTATTTGATTTGGTATAAATAATATAATAAATATTAAAAAAATTTTGGAATTTGTTCGATTATTTAGTTATTCAACACAAAATTTAATTAGTTTGACAAACACAAATTTTGTTTTAGATTTAATATGAAATATTTTTTTTTTATTTCAATACAATTTTTTTTGAGAGTTTTATAAAAAAATTTTTTATGTGTATTTTTACATGGATTTTTTTTTATTATTAATTAATTAAAGCAGTTGTTGAATTTCGTATCGAATGAATAATATTTTATGTTGAATTTAAAATAAAAATTTATCTTGTAAACTAAATAAATTTTATGTCAACACATTTTTGATTAAAAATCCTGGAAAAAATAATTTTAACCCAAATTTTTCGTGAACTTTTACACAAAATTTTTCACTTTGTTCATATATACATATATTTATTAATTCAATATAATTTTTTTCATTACATATAATCATATGAGAATCCATAACGTCGCGACACATTTTTTTTTCTCATTTATTTTCTTGATTGTTCTAATTATATCACTGGCAATCACAATCACCCAAACTCTTAAATCGTTTCAATTCTTAAAATTTCTTCTCATTCGTTTTCATTACGACAACAGTCGGGCTTCATTACTGCATCGAATTTTCCTATCTGGTTGTTGAAAAAATAGCGCCGGAAAAAAATTACAAAAAACAGTCAAAAATTTTTTAAATCAAATAAAACTTTCTATACAATTTCTAATCGTATTTTAAATAAATAATTAAAAAGAGTTCTGTGAGAAAGAGAAAAAGTATTGAACCGATTAAATTATTTATATTAAATCAAATATTAATTTCCAATAATGATTATTTATTTAATAATTCAAATGCGAAAATGAACAATGTAATATCGAAAAATATAATTTTTTAAATTAATTCTTCCAGTTATTACATATATATTCATATGTAAAAATGCGAATAAAAAATACAACTGGATATAAAATATCAATATGAAATTAAAAAATTATTAGTAAATTTTTTGACTGTTTTATTAATATTTTTCATTTAAATAATTAATTTTTTCCCGAGCTATTTTTTTTCTGAAACTCCACTCAATTTTATTTACATCACAATGTCTAAAACATACATATATATTTATTTATTTGTTTATTTCCTTCCTCGAATTCATTTTTGTATAAATTTATACTGTGAAAATAAACAGGAAAAAATTCTAATTAATATACAGTAAATAATTTTGGGTTAAAATCGTCTAAAAATCTGTGATAACAAGAAAAATAATAATTTCACATCGGATAAAAATTTATGGTAAATTAAACAAAGAATTTTTGTCCATCAAACTAAAAAAATTTCGTTAATTTAAAATGAATTCTGAGTTAAATTGCTGTAAAAAAAATTCTACGATGAAATATCTCACTGTATAGTACTTCGATTGTGAATAATTTCACAATGCAGTTATTGTTGCGTGTCGGCATAATTGAGTTTACAAATATTGATGAATCAATTGGTAATTATCCGAATAAACGAATTTTACTATCAACTGCCTCTCTCCCTTTCACCAGTAACATTTCTTCATTCGTTACAACATGCACATGACCATTGTTTATTAATTCGTGTGTGCGGTTTATAAATGTTATAACAGTGGAATTAATAATTGCATTAAATGCCGGGATCTGTCATAACTTAATTGAATTTGTCTCTTGACAATTTGAGAAAAAAAAAATCGAATATTCAATTTAATTATTATAATTGATACAAATGAATGAATTTATTTCTTTTTTTTTTTTTCATTTCAAATTTCAATTCCATCATAAAAAAGATGAAATTTAAATATTCTGCTGCATTATTTTATTTATCTCAAATAGCGACAACACGTGAAAAATTTTCATTTCTTCTTTATTTTCATATTTCAATCATCAAAGTCAAACTATTTTTTATTTAAGTTCCATTCTTTTTTTTTTTTATTTTTAAAATCTCCATGAAATCATTGCCCTACGGCACTACGACACATACTCTATGAAAATTCACGAATAATTGTATTAAATTGTAAAATATGTATTACTTTTATTTTTTTATTCTTAGCATTTTTTTTTTTTTTTTTTTTCGTTTTATTTATTTTTGTGTTTTACTATAATTCGATTAGTTGACTACGAAATTTTTCTAATGCTTTAGAAGAAATACTTGTCATAGTCGCCAGGTAATTTGAATTTTGTTCAATTTATTTATTAATTCATTCATCTATTTTTTTTTTTAATTATAATTTTTGTGTTTGTTTGTGAGTTTGTTGAGTTTGTTCGATTGATTGACCTGACATTGGACATTGGAAAAGGTGGAGAGGAGGCTAAATAACACAGTATAAGTAAAATCGCCTCACTGTATGTATACATATATATAGATGCCGGTAATATGTATATATGTATATATATTTATATATGTAAAAGAGTTCACTAGTTTTTTTTTTTTTTTTTTTTTTTTTTTAGGTTTATCTTGTCTTGCTTTTCGCCCACGAAAGTCATTAGAAGCTTACAAAGAGCTTACTTCACACCATTGTCATAAGAATAAATAATATTCATTTGTGTATTACGTGAAAATTTATTAATTGAATATAATTTATTGTGATTTTGTAAAACTAGTCACAACACGTCTATCAAATTATTTTTTTTATTCAATATTTTCATGACATGTGAAAGTTTACTTGTCAATAAACACAAAACACAATAATATAGCAGATGATTCAATAATATTGCAATAAATTTGTCAAAAAGTTTTCATAAACTCGTGAAAAAAAAAACAAAAAAAATTATTAATAATTATCAATTGTTTAAATAAGCTTTTTTTTTTTTGTTTTGTTATTACTTATAATAATATTCGAGTGAAATAGACAAAAAAGATTCAATAAATATTTATTTATAGATTAATTGCTACGAGTTAAATTTGCACTTAATGTAAAATTATTAATTTCTTTTTCTTTTTTTTTTTTATATTTTTAATGAACTGTACAAAATGTTACAAAGACTTTTTGCTTCAGTGCAAGTGTAGGTTAAGATAGCGTCGTATAAATGATCTATATAAGTGTATATATATATAGATTTATATATTTATATCGGTTGATGTTAAAATAAATGAAAATAAAAAATTGAATTTTTGGTTTTTTTGGTTGATTTTGAATTCAGTTTAAAGAAAATCTTTCATTTGATGGTCAATTTTGTTATCTGATATGAAAACCAATTTTCATTTCATATTTTTCTTTTCATGAATTGAATGAAAATGAAAATTTTTTTTCATTTTGATTTTTTTTTTTGAAATTTTTCATTTTCAAAAATGAAATTTCCATCAAAATCCGACAATTTAAAAATAGCATTTAATTATTTTCTTATTCAAAACATATTCATTTATCAATATACAATATAAAAATTACTTTTTGTTAAATAAATTTGAGAAAATTTATTTATAAATAAAATGATAAAAATTTGGGATGTGTAATAGAAATTATTGTTAAAATAACAATAGCAGAGTTGTCTGAATACTGTTAAACAGTTCAAAATAATGAATTTTTCATTATATTTAATTTATTCCAATAATTTATTTTTTCTCGCTATTTTTCAATTCAAATTTGAGTTAAATTCCCAATAAAACCAACCGATAATTATTTAATTCTTCATCATTCCTCCATTTATTGACATCACAAATCAACCTACACTTGCACAATAATTGCAAAAAGAGAAAAAAAAATTACATTGATAATTATCTAATTAACGAAATATACAAAATTTGCACAGGGAAATATGTTGGTGTGTGTACATGTGTAATGTTTTGTGCAACGATACCGTATTATATTTTGCACATCGTCGAGTCAGCGATGGAAATTTCATACTAACGCGTTGGTTCGTGTGTGCTTGCGTGCAAGTTTTTCAGAACGAATAGCTAAAACGTGAGTGAGTTGCATTTTATTTTTCCGATAAATAAGCAAAATAAAAAATGCCCGTTCACGGTATCGCCATCGGCCCGGCCGAGTCCCTGATATCGCATAAACAGCCAACATTTTTTTTTTTTTCCATTTTTTACATCCTCTTTTTTTCTCTCCATCGCAATTTCCTTTTCTCCCCTCTCTCGTTCCACGAGAAACTCTCAAACAAAATTTTACATTACGCCAGATATATTGAATAATGATATTCATACTTTATCGATGAAATTCAAAAATTTTTTTATCATATTTTCGATTTAAGAATTTTTCGTAAATAATTTGAATAAATTAAATCAACATCCAAAGAAAAAAAAATTATCTTTTGGAATAAATTTACAATTGAGTATAAAGTTCGGGATATTATTTAATAAATAAAATAAAATTTCAATTAATAATTGGAAAAAAGAAAAAATAAATAAATTATAAATAATAATAAAAAAAAAAACTATTATAAATAGATTCGAGAAATATTAGATTGTTTTTGACAGTCATGATTTAATAGAGAGAAAAAAAGAGAAATGAATTTATTTAACAAAAAAATTTCTGAAATCATTATCATCATTGATTAATGACACATAATTATTTTGAAAAATCTTATCTTATCTATTCCTTCAATCCCACAGTGAGAATGTGGTTAATATCTGTGCGTAGTAACACTCAAAAAACATATTTATGAATGATCATTCATCAAGAATAATTAAAGAATATTCATCTTAATATTGAAACAATTATTGCGATTATAAGAAATAAAGACGCTCTAATTGTTGCCGAGCTTCCGGTAACTGGACCCTCACTGCTTCGTGATACTTTACTGCGCACCAATTGACCGCGTTCAACCGCATTAGCTTCGTCGCTATCAGGATCAACAGGGACACCTAAATCACCATCCTCGCCAAAGATTCTTGATAATTTATTTCGTGGAATTTTTTTCGCACACGGCAATGTTGTTTCCTTATATGGTCGCAATATTCTTGGATAATGGGCCTCCTGTGTATCAGTATTTGGCAAAACTTCACCCTTACCATTCCAGCATAATGGCTTGAATGTACCACGATGTGTGGCTTCTTGAAAGCTTTGAAAACTTGTCTCCCAATTGTAGTGCATCAATCGTTCCTCCAATGTCATGCCTGCAAGCTCAGCTGGTGCTTCGATTATGACTGGCGTCGCACCTCTGAAAACACAACAGGAAAAAAAAAGGAGAATTAAAAAATTTTACCTTTTTTGATATTTATCGAGATACTTAATTATTGTTTAGAAATATCATTTTATCATGTTTCATATTGGTTAGTTAAACTTGAGGTATCTGTGTCCTAATTTGAAGATTGATAATTTATCTATCGTACAAAGTTAACTTGATGAATATCAAATTTTTTGAATTTTTGGTTCCATCCTGTTTTTAGAAATCACGGAAAACGTTGATTTTGTCATATTTGCCAGTACGTTACTCGTAGAAATGTATGATCTGAACTAAAGATGGTTAATAAAATGTAAAAACAACATGGAGAAACAAGGAATTCCTAAAAATTAGTTTTATATCAATATTTATTAAGGAAATTAGTGATTATTTTGGAATATTATTTAAGCATGTTCTGTTTTATTTCATCATAATTTCAGCATCTGAATCCTAGTTTGAGAATTGATTATTTATCGATCGTACAAAGTTAACTTGATAAATATCAAAATTTCCCAATTTTCAGCAAAACCCTGTTTTTAGAAATCACAGGAAACGTTAATTTTGTCATATTTGCGAGCACTTAACTCATAAAAATATAGGAACTGAACGAAAGATGGTTGATAAAATGTGAAAACAATATGAAGAAATAAAGAATTCGGAAACTCAGTTTTATAACAATATTTACTGAGGAAATTAGTAATTATTTCGAAATATTATTTGAGCATGTTCTGTTTTATTTCATCAAAATTTCATCATCTGAATCCTAATTTGAAAATTGATAATTCATCATTCGTACAAAGTTAACTTGCTAAATATCAAAATTTCCAAATTTTCGGGTCCATCCTGTTTTTAGAAATCACGAAAAACGTTGATTTTTTCAAATTTACAATTTCGCGCTCAGCCAAATTGATAAATCAAACCAGATAAAACCAACGAAATATGAATACAAAATGAAAAGAAACAAAAACAAAAAAATATATTAGTAATTATTTACTCATCAATGCAGCAACTGATTACTCAACAACTTTCCCGTTATTTCATTGTTAATTTGTGTTACTAAAATCTCTAGGTACAGTATATTTTGTTTATTTAGAGATATTATACTCGACTTAATCGGAATTCGAATGAGAAGTCGTAATTTATCGTTTTTCCAATATCGATTTGCCATAGTTGCAAATTTACAAATTTTTTGGTTCGAGTATCCTACAGATTATACGACCGATATTGAACACAGACAGATACACACACCCAAATATATATATATGCTTATCTACAGATCGAAAAGTGCTTTAAAACGCGGTTTAGATACACATCTAGGTTCATAAAATAAAAAATTTTTTATCTCCCAATAAAATTTTATACCAAAACTATTTCGCTTTTCTGATTGGATGTGGACGTCACGTGACCAATAATCCTTCGATTCCAACAATTTGATAGCTCAGTAACTACTTGACAGATTGATAATATTAACCGCACGTTACTCGATTATTGATCTCATACTAAAAAATATTTATATAATGCGTCATTGCTATTCCCTTTTCAAAATTCTAATCATCTGTCGAGTGTTTTTTTAACGAAAACCAATTAATCAAAAAGAAAACGTCAACTTATCGTGATCATGAATAAATAAATGGAAAACAAAATTCTTTTTCTATACTCTATCAAACGCACGATCATAAAAAATGGAAAATAAATAAATAAAAGGATGTATGTAAGGTAAAAGTTCCGCAACTCGTTCACTTTTCATCAGTTCAAAATTTGAGAAGCTTTTAAAAATCAGCCAATTCATAAAATGTAGAATTTTTCCAATTCAAAATTAATATTCATGACATTTTAACACTGAACCAACCGAAATCATGATAATGATCGTGATAATTTAAGAAAATCAAATCTATTTCATCTCGAAAATAATTTTTTCACTTAAAAATTGAGAAAATGCATTTTATATTAAAATTCAGCAAGCACTACATGATAAAAAATAATAATATATAATTATTTTCACGACTTGGTGAATATGCAAAACACAATTGACATTGAGTGAAGATATATTATATATTTAAAAATAGTTTATATACAATATTCACTATGTATATATTAAACTGACCCGATTATTCCAATCAACGTTACGTGGCGTTCATATTAGCCAGTAACGAGGGTCGTTGATAGGCAATTTACGATAATCATGAGACGAAAAAAAAAAGAAAAAAAAACAGAAAAAAAAAGGAAGTAATTGTTCATAAAAGCTCTCCCCATGTATATACATATATAAGTGGCTTGTCATGCAATGATTATGAAGGAAGTAATAAATGTATTGAACTTACTGTTTGAGCTTTTGAATTCCCAGGCTTTGAAGTACTGTGGGTAATGATGGTAACGAATAGCAAAGTGACAGCTCAATTCGTGGATAATACAGCGCTGATATCAAACAAGTTTCTTCACGTGTTGTCACGCCACCCAGTGTCATTGTTTGACGAGATTCCGACGAGTACGTACACTCAGCGACGAGGTGATCACCCTTTATTAATGGATATAAAATCAAAAACCAAAATTAATAACCTGCTTTTGATGAAGATGAAGAGATTTATATTTCAAGAAGTTTGAATTCAGAATGAAATTTCACTCAATTAATATATTTTATGATTATAAACCCGTAAAAAATTGTACAAGGACAATTCGACAAATTTTAATCCCATTTTTGGGAGTTTTGATTTATTGTTTATTTAAATTTATTTCCAATAGTTTTTAATGAATTGCTACCTTTAATCTTTGATTGCTCCGGAATGTTCTAAAATAACACTAAAAAATCAGGACGAATTGAATGTAGCGTGATAAAATACAGTGAAAATTTTATCAGGACAATTTGACAAATTTTGATTCCTGTTTTCGTAAGTTATGATAATTTCATTCAAATTAATTCCTGATACTTCCTAATAAATCAAAATCTTCAATCTTTGATAATTCCGGAATGTCGTAATATAACGCTACAAAATTAGGACGAATTGAATTTAGCGTAATAAACTACAATAATAATTTAATCGAGACAATTCGACAAATTTTGATCCCTTTTTTCGTAAGTTTTGATAATTTCATTCAAACTTATTTCCGAGACTTTTCAATAAATCAAAATCTTTAATCTTTGATAATTCCGGAATTTCTTAAAATCGGACTACATAATTAGGATGGATTAAATTAGATTTAATAAAATGAGGTAATTATTTACCGGATAAACTTTGACTGGTCTTTGAAGTCTTCTGTATTCCTGATAATTCGGATCGTAATTTGTATCAGATGCAATTGGCGGAAGTTCTTCACTGGCGCGAATTTGCCGCAATCTGACCTTTCTGCCGAGCTGATGGGTGTGCATGATGACGGCAAACATATTGACGCCCGATTCGGGAATTGTTTGACCTGTACAATCAGCAACGCAGTGACCTTCCGATACGACCTCACGTTGACCTGGTGGTATAATATGACGCCAGTTGGGATCGATGCCAACACTGAGAATGCCGGCATCATGAGTGCGCAACTGATCAGTATATAGCAATCTCAACCCAGAACTGTCACTGATAAAGTTGTCCAGCATTGGATTTGTGTAGTGGGTTTCTAGCATGTAATAACGCGGACCGGTATTTGGGTCCAATGCATATCCAGCCTCTGGTGGATAATTGAAACCCTGAAAACCAAAAAAACCAAAAAACAAATTATGATTTGTTAAATTTACTGATCATTTTTTTTGTTAAGATGAATGATTATTATTTATAAATGTTCATAAGGCTGAAAATGATCATTTAGAATTAAAATGTTTAATATTAATATTATATTTTTTGTTTTCTTATTTAGAACACAAGCTTTTGAATTTTTATTTGTCTTTTATTTTTGGTTCAATGAACATGTATTCATAATGTTGTTAACTAGTCAAATATAAGTGTTTTATGATATCGTAAAAATTATCGTTGTAACAGAAGTTTATTAACTCATAAATTTATTTGATATAAATATTTATTAGTATTCAATGTTTTAATTGGTAAAGTTCAAGAACCACTCAGGTTGTCATACTATTAAAACTATCAAAATGCATCGTGGTCATTACTGATAGATCGAATATCATGTAATTCTAGCTTTTAGGGTTATGAGAAAAGTGATAATAAATTTAATAATAAAGTTATGGTGAATTAATTATAAACGTAAAAGCCATATTAAGGATAGTACAGTTTTGAAATTGTTCAACAACAAACAAAAATGATCGAAAACAGAACAATAATAAAAATTCTTCAATATACATACTATTAAAAACTTTTTGAAAAATTTCATATTTTTATCCCATTCTTTTTCTCATTTTTATTTTATTGATTCATCTTTTTATTGTGTTGTAAATCATAAGAAATAATACAATTTTTCGATTCAAGTCAAATACTCTGAAGTTAACAGTACTAAAAAAGTTTCTTAATTTTTATATATTTTGTCCATCTTTTCATCAAAAGAAATATCTTAATTTGTTTTCAAGATAACTGAAATAATACACTTATTGATAAATATCTCCTCCATTTCTCCAAATCGTACATAAATTATAGTAGAAAATAAAAAATCACAAAGAAAATTCCAAATTTATCTTGATAAATGAAAAATTGCATAAGAATTTCACAATTCCCAAATTCATAATAACAACTATAAAAAATTGAAATTTTGCCATTATGAATTCGTCGATTTCAATATCAAATTCGCAAATATCAATTCGGAAAATCCTTGATAAAACATCCCGTAGTCAATAGCAGATCATTAGTTGTCTGTCGATACTTCCGCTTAAAGGGTTATTCCAAAAAGAACTTTAGTAATAAAAAATGTGCCATTCCGAATTCCGATTCTTCATAAACAATTACCAAAATAGCTATGTGTTGACAATAATAATAATCATAATAGTAAAATTTACTGGTATATGTATATTGTCGCTTGTGACCACAAAGACATTGTCGTGTTTTCGCAGGAAGCTCAGTCTGCTAAAGAGGTGACAATTGTGGTGATGTTGAGGTTCTGTGGCTTACGCGGTCTTTAATTAGCACAAATTATTCACAACTTTAACTCGCACATTGTTCTATCAAAAGATCGACATTAATTGAGAATAGAATGAGTTAAAATTATTTTATACATCAAATATAAAACTTTGTGTAGAAATCCAGAAAATATTCATGTGCGAATTGTTAATTTTAGATTTTAGACAGTTGATAAAACTGGAGATTATCACAAGTAAATTATGAAGATACTTAGTTAAAGCTTCAGTATATAGTTTGAAGGACATTGTAAAGTGTAAACCTATCAAATACTAGAACTATTGAAATGAATATTAATTTACAATAAACCCAACTTTACCTCTGAACCTAAGCTCCAAGTTGCTGCAATTGCGGTGCATTGAAGTGAAGGTGCATTTGGCTCATAACAAGTGCTTCCGTTCATTCTTGCTGCTGCTTCTAAGTCTGAGTCTCTTCCACGACACTCGTACAAAGTCATGTGATGTAAATACGGTTCATATCCTGGCTGAATAACTGGCTCGTACTGGAATAAAAATATCATCAATGTATGAACAATCAAATTGTAAATTCAATCATTTTGTATTACAATTAATTGATGAATTAACTAATTTTTAGAAGCTTCTGAAGTTTTATAGTGATGAAAAGTCAGCGAGTACTGGAGCTTTTATTTTATACAGTAGTAAACGTTTTATCGGTTGGATTTTTTCGACGTGTTGGAACGTGTCTTATACAGGTTGGATTTAGGAATATTATATTAGTTAATTTGGAAGACTATTTTATTTTATATGAATAATTTACACCTGGAGAATGAGGTTAAGTAATGATTTATTGTTTGTCAATAAAATGGAATATTGTGATAGAATTTTTGTTATTTTATATTGTATTTGTATTATTTAATATAAATCATGACTTGGTGATTGGAAATTTTTATTTACGTCAATGAAATAAATTATTTTATCGAGGAAATTAACAAAATTCTAATGAGTGTTATCGAAATTTATTAGAAGAGTTTAAATAAGAATTAATTCCTCTAATAACTATCACAATTTAAGTTGATTCAATATTAAAAATCTATAAATAACAATTATAAACAAAAAAAATTCTGCATTTAATAAATTAACTAATTTTTAAAAGCTTCTCAAGCTTTATCCTGATGAAAACTGATCGAGTACCGGGGCTTCCACCATCCTCTTCTTTACCTTTTATTTCATTCATTTTTTTTTCCCCTTTTTTATCCCAATCTTTTTTCTCTTTATTCCATCCGTCCCAGTCGCGTATATATACTGCTTACAACCCCTCATTTCATTCTTTTTCATTTTCCCAACAGTCATATAGAACACAATGCAATTTCATTCTGTAGTTCGGTCACGTTCAATCGAGTTCGCGATCCGGATAGTTCTCGACTATTGGTGTATATAACATTGCTAACTGAAACTATACCAGTGCGACTTTCAAAGTATCTCCTCAACTTTGACGTGAGCGCATGCGCACACACCCCTACTAAACACAAAATTTTATAACATCTAGAAAATTAGTAGCCCATAAAGTTGAAAACCATTTTGAGCCGATAAAACGTGCACAAAATATTTGAATTCCTCTTTTACTTTTTTCCTATCTTAATTTTTTTCCAAATAAACTATTTTATCGAATTGAAAAAAAAAGACAAAAATTAACTCACCTTCACGACATGATGTTTCCGTGTAATACTCGGCATTTCAACAACTCGACACCATAACAAAGTGTCTTGTCCCATCGGTAGTTTCACCTGAAATAAAACAAATGAAATTTTATTTGATGTGAAAATGATGAAAATAAAATAAAATAAAATATATTGAAGCATTTATAAAATACATTTTACATTTATATTTTTATTTTCATTCATTGATATACATGAACATATATATTTGTATATTTTTTTTTCATTTAATTTCTCTTTTTTGTTAACAGATAAATTCGTTATATGTCCATCAGGGTCTAGTATATTTTGCTCGATTACTGTCGGCTGTGCTTGGACAAATATCATTCGTTTGGCGCGTGGGTTCGTCGGGTCATGTTGCACCAAAACTATATCGTAGTCTCAAACGAGTGAATTTATATACCAACGAGATGTTCACGGCACCGGAAAGCCAAATATCGATGCTAGAATTCAATTATCGACGGTGCGCACTTCACGTTTTGTAATCGTGTCCCTACGACTTTTTTTTTTTTTTTTATTATTTGTTACTTCATCTCGCATGTGTTATAAACACATACAATACATACATGTACATTGTACATGGATATGTGTATGTAATTGTATTATATATATTGCTATGAGTGCTATGATGATGAATGGAAATAGAGAATTTTTTTTTGTGAATTTAAAGTTGAAAATATTTGATAAATTAGTAAAAAAGTGTTATTAATTTTTAGTTTTATTTGATTTTTTTTTCCTGATACATATGTGCTCATATTATGTATATGAATATATAAAGTGAAATATTTGAGGTGAAGGGATGCTGAGTATTTGTGTTTTTATTTATTTATTTTTTTTTTTTTTGAATAATTTTTAGTTCGAAATTTGGTTGAATTAAAGCGATATTTTTTTGCTTTTAATGTATGTATTCATTTTTTTTCTTTTTGTTAATCGATTCAAGAAATTTATATCTTAGTTGATAAAAGTGGGGATGATTTAATATAAATAAATAATATAGTTTGAACGAGATGATTAGTTAATTTAATTTTTAATTATTTTAATTACCGAAAAAAAATTGTTTTAGGAATAATGAATCGTTTTTTATTAAATAAATTTGAATGAAGCAAGTAAAATTGTTGAATAGTAAAAAATTTCGTGTTAAAGTCCACTAAAAATTTATGTAAAAATTTTTTCTACAGAATTTTTACTCAAAATTTTGCCTAAATCAAAACAATTTATTTTATTTTCAATTAATATTTATTTTCAATTTGTAAATTCATGGCAGGAATTGATATTTAAATTGATAAAAAACAAAAATAAATCAATATAAATAAATAATATAATTTGAACTAGCTGATTATTTGAACTAATATTCATAATAATTCAAATCGCATTAAAAAAAAAAATTGTTCGATGAGTAAAAAATCGACAATATGAATTAATTTTTGCTTTCAAAACGAATAAAAATTCTTATCAATTAAATAAATTCAAATAAAACAATAAACACTGTCACACAATAAAAAAATTTGCTAAAAGTCTACTAAAAATTTGTATTGAAATTTCTTCTATACTCTACACTCTATTATTTGAATATTCATGGAAAAAAATCAACAACATAAATAAATATAATTCCAGTTTTGACTTTACTATCTTGTACATTTCTTTCGCTTACCTGTTGATTCAATACATTCCATGTTTTTAAAGTCGGTGGAACTTCATGATTTCTCATTGCACGCTTTGGCTGCGAGTCTCGTTGAACAAGATAAAGAGGTCGAGAGCCACGAACTGCACCATGGGGCGGAAGTACTCCCGCCGCAGACACAGGTTCCTCTACGTGATATTGCCAAACAACTTGCATTGTATCATTCTGAAACATTAAAATAAAAAACATCAATCAAAATCATCCACTGAACATAAATATAAATACTAACAAAAATAAATCCTCACTCTGGATTAAGGTGGGAGATACATATAAAATTTTTAGATTCATCTTTTTTTTTTGGTATAACACCTTAAAAATATGTCGCCAAATTTTTGAGATTTAATTCAAAGAATTTTTCATGTTACAACTTGTCTAATCTTCAAATGCATTTTTCTCGAAATTATATTTTTCAAATTGGCGTGACTGATAAATCAAAAAGTTATTTATCAATCGCGCTGAAATTTCATACACATTTTTTTTAATGATATCCTTTTCTAGATGAACCTATTCGTTTTTGAAAATTTATTGAATAAATAATTTTTTTGAGAAATAGAGAGTTGCAAAATTTGGTTGAAAGTTCAAATTTTTCTTATAAAATATTTGAAAGCGTGAATTTTTCTTTTTTTTATATTTTTTTTTAGATTCATCTAGAAACTACAATATTAACAAACACTCAGAAATTTTGATTTTTCATTTTAAACAAATACAACAGGAGCTACAAGTCACGCCAATTAACAACTCTTGTTGCGACCTTCCCAAAAGATTGGACTACATATCGGCGATTTTAAAATTAAAAAAAAAATAAAAATTATTAATAATAGCTCAAGATATAAAAAATCGATATGCCAAACTTCAGAAACATTGAACAAGTTATTCAATGAATAAAAAAAAATAATTAAAATCAGTTAAAATTCGCGAGTTTATATTTCTCTCCCTCATTAAAATCATTTTGAATAAAAATTTTGTATACAAAAATCAGACAAATAAAAATAAAGAACAACAATATAAATTTCAAACATATGTTGCGGTCAATTTATATATTTATTAATATCATTTTTTTGATTTCATTAAAAAGAATTCGGATATTTTATATGAAATGTTCCCACATTGGAAGATCTGGATATATATTTAGTGGTTATTCTGACATATGCACAGACGGAAACCAAATAAAAGCGGAAATCCGCCTACATGGCAACTGTTAAACTGGGCAAAAATCAAAAAAATCTTATGGTATTTTTTTTTTTTTTTTTCTTTCTCATGGGTATGTAAGTATGTATTTTATTTATGCATTTGTGGAATCGAACGATTTTACTGGATTTTGGCGTTATTCCAATATCGAAAAGGCTGCATAAGTCATAAGAGAATATTTCCTGGAGGAAGAGAAGGAATGAGAGATATAATGTCGCGTGCAATACTGTATATTGATCTAACAAAAGATATAAATAAATTATTGTTCTTATGTAATGGAGAAATTTGAGTAAAAGTCAATTGAAAATTTATATTTATTATTTTTAACGCGAATTTTTGTATCAAATTTGAAACATGAAAATTTGTGTTGAACCAAAAAAAATTATTTTACTTTGGATTAATAATATTTCGATTAAGCAAATTTTGTATTGATGAATTTTTTAAACCTTTGTTTAATTTAGTATTTGTGTTGAATCGAATGCACATAAATATTGTGTTAATTTAAAATAATTTTTAAATAAAAATTGTGAAAGAAAAAAATTTTAGCACAAAATTTTTTACTGTGCAACAATTTTTATTGCTTTGTTTTAATTTATTTATTTAATAACAATTATTATTTGTTTTGTTTTGATATATTATTCATTTGAATCAAATCATCTTCACTTCTATCAATTGAAATAAAAATTCCTTGAATAAATTTATGAGGCAAAAAAAAAATATTAAAAGCAAAAAAAATTGTCTTGATTTATTCTAATTTTTTAATAAAAATAATCTGTATTTAAAATAACTTTTCAGTGCAATTTTTATTTTAAATATATTGGGATATTTTTCATGAAATGAAAAATAATTTGATATATTTATTTAATAGATATATGAAACTATGATTAATTTTAAATAAAAGCATTTAAATTTCGTTTTATAATAAATTTCATTTCTCAATGTAAAATAATATTAATATTATCAAACACTATCAAATATATTATTCGAAAGTATCAATCAATAAATTAATTAACTACTAAATTGAATCACAATTTTATTTCATCGATTCACAACTGAACAAATTGAAACAAAATAATTGAGATAGATTAATAATTCTCCCAATAAATTCGCTTGTAAACAAACAAATATGTACATAAACTGTATTACTAATTTGCATTAATTATTACACTGAAATAATTCACATGAAACAAATTAATCTTCAATATTTCATCATAATTCATCCCCTAATTTCATCAATAAAATAAAATATCAACTCAAACTAATAAAAAATTGATTCAATTTTACTAAAATAATTTTGTCAATTATATTTTTTGGAATTATATAAAAATTTCACTAGAAAAAAATCAAACAAAATATTTCACACATTTAAAAATATCACAAATTTTTTATTTTTATTTTATTCAACTGATAAAAACCGCTGAGATTCTCCCAGAAATTAAATTGATAATAACTTGAATATTCACAGATAAAAAAAAAACAATCGAGAATTAATTTTCCATAATTTCTACACTGAATAAAACTGTAATTTTTGGCACAAAAAATTACATAGCATATAGTAACTTTTGTAATAAATAGCCACACGTGTTATCTACATTTGAAAATAATTCTTGAGTCATGTTCTTCATGTAAGAAATTACAATAATTACGACAAATTTATTATTATCTAAATGAATAAAGTGCACATTCACTTTACACATATGTATATACATATACATATGTAACATTCATTAGTAAGCATCGACATAAAATTAAGGGTTGGAGAATAGATGCATCATTAAATTCTACATTGAAATTTTCATCATCAAGATCAATGGTAGACTAAACTTAAATGCAACGCAATGAAGCCAAATGAGAGAGGTAAAATCAACGATTTTAGCAATAGAATGATAGTTAAATTTTGATTGTACCAACCCTCTTATGTACCGTCTGAATACATAGAAATTGGGGCGTACATATTTAACATATAGGACACAGACACGAATTTAGTGTGGAAGAAATTGAATGAATTAATCATGAGGAGATGAACAGATATAATTGAAGTCATTGAAAAGTTTGATGAAATATAAATTCGAAGGATTATAATTATTGGTATTATTAATGATTATTTTTATTGTTGAGGTGGATTGTTAATGCAATCAATGGAATATTTTTGGAATTGTTATTATGAAAGGAATATAAAGAAAATTGATGTGTTACTTTTAGTAACAGTAGTTTATTAATATAATTATGTATGTTTTTTTTGTTGGTTGTAAATGTCATAGGTTTTATAAAATTAGTTTTATATTTATTCATGAAGGGAATATTATTTTGTGTTTATGTTTTATTAATTATTATGAATGTATAAGATGTTATTTTATGGCACAAAAGTTTATGTTGAAAGAAAAAAATCATTTTGTGGGAGATGAATTGTTTTTTATGTTGATTGAAACACAAAATTTTAGTTGGGATTAATTAATAAATATTACTTAATTTTTAAGTTATTTTGTTGCATTAATTTTGTGTTAAATTTGAATTATTTATTTAAACTTATCATACATTGTGGATGTTGATTATTTTAATGAATTATACAATTACTTGGTCAACTCTATTTATTCAAAGAAATACAATGAAAAATTCAATATGAAATTTTTTGTTTATTGAAAAAATAATCAATGTTCATTGTCGGGATATTTTATAAAAAATATTCACTGATAATAATATAACAATAGCCACTGTTAAACGCGAAAAAGCTTGCAATAATTTCACATACTCACAATGACATGAGTCAAATTTAAATTATCCCAAAATAAATTCTAAAAACAATAAAATAATTCAATGTCTTATAAATATCCCAATCAAAACATTCAATTTAATATTTTTTAATTCAAAATTTCCTCTATGAAACCACTAATATTCTCTATTAAATCACTTAATAACTAATTCAACAAACTCTTCCAATATCTCGTGAGTAATCAACAAATCATTCGGATAAAATAAAATCACATGAATAATCTACTAATAAAAAATGATCCTTACATCGAAAATCAACAAAAAAAAATAAAAAACAAAATTTCTCACCAATTATAATTTACACCCATCCTCATTCACACTATTGCAATCACAAGAAAACGTGTATATACCGTTCACAGACACGTGATCCAACGTAAACTACGTCATCACATAACTTTATAGCGACAAGCGTTATTACATGATGACGACAATGATATATAATTAGCCTTGTTAAGCCAGCATTGTCAATATTGGATAGAGGGGCTAGTTAATATCATTGCATTAACTCACTACTAACTTTGCTCTATCGCATTCTGATATTAAATCCATAGATATATTCATTCGTAATGTATTATATACATATACAGTCATATTTGCTACAGTGTAATGACGTTTATTTTGGTCGTACAAGACAATTGGCTGACATTTACTTGGCTGTGTCCCTACAGGGGAGGTCGTTGTCTTTAGGGAAGTGACCCAGATCGTACAATGATCGAATTGTTTTTCCAGTTGCAGAAACAATAGTCAAAAGCCAATGGGGTATTCCAATATTATGTTAAAATTTATCGTTAATGTCATCTCGTGATGTCTCCATTTTATATCAACATTTTCTCATTGTTAGATTCACCAATTATTTATATAATTATTCACATTTATCATTTCTATTGATTTTATTATGTGAATCAATTTATCAATCGTATTATTCAATTCATCCCAGCGAGCTTTTATCGAAAAAAATCATTATTTGCAATAAACAAAACAAAAAGTTGAACAAAAAAAAAATCCAAGATATTTTTCGAGTACCCCACTTCACCCCCATTTTCATCCAAATACTAAATTATTTTTTTACATTCTTGTCATCAATTTATCTCGTTCATTTTCAAAATTATCATTATACCCCATTTTGCCCCAAAAAAAAATTTTTTTTATCAAAATGAAAACTCGTTTTTTCATAACTCGTCTTCATTTTTGTTCTATAATCCCATATACTTCCCATACATGAAAATACCATTTTAGTATATCCCACTTTGCCCCATTTTTGAAATTCAAATACCAAATTATTATTTTAAATTCTTGACATTATTTTATTCAAATATTCATAACATCTTGCTAATTTTCAAAATTATCAACATACCCCACTTTACCCCATTTCATAAAATTGAAATAGAAATTGTTTTTTCATAACTTTTGTCTTTATTTTTGTTCTATTATCCCATATACTTCCCATATATGAAACAACTATTTTATCTTACCCCATTTTGCCCCAATGAAAAAATACAAACTTGTATCATTATTTGCACCATTATTTTTATTTCATTCTCCAATATACTTCGCTTATATAAAACCATTTATATCATACCCCATTTTGCCCCAATATATGGTTTTAATAATAAAAATAATTTTTCTCAATTTTATATATTATCAAATTTGGTCCTTCAATACATTTCCCAAATTTCATCATCATTATAAATATAATAAAATATCATATAATATGAAAATTTGATGATTTTACTCGACGATAACTTAGAAAAAAAAAAGTTAAATAAATAAATTAGAAGAAAAATATGTTGATATATTATTATAAAAAATAATAACGTACAATGCAATTTTAAAAGTATATCTAACAAATACCAATCGTTGATTTTTATTTTCTGTATTGAATCGATCTCAGACATTGATGTAAAAGTTCAGAACAAGTTGAGCAAATAATGAAAAAAAAAAAAAAAAAAGCGAAAGAGTCGGAAAACTTATTTAACAAAGTCCCGGACTATGATGAGGGGTGGAAAAAGTATACACGAGCAAGTGATGATGAAGTGAAAAAAGAAATATATACGGATAGACGTTGAAAAACGACGAATCGTGAGTGGATAAAAGAAAATAAAATAGCGAAGAAATAAAATAACAAAACGTGTATGAACGTGTTTGCTGGGTTGGTTTCCAAAGGTGTCGTTAATTGTTAGAGTTGAGTAAATTGGTGAGGCCAGTTACTAAAAGCACTGGCGAATTGCGTTGGTTCAACCCTTCAAATAAACCATATATAAATACAAACCTTCATTCACAAACACGTTTAAACCTGCACAGACAAGTTGAGACTAACATTATTTAAGATCTAATAAGATAAAGTCTGTGTTTCTATACGTAATTCGATAGGGAAAACTAATATTGAACATTCCTAAGTAGAATGCAAAAGAGGGTGTATTTTCTCATATAAGTATTTACATAAATATATGTATATATGTATATAAACAAATATAAATTCTCAATATGTTTAAAACAAGACAATAAGATGAGAATTGTAAAGTTTGTATTTTTTTTTTCTTTTCAAGTAATTAAATAGTTATTTGACACGATTCTATTTTTAATTGTTTCGTATTTAATAAAAGAACGTGGAATCTTTACCTCGCTTTGTAACATAAACTGTAATTTATTTTTTGTTATTTAATTTATATAAAATTAACAAGAAAGAAATTTAATTAAATGTTGTGGATATTTTTATTTCAAGATATTTTTTGATATTGAAGAAAATTTTGAAAAGAGATTATTATGTAATATTTATTGGTTTGTTGAACTAATTTTATTATATATATTTTTTTTAATAGTCGTACTTTGAGCTTAAAAGAGAGCTTTTAATGTACAGAAATTGCTCGTTTTTTTTTTATTGGCTATTGAGTACAAATACTCGAATGGATTCAATTGAATTATAAATTTTGTTTTATTTTTCTGTTTTTCAGTAAGTGCTTTATTATATTATCCAACATTAATAATCAATATTGTTCAATTATTGTTCATACACGTCACTGCTCTGAAGTGTTTGAACCTTCTTATTAAGTGCATATTCTTTTAGTTTTTTTTGGGTATTTACATTTTTGGAATTGTAATTTTATATTGAAGTTGAATTTATTTTTCATGTGTTTAAATTTGGGAGAGTTATTTAATTTTATTGATGGATATTTGAGTAGTAATTTTGGAGAGATAATTAATGTTATGTTCATGATGATTCGAGATGTGTATTGAAATAATTTTTATTTTTGTTGGATCAAATAAATATCAAAATTTGATATTTTTTTTCCCCATTTTGTGAATTCATTTGAAGAATTAATTACTGAATTGATGACAGTGAAAACGGTTCAATATGAATGTCAAATATAGTTTGAACGAGCTACTTAGTTGGGTTAATTAATAATTATTTAAATTGCGTTTGAAAAAAAATTATTTTGAGAATAAAAAATCGACGACATGAATTTATTTTTGGTGTCAAAACAAATAATAATTGTTATTCATTAAATGAATTTGAATAAAGCAATTAATATTGTGACACAGAAATTTTTTTTTACACAATTTTTGCTCAAAAGTTATCTTAAATCAATGCAATATTCATGTGAATTCGATTCAACATAAAAATTCATCGATTCAATGAAAAATGATTTTTCTCCCTCAACAAAAATTATTGTGTAAAAATCCAATACAAAATTTGCATTGAAAACAGTCAACACAAATTTAGAGTCGAATTTTCCCTAAAAAAAAAAATAACCAATACAGAAACAATCGAAAAATATTCAAAGATAACAATTATAAAAGAAGTAATGCGACAACATGCTCAATCAAATATTGAATTTCATTTACGACAGATTACTAAGGGACTCGATCATGGGTTACTCGAGAATCTATTCGAATAACGAGTTTTCGTTTCCCGTGTGAGTTAGTGGCAGGTGTGCACAGTCGAATTATATACGAAAAATGAGAAAAAACCTGGGATTGAACTCGTCGTTCGTGGTGAATTCACATCGAATATTTTCTTCTTTTTTCCAACCTTCATTCACGTCTCATAGCTTATACACAATTTTTTTCCCTCCACTTTTTTTTCCTGTCCATACAACACATCAGATTAAACGAATCCCACCGCGTTGAAAATCATTTTCATATACATTTTATAATGGATTTATTTTTACTATCAAACACACTCAGTGAAATTTTCATTAAAATTTCCATCACAAAAATTTAATTACAAAACGAACACTATAGACTAATCGTAAGTCACATGATAATAATAATGATAATAATAATAATAATAATGAAAATAATAGTAATAGTAATTAAGTAATAATAATAGTAATAGTAATGATAATAGTAATAGTATTAGTAGTAGTAGTAGTAGTAGTAGTAGTAATAGTAATAGCAGTAATAGTAGCAGTAATAGTAATAGTAATAGTAGTAATAGTAATAGCAATAGTGGAAGTAATAGTAGTAATAGTAGTAGTAATAGTAATAATAATAGTAGTGGTAGTAGTAGTAATAGTAATAGTAATTGTAGTGGTAGTAGTAGTAATAGTAATAGTAGTGGTAGTAGTAGTAATAGTAATAGTAGTGGTAGTAGTAATAGTAATAGTAGCGGTAGTAGTAGTAATAATAATAGTAATAGTAGTGATAGTAGTAGTAGTAGTAGTAGTAGTAGTAATAATAATAATAATAATAATAATAATAATAATAATATTAATAATATCAATGAATTACACAAAGAGAATACCAAAAATCAAATGTTTCAAATGGTTTTGTTTAGAAGGCAAGTGGCCTAAAATGGCATACTAGGGTAAAATGGCATATTATGCGAGGTGCCATTATTGCATTTTGCTCTTTATAAAATATTTTGTTTGTGCGTAGTTAAAGTTGAAATATTCCTAACAAGTGCCTGCAAATCAACAAAACTATGGGTGAGTACTTAGAAATAGATCATATTTCATGTGTTTTATTAGATAGAAAATTATAATTTTGCCTTTAAGAACAAAAATCAATTATGTTTCGTAAAATGGAGGCTTGGGCCTAAAACGGCATGCATGCCAACATGGCATTAGGTCGATATGTATTTAATGTGTTTCATTTTGAATATGCCATTTCAGCCATGGAAGTGAGGGTAAAATGGTTAATGACAGTTTTGATGTTTTTTTGCAATAAAATAAATTGTTAAAATGAACGATATTCTAAGTGTGTCAATATGAAAATAATATTCCTGAAGATTTAGAAAACTATTTCATTTCAACCCACCAGTTTGAACTTTCCAAGTAGCACTCAATAAAAAAATGGTATGCCATTTTAGGCCACTTTCCCTCTTTATAACGTGATAGCAATTTTTTACTTTTTACTCATTTTTCTCTTTTATTTTTCTCTTTTTTTCATTCAACCTCCTTCTCGTGGACGATAAGAGGAAGTCTGCGTGATAGTTAACCGTCAGTACCTGCTCCCACTACATCCGCGCTATTTTCATCCCCTTATTTTTTTATATTCTTTCTTTCTTTCCTTTCGGTTGAGACTACAATCCGGAGATTGGATTGTCCCAAAACCAAGAGAATTCTCAACGTTTCTAACGCGCCGGTAAAAATAACTCCTTGGATAAAATGGAATTCTCCATTACCGGATCTTCGGAGGTTCATGTGAGGGTGGTTATCCGCTCAAGTGTTATCTTAATGGCACTTATTGTCTTGACGTATAGCACTCGTTGCCCCAACATTCTACATCTCAACCTCCTTCATTTTAACGCGGGGAAAACAGTTGCGCATTGTTATATATTATATAAGTATATATTCCTATGTATGTACTTATATATTACAATAGTCTTTGGAGCATTTGCTAGGCATTATGTCACAGAATACCAGTCCAAGTGTGTCTTTATGTTGGGGTGTAATGTATACACATTTATATTGCGCGCACCCTCGTTGAAACGTGTTTAATCCTGTCCATTCGTGTCACAGTCACGAACGCGCGACTACTTGTCCATGTTGGTTTATTGTAATATGAAATTTGTACAAGTGTCAATTTTTTGAAAGGATAAATTAATGAATTAGTTTTGAAAATGACAAAAAAAATTTTTGGTTCATTTTGAAAAATACTTTTTGGGGATTATTTTGTTGAATTTTGATAGAAAATTGGTTGATTTGATGATTAAATGATGAAATAGGAAGAAAAATGAAAAAATAAAATTTTGGTTCATTTTGAAAAGTATTTTTGGGGATTATTTTGTTTAATTTTGATAGAGAATTGGTCGATTTGATGATAAAATGATGAAATAAGATTAAAAATGAAAAAATAAAATTTTGGTTCATTTTGAAAAATATTTTTTGGAGATTAATTCGTTGAATTTTGATAGAAAATTGGTTGATTTGATGATTAAATGATGAAATAGGACTAGAAATAGAAGAATAAAATTTTGGTTCATTTTGAAAAATACTTTTTGGGGATTATTTTGTTGAATTTTGATAGAAAATTGGTTGATTTGATGATTAAATGATGGAATAGGACTAGAAATAAAAGAATAAAATTTTGGTTCATTTTGAAAAATACTTTTTGGGGATAATTTCGTTGAATTTTGATAGAAAATTGTTCGATCCGATGATAAAATGATGAAATAAGACTAAAAATGAAAAAATAAAATTTTGGTTCATTTTGAAAAATATTTTTTATGGGATTATTCCGCTGAAATTTGATAGAAAATTGTTTAATTTATTGATTGAATGATGAAATAGTAATAAAAATGAAAGAAAAAATAAATCGTAAATATTTTTTCTCACATCAACTGTTAATCAAATTAGTCTAAAATAATCACTCTCTGCAAATAAATTCCATCAATATTTGTTCAAGAATAAATTCGTGTAGAAACAAAAAAATTAATTCGGCATGAAATAATGAATAAAAAAAAACCCGATGTCAAAATTCGAAAAAAAATTATCGTGAAAAAATTTCAACACAAATTTTGAGTAGACTTTAACACACCAATTTTCCCTCTGCTTATAAAACTATAAATAAAATACTTGCAACAGTTTTTTTCCATTCAATCGAGCGATTAAACTGTTTCATTTTATTTCATTTTTTTTTGTCCCTTCCATCGACAAAACTTTATCGAATATTTCTTCTGTCAGCATTTAATGATGACTTTATATACATGTATATCATCTAAAAGAAAACTTTTCGCGTACATATTATGTACATGTATACATATATACATACACTCGTACATATATACTTGCGATTGAGAGCACTTGGAATGAGATCGACAAGTTTATTTTTACATGAAACTTCCATTGAAAATGTAGCGATACGTTGCGCAGTTTCTGACCTGTCCGTGCGTGCATAAACAAGTTGAAACTTTGACGTCACTGAACACATTAATAAGCTGAACATGGAGACACAGCAATTTAATTTATTTTTCTTGCATTATAATGTTATAACGATCTGTATTCAATATGTTTTTACCGTCGATTCAATAGTGGCAATGATTAAAGTGTAACATTTTTCTTTTTCCTTTTTTTTTTATTTCAAGTCCTTGAAGATAAATGAAAGCCGAGTAAAACTTGATTTTAATATATTTCAAAGTTACAAAAGTCCTTCTCATGATTGATTTAATATGTAATTAAATTTATACTCATATCAGCATTGATATATGAATATAAAAATAAAAAAGTTGATAAAATTTAATTTAAATTCAATTTACTTTTTTTTTTTTATTTTATTATATTAACTAATTACACAATTTTGCATTAACTTTTTTTTTTATTATGTTCAATGTTAATGATGCAAAAAACATTATTTATCAAGTTTTATTATATAAATCGGTGATTTGTTTATATGAAATAAAAATAAAAAATTTTTTTATTTACTAAAATACTTGATGACTGAAATTTTCTGTTTGGAAAATAAAAATTGAGAATTTTGAACGTTATTTGTAGTGAAATTGAAACTATTAAGTGTATTTAAATGTATTATTTATGAAAATTGATATAAATTAATTAATATAAAATTGAAAGAATTTTTTATGAATGAAAATATAATTTAATACTTAAAACTCCATAAAAATGAACATAAATAATCTGAATCTTTTCCTAAAAACCTCAAAATTCACGTCAATTATTTACAAACAATTTAAACCTAACAAGAAGAAACCTGCAAATAATTTAGCAAATTGATCAAAATTTATCAAATAAAATTAAAAAATAAATAAATTACTTCAAATAAAAGAATCAACACTAATTGATATACTAATTTATCACCTATATACAATACAAAACACATACATATTAAGACAAATGTACATATGTACACATAAATCGAATTTTGTAACAACATTACTAAGCGAGGAACTACAAAATCGGATGTTCTTTTACGGCTTTGGATGAAGCTAAAACTTTGGATTAACTCTAGTTCAACAGAGTAAATATATTTTATACATAGTATATACTAAATAGCCATTATATATATCTAAATCCATATGTATACATATATGTGCCAGTGGGGATCAATGAAGCCACAGCAAGTGATGCTGAGGCATTGTAACTTGCAGTAACCAACGTCCTTGCTCACAATGTAACTCAATTCACGATCCTTTATCCATATCCCTCCTTATATAATCAGTGAAAGGTGTGCATAGATATTTCATGTATATATATATAGATTTAAATACAGGTTTGAACATGTTTATGCTCGTAAAATATTTGAATTTAATCAAACTTTGCAATCGGAACAATGTTACGATATTGACAACCACAGTCAAGTGCATGACTTTGACATTTATATTATAATAAAATAGTAAAATGTATGAATGTATGTGTGTATGTATGTATATGTGTGTATTTATTTGTGTATATTGGGTGGGAATAATGTGGAACGAGTATATACTTTGGGAACAAATTTATAATTGCGAATTTTGATCAGAAAAAGAGGAATTTAATTATTATTGAATTTTATGACATGAAGTTTATTTGTTTATGGTTGGATTGTTTATGTGGTTTGATGGATTTATGGATTATTTAATGTAAGTTTAAAGGGGGTTGGTTGTTTTGTGAAATAGAAAATGGATTTTTTTGTGTATTTTGAAAGGGAAATTTGATATATTTTAATTTTGGTCGAAGTTTATTTTATGCACAAGGAGGAAAAAATTGTTAGATTTGATAAATTAAATGAAATATAATTAATTTGTGCGTTAATATTTTATGAATTTGTATTTAGGTGTGAATTGAGGAATTATATTAAGAATATTGAGATCAAATATTGTTTTTTCATTTTTTTTATTGGTATTGGAAAGTAAAATGAATAAAAAATAAAATTGGATTTATGGAATTTTAATTGTGATTTTTGTTAGATTATTTTTCTTTTTCTAGATTACATTGAAAATTATATTTATTAATAATTATTGGATATCATCCAATGTTATTAGGAATTTTAAAATAAAGTTATTCAATAGAGAGAAAATGTTTTCATGCAAATTTTTACGCAAAAGTTTTGTTAAAGGGACTTCTACCTTGGTATTTTCAAAAAATAGTTTTTTTTTTTTCGCGGATTATTAATCTATATTCAAGTATAATTCATGATGTAAAAGAATTTTTTCGCATTCGATCATTTTCGGTACTTACATGGCAGATTGATGGTATTTTTGAACAATTCCAAATGCTGAAGTTGCAAAACTTTAAACGTGTTTTTTTTTGGAACCGTATTTTGAAAAACTACCGCCACTTTTCTGGTCACTTCGTACGAATGACGTACCATTTTCCCGAAAATCCAAAATTTGAATTTCTAATCCACGTTTTTATACAAAAAAAACCAAAAAAAAAAAAAACCGTTTTTTTTTTTAATTTGTCGCCGTTTTCGTACTTTTGTAGATATAAAAAGAATCGTACTTCCATCACTAAGTTATGAACAGGGTGCAACAGTGACAGCACTTTTCCTTTGCAAGCGTGCCAATTTTGAACAATTTTGAACAATAGCGACAGCTGCTATTTTAATTTTTTGGAAAGTAAAAAAAATGTTTTTTATGTATCATTACATTAATTAAAATTATGAAAAACTCGCAGTTCAATATCTCTATTTGCTTTCCTAGAAAAAAATAAAATATAAGAACCTGAAAAATGGTGCTTCAAAGTAGAAGTCTTCGCAAATCAGGACAGTATTTTTTGCTTCCAATAAATTTTTGTTTCTCATTTTATGAATTTATTTAAAAAATCTATATCCAAATTGATGAGAACAAAAATGATTTATCATAAATAAATAACATAATTTGAACAAGCTGATTAGTTGTGTTAATTTATAATCATTAAAATTGCGTCGAAAAAAAAAATTTTTTTAAATTCATTCTCAGTATCAAACAATATTAAAATTGTTGATGATTGAATAAATTTAAATAAAGCAATTAAAATTGTTAAACAGTCAAAAATTAAGTGTAAAATTCAACATTAAATATTAATAATTTACCGCAAAATTATTTTTCGGATTAAAAAAAAATTTTCGAATTGAAATCTGATATAAAATTTGCCTCAATAAT
Organism: Microctonus brassicae; assembly: GCA_918226075.1. Classification (NCBI taxonomy): domain Eukaryota; kingdom Metazoa; phylum Arthropoda; class Insecta; order Hymenoptera; family Braconidae; genus Microctonus; species Microctonus brassicae. The sequence continues at coordinate 9,911,756 of OW445482.1, forward strand.
AATCAACAGAAATTTTCAATGGACTTTTACACATAATTTTTCACTCTGTGTACATTTAAAATTAGAATTTTACTTCATTTCCAAATTTCCTCGTCGATATACAAACAAATGAAGAAAATTCAAAGTAAGACACGAGATGACACATAATAAATATGTTAAAAAAACATTGAATGTGACAGTGAAGAAGAAAAAAGGGGAAAAAAAAAGTTTCCCAAGTTAGTTTTTGTCAAGTCAAGTAGAAAAGTTTACTCTTAACCAAAAATTTCCTCAACAATGGGCAAAAATTCCAAAGAGGGAAGGTCGCAAACGAACAAGAACAAAAGAAACAAATATTGTATATGTTGGATTGAAGTATATATGTATGAAATGATAATACATAGTGAGAGGTATTTTCAAACAAACTTTCCAAAGTAAATGCTAAGTCGAAAAATTTCAAACAATTGTGAGACTTTGAAAGATACTTACATCTTTGAACAATCAATCGTTAGATAAGTTGCATTTATTGTATTTCTAAGAAAAAATATTTTCTTTGTTTCAATTTTTATCTAGTTATTGTATTGTATTTTCAAATAAAACCAATAGATGAGGAAGTATTTCATTTTTTTAGACGTATTAAATTCTCACATATGGGTATTGACATAAAGATTAGTCCATAACAATTGTTTAAAAATAAATTTATTTCAGTAAAAAATTTTTTTGAAAAAATTGTACAAAAAAAAAACTATCAACTCTTGTTTTTTTTGGTCGTTTTTGATTTTGGAAATCCCCTGGAATTGTTTTTAAATGACACTTTCATACAATTCCAATACAGAAAAATAGTTAGTGAGATAAAACGTGATTTCTCGTAGTGTGAATGATGAAATAACTAATTAAAATCAAATATAAAATACCTTCCAGTAATTCTTATTTTAAATTTGTAATTTAAATTAATTTTCGGATAAATTGAATCATAATTCATATGAAGCTTGAATATTATTACAGTTAAAAATAATTTTGTGAAATACATTCGTTGGACGTTGAATTTATTATTTAATTTCAATTTTTGTATTTTTATAAAACTATTTTTATCATATCATACAGTGAAACGCCACTCAATCAATTCAAATAATATTTAAATAAATTCTGCAACAGAGCTAAGCCCGAGGGTAAAAATAATACAATTCAATTAAATTTCATTTCAAAATAATCCACAGAATGAATAAAATTCTAAAACAGCCGGTTATACTCAATTATTATTTGTTTACAAAATTACATTTTGTATTCAAATATAATATGAATAATTACGTTATTATTATTCTTTTCCATTTATCACAAATATCAATTTTGAAATTGTTTATATTCAGAAAAAATATTTATTTTTATATTATCGATCGAAAATTAATATTTGAATTTTTTTTTCAAATAAAACTAGGCTGTGACCTGTTTTTTAACGGATTTATCGGCGATGAATATAAAATTTTCTACAAAAATAAAAAAAAAATTTAATTTTAATATTTGTAAATTATCAATAAATATTTATCAATACCCAATATCATTATAAATAAAAAATAAACAATTGTTTAAGTATGTTTGATCAAATTATTTCCATTAAATCTATCAATTCGCTTACAATTCCAAAATAATTTTGATTACTCAACGATCCAAAAAAATATTCAAACAAAGAAAAAAAATTCCAATCAATCACAGAAAATAATCGACATTCTAACAATAATATCTTATTTCTTATGATGTAGATCGAAAGTCAACAGGTTTAATAAAACATAAATGTTTATTTTATCTAAAGGGATAATTTTAATACATTTAGAAATAATTTTTACTTATGTAAATAATTACATCAAATTGATCTCGCAAAAGAGTTGTTTCATAAATTCTGCTAATAAGTGTTCCGAAAGCGTTCTATTTATGTCGTTATCTTAAAATATTATTGTTCAACATATTCCGAAAGTTAAATATATGTTAGAAGTGAAATTTAATACGTATTTTGTCAATAAAACTAACAATTCTGGTGTAATATACAAAAATCAGCCGAATTTAAGAAAAATTGAACTTTGACATCGCGTAACTTTCAAACAAGCAGACTAATCAAAAAATGACAAGAGTCCTTTTTTGTAGAGCGTTCGATTCTCAACAAAAATGTATATCACAAATTTTCTGTGTAATGAATAGTTTGCAAGTTACAAAAATCAGAAGATGTAAAAACAATTTTTCCATATTATTTTTATGAAAAATATAGAAAAGTGCGATACTATATCTTAATATCAAAATTAAGAGCACATATTTTCAAGGACTTATTTTTAGATCTGAATAGAACTTTCAAGCCTATAGCCACCCTAATATATCTATATATATTTTCCTTTATATATAAAACTATATTGGTTTATTGATCCATCAACACAGTATCAGTTTGCACTCATCTCTTTACGTGCTGACTCTGCATGTCATCTACATTACGAGTGACAGCTTTCGACATTTCATGCATTATATTCACGAGTTTGTTGACGGTTACGCGAATATGAACATCGATATTTTATATTTCAAGGGACAATATTATTATTCTATAATGTTATGTGAAATAAACCACTTTCCATGTATCAAAATATTCATAAATATATTTACTTCTACACCATTAATTATTATTTATGAATTATTTAGATTATGATGAAATAATAGATTCGATGGATGATTATAAATTATTAATATGGGGTGGAAATAAATATTGATTATTATCAATGGATGCATTTATTATTAAATATTTATTTGAATATATATTTATATATAATTATTGATTGTGTAAATAAATTATCAATCATAGAAATATGTTATTATCTGCAATGAAGTGTGTTATAAATTTTTGATGATGAATTAATTTTGAATTTTATCGGTGTTTATTGTTAACAATTTTTTTTAGCGATTTTTTATTTATGTAGAGAGGTAGGTAATTTTTTTTTAAACTAGATGAGTTCATTTATGATGGTAATTAGACGATGAATTAATTTGAGAAACTATTGAGTTATGAATAATGTTTGATTTTTATTTATAACATTTTTTTTTTTCATTTCAAAAATTTATTTAAATGTTATAGAAGAAGATTGTATTTTTTCATATGTATTTAAAGACAAATTCTTGAAAAGAATCCAATTTGTTTATATTTCTTAGGAAAGTATTTTCATATTTTTTTATCAAAAAAATTTTTTTAACAATTTTTGAACATATAAAAAAATGATAAAATCTTCTCTTTTTATTTTTGAGAACAGTTTATGAACGTGAATTGAACCGATTCATAACTTTCTGCAATTCAATTTTATGGAGACTGTGTAATTTTATTCAGTAGTTGAAATTTTGATTTTTATTATAAATTGTTAACAAAAAAAATTTTTTTTTTCAATCATTTATAATTCTCTGTCATACATGATACAATCGCACGTATATAACATTCAGGTGAAAATATATCGCGCACTTTTGCAGTTATAAAAAATCCAAAAAAAGAAAAAAAAATTATAAAAACCAATTTTTTTTTTTTTAGATCCAGTAAAAAATGATCACTTCATCGCAGTATTTTTACTCATATATATATATATCTGAACATGATTGAGTATATTATATATACATATGTAATATTTTCAAATATGAATTGATATTTATGACAATGAATTATTTGATCACAAAAGCAAAAACAAAATAAAGATAAAATAGTTTTCATAGTGATGACTGAAAGCAAAAAGATAAATGAAAATGCGGGTGATCGTCAACTGTATTTACTTTCAATGTTCATACAAACATATACCAATACAAATTTAAATAAGCGATACAAAATATAAGTGACGTGAAACAATGTACAAGTGTGAGTAAACTCATTTGATTCGTCACGCGATGAAAACCAACGAAATTTAGCATCAATCTTTGCATTAATATAACATTGTATATATACAATATTAGGGTAAGCGTTAAAGCAATTTGTCCATTCTAAAAAGATAAAATCATACCTTGTAGCTTCCACATTTATTTATTTTTAATACATATATATTTTTATATACAAAAAATAAAAATAAAAAATACACAGAAAAATATTTCATGTGATGACTCAACTGAAGCGCGAAACATTTTGAGGCCCGGTGTTTTTTTTTTGTAAGGTTTATTTTGAATTCTATTTGAAGCTTAAGTTATAGAAGAGAACAAAGAGAATGAGAGAGAATTTATATATATATTTATAAATGTGTATATAAAGATGCGGTCAACGGTTTTGGGAAACAAAAGGTGAAATATTATATCGCAACGATCTCATGTGGTCAGATGTACAATAAACCAACGCGGGTGAGAAATTTAGTTCTATAGTTGCCAGAGGAATATAAAGGAAAAGAAAAAGAAGAGAAAAAAAAAATAGTGAATAATAAATAAGTTTAAAAAATTAAATGAAAGAAGAGAAAAAAAAAAGTCTAGAGAAAAGAAGGAGAAAAAAATAATGTGAAGTAAAATAGATAAATTCATTCTTTTTCAGCTGGTGAACGATGATATCTTTTATTATTTATACATAGCTATATGTACATACGTTTATTTACATATGTATATATGTATATGTGTGTATATATATACGATTTATTTATATCGTTTTGAATTGTTATGGAAAATAAATTACAACACCTGCTGGAATGTGTTGAAAATCATTGAACGAATTTATTTATCTGATTCGTTGATTAAATCTCTTTGGGATAATTAATTAATTAAATATTTAGAAATATTTAATGTTAGAATGGAGAAGATGGTGTTATATACTTATATACTATATAATATATGATGAGTTTGTGTAATTTAATTTTGATACAAGAATTTTTGTTGAAGGAGAAAAATATTTTTGAGTTATAAATGAATTAATACATAATGAAATGAAAAAAAAAATAATAAAGAAACACTTGAATAATATTGTTGTTGGATTGCTTCATTTTGTTTAGGCAGCAGAATTTTTTATTGCTTTGAAATAATAATTAAATTCATTTGACATAAGTTTTAAATAATTTTTTTTACAGTAAATAAAATAAAGAAAAAAAAAATATCCGACACGTGAGTATTTTTTTTTCTAGCTTTATACGGAAATATTAGCGCACTAAAGCCAGTTTTTCGATTAAAAATAATTTTCAAGACAATAATAAAGTGTGATTTGTATCGGTTTAATGACGAAAAAGTCAAAATTTCATACATTTGGCACTTTGGGTTTGAATATCTTTAGAATGGCTGTGTCTATGAAAAAAGTGTAAGAACCATTTTTTGTAGAGCGTTCAATTCTCTACAAGAGTAAGCTATGAGCTTATCTTCATGAATCGCAAATGCTGAGCTACAAAAATCCAAAGAAAAAAAATTTGTTTTCCCATGTTATTTAAATGGAAAAACAAAAATTACGATGAAGAACCTTTCAATATTAAAATTAAGAGTTCCGCTTTGAACAGACTCCTTTTTTTCACCGTCCAGTAAGTTTTCAGCCTGTTTTTTCGATGAAAAAAAAAGTTGCCTACAAATAGCACATCCTAATATATAGGTATATACGAAAACAAATATAAATCTATTGAAATTGAGACATAAACAATGAAAAATATCATTCAACTGTCATAAAATACTTCATGTGTCATCTACAAAAGACGACACAATTTTCTTCAGTATACAAAACACATATATAGATATATTGAATATAATCAAATCATGATGAAAAAATCTGAGGAGAAAAATAAAATAATAAGAAAAATAGAAGAAAATATAAAATAAATATTTTCTTCGTGCAACGAAATTGTTTTGCTTGACAGCAAAATAAATAAATATATGTATGTACAGGCATATACATAAATATATATGTATATGAGTTTATGTATGTATATGTAAATAAGTTTGCATATATATAAACTATGTTTCTATTATTAAAATTTTGCTAGAAGATTTTTACATAATTTTCCAACGTTTTATATTGGATCTTTGTGGTTTGATATATGTAAACGAAAAATATAAATGTTGTGGGATAATATATAAATAAATATAGACAGTAGAACATTTTGTACAAAAATCTGCTTAAAATTTGTGTTGGAATTTCTTGAAAATATTTTTTTTAGGTTGATTGAGACATAAGATTTTAGTTGGAATTGATTAATAAATGAATGTGTGAAAGTTAGACAATTTTTAAGTTGTTTCGTTACATTAATTTTGTGTTCAATTGAGATTATTTATTTAAACTTATCAGACATTGTGGATGTTGAATATTTTAATGAATTATACAATTACTTGGTCAACTCTATTTATTCCAAGAAATACAATGAAAAATTCAATATAAAATTTTTTGTTTATTGAAAAATTAATCAATGTTCATTGTTGGGATATTTTATAAAAAATATTCACTGATAATAATATAACAATAGCCACTGTTACGCGCGAAAAAGCTAGCAATAATTTCACGTACTCACAATGACATGAGTCAAATTTAAATTATTCCAAAATAAATTCCAAAAACAATTGAATAACTCAATGCTTTATAAATATCACAACCAAAACATCAAATTTGATATTTTCTTATTCAAAATTTCGCACACAAAATTCAATACAAAATATCTGTGTGTAAATTAACTAAAAATAATAAATAATTCTATTTGAATTTCTGTAAAAAAAACCCCAACAAAAACACAAACTTTAAGTAAACTTTCTCCCTGTATATATCCATTATGTTTCAAGTAATGAACATGTCATGATAAAATAACGACAAAATCATCAGCGGAAATAATTAAACATCACTATTTATTTTAATGAATAAAAACTTATTTATATCCCCGCTAAATTTATAATATTCATATATGCATACACACACACACACACACATACACATACACACACGATATATTGCAATAGAATTCAAATGAACTGCCTGTTGTGAAATATATATCATATATTTCATACATAAAATATATTACTTTATTTTTTCCGGTTATTTAATCATTCTTTTTTTTTTTTCAGTAATTCCGTCACGTATTTTCATCTTGCATAAATATAAATGTTTCCCGTGAGTGCTCGAGCAAGTAGATTGACTACGGAAAGTGGTTATTACCGCAATAGTACAAGATAATATGAATACATGTAAAATAATAAACTGAAGCTTTGAAATTTTTCTGATTCCAAAGATTATGGTAAAGATTCACATTATACATTCATAAAATAATTCTTTTTCATTTCCTATATCAAAGCATTCTCATATCCACATTATTCTAGTATATATATTATATAGCACATCATACATATATAAACCAATTTTTTATAATATTATATTTATTTAAAAAAATTCACTTACCGTGATCTTGAGATCTCGTGAATCGCACGTGTCGTATTGTCGACTAAATCGCAATACCGTGTGAGTTTTATTCTCATAACCCAGCAACAAATGATAATCCTGACTGGAATCCATTTGTGGATCTCTATTTGAGTCTTTCACATGTCGATCCTGCAAATAAACAATACAAATAACCCATAAATAAATAAATAAATAAATAAATAAATGAGAAAGAATGATCAAATCCAAGTGAAGTAATCATCGAAATATATTTTTTTAAATTCAGAATAAAAAAATTTTTTTACTCGAATTAAATAAAAATAAATTCTTTTTTCTCCCAAACAATTAAAGTGCACTGTATTCATTGTTGAGTTTAATAAATGATCGAATGGTTGAATAAATAAATAATGAAGAACAAAAGAAAAATTTGTGGAAGAAAATAAAAAAATCGGAAGTTTAAGTATATAAAATTCATCGGAATTCTTCTCCCGCACTTCTTTGGCTTCGTTTATTCTCATCATATCATTACCGCAAAATATTGTAGAACCGGTAAACTTATACATATATATATTTAGTATGTATGTATGTATGTATGTATGTATGTATATATTTTTTATGTACTTAAATATCATTTGGCCGACCGCGAAGCCGAACACGAGACGATGAGAAATTAATAGACTTGCGTCACATATCATCGAGGTCGTTGCACGTCTGTTACATATATATTTATGTACATACCTATGTATATATACGTATGTATGTGTGTATGTATGTATGAATAATATTGTGAGATGCTGAATGCCACAATATGGCGGTCAAAAATGGGATATTATCACATTTCTTTCTGTATTTTTTTTTATCAAAGTAAATTTGTGAACTTGTTCAAACTCGTTCAAACACGTTTTATTCATGATGATAAAATTATATTATGATTCATCATTTTTCTCGCATGATGGAAAATAGATTTTGATGATTTAAAGTACATAAATTACACAAATGATAAAGAAAAAAAATTTTTAATTCCAATTGAAATTACGAGATTAATTATTAATAATTAAATTCATTATATAAAATCAAATAAATTGTTTTATTAATATATAAATTTTTTTTTATGTGATGTTATGTTTATTGAGTATGAATGAAGGATATTAGATCATATTTAATTATTAAACAATTAAATTTCATGAATTTTCGTAATTATTAATCACGTGAAGATTATCAAAAATATTTTTTTTTTTTTTTTACGTAATAATAAATTAAATTGATATCAATTTGATATTTATTTATTATTTGCCGTTCGATTAATTAATAATTGATATTTTTTTTCTGAGAAAAAAAAAATTGATATTTTTATTTTATTTTTTTTTTGATTTAAATAATTAATAAAACACTTGAATTTTAATCAATACATCAAACAATAATGAATTATGATTTTTTAACATGCTCAAAATATTAATTCACGAAGTAATCTTATAAATATTAATAATAAAAATTAAAAAAAAAAAAAAAAACAGTTCAAATAAAAGAAAAATTTTACAACAAATTCATTTTTCTCAAGTAAAAAAATTAAATCACGTTAATAAAAAACAAACAGCAATCAATCAAGTTTGCTTTCTCCAATGACATAAAATACATCTTCATTTCATGTCGACAAAGTGATAACTCAATTACAATCAAGATGAAGCAAGATAAAATGACGAAAAAAAAAAAAAAAGCAGACAAAACTGGAGAACGCGAAAGAACAAGTAGAAACGGTTGGTGGTCATTTAAAAAAAGACATACTCAAGTACAAGAAACTTGCAATTAGTAAAAAAATTTAAAGAAAAAAAAAAATAAAAAGTACCGAAGTGAAAAAAAATAGAAATAAAATGAACGTAATAAAGAAATAAACAAACGAAAGAATTTTAATTTTCTTTTTACCTGGATAGAAAACAATTTTACATAAAATATATATCTAATATATACATATATATGTGTGTATATGTATATTTTTTATTGAGGAGGGAGTAATATGATGATGAGAAAAAACGAGATGAGAATGTGTATAATAATTAAGGCGTGTGTTTGCATCGTCGACGCGAATTCTGCAAAGAGTTTAAGAGAAGTTTTTGCAGGTAATATCGAGTTTGTGCATGATATAATTATCTAGAAGCAAAAGATGCGAGGTCATTCTTTCATTCAGGGATGAAAAATAAAAAAAAAGTGAGGTAGAACAGGACTGACCAAAGAATTACAACAACAGCAGGAGCTTTAATAATGATGATGATGATGATGATGATGATGTGGAAATCATATTGTTTATTTGTAGGTAAAAAGCTTAATCATCATGTTGAGACCCGATTAAAATTCAATTTGGAATCAATTTTGTATAAGGTTTACACACGCGAATGATATGCAATAATTAAAATTGTTAGATAGTGAAAACTTTTGTGTAATTAATATATTTATTGTTTATTTCCCGTTCGATTAATTAATAATTGATATTTTTTTTATTTGAATAATTAGATACATAATAAAGTCTGGGAATAGTTTGTGTTGGAATTTATTTTTTTTAACAATTTTTACTCAAAAATTAAGTTTAGGAGGCATCTCTTGGCTTTCGCACATTTTTCCAAAATTTTTTTTTTTTTTTCCGTAGAAAAATTTATTGAAACGTTCTGATTTTTTTTATTGTGATAAAGTACATGTTAGATTGTATAAACAAAATTTTTTTGAATTTTTATGTATCAATATGGATGAGTTATGGCAGCTCCAAAAGAACCATTTTTTTTTGTTTTTTTGGTTGAGATGATTTCTCGTCTCGGCGATATTTGAAATAAATATTTCAAAAAGGATATTAAAATATGAGTGAGCCGCTATTGGTTCGTACTAGAATTATCAATATTCGAAATTATTTAACCCATTTTTTTAAATGACATAACCTCAAAAAAATGTCGAAAAAATTTCAAAGTTCATTATTTTGTTATTTATCACTCAAAACACTTGATTCCAGTACGAGCCATTGTGGCTCACTAAACTCAATATGTTTTTTGAAATTTCGGATGCAAATATACCCAAGTCGAGAAATCATGCCAACCAAAAAAAAAAAATATGGTTTTTTTGGAACTATCATATCTCAGCTATATTTATGTATAAAAATTCAAAAAAAATTTTTTTATATAGTTCAACATGTACTCTTTCATGTATAAAAGAATCAGAATGTTTCAATAAATTTTACTGCAAAAAAAAATTCTTGGAAAAATGTGCGAAAACCCAAAAATACCACCTCAAATCAAGATAATATTTTTTACTCGTAATTAATATTTATTTTTTTTATTTTTACAATTTGATTAAGCAATTTACATCCGAAATGACGAATGTGAAACTAATTCAATATATAATAAATAAATAATAATTTTGAAGAGCTGATTAGTTGAATTAATTCATAATTTCCTCGTTAAATTTAACAGAATAGTAGAAAATTTCTGTTAAAAATAGTCAACAAAATTTTTCAATTACATATTCATTGCACATCATGCAACATGTCTATAAACAAAATACAAATTTATTTCCATTCCATCAACATTCAAATTTTTTTTTAATAACAAAATCATAAATACATTCACGCTCGCCACCTTCATTAACTTTTTCAAACGTTATTACAAATATAATTTATAACATTCACCACGTTTTGATGACTACACACAAAATGTCAGTCATGTGCATGACTTTTCTCATGTTATCAGAACACGTTCGTACCCGTTTGACCAAAAGTGAGTGCGCGATAAAAAGAAAAATGCGAAAAACGTGCTCGAAAAAATTCAAGAAATGTAAAAAAAGAATCTAAGAAACGATAAACTCACACAATATAACAAAAGTAAATGCACATACACATTTTTCACCTCAAGAACTTTGAACTCTGACCGACAACGGTTCAATAAAAATTTTTTTTCCCATTCCAACATTAATATTATCCACAAAAAAAAAAAAAAATAAATAAATAAAAAAAATAAAAATATCTCTCCAAAAAATTCGATTTGTCTCTAAACATCTCATTGTTCTCCCCAAACTAATCAATAAATATCAGCCATATATAAAAATAAATATACACAAATACACTCGTAGTTATATAGCCATTCAATTTTTTTTTTATTTATTAATTCTTTTTATAATTCCTTTTAAATATTAGGTATAATGCATTTCGATAAATTTGCGTCGTAAATTGTTCCTGGGCAAACAATTGGTTAACGCGCGCCCTCTTCAATTATTTTCCCCTTTCTACCACCCTTTTTTTCTTGTTTATATACACATATACATACACATAAACATACAAATATATATATACATACGTTATGTTTATTACTGTGAATGCACGCGATGGTTTCACACCCGATTCGCGACACCCAGTCGTTGACGCGTTTAAAAATCAGAATTTATTTATATTTGTTTATGTATACCAATAAGAATGAAAAAGAGAAAATTACAAAAATAAATATGTGAAGGCGAGAATGCACTATATATTATAGTATATATGTATGTATTTATGTATAATGATGAAAGGAGAAGTTTAAAGCTGCAAGTTCACGGCGGCGATTTGCTTTTTGAGGGAGCCCATAAATATCCCTGAACATAATTGTTTTGCATTATGTCGTCGGCACGTTCGTGATTGCCATAAAAAAGAGCATGAGGTAAATGGAGAACATGAAAGGGAGAGGGTTGATAAAGGTGAAAGAGAAATATATATGTTTATAAATATGGATATATATGTGGATATTATATGAGAGATGATTGCGCGAAGAGAAATGTACGGATATTATATGTCTGACTCAACACGTCTGTTACAGGTTTGAACACGTTTATACGCGTCCGAGCACGCTTTTAGAATTAGATTGGTGATTTAAAGTCATATGGTGTAGGTAATTTTTTGATTGTTTAATTTGTGTTGACTGTTTTTCATGTAAATTTAGTGGAGAATTTTAATTGATGGATTTTTTTTTGTTTTTTAAGTAGAAAAATGATTTTTTGTAGAATTTTTTTCTGTTGAACAAAATTAATTTTATGTTGATGTATTTTTTGAATAATTTTGAAAGTTTGTTGTAATTTTCGTATTGCATTGGATTTATATGAATATTGTGTTGTATTATAATGATTTTTTAATAAAAATTGTGTGAGAAAAAATTCAGAGTTAATTTTTAGTGGATTTTTTCTCATGTTTTTTTTTTTTGTGACAATTTTTATGCTGTGTTTGGATTTATTCAATCAATAACAATTATTGTTCATTTTAGCAATGGAAATAAATTCATTTTATGAATTTATAAATTGAAAAAAGAAAAAAAAATATTTATAAAAGAAAAATTTTAACACAAATTTTTAGTTTACTTTTACCCAAATTTTTAAGCAATCTTCGAAAGAATTTTTAGTGGAGTTACACAAAAAATTTCTTACTGTGAAACAATTTTAATTGCTTTATTTGAATTTATTTAATTGGTAAGAATTTTTATTTGTTTTGAGACTAAAAATAAATTCATGTCGTCAATTTTTTACTTCTCAAATAATTTTTTTTTTTATACTATTTCAATAATTATTAATTAACCTAACTAATCAGCTTGTTCAAACTATATTATTTATATACATCGAATCATTTGTTCTCTTATTAATTCAGACAAAAATTCTTCAAATAAATTTACAAACTAAAAAAAAAATATTTATCAAAACTAAAAAATATTCTCTTGATTCAGCCTAATTTTTGAGTAAAAATTATGTAAAAAAAAAAATGTCAACACAATATTTTTCATCGACTTTCACACAAAATGATTCACTTCATAACAATCTCAATTGTTTCATACAAATTCATTTAATTAATAATAATAAATATTTTTTTTTTTTGAAATCAAAAATACCATCAATTTATAATTCCTAAAATAATTTTTTCCCAACAGAATTTAAACTATAATAAATGAACCTAATAAATATACACAAATATAACAATATTTATATTTAAATAACAAAGAAAAAAAAATGGCTTGATTCTTCATGGCAAATAATTATACCAATTGCCCCTGTGTCCACCCAAGAACAACAATTTATTCTACAATATAATATATATGTGTTTATTTATGTATTAAATGAATGCAAAGTATGCACGTATGTCAGCCAATTGCTTATTTTTTTTTCTTCCATTATTTATCCATTTATTTATTTTTTTTTTTTCTCTTTTCATCGTTATATAAATGTGTGCGAATATACATCGCGTACATATATGCAAGAATACGATGTAAATAGCTCGTTTATTCAATGGGTATATAATATGTATATTGTGTGCACATTGCCGCCTGAGAAAGCCGAAGAATAATCGACCGTTTGTCTGTATGAAAACATGCGCGAATCCAATCCGAAGAATAGAATCAAAGAATATTTAAGAAGGAAAAGAATTTCTGTTTCTCTGGGTTTCGTCCTTTATTTATTTATTTATTTATTTATTCATTTGTTTATTTATTTTCTTTTTTTCAGCTGGCAGTTTATCTTCTTCAGTAATGTAAGTGAAGAAGAATGAGGAGAAAGAAAAAATTAAATGAATGAATGAATAAATGGGAGAAGAAAAAAGAAAAGAAAATTTATTGGTGGGATGAAAATAAATATCATTTTGAGATGTTGAAATTTTTATTGTTGGTGATTTTATTTTATTTTCAGGTTGGGGGTTTATTGTTGTTTGGATTTTTTAATTAGATTTAATATTAATGGAATTTTTGGTTGTTTATTTTAGACGATTTGTGAAGAATTTTTTCTTTTTTTTTGATTTTTTTTTTTTTTTTTTTTTTCGTTTTGTTTTTTGGTTGAGTAACTCGACAAAAATGCGACGCTCTAGTTGGCTAAAAACTGGACACTGTCCAATTTCAGACGAGGTTCTAGTCAGGAAATTAAGATCAATAATATGAATAATATAATAAAATAAATAATTGATTTTTGACATTTTGTGGTTTTTTTATTATTTAGAGTTTAATGAATTTTTTTAATGATATTTTGATATAAATATTTCATTGAGATGATTGGAATTCAAATTTAATTGATATATAACAAAAATTTTTATATCAGTATTTGATTTTTTAATTGAAAAATTGATGGAATAAAAAAAATTAAATTTCTTTTCAATTACAAAAATGAATTTCTTCTTTAATAAATAATTTTGGAAAACACACAGTGAAAAACTTCGCGTGAAATTCCACTGAAATATTTTTATCAATTGTATTTGAAACGAATTTTGTATTCAAAATTAAATTCAAAAATTTAAATAATATTTTATATTAAATCTAACACAAAATTTTCGTCTGTCAAACTGAATAAATTTTGTATTGACTCAGTTTTTGAATATATATGTACTGATTCAATATAAATTTCAGTTAAAAATTGTGTAAAAAAATTTCGACTGAAAAATCAAATTTTCAACTGTGTAAAAATTGTAATTGCTTTATTCAAATTTATTCAATCAATAACAATTAAAATTTGTTTTGACAAAAAAAAATAAATTCATATCGTCAAAATTTTACTTTTGCAAAAATCTTTTTTTTAATGCAATTCAAATAATTATAAATCAAACCAATTAATTATTTACTACACATAACCCTTTATTGTATATAAATTCCTCAAATGAAATGGACAAAATGACAATAAATAAACAATTATAAAAATCCAAAAAATATTCCTTCAACTCAACCGAATTTCCGTGCAAAAAACCAATGAAAAAAAATTTCAAAACAAATTGTCAACAAATTTCTCCACAAAATGTTCTACTCTAAATTCTTAAACTACACAACACACAATAATTACCAACAACACCATCAATAAAACCCCCCCAAGCATCAAAATAAAAATAAAAACAAAAGCAATTAAAAATAAACATCAATTCACTCAAATCCGATAAAACTTCCAAACGCTCAGAATCAATAAAAAATAAAAGGAAACAAAATTATTAACTTGTTAAAATTCTCTCTTTCTCATTCTCTCACTTCGTGTCACTATAAATTACTTCAACGAACCAACCCCCAACTTGCACGACGAAATTTATCAATAATTTATTTTTTCCCACTGCAGAAACTATCGCAAAAGTTGCTTCGATGATTGGTGTTAGTTGCACATTGAATACGAAAAAAAAAAAGAAAGAAACAAAATAATAAATACAAACACCTACAAATATTCAAATACTAAATCCCGCTTTTACCACAATACATTGAACACTTTCAAATCAATACACACACACACACACATATACACTGAATACATTATTGATTATGAAAATAAAAAACTAAACAATTTATCGAGCTTTATACTCTTTCTATTTCTACTATTATTTTTCCTATTTATTATATCTCTTTTTTTTTATTTTTTCATCGCTCTCTCTTATAAATGCACTGGCATAAATATACAAATACATAGCTATAAGTAAAGTATATATCTACAAATATATATATACATTCACCACTTTCAATTCTTTCCTTGTTTTTATCATAAAATATTCACCGTTCAGATTTTCTTGCAATCACATAAAAGTGCGATGGAATTATATCGAGCTTTTATTTGAATCTCGAATAATTGACGAGATAAATCCTGTCTTTATTTTTTTTTTCCACATCATTTCTTTACATTTTAATTATATTCCTTATTTATTTATTTCTTTCTTTATATATCTTTATAATATTGTAATTAAACTAAACAGATTTGTTTTATTGAATGAAATATTTTTTTATCTTTTTGATAATTATCAACTGTTTTACTCATAAATAAATATATAAATATATATTCATTTATTTATTTATAGGCATTGTAATATAATCTCTTAAGAATGATAACACTTTTGTAATTTTAGAAAAAAATGGATTAAGATATAAAATAAGAATTGAGAAATTATTTATCTTCATTGTATTTTTTTATTTCAATAAGAAAGAAAAAGATTTTTAAAATTAATGTCATTGCGGTATGTTTATTAATATCAAAACAATGAATTTGGTTACTTTTATATAATAATATTGATGAAAACAAAAAATATTGTGGCTTGAAAAAAATTTTTTAACCATAAAATAAAAATTCCTGCTCATTTTTTTTTTTTTCACCAGTTTAATCAATAATTTCCAACTTGCTCTCATTTTTTTTTTTCTTTATTAAATTCCTCGATGCATCAACGATATATTATTACCCGATATAACATCAGATAACATTGAAATTAATGATAGACATTTATAAAATCCTTTCATTACATAAAAAATATATTTGAATCATTGTAAAATGGTGGACGACACTGAGGTTCATTCATATAAAATAACAGCCCCAGTACTCAATAATATCCTAAAACACTCCATCAATTTCTGCTATCGCACAAACTCCTACAATCATCACCAAGAAAAATTCTAATAATAAAAATCACTACAAATAAAAAAAATCATTTCAATAATCAAAAGATAACCATCTTCATCATTCATATATTCAATTACATTATTTCCCTATCTCCACACATACCCATCATTAAAAAATACCTAAACGCAATAAATTAATTAATAACAAAATGTATACTTCAAATTGAATACATATCAAAGTCGTTTATTATACAGAGCAATAGAGAAAAATACAAGATAATTCTCTGACAAGACATTATCATCATATACGAATAATTTCAACATATTTTAATATGTCTACATCCACACATTGTACATATATACGTACTTATGTATATCAGTATGTACATATACATGTATATAACAGGTGAACATGTCATATACCGGCATCACGCATCAAGGAACTCGACGCCATCTTGGTTTCATGCGTGCACGAACCTGTCGCGTACACCGAACGCTTCGCGCGTAGTCAACGGTTTTTATTATTCATATATATATACACATCTTTCATGGTGTTAAGGGGATGCATACATATATGTACATTTGTGTGAGTTCTCCCTTCAATTTACCATTATTCTTTCACCCTTTATATTTTTCACGTCGTCGCAATTTACTTATATTTTTTGTATTTTATATACTCTTTATTATGTCACCCTAATGGGATTTTTTATTTGTGCAATTTTATTTTTCAATTTTCAAGGGAATATGTAGAATTATTTTTAAATAAATCAGGGGAATATGTTTATGGATATGTGAACTTGAAAGTTTATTGATAAATTTTGGGGATTGATGATATTTTGATGAGGATTTTTGGAATTTGAGGACGAATTTAATGTGGATGTTGGAGGTGATGATGAAGGGAAGTAAAAGTTGAGGTTATGAATGGGAAAATTGGGATTTTTTATTTGTTTTTTAAATTTCATAGTTGTATCAGTTTAATGTTATAATACAAAATTGTTTAGCACTGTTATTATTATTATTATATATTTTTTTTTTGGATTAAAATTATTATTGTGTTGATTTTGATTGGATGTGCACTTTGCATTGATTACTTCTTTATTATATATTTATGAGTAATAAATAATTGAGTGAATATATCAACTTGAGGAATTTAAATGAATTTTTACTTGGTATATTTTTGTTTCTTTCTATTGTTGGATTTTAATCGTTGGAATATTTCGAAATAAATTAGATTTATTGTCAATCTAATTTTTACTCAAAAATTAGATTAAATCAAGTCAATATTTTCTGGTGTGAATAAATATTCATTCGTTGGTTTTTCATTTCGTAAATTAATTTAGAGAATTTATGGTATGTCTGAATGGATGAAAGTGAAAATGATTTGATATAAATGAAGTACATAGTTCTGATGAGCAAATTAGTTGAGATAATTAAAATATACTCAAATTGCGTCAAAAAATGAATTGTTTCATAAGTAAAGGAAAGTGGCATTTCGCGATTTTGAAATTTCCACTGAAGTGTGGTCTTGACAACAAGTTGCTACGGACGCGAAATCACTTCAAGGAGTATTCAAGAAATTTTTGACATCGTATCTGCTGTCAGTTGTATACAATCACAAATATTTAAAGTTATTCTTTGGGAAATATTTTTCTTGTAGATAAATAAAGTTAAAATAATCGTAAAAAGTGGGAATACTTTCGACAAAACTAAAGGTTAGTACTTATAAATAGATTATATTTAATATGTTTTAATAGTTAAAAAATTATGATTTTTTCTTTAAGTACAAAAATTAATTATGTTTTGTAAAATGGTGCCATTGGTCTAAAACAGAATTTCCGCTATTTCAGACTGTCATAGTATACCATTTTCAAAATCTAAATCTAAAAATAAGTGGATTCGATGCTGTCAGTGCAAGCAATGGGCACAAGTGAATTGTGCTGGTGTTTGCTCAAAAATAAGGACATATATATATGCGATATTTCTGATGAAACCGAATAAAAAGATATATTTTACTTTATGTTGGAAAAAAATATTTTTATCCAAGTTTCTATATGTTTACTATCTGTTTTCTATGTTTAGTTTCAAAATTAAAAATTGTTACGTCACTTTCCCTCAACAAATTGACGACATTAATGAATTCTCAATTTCAAAAATAAAAATTAAAATAAAATAATAAAATATATAAAATAAACAAATAATAATTGTTATTAACTAAACAAATTACAATTAAATCAATGAAAATTGTTACAAAATATAAATTTTTGTGTAAAATTTTACTAAAAATCCAAACTAAAATTTTTTTTCCCTCATTTTTCTCTTGAAAATTCTATAAAAATCACCACAATATTAATCCAAAATCCCTTCAACACAAATATCATATTAAACACTCGGAAAAATTGAAAAAAAAAAAACCCATTAAAAATTCAATTCAACTAAACAAACAAAAAATTCATCATAAAATATCATTAACCCACCCCAAAATAAATTCCCCTACTATCAAATGACAATAAAAACTCAACATCCCCTAAATAATGATACCCATTCAAATTGTCCAACCAACATAAATCCCAAATAATTTTTCCAAACAAACCAAAACAACACAAATCCATTACTTTTCCCACCACAACTCTTCATATCTTAGTCAGACACCTATATACTCAACATCTCGTTGGAAGTGACTATTATTTATGTGCTGAGAGTGTAGAATAAGGCGGAAATTCTTGAAACGTACGTGAAACGCGCTACAGAAGAAAAAAAAAAACGTGCATCACCACAGACAAGTGTGGCTAAATGTCGCTCATGGATGTACAACTCTTTTCCTCTTGGACCGCACATTCAAGCACATCTTTCACCTTCTTCCCATCGTTCTATGTGCATTCCCATGTACACATTCACATGTATATATATACAGGTGCATAATACAAGCGAGCTGATTTGCCCAGAGGGACATAATACCGCGGTTTCCAGAAGCAGAGAACGAGATCTGTGGCAGCATGCGCAAACGATAAGAAACAGACGTGAAGAAATTCCGTTGGTTGTATCGTCAAAGCGTGATCCACCGACTATATGTATGTATATATATATACATAAAAATATATATATATATGTATTATATTGTGCTGACGATCTCTGTGTGAAAGTGGAACCACTCTGTATTTTTTATTTTCTTATCTCTTCAAATTTACCGTCTGCCGTTGAATTATTATGGAAATCGTGACGTGAATTGAAATGATCATAATTCGTATGATTGTTTATAGTTTTTTATTTAGATTATGTATGTATATACTGAGAGAATTTTTGAGTGAATATTGCCTCGTGAACTATAGTAAGTTTGGGGCATAAAAAACAAAACAATAATCTAATCAAAGTCTCAGTGAGTTGATTCAAGTCTAAAATTTACTTGTGTCAAGACTATTGATATTTTTATATATAATCAAAATCTTGGACTTGATACAAGTGGAAAATCGACTTGATGGAAGAATAACACTTCAAGTCTACAAATGTCTTGACCCAAGTCTACAAAATGTCTTGATCCAAGTCTGAAAATGTCTTAGTTTGAATTTGAAATTTTCTCGCTGTAAGATTAATCATTCGGACAATATCTTAAGCCAAAATTAAAATAAAATTAAATTCCAGTGTTATTGTTCAATTGATAAATTAATTAAACAAATAAAAAGTGTCACAATTCACAAGTAAATGTGGAAAAAAATTTTTTCCTCATGTTATTTAATGGGAAAAACGAAAATTACGAAGAGCTACCTTTAAATATTGAAATTAAGAGCTCCGCTTCAAACAGGCTTTTTTTTTATTGACCAGTAAGTTTTCAGCCCGATTTTTTGATGAAAAAAAAAATTTGCCCAAAAATGGCACATCCTAACGTACAGTCCATACAAAAAGTATAAAATTATTGTTCTGCGTCGTTTTCATGTTGTTATTCAATTCATGTAATGAATATCACATAAAAACAGCTTATACTCATTTTTGGAATTATCTATTTTCTGCTTTTTATTTCTATTTTTAGAAAATAGTGAGTAAATATAATTTCATCAAATCCCCATTGAAAATTAAAAAAAATTTCAATCAAGCTTAAAAAAATCTTCGATCAAGATTTTAGAAGTTTTGGATCAAGACTAAAAACAACTTGAATCAAGTTTATTTTCGACTTACCCCTCTTTACGACTGATTCAATTCAAGACATTACACATGTCTTGAGTTAAGCATATATTCCAGACTCGTATCAAGACTATTCATGTCAAGTCTAAATCACGTGAAAAAAAAAAATAAAAAAAAAAAAAACGATCTTGATATTTCTTCATTTTCTCGGTCAAAAAAATTCCCAAAAATCACCCATCCTATTTATACATTTCTAAACTACATGAAAGTAAAGTACCATATTCATACAAGATAATTTTTGTCGCATCCAAGAATTTTCGCCAAAAAAAAAAACGAAAAAAACAATCGATATAAAATGAAACAAATAATATGTATCAATTTTACTCTCCACTAGGGGTAGTTTTTACCATTTTTACCAATTAATTCTTCAAGTATATAGCATAAAAATTTTGGGTGTTAGATGTGATATAAAATCAATCGAACATAGTCCTTGATGAAAAATTGTGTGACAAAAAAAATTTTCAACACAAATTCTGAGCAGACTTTTACAAAAATTTTTTTACTATTTATTTTCTCGTCAATTACTCAAGTTCAAAGTTTCAGTTCAATTCAACATGCATTATCCATTCATTCATCTCATATATACATGACTATACATATTATGTTTACATATACATGTATCTACAGAATATTTCCGAGTACATAGAACCAATCAATACAGGTATATTCAAGTATAAACCTGTTCAAAGTCTATTGTACATGTGATACCACAAACCAAAATGCCACAACCCTTTAAATCCATCGCAATATGTTTTTCTTATACCCTCAAGCTATATTTGTACATATATATGAGTATGAAACTCGTCGATATTCCCTACAAGTTTTTTCTTGTTTCGTGTTTTTATTTATTTATTTTTTTTTTCTTGATCCAATTTTGTATCGTCGAGAATTCGTTGCGATAAGAATTGCGCAATTATATAAAGTTTTTGGTGTATTTGTGTATAGTAAATGTAATATTTATATTCATTTGAGGGTAACAAGTACATGAATACAATGTATATGTAGAAATGTAATGTATACAAGAGTTCTATGTGGATATTGCGAGCTATTTTATGTTCGTTTTGCTTTGAGGAAAACTTCGTAAATTTATTCGATATTTTATTAGATTTATATTTGTATTTATATTTATATTTATTAATTTTTGTTCGAGTTGAGAAGTTTGTGCGTGTTTTATGGAAGGATATGTATATTATTTATTGTTCATTATCGTTGATGAAAGATATGTTTAGGATTTATTTTTGTTTGTGATATGATTCTTCGTTATGGGAAATTTTTTATTTATTTTTGAATACAGTGATAATTTTTTATACAAGTGAATGATATAAATTTTTGAAATATTCTATGAGATGATGGTGAATTATTATATTCGAGTGTTGAATAAAACTTGGGAAATGTAAATGTAAATAAAATCATCAACAGAACGAATTGAAATAAAATAAATATACAAAATTTCAAGATTATTTATTTTTTAATAAGAAAGAAAAAGATTTTCAAAGTTAATGTCATTGCGATATGTTTATTAATATCAAAACGATTAATTTGGTTACTTTTATATAATAATATTGATAAAAACAAAAAATATTGTGGCTTGAAAAAAATTTTTTAACCATAAAATAAAAATTCCTGCTCATTTTTTTTTTTTCACCAGTTTAATCAATAATTTCCAACTCGCTCTCATTTTTTTTTTCTTTATTAAATTCCTCGATGCATCAACGATATATTATTACCCGATATAACATCAGATAACATTGAAATTAATGATAGACATTTATAAAATCCTTTCATTACATAAAAAATATATTTGAATCATTGTAAAATGGTGGACGACACTGAGGTTCATTCATATAAAATAACAGCCCCAGTACTCAATAATATCCTAAAACACTCCATCAATTTCTGCTATCGCACAAACTCCTACAATCATCACCCAGAAAAATTCAAATAATAAAAATCATTACAAATAAAAAAAAAAAAAAATTATTCCTAAACTTGATGAATCAACTAATTTCCAGAATAACCTCTGAAGTCTTTCACTGATGAAAACTGAGCAAGTACCGATGCTTTTACCTCAATAAATACCTATATACATACACACGATAAATTATAAATTCAAACTGGAGATGCACGACGAAAAATTTCATTGTACGCTCGGTGGTCCTATCTCATTTACATAACAGGTTTCATCTCTCTTTCTCTAAACTCTAACTCTCTTTCTTTACCCAGAATGCACTAACTCTTTCCTGCGCTTTTTGGTGCAATTTTTTTTGTTTTCTTCTTCTATTTATATTCCTTTATTATTATTTATTTATTTTTTTTTTTTCACTTACATTTTTCTTTCTTATTAGTTTCAACAACGACCACATACGAGTTTTCTTCGTATCATATATACATAAACCTTATATACATATACATACATTTATGTATTATAGTAATTCTCTTTGTGGTGGTTCAACTCCGACTCTTGATCGGATTTTCGATTGTTCTCTTTTCGCTTTAAATTGTCCTAATAAAATCGCGATCTCAGCAGCATCCAAAACTTTTGCTGCCGCCATCGTCGACGATTTTAATCGTGACTGGTGGTAGAATATTAAGAAGATGATATCGTATATTATTAATAAATAAAAGAAGAGATATTTGTGTTAGTAAATATGAAAGGAACTTGGAATTATTATTCATGGAATGAAGGATTCACATGAGAGGATTTTTATTACTTAATTTTATAATATTTTGATGGGAATTATTTTTAGATTTCATTATGATAATTACTGGAGTTTGTAATAGTGCAGGATTTTATATTGTTTATCGGAGTTTGTATTTAATTTTGATATGAGAAATTGTATTGAAGGCGAAAAATTATTTTTTTTTGTTTGTTAGGATGGTTGAATTTTTTGTTAACATATTTTTGAAATTTTTGCTAGTGTTTAGTGTGATATTTGTCTTGAATTGTAATTTATATTATTATTTTAGAAATTTAATGAAACTTTTGAGTACAAATTACGTGAAGACAATTTCAACACGAATTTTTAGTGGAATTTTTAGCAATTTTTTACTTCTGAAATAATTTTTTTTCAGTGCAATTTTGATAATTGTATTTAATTTCATTTTTTTTTTTCGACTTTTATCGATTCAAATATTAATTCTTTGGATTAATTAACAAAATGGAAGAAGCTGAATATTTTTTGAAAACAAAAATTATTATCTGAATTTAATCGAATTTTTGAGTAAAAATTCCGTAACGGAAAATTTCAACACAAATTTCTAGTCGATTTTTGCACGAAATATTTTTCCGAGAAACAATTTTGATTCCTGCATTAAAATTTATGTAATTAATAACAAGTAATATTTTGTTAGACACCAAAAATAAATTCATGTCGTCGATTTTTTACTCCTAGAACAATTTTTTTTCAACCCAATTTAAATAATCATAAATTAACCGAACTAATAAGCTTGTTCTAACAATATTATTTATTCATATTGAATAATTTTCACTTCTTTCAATCAAAATATAAATTCCTCAAATGGATTTCCAAATTAAAAAAAAAAATAAATATTCATTGAAACTAAATAATATTGTCTTTTATTTTTACCTAATTTTAGAATAAAAATTGTATAAATAAAAAATTCAAAACAAATTTTCAGTTTACTTTAATCGAAATTTTTGTACTATATAAAAATGAATCACCCACCCAAAAATATACCCTAATATTTATTATCCCTCATCACAACAAATAAATTCGTTCAATAAAAATCCATTAATATTTCCCCACATAAGCAAAATTCCAATTCATCATCATCATCATTTCATTTCAAACCTCTTACAATAAAAAAAAAATCAATATATTCAAACAATCTCCATCACATATCATTTCCATCTCTGCAATATGTGTCCTAAATATCGTACATGATACAATTTTTTATTCTTTCATCAAAGAGAATCTAAAGTGACAGTCATAGTTTACTCCACCATATAAACCAACACACAATTTAATATTTTTATTTATTTTTTCACAGCCGAGAGAGTTCCCGAGGCGAACACACACACGGTTTCAACGTCATTAACGTTTACTCTCAAAACGACACCCGACTTTCATACACAAACGCACACCCGAGTAACATACACCCACCTTCACGAGTATAAACTTGTATGAACAGGCAACGACTTGCACAACGGTCGATCGACACATTGGGGACGTTTTATTTCATAAGAATCTCTAGACAACACACGAACATTACATATCACCATGTTGTTTTTATTCTCTCACCCATGTACCACAAATACGCATGTATATGTATGTACGGAAAGTGGCCTAAAATGGCATACTAGAGTAAAATGGCATTTTGATGAATGATGATTTTAAAATTCCAGCTCAAGTGTGATACTAGCAAGATTTCGAGTCGGAAAATTAGTATGGTTTTTGTCCTCATATTTGTATCCAAAATTATTCTCGATATTAGTTTAAACAAATGATCTGTATAGTTATGTACAAAAGTCTCATTTTCTTCTCATTGGAGGACAAAATGAGATTTATTCATAACGTACAATATGTTCCGGTGAGAACAAATTGAGACTTTTTTTTAATAAAAATAACCCCTTCAGCTCCTTACAACCATGAGGTTATTAAATTATTTCACTTACTTCAATGTATACTAAAAACATTATTTTACTTGATATTTCATTTATTCTTTTATTATCAATATCACTTTTTTTTAAATATATACGATGTACTGTACATTAAAACATTATAATATAGGCGAATTAGTTGATTGCTCTTCATTACCCTGTGTGGCATGATCTTTCGTTTTATATCCTAAAATTTGGTTTTGTAGAGGACATTGTGTTCTTTGGTAAAAGTCCTGTAATATTTGGTTTTCATTTTGTAAAAACCATTGATATTGTTCATATTGATATGAATTAAGGTTATATTGACAATGCTGATTTGGTAGTTGAATTTGCAATCGCTGTTGCGGTAAAAAGTTGTTGTTTGTAGCTAAACTACATGACTGCTGCGGTGTTGCATTTTATTATCATCAATAAAAAAATTATTACAATCATTTCACTACTTGGTTTGCCTCATATGTTTGTTTATTCATAATAATATAATTGTAATTACCTTTCTTAATTTAAATAAAACCCAATTTTTTGACATTTCCAATTATTCTCAATTTTATCCTCATAAAAATGAAAATTAGTTATTTTTCTATGTTCTGCATTTAGTCTCATTTTATCCTCAACGATGAAAAATACAAAAAATATATAAATGAGGGGAAAATTGCGACTAAAATCAGTAAGTAAATGTTGTTGAGGGTAGAATACTATTTTACTTTAATCCAACGGTTTGTAGTTTTCTATAGTAACACTCGATAGAAAAAATGGTATGCCATTTTAGGCCACTAATATGACGGGTTAGTTTTTTGTCTCAAGGATTTTGTGTTTGGAATATATGGTGGAATGGTGGGTCCATCATCGCTATTGCTGATGCGCGTCAATGATATATAGAGGTGTTTGGTTCGTTCAAAAATTTCTCGCCACTTTCGAGGCGCCAGACCGTAAAGGACGCATCAATTTTATTTACCGCGAGACTATGTATTGTGTAGATCTATATATCTATATCTATATCTATATCTATATATATATAGACTTGTTTGTTTGTGTCTATCACGTCACGAGATCTCGCTTTCTCGTGATCTTCTTCTCAGATTTCCTAAAGTATCATCTTCTTCAATATATTTTTTTATTTATTTATTTGTTTATTTGATTGTTTTTTCCTTGAGGTTTTACTATTTTATTTGTTTATATTTTTTTTCAATATTTTGGAACTTACTGAAATTTAATAATTTATGTCATATAATTTTTTGGGGTAAATTTTATTTGTATATTTTTTTAGTTTTTTATTCATTTTTTTTCAACTTTGTTATTTTATTGATGTATTATTTTTTTTTTTGCTATTTTTTGGAACTTCCTGGATTTTGATAATTTTTAAGAAAGAAATGTTTGAGATTTTGAACATGATTAATAATTTTCAATGATTTTTTGGATTTAATTTTTTTTTTTTTGTATTTCAGATACGAATTTCAATTTTTTTATTCGAGTTTAGGAAATTGTCAAAATCAATTTTGAATCAAGAAATTTTTCCGAATATTACTATTATTTAATTTCGAGTTCGAAACAAAAATTTTGGAAAATTGAAAAAACAAATTATGAAATGAAAATAATTTATTCAATTTTATTGAAATGAAAAAATAATTGAAGACACAACATAATTAAAAAAAAATAACAAAAGTACCAAAATATCGTCCATCAATTTTTTGATATCATAAAAAAATTCAAAAATAAAAAAAAATTAATATTTACACTCCAAAAATTCAAATTCTAACATAACAAATATAATTTATACATGAAGGAAAAAGGTCTCTAACTCAACAAATTTCTGAAAAATAAGAAAATTTTTGAAATAAATTACATTCCCATGAACAAGTAAATATCAAAAACAAACATAAAAAGTAATAAATTAATCAACAAATTAATTTTTTTCATTTCCTCAACAGTCCAACATAAACAAAAATTTCCACAATAAACTCAAACGAACACATTCTCATCACCAAACAATAATAAACAAATATCAAACACACCAAATAACAAAAATCCACATAAACAAACTAAACAAACAATCAAACAAATATAATAAATAAATAAATTAACTCAAATAATGTCAATCAATTTTCAACATAAATTTCACTTTAGAATTCTCTAGAGCCCAATTTGTGACACACAATTTACACCTTTTATCCACATATATACATACATACATACATACATACATACATACATACATACATACATACATACATACATACATACTATATATACATCACATTCACACATAACTACCCAAGTATATAAAACCATTGTAAGAAATTAAATGAATTTACGACGTAATCATTGAGGCAATTTATCAACACGCCAAAGCAAATTGAATAGCGATTTGACAGCTATAGAAACTCTAAATCCAAAAACCGCCCATTGAAATAAAAAAAAAATTAACTTTCTCCACATCATTGTCGTCGTCGAAGCATTTATTGAAAAACGATTTGCTCATAATAAACATATATAGTAAATGACAGTTGAATATTTCGATAATTTCGCGATGAATTTTCTCGTTATATTTTTTTCTGATAAACGCAAAAAAAAATTATTCATCATTTCATTACAAATAAATATACATATATACATACATATCTGTAAATATCATGTTGTTTTATATACTATATACTACTGTTTATGTATAGGAAATATATTAGTGGTTAATTTTTATTTTAAAACAATTTTGTGAGCTTGAAAATTGACATTTTTCATATACAGCTAATGTTTTTTTCTTCATATAAATTTCGCTTATGTACATTCCACTTTTGTATACATATGTATATGCGTATGTATAATCTATGTATATATGATGTGAAATAGAGGGGAAAGAAAGCTGCCTTTGTGTTGCATCGATGTAAAAAATATTATTTTTGTAATATAATACACTAATAAAAATAGAACTCATCAAACAAGTTTGAACGAGATTGAAACAAGTTTGTGCGCGAAATTTTTGTCGCATAATAAAAATAAATTTCTCATCACATTTATCATCATAGAAAAGCTTTATATATCCACATAAAAAATATCAATATATGTGAAATGCATAATCAAATTATAATAATACAATTGAACAATAAAAAAAAAAAATGAAAGAAAAAAATTTTCAATTCTATTTTATTTTATTCATAATACTTCACACAATGTTGCAATGAAAAATCGTATATAAAATTTATTACACGATAAAAATAAACATTTGAATATTACTTCACAACTAAATAAATAAATATATATACATATGTATACAAATAATAAATACAGTAACAGGTATAGACTTCTTCCTACAGGATAAAACACGTTCATAAATCGAGAAATCAAAATCATTCTTGCGATTCACTGCCTTGTCATCGCAATTTTACTACACAAACACACATATATATCTATCACACACTCATATACAAACTATTAAACAATAGTTCACATGCATATAAACATCAAAATCCATATAAATATACACAATAAAAAAACCTAAAAGTTTCAATCTCTAAAGTTTCTTCCATCTAAAAATATCACTTGAATATATATTTAGTATTTAAATGCTTTTAAAGTGAAAAAAGATTATGTATAAATATAAAGTACATATGTATACGCACATATATACTTGTAGCAAAGATGTATATGTATATATATATGCACATATAATCGCGATATAACCGAATATACATTCAGGTCAAAAGCCGGTAGATGAATTGTGGTTTGTTTCAACGTCACGTTTCCGTTTTTCTTTCTTCAGTCTTGTGTGTGGGTTGCACGATTTTGCCGGTTGTTCTTCACATAGTCACACGATTGCGGCATCCTGTATGTAGTACATACATATGTATACATATATATGTATATATAGATGGATATATAATATAATCGCCGCGGTTTCTTGTCACTTTTTAGCTGAGACTTGGCACGAACTCTGATGCGTATTCGAGTATGTTGCGTGCATTCTCATACAGTGGTATATGAGATATGTATTTCTGTTTTTATTCTTAATGTCTCTTATTTATATGTGTATATGTTTCTCTTATGTATTGCGGCTTATTACCGCGGGTACAATATATATTGTCATCGCGTTTTCGTAGTCGCTGTTGAGTCGTGGGAGACGCGATGATTCTTGGAATATGATATGGTGATTAATTATTGTGTCGAGTGTTTGTGTATGGGTTTTTTGTAGAGTTATGTGTGGGTGTGTGTATGCATGTGTTGGGAGAGAAATGTGAGGAGTATATATGTAGTGGAAAATTGTAGATGAGAGTTGAACGGAAAATTATGTTGGAATATTTTTTATACAATTTTTTGTGTTGGAAAGTGAGTTGAATTAAGAGAACTTTGGATTTTGATGAATGTTTATTTTTTTATTTTCTTTTTTTATTGTTGATCTGTTCAAGGAGTATGTAAGGGAAAGTGGTCTAATTGAGTACTACTCGCAAACTATAAACCGCATTTACCATATTTTACCTTTACTACTATATCACCCAATAAAAATAAGTCTTGAATCAAACCGTGATTCAGACTTGACACAAATAGTCTTGATACAAGTCTGAAATATGCTTGACTCAAGACATTACACATGTCTTGAGTTGGATCAGTCGTAAAAAGGGGTAAGTAGAAAATAAACTTGATTCAAGTTGTTTTTATAGTCTTGATCCAAAACTTCTAAAATCTTGATCGAAGATTTTTTTAAACTTGATTAATATTTAGTGTAATTTTCCCATGTTATTTGAATGTGCACATTTACGTGGGAATTGTGACACTTTTCATTTGTTTGATTGATTTATTAATTGAACAATAAAACTGGAGAAAATTTCAAATTTAAACTAACACACTTTCAGACTTGGATTAAGTCATATTTAGACTTGGATCAAGACATTTCGTAGACTTGGATCAAGACATTAGTAGACTTGATGTGTTATTCTTCCATCAAGTCCATTTTCCGCTTGTATCAAGTCCAAGATTTTGATTATTTGTAAGAATATCAATAGTTTGACACAAGTCGATTTTAAACTTGAATCAAGTCGCTGAGACTTGATTCAAATCCTTTTTTTTTTTCGGGTGATGAATAAAATGATAAGTTCGAAAGAAAATACATTCAAATTTATTGGATACAAGTAATAATTTTTGATTTTGAAACTAAACATAGAAAACAGATAGTAAACATATAGAAACTTGGATAAAAATATTTTTTCCCAACATAAAGTAAAATATGTCTTTTTATTCGGTTTCATCACAAATATCGCATGTATATATGTCCTTATTTTTGAGCAAACACCAGCACAATTCATTTGTGCCCATTGCTTGCACTGACAGCATCGAATCCACTTATTTTTAGATTTAGATTTTGAAAATGGTATACTATGACAGTCTGAAATAGCGGACATTCCGTTTTAGACCAATGGCACCATTTTACAAAACATAATTAATTTTTGTACTCAAAGACAAAATCATAATTTTCTTACTATTAAAACATATTGAATATAATCTATTTATAAGTACTCACCGATAGTTTTGTCGAAAATATTTCCACTTTTTACGATTATTTTAACTTTATTTATCTACAAAAAAAATACTTCCTAAAGAATAACTTTAAATATTTGTGATTGTATACAACTGACAGCAGATACGATGTCAAAAATTTCTTGAATACTCCTTGAAGTGATTTCGCGTCCGTAGCAACTTGTTGTCAAGACCACACTTCAGTGGAAATTTCAAAAGCGCGAAATTGCCATTTAACCCTACTATTCCATTTTAAGACACTTTCCCCTAACATCAATATTAAAAATCCAAAACTCCAATACATAACAAAAATAAATAAATCTTCTCTCCATCAACAAAAAAAAAATTCTTCTTCATTCACATCACATTAAAAAAAAAACTAACAAATAAAAACAAAATAACTTATATGCAACAATATACACATCACAAAAAAAAAGCCTTGCAATTATTTATACCAAGACACACCTGCACTTTGAAAATAACTTTAGGTAGCTATATAATATTTTTAATGACTCTGTTGTGTATTGCAACTCTCGTCATAATATTAAATCGAAATTTTTCTCTCTGAAGAAACGCAATTTTTATTATCGTTTTCACCAACGTTTTTATTTCTCATACACTGCACATTTATACACATGTTCAATGTATATTGGCACTACTGGAGGCATCACCAAGACCGCCGGTATCGTGTGGTTGTCGTAAAAAAGTGCGTATAATTAAAGTCCGCCGGCTACTTGCAACGATTAGTTGTAATTTGAGTGAAGTTTGCCGAATAGCTGGGTAAATTTATGTGTTGATTTGCTCGAACTTTATATTTTATTTTTCCGTTTCTTTAATCGTCTTTCTTCACTTCTTTTTATTTAGTTGGCTATTGTACCATTTAAACTCACACGAGAATAAATGTATATATATATATGTATATTTTATTTACGCGTTTAGTTAATTAATTTTACTGAACAATGGCACGTCGTCTTTGGTTTCTCGATTTGTTCAATTACTCTCAAATTGTTTTGTTAGTGATTGAAAAGGTTAGTGTATGAATTTAAATAATAAATGGAGTTGAAATTGTGAGATTGTTCGGAAGATTAATGCTTTAGGATAGGAATTTTGGAAGTATGAATAATTTTTATTGCGTTGTTGAGAAGATTGTGATTTTTAAAAATCGAATTTTGAACTTTTTGATGAAGTTTGATAAAATGAAGCACAAAATTATGCTTTAGTGGAAGTATGTACTGTTGTGAATTAGATAAAATTCGAAAAAACTCTTTAATTGAATCAGAAAACAATTATTGATATATGTGGAAAAATTTAATTCGAAAATTAAAAATTCTTTTTTTGAAATGACAAAAAATTTGATATTTGAGGTGGAGGGAATTCAATGCACAAAAACATGGATTCACATCATTTTGTGATTAATTTTCTATTATATATAAAAAGTCAAAAAAAAAAAAAAAAAAAAAAAAAAAAAAAAAAAAAAAAGTGGAAATTTTTTTTCCTGTTCTCGTCAAACTATCAAAATTAATCAAACATATTTAATTTCAATTAAATTTTTTCAATCACTCCCAAATCGAAACACTGAAAAAAAAAAGAAAATTTCATAACTCCACTCTGAATTTTTTCATCACACTCAAAAAAATCAGAAAATGAAAATGAAAATTTTTTTTTCTCTTTCTTTCTATCAAAATCACACAAACACTTTTTTTTTATCCATTTCCATTAATCCAAAACACTCAGAAATAAAAAAAAATCAAATAAACCAATAACAAACCAAACCAAACACTCATACAAAAAAAAAAAAAAAAACCATTCACTCAGACTCAAAAATCATCCAATAAACACAAGTAAAAAAATTTTTTTTTCTCTCAAAAAATCCCCACAATACCCCATAACAAAAAACCAAAAATACCCAACCAATTACACTGCTTCCTTCCTCAAAATTATTCCCAATAAATTCAAAATCATTTCATAATTTTCACCACAAATAAAACTTGGTTTTGTCTCATAAATTAATAAATTCTCTTCATCATATTCACATTCTAATAATCTTCCACTCTCATCTAACTTCACATTACATATACATAAATCATGATTAATTTAAAATATCACAAATAGACTTACACATCTATATATACATATAAATCAATCTATGTATAATCCCCAATGATACTTGAAACGAAAAAAAAAAAAAAAAAGAAACAAATTAACCGACGATACTTAAACTACTTTGAGATGGAATTATTCACTCAATGTTCAAAGTGAGCAACAAATATATACTATTCATTATACATAAATGTATACAGCCATTTATACATAAGAGTATGTATAGCAACATATATATTATACAATATATGTATACACACGCAAACACACATGTGGCAAAGCGTCTTTGTCCATAGATTATCTGAACACACTACACAAATAAATAATATAATGGTCGTCTTTACTCGCAGAGAAATGAATCAAAAAAAAAAAAAAGATCGAGTATAATGTAAGAGGGGACAAAACTGAGAAGATCATTGCAGAGCACACGCTTATAATTCTCTTATGCAGGGTCCGTGCTCACTAAATACAAAAAGAAATAAAGAAAAAAAAAAAAAAACAAATGACGGAGGAATAAGGAGAAAAAAAAAACAAGAGTATTATAAAGAGTCAAGCAAAGCAAAGCAAAGAGTTAGCTATCGTTGCATCGTCTCATTATCATAACAAGTTCCAACCCGTTCTCAATTTTTTTTTTTTTAATTCTTTTATTGCTTTTTTGTGCCTGTTCTACTATTCGTTCAATTTTGTTTATTTCGTCTCTTGCTCTTTGTGATTTTTAATTTTATATTAGGTTTTATCGAGAGTGAATATTGTGAATTCGGAATTGTTGATTATAGAGTTTATGGAATAGTGTTTGTAAAAATAGATATGTGAGTGTGTTTTATGAATATATTTTTGTTTTTATGAAGGCTTGTTGTGTTGTAGTTGAATGATAGTTATTAATTATTATATGATATTATTATTTGTTTGCGATTTTAGAGGCTTCGGGAAATGACTTAATTTACAATAGTTTTGATAAATTTCAATAATACTCATTGGAATTTTGGTAATTTTCTTGATAAAATAATTTATTTTATAGATGTAAATAAAAATTTTCAACCTTCAAGTCATGATTTTTATTAATTAATACAAATACAATATAAAACAACAAAAATTCTATCACAATATTCCATTTTATTGACAAACAATAAATCATTACTTAACCTCATTCTCCACACGTAAATTATTCATATAAAATAAAATAGTCTTCCAAATTAACTAATATAATATCTCTAAATCCAACCTGTATAAGACATGTTCCAACACGTCGAAAAAATCCAACCGATAAAACGTTTATTACTGTATAAGATAAAAGCTCCAGTACTCGCTCACTTTTCATCACTAAAAAACTTCAGAAGCTTCTAAAAATTAGTTCATTCATCAAACATCAAATTTTTCTTATTTATAATCATTATGCATAGCTTTTTCATACCAAATCAATCAAAATCATGATTATTGTCAGCTAATTAACAATTAATTAGTTAGTGTCTCGTGCCAAGTTCATTGACATTTTCTTGAATTGAAGAAAGACTATAAATTTCTTTATCAAAGTATTCATCAACGGATTAATTTTTTAATGATATTATTGTTATTGCAAAAGTTCAGCAATGTATGCTATTTATTCAATTGATAGTAATATTAATCATTAATCATAAGATCGACAGGAAAATGTTCTATAGTGATGAAAAATTATTTAAAGTGAACAAAAAAAATTTATATGAAGAAAATTTGATAGTGAATAAATTTTTAAGCTCAATTTTTATATTTTTTTATCGGTTCAAAAGATTATTCTTTTTTCTTTTTATACTGCACTTTATCTTCCTTTTTTTTCGAGAGTGGTTTTTTATTTTTTTTTTGTTCTGAATCTTGTGCTGAGACATTGGTTAGAAGAACGATGGAATAAAGTGATCTTTGGTGTCGATAATCCTCAAAAGATCCCACAGAAACTTATACATTTTTATCCGACACTCGAAAAGTCACATCCGGGGATGTGTTATAAAAAGCCACGTGACAAAATTTTATTTTCATTTTATTTCCAAACTGAATGGACGGATATAGATAGATAAAAATGTTGAAGATATTAATCTTCTTTGGTGAGGATTTTTTTTTATATTTGTTTTATTTTTTTTATATTAAATTGTCATGAATACTTTTGGCGAATATGTGTCTAAAAGAAGTGGGAAATTATTGAAGTATTAAAATATTTTAGAATATTTGTGCAATGAATTTTTGTTTTTTTATTTATTGGATAAATTGATGGGAAGAATTTTTTTCTTCTTGAGGCTTTGAATAAAATTATTATGGCAAATTAAATCTTGTTAAATGCCTGTTTGAACCTGTTCTAAGATGAAATAAATATTCCACTGGTTTTATTCAATGAGATTCAATCCTTTTATATCAATTACGAGCGTTAGAAAATATGGTGAATTACTTTTTTAGTGATTTAATCAAAAATATTTGTAGTTTCATATGTTTGAAAATAAAAAACTTTGTATTAAATTTTCTGTGTAGAATTTTGAATTAGAAAATATCAAATTTAATGTATTGATTATGAAATTTATGAAGTATTGAATTATTCAATTGTTTTTGGAATTTATTTTGGAACAATTTAAATTTGACTCATGTCATTGTGAGTACGTGAAATTATTGCAAGCTTTTTCGCGTGTAACAGTGGCTATTGTTATATTATTATCAATGAATATTTTTCATAAAATATCCCGACAATGAACATTGTTTATTTTTTCAATAAACAAAAAATTTCATCTTGAATTTTTCATTGTATTTCTTGGAATAAATAGAGTCGTCCAAGTAATTGTATAATTCATTAAAATATTTAGCATCCACAATGTATAAGTTTAAATAAATAATCCCAATTTAACACAAAATTGACGTAACGAAACAACTTAAAAACTGTGTAACTTTCACACATTCATTTATTGATTAATTTCAACTAAAATTTTGTGTTCCAATCAACATAAAAAACAATTCATTATCTCACAAAATAATTTTTCCATTTCAACACAAACTTTTGTTTTAAAATTCGACATAAAATCGTTAAAAAATTTCAAAACAAATTTCGAGTGAACTTTTACACAAAATATTCTACAGTATGTATGTATGTATGTATATATATAGATTCAGATTGAAAAGAAGATATATAAATTCACATACATATATAAATAAATCAGCTGAAACAAAGTCGTCAACATCAAAGTGTTAAGCTGAGAATTTGCGCACTGGACGATGGAAACATCGTCTTTTCCAACAGTAATATATCATTATCCAACTAATATATTTATATCTCATCACTCTGTACTATGATATACACATTCACCAACTTTATTAAGTCTAAAGCCTTCTTGTGGTCGAGCAGTTTTAGGGACCTTTCATGTAAGCTTAATTTGTTTCTGCCGGTGAATTTCGTTTGGCATTTAAGCTAGGTCGTTAAAACCCTGGCAGATTTCGATACTTTGCGCGATCTTAATCTTTATGCTTTGTACATTTTGTAAGGCTCAGAAAATACTTTTGTATTATAGTGAAATTTATCTGTAGCTTAATGTCATTTTGTAGAAACTTTTTATTCTTTTTCTTTTTTTTTTCTTCGTAAAAGATAAACAGATATGACTAATAGTCCAACCAATACCTCTTAAATATCAGGAAATATATGTAAATGTTTTGAGTGCAAATCACCATTAGGATTAAATTTAAATACGACAATAATAATTTGTTTGTTTAAGAAAATATTTACAAAGTATCATCGATTTTTTTTAATGGAGTTTCTAAACGTACATAACTTGAAATCTATCGATTTTACGTAAAACATAGTCATATACAATTTTGTAGGAAATTCGATTCTTAAAAACATTGAATTCATTCATTTTTTCTGTACAAACGTTTAATTCCGTAATATAGTTCATATAACATTAAGTAGACTTATTCTCATCGATATGACATTCCTTTGTTCATTCAAATTACTCTAGCACCTAAACTATCAGTGATACAGCAAAAATAGATGAACACAATTCTGATCAGAATTAAATTTCCTATAAATTTGTATATAACGATGTTTATCGTAAACTCAATATATTTTGAGTTATTTACATTTTTAAACAAATAAACGCAATCTTACTGCAAGCTTTCTTGAACGAACGTGAGTTATGAAATGTTATGAACATATTCTAATGATTTTTCCGCGCAAAATCATTGTTAACAATTGCTCAATATAACATTCTCATACTTTCGAACGAATTAACCGCGCTATATAAGCTATAATATAGTTATAAAATGTGCACTAGTCGCGAGTGATAAAACCAACGCTTCATCCAACCGTTCACTCCTAACAGGTTTCGACTTGCAGATAGACAATTATTCAAGTGTCAGAAATTTTTTTCACCATGTAATATGACAGGTATATACTCGCACATAACATTATACCATTTTATATAAAGTATAAATATATCTACACATTATTTTTTTTATTGTTTTATAAATTTACAGACGTCAACGGCCATGATGATGTTGATACTTTGAACATGATAGAAAATGATAAATTCCCCATGGGAGGATATGAGCTTTCTACATTCTCCATCACTTGAAAATGAAATTTATAAAAAATGTATAGTTGTAATGTATTTACTTTGAAATATTGAAACTGTTAGAGAAAAGACATAAATTGAATAAAATAGAAAATGATAAATAGAATAAATAAAATGATAATAAAAAATAATAAATGTTGGATATGTTTGATGTAGCATTCGATAAATTGTTTCGACTCATTGAACAATATCAATTTTATATATATATCGTAGGAAGTTACACAGTTCATTGATGATTGCTGATGTCTCTTGTTCGACGACGTAAAAATTTTTCTCTTATTTCTTTTTTTTTTTCTCATTTATTTTCATCTATGTGAACATTTCTATGCATGTACATATGTTTATTGTTTATATATGTGTATATATATGCACTCTAGTGTATGTATATATGTATATATGGCTTTGAGTTTATGTGCGATGGATATTGAATATATTTTCGGTTTTGATTTTATTTGTTTTGTGATGATTTTCAAATCGTAATTCAGTTAAATTTTTTTTGTTTGATATAACAAGTTTAATTCAATTTGATTTGAAAAATTACATATTTTATTGTATTTGTATTATAGGCCGATTATTTTTGGAGAGACTAGATGGAATATGAAATGAAAAATTATGTGTGAAATTTTGTTCACACTATTTTTAATATAAAATTAGATCGAATCAAGAAAATATTTTTTACAATTAGAAGAAGAGTGGCATGGAAGAGCTTTTATCATTTATGCGGTAGTTTTTGAACGAATTATGCATGTACTATTATTTTAAGATACTAACACTAGCCAAATGTCGCCCACAAACATTTGACAGATTATTAAAAATAAACGGCGTCGATACGACATTTTGAAGATTTCGTCGTCAAAAGTAAGTATTTGAGTTCATTTTATTTATTTTTTGACATTTATACAGACAAAACTAATAGTAATATGATTATACTATAATTTTATAGATATATTAGGCCTTCTAATACCATATATATTTTTCAGGCTAATCTTTAATTTCATATTAATTTTCGGGGTTAAGTTTCTTGGGAGAATATGTTTTGAAAGAGCCGGGCTGCAGTGTGATAAAAAAGCTAGCTTTATATGGTCCCTCAAAAAAGCTCTTACTAAGAAATCTAAAATAAATAATGATACAGACTCAGATACATCAAATAAAATTATATGAGTTCTTAAAAAGATCGTACCTAGTCAGATTGCAATGATTCATCTCAAACGGATAATTTCATGAGAATTTCTTAGATTCAAGTGAATATTTTATCCAGAGTTTGCGTTATATAAAACGTTTTATAATTATATAAGATATAAAATTATATCTTAACATTATTAGTGAATAATATCTTTGTTAATCTAAAATCTCAGTCCAGTAATAAGAACTTGGCTCTTTCAAAACATTGGGTGGCTTTTTCAATGCCTATGTGTCATGAAAGAGCCGAATTTCATTATTTTTATAAATGGTTAGAAGTCCAAAAATACCGATAATTTTGAAAAATGTTTTATGACATCACGTACATAAATGAATAAACAATTACTTATTATACAAATTTGTTTAATTATCCATTTCCTTTTATATTATTTATCCCTTTTTCAAAAATGGCTCTTTCATGCTACTCTTCCCCTAATGAATATTTATTTTTTTCAATATCGTAAATTCGTACAAAGAATTTATATTTGAATTGATAAATCTCAAAATGATTCGATATAAATAAATAATATAGTTTCAACTAGCTGATATTAGTCAACTTAATTTATAATCATCAAAATTGCGTTAGAAAAAAAAATGGTTTCAGGAATCAAATAATCATCTATTAAAAATCATTCAAACGAATAGTCGTCTATGAATTGCATAATACTATATCCAAATTGAATTTCTCCCAAAAACTATTAAACTCTAAACAAATAACACAAATGAATATTTCACCATCCATAAAAACATTATTCTCCTTTGTCTAATTACACATAAATATCCAACGAAAAAACGAACAAACTATCAATCCAAATACCTAATTTTGTAGCAGACATAACTCTCCAACACAACTACAAAATATCGAGTGTATGATTTTTCTATTTATATCATTATATGTATATATATACAGGCATTCTACGACAGATACATAAAATCTACGACATATACATATCCATACGCTCATGATGCATGTATATCCATTTAGCTGATACAGTTCAATCCCCACGACATAGGTGATTTTGCGATCGTACATTTTATGATCAAATCAGCGTTATCCAACGCGATAAATCCATTGGAGCGCAACGAGAAAATTATGGCAGGAAACGTGCCTCGACGCTGACAATATATATATATATATATATATATATATATATATATATTGTACATATGTGTGTGTATGTATGTATGTGTGTATGTATTTGACCTCTGTGTATATAAAGGGAAAAGCAGGAGGTGCAGGCATCAGGAGCACGCGAGTGAGTTTTAGCTAGTATAAATGGGATAAGTTACATGTGTATGTGGATGTATGTATATGAAAGTGATTGGATGGAGAGGAGTGTGATTAAAGATCGATTTGTGTTAAAAGTGAAGGAGTCTTTTGTGCGAGATAGTTTAAATTAATTTGGGCATGGTGATGTTCGACGTGGATTGTTTTGTGTTATGGAAATGTAAGAGATGAATTATTTTTTATGTTGATTGAAAGATAAGATTTTATTTGGGATTAATTAATGTATGAATATATGAAAGTTGGACAATTTTTAAGTTGTTTCGTTACATTAATTTTGTGGTAAATTGGGATTATTTATTTAAACTTATTATACATTGTGGATGTTGAATATTTTAATGAATTATACAATTACTTGGTCAATTCTATATATTCCAAGAAATACAATGTAAAATTCAATATAAAAATTTTTTGTTTATTGAAAAAATAATCATTTGTTTATGGTCGGGATATTTTGTAAAAATATTCACTGATAATAATATAACAATAGCCACTGTTACACGTGAAAAAGTTTGCAATAATTTCACGTACTCACAATGACATGAGTCAAATTTAAATTATTCCAAAATAAATTCCAAAAACAATTGAATAATTCAATGCTTTATAAATATTACAAGCAAAATATTAAATTTGATATTTTCTAATTCAAAATTCAGTTCAGAAAAATTAACACAAAGTTTTTTGTAAATATAAAACTACAAATAATGTTAATCAAATTGCTGAACTTTCAATTTTTTTCAAGCTTTTAACATCATTTTCGTGTTAAATTACTGTGAAAAAAAAATTTTAACACAAATTCTACGTTGACATCCACGCAAAATTTATCACCCTATCCAACAGTGATGAATCTCGTGATCAAAACATTAAATTCGATATTTTTTAATATCAAATTTCGTACAGAAAATTTGGCACAAAATTTTCATCAGTCAAAAACAATTCCAAGACAAATCCTAACGTTAACACAAATTTTCTCACAATTCAGTAGGCATATATATAAATATATTTGGTTAAATCATATAATATCACATGTATTCTCTATACTATGAAAATATATAATCACAAACCCAAATTTTCCTGTACTATATTTTCGTAATTAAAAATCACAATTCAATGCATTTTCATATTCATCTTCTTTCAACTTTTCAATGTTGGTTTTTTTTTTACATACATCCATGATTTTTTTTCAAGTTGAAATGTTGATAGATATATTGAATATGTGTATAACTATACCTTGAATTTATAAACAATATTTTTTCTTCATAGAATTTACAGTAGAAAAATAATTAATTATCAATTCGTTAATATGAAAAATATTTGCGATTATTTTACTTGAATTTATGTCTATATATTTTTTTCAATTGTAAGATTATCATGGGATTGTTTAAATAATATTTTAGAAAATTATATTAATGAGTTAGAAATAATTAAAGCTTTATATTATAATTTATTATTTTTTCGTCATTTAAATTCACCAACAAATAATTTTTTACTCAAATAAAAATAGTTTTTGCATTACTATAAAAAAAAAAAGATCTTTCTAAAATTTATTTCAATATAAAATATTACTATAATAAAAACAAAATAAATTCCAAGACACTTCCAAATTATTTATATTACACCAGAATCTAAATAAAACCAACAAAAAAAAAATAATACAAAGAAAATATTTTCGATACTGTTGATGAAAAAATAAAAATATATATAATACATATATATATAAACAATATTGTAATTTAAATTCTAGAAATAAGACACTACAAATTTTCATCATTCGTCCAAAAGATCTCGCAGATTTTTCTATTTATTTATTTTATTTTTTCTTCTCTTTCACTGAAACATGAAACTGTTTCTTTTTCATATTTCCAACTTGAGTAAAATATTTTTTTTCTTCCTTTTTTTTTATTTATCTTCTTTGTTTTCATGACGAGATTGGTTTCCACTCGGTGCTCATTGCGCACAATGCGATAAAAGTAATACAATCCCACTGAGTCTCATCTGCTATGAAAAGTCACCACTCACAAATCGTAACGTGTTTCTTCCTTAGATGTAAACAGTATATATATATACATATATATTGGTGAATAGTTTTATGAGAAATATAAAACAGTCATCTACAATGTTATTTAGCTGTTGGTACAAAAAAATGGAGATTCACAGGAAGACAAAGTGAAGTTTTGTACAGGATTGTTAGTGATGAAATTGCTTTGAAATATAAAAAATATTGATTATTATTTTATTTTATTTTATTTTATTTATTTCCTGTCTCAATGTACGTCCACTTCTACTTTTTTATTTTGTTCTCACTTCACACTATGTATATATGTATATATATTATAATTATTCAATGTATATTACAGTGGAAAAATGAATTAATTGACGATAATTGAAAAATAATTTCTGACTGATCTGAAAAAAATTCGAGTGTTTTATTTATTTGTTAATTAATTCTGAATGTTTCCTTTTTCTTTTTGTTGAAATGTTGATATATATATCAAATATATGTACAGCTATATATAGAACTCATGAACGATAATTTTTATTTATATCATTAACAGTAGAAAAATATTTAATCATCAATTCGTGAAATTAAAATGAATTTACGATTATTTTACTTCAATTAATATTTATATACTTTTTTTATTTGTAAGATTATTATGAAATTGTTTAAATAATACGTTGGAGAATCATGTGAAGGAGTGAGAACTAATTAAATCATTATATTATAATTTATTTACTATTATAAAAAAATTTTTTAAGCGATTGAGAAAAAAAATTCTGAAAAAAAATTTTTTTTTCTCTCTCATTAATCCCAATTGAATGTTTAATTATCATAACAAATGAACTTATTTTATGTTTTATAATACATCGAATGAATAATTGTGAATTATTGATTTTACAATGTAGATTATTTATTGAAATAATTCGCTGAATATTCGAAAGAAATGAATTTAATTTGATTTTATGCAATAAATAATTTTATAAATTGCTTAATAATAATAATTATTAGCTGTAATAAAAAAAAATATTTGATTTGGATTGTTGGGTCATGGAATATATATTTAGATTGACATATTTATTGCTTTACAAGGCACTTGCACATTCGATATCCGTTGATGGTAAAAACTATTTGAAAATTTCCTCAGACGAAGGCTCGTAACTATTTCTACCGGAACTTGATGATCAGATGAATGGTTGAAGAAGGTATATATACTCATAGATAAAAAAACGAAAGGAAAAATAAGAGGAAAATATAAGGAAACGATCACGAGGATATAAATATATAGTGAGGGAACTTTAAAGATTAAATAGCCATTGCGTCGATGGATCAATATCATGTCGAGTAGAAAATTTATTTCTCTCATGATTTGTTTTATTTTTTATATATTTTTGTTCATTTTGTTATGTATGGATAAAGTAAAAGCTCCGGTGAAAGCTTCGGAGACTTA
Organism: Microctonus brassicae; assembly: GCA_918226075.1. Taxonomy (NCBI): domain Eukaryota; kingdom Metazoa; phylum Arthropoda; class Insecta; order Hymenoptera; family Braconidae; genus Microctonus; species Microctonus brassicae. The sequence goes on from OW445482.1 coordinate 9,955,247, forward strand.
GTTGATTTGATAAATGAAGTGATTTTTTTTGTTTGTAATTATTATGAATGGGTTTTTAATACTGAATCGACTGAAATTGTGATATTTATCAGAGGAATTAATTTTTTTTTAAAACTCTTCTAATAAATTTCAATAACACTCATTAAAATTTTGTTCATTTCCTCGATATAATAATTCATTTCATAGACGTAAATAAAAATTCCCAACCTCCAAGTCATGATTTTTATTAGATAATACAAATATAATATAAAATAACAAAAATTCTATCACAATATTCCATTTTATTGACAAACAATAAATCATTACTTAACCTCATTCTTCACACGTAAATTATTCATATAAAATAAAATAGTCTTCCAAATTAACTAATATAATATCCCTAAATCCAACCTGTATAAGACACGTTCCAACACGTCGAAAAAATCCAACCGATAAAACGTTTACTACTGTATAAGATAAAAGCTCCAGTACTCGCTCACTTTTCATCACTAAAAAACTTCAGAAGCTTCTAAAAATTAGTTCATTCATCAAACATCAAATTTTTCTCATTCATAATCATTATCCATAGCTTTTCACTACCAAATCAACCAAAATCATAATAATTGTCATTTAATTATCAATTAATATTAATATTTAATAATTAATAAAACAATTATTCCTGACTTTTATACAAAACCTATCAATATATTCCACAATATTTTGCACATTCTATTAAAACCAAAGCATGTTCAGATGCTATACCATGTACTGTATGTTAATTATATACATATATACATATATTATATAAGTACATAAAGTTAAACCTGCTCATGCACATTAACATATAACCGAGCTTAACGAGAATTGAGTTTAAAACCTCGAGGACATCGTGGGTGGACAATGAACGAGGACATCTTGACATCCCAAGTATTTTATTCAATTTTCAGTTCATACTTACATTATATATATCACACTCAATATATAAATAAAAAAAAAAAATAACAATTTGTATGAAAATTATGTGAAAAAAAAAATTTTCAAGATAAATTTTTCGTGGACTTTTATACAATAATTTTCTACTATTTATTTATATTATATATCAACTATTACGAGAGTTTATTGGTTATATATTATAGTAACTTTTAGTGTTATATATTGATAGTAAATAATAATTTTTTTATTTTTTCTTTTTCGATTAAAATGCAGCAATATTTGCAAGTTTAAAATGAGTTAAATTATAAATTAAATTAAATACATTCATAAAGTCGTATATTCATATTGCATGAGTGCTTTCAATATGCTTAAAGCTCATAGTCGACTTCTAATTGGAAGGATTATGAAAAATAATCTGGCACACTGCAGTGCTTTATCGACCGAAACGTTTTTTATTTTTTTATTCATTTTATTTCAAATCTCTTTTCGCCTTTGACAATTATTAACTTCAGAACTCTTGAATTGAAATTAAAATATATAAATAAACTATAGTAAATCTTTTGAGATTGATGGTACATAACAGATCCTAACATTCTTTATCTTCGAAAAAAAAAACAAATGATTTGAATAATTTATTAATATTATTTGAAATGATTTAATAAAATTATTTCATCAGAAATAAAAATAAATATTTATCACTTGTATTTTTTTTTTTCAGAATAAAAAAAAATTCATGGCTATTTTTTTATTGTTATTTACGAAGAGAATATTTTATGAATAAATATATAATTTAAATATAGGTGAATAATGAAATAATAAATGATAAAAGAATAAAATTGTCTCTTAATTAAATATTTCAGAATAAAATTTTTAATTTAATTTTATTATTGAGCTTGTATAAATTTTCGTGTTTTATTTTTTTTTTTTTTTTATGGTAATATAAACCTATATATAATGGAGAACAAATTCCAAAAATATTTTGTCCAGTTTTTGTAAATTCCACTGGATTTTTGCCCAGTTTTAATTTTTCCTCCTAAAGAATTTTTTTTCCAATTTTTCCTCGACCCAATTTTTTTTGTCAAATTATTTCATTCTCTAATTATTTCACTAGTTTTATAACATAGTTACTCGTGAATGAGAACATGAGAATTTAACAATTTAATTCCAATCAAAAGCAAACAGAAATAATAATTTTCTAAAATAAATATTCAAATGAAAAATATTTTTAATCATAACAAAAAAAAAATTCATCTCTGCAATTTAATTAATTAAATAAACTAAAACATATTTAAATAACAATTAAACAAATGAATTCAACTCAGTGAATTTTGATACATGAATCCGGAAAAAAAATACTAAAATTAATACAAAAAAAAAAAATATTAAAAATTTCGCTTTGGGCTAAAATTTTTCAATACAAAGTCGCGTTAATTTCGTTGACTTGTAACGTTCCCACGATTATTTGCCGTTCGAAATTTCAAACAAAAGATACTTTGAACACTGAAGGAAGAGCAAAACATATTGAAGAAGCAAAAAAAAAAAAAGAAAAAAGAATGGAAATAAAAAAATAAATGGCAGTCGTAGTTAACGATAGCAAAAGAGAGTTGAGAAACTCTTTGTTTCTTTTTTTATTTTTATATTTTTTATTTCTCCTCCTTGTTCATCCTGCTCTAATACATATGTACATCCTATATACATACTATATACATCCTCTTTTTATCTATATCTAATTGAGTGGGTGAATGAAAATAAAAAAAAAATAAGCAGCCTATTTTTACGAAGCAAAAGAAAAATTTAAACGATTGTTTGCGCATACAAATAAAAAGATACACTAGCAACAATTCGTGGGTTCAAAATCACCACTAATACCCTCAAATAGTACATAATATACAACAAATAAATATACACATGTTATGATTGTTGTTCTTATTATATAAAAGTACCAAAAGAAATTAAACAAAATTAAAGAATAAACTGCGATAAAAAAAATGCTGATTTAACGCTGGACTTTTACCAATAATAACTTTGTATTTATATAATTGAACGTCATCAATGCGATGAATAGACTATGTAAAAATGATACATGATGTTACTGATGAGATAATGATCATTTAAACAACATTTAATTATTGATTATGTAAAAAAGATTTTTATACTTCTCTTGTCGAGATGAGAACGTACATATGGCAGTAAATGTCGCTTAAAAACAGGATTAGATATATAAATATTTGTATATATACATGTTTATACGTATGTAAAGGAAGTATATAGTACATAGTAACTGTACTATATCGAAAAAGTGCCGTTTTGCGCATACATTATAGAACAAATGTGCCAGAATTTTTCGCAAAATATTGCGAAAACGCGAGACGAATTTCATTCACTTTTAAATTCTTCCATGTACATAAGTTTTGTTTGTACATATGTATTAATACATGTATGTAAATATGTAATATGTTATCTAAATAATGAATCCACTCGCTATAAATTTCATTAATTGATTGATTAAATAATATCAAAAGTTTATAAACTGTATTTTTAAGTCAAATATTTTATTCGACGCGTCACATTTTGCACGTTCAAACCTGTTTGGATGACGTCATCATTAAAATTAAAAAAAAAAAATCATTGACTGCTGATTACAATATAATATATTCAATGCAAAAATATTTTATAATGTTGTTTTATTCGTGTAAATAATCAGGAAAAATTCAAAAAATTAAAAAACCTTTTTTTTTTTTTTCTATTAATAATTTGATTAACTTTTAATTTATTTTAATTTTTTTTTTTTTCAATCAAAATTTTTCCTTGATCATTAATTCGATCATTATTCTACTGTTTAAATTGAATATTAAAAGATTTCCAGAGAGTAAAATTAAATTTTTCATGAAGAAAAAAAAATTTTTTTTTTTTTTTGTGAAAAGATCAAGTTTGTATTACTTCATTTTTCATTCATTCTTTTCTATATATATTCGACACTAAAGTCGAAGTAAAGTTACGTTGTATAAGATACTTATATGTATATATATATACATATATTTGGCTTCACATTCCCATTTGCTTTATATCATCTGACTCTCGGTTTTTTCATCTTTATATATGTATTTATATCTTTCAACTGTAACTTTTCTATGAAGGTAAATGACATTATATAAAATTACATTCTCATAATACTTCCTTCAATGCCCTTTGTACTTTGTAATAAAGAAATATATAAAGAAAGAAAAAAAAAAAAAGAAGAGAAAACAGAAGTTAAAAATCCAATAAAAATAAAGTTCTATAAAAAATAATTAAAATGTTTAATTAATTGCCTGAAGAATCCTTTTTGTAAAATTTAACAAATTGAGAATATTATACTGAATTGTTTAATTTAAAAGAAAATAAATAAAAAACAAAAAAAACATAAGAATATTTTTATCAAGTGGAATTAATTGACTGCGTTGAAATAAAAATAAAATGAAAAATTTTATAGTTGAAATATTTTGTGAAAGATTGTGTGTGTGTGTATATTATAGAGGGGGAAAAAAAAAGATGGAAGAATATAATGACAGAGCGCTTGTGATCTCGATTACAGTATAAAAATTGATAACTCTTTGAATTCAACGATGGAAATTCGACACCCGTTACTTATTCACCAACTAAGTACTATCATTATCTGCCGCCTTTTTTGTCTGAAGATTAGTACGTTCGTTCAATTGTATATTGGGTATATTTATCGTGGTGCAAAATTCAGTAGCCGATGCGAAACACTATCAGTATTATTATTTATATACTTATACGAAGTAGATAAAGTAAATTAAAAAAAAAAAAAAAAAAGGAAATGCAAATCAAAGATATTTTCTATAAAGGGTGGTATAAAATTCTTGTTGGTACTGATGTTTAGAACACGTTGAGAACAGAATTGACTAGATTTAGGCGAAAGTGGCTGTGAAATTTCATACAAGGGTAAAACGGCATATTAGTGATTTTAAAATTTTTACTAAAGTCAAAATTTTCAGTGTCTTTCATTCTACATTCATAATATTCGATGTAAATTTTATCCTCCTCGCCCTCCAATCTGGATATTCAACATAAATTCACCCTGTTTAACTTAACTAAAGGAATAAAAAAAATTAACAATAAAAACATTTCACAAAAATTTCTAATGAACATTTACACAAAATTTTGGACTTTGTAATATAATATTTAATTTTTCAATTGGAATATTGAAATTCTGATGTTAATCATTCAGTAACTCATTCGAGTGGCCTAAAATGGCATACTAGGGTAAAACGGCATATCAGTGAATGAGGGTAAAATGGTTAATGACAGTTTTTATATTTTTTTTGCAATAAAATAATTAATTATTAAAATGATTTGTATTTTAAGTGTCTCAGTATAAAAATAATATTCCTAAAGCTTCAGAAAAAAAATGCTATGCCATTTTAGACTCCTTGTATCAATTAGATTGATCTTCACTCTGCATTTAATGAAGTATATATAATTAATTATTTAAAAAACTCACCTGAAGATGAACTTGACTGTTATTATCGACCCAACCAATGACCATATCTGCTCCAACATGTCTGTCATCTCTCGTAAATCCAAGACCAACATAACCCTGTGTCTTCACTTGTATTTCAAAAACAATGTCCCTTTCACCAGGTGTCCACAATACCAAAAAATTATTGTCCAACACTGCACTATTTTTCCACTCAAGACAACTTGCAATATCAATAAATTGCAGTGCCAACGCCAATGAAAAATACAATCCCACTACAGCCTTCATTTTGTTGAGATTTTTCATTACACTTCTAGCATCTGCAACACAAGAAAATAAAATACATTTATATATGTATAATTAAGTTGATAAACCAGGGGAAAATGTAGAAGGAACATCAGGAAATTCATTAAAATAGAAATATAAAATAAAAATAAATTAAGAAATTCCACTCGTATATTATTATTTCTTTAAGAGGTAAAAGTTCTTGCACAAACACTGATATTATGCAAATATAACCTGTCACACAACGAGGAGGACTTTGCTGACAAAGTCTCTGCCAACACAAAATGTAAATGAAAAGAGTAGGAAAAGAAAGAAAAAAAAATAAAACAAATAAGTTTAATTCTTTTTCTAGATTTATTTACAAAATAAGATATTTATTTAATTTTTTCATATAATCTTGTATACATATATATGCATGTATACATATATACTGCGTATATACATGTAATGTATATGAGTATATATAGCTGGTTTAGTTATGTAGAAAGAAAAAAAAAATTCAATCAATTTTTTTTTATATGAAGATCTTTATAAAATTCTTTATAAAAATTGAATTAACTTGTATTAATATTTGTTTTAATTTTATGAACAAAATTCTGGATTGAATCACAAAGGGATTTAATGGTTGTTTGTTATGAATTTTTATCAAGCGTATAAAAAAATTGATTCAACAAAATAAATAATATTTATTGTTTGTTTTGGTGTATTTTTAAAATCGAAGAAAAAATTTGTTCAAAGCCATAACTCAAAGAGTTTTCAATATTTTCTAATCATTGTTGTTTATAAATTTTAAGAACCGATATCTTTACAAAATACACTCAATCATTTTTCGAATTTTCCATTCATTATAATTATTATAAACAATCAAACACAAAAAAATTATTTGTGAGAAAACTCGAACTTTAAAATCTCACAATAATTTATTTATCTGAAATTAAAAACAGAACAACAATACACTACAAAAATTTTTTTCAATCCTCCTCACCCAGTTCATCTCGTAAAAAAAAAAATTATAATACAGTCTAATACATTTATTTATCAAGTATTAAACAAAAACTCAATTTTACACTTTAGATATTTTTTACGAATTTACGAATTTTTTCAGCGTTGTTTATACATTTTATTAATTTGTGGATGCAATATTCAACAATTAACACACTTTGCTATGTATATATAGCAAGTATATATGTACATAAACAATGAAAATAATTGTTTGGTGTAGAAATAAACATTTTAACAACGTCGTAACCACAAAGAATTGTTTTCATTTTTTACCCTTGACAATTCTTTCACCTTAAAACAATCAAGAGTAAATCAAAGTTTATCCATGTATCTCAGTACATATGTATGTGCATATATGTATGTGGATATGTGTTTGTGGATAATGGTGAGACAGTGACAATGTGATGTCGGATCAGTTGAGAATAAGTGTGACATTCTTGTTGAGCAACGAAGATTTAAGAAAGGTCGTTAGTTGATGACGCGACAGGTATAGACTCGTTTGAACGTGCAGTAATGTGGCCACGTCAATTAGGGGTGAATACCACACGAGTAAACGACGAGAAGACTTCTTTTCCTTCTTCATCCAACCAAAAAAAAAATAATAAAAATAAAGAAAAAATACAAACAATAAAATGAAGTAAACTTAATAAAAAAAAATAAAACAAGGAAAGCAATTTCTTTTTGCTCATTGAAACAAAAATAACGACTAAATAACAACGACATTCAATAAAAATCATATTGTTTAGTAAACAAATGAAACCCGGGGTTATCTATTATTAATATTATTCGACAAAAAAATTATGAATAATTTTATAATGATAAAGTAATCTTGATAAAAATTTTAGAAATTAGTAAAATGTATTTATATTTTAATTTCAAAATTTAAATCTAAAAGTGAGTGGATTCGATGCTGTCAGTGCAAGCAATTGACACATGTGAATTGTGCTGGTGTTTGTCCAAAAATAAGGACATATATATATATGCGTTATTTATGATGAAACCGAATAAAAAAAAATAATTTACTTTATGTTGGAAAAAAATATTTTTATTCAAATTTTTATATGTTTACAATTTGTTTTCTATGTTTAGTTTAAAAATTGAGAATTGGTTTAGAAAAATATTTTTCTTTTACTTTTATATATATTTATAATTTGTATGATTATTCATAAAAATTGTTGCTGTTGTTTATTAATCGAATATATCGAGCTGCATACAAAAAATTTAAATCAAAATATAAATTTATTTTAAAATTTCGTAAAATTTTTATCGATATTATTTATTATTATAAAATTATTGGATATATTTTTTAGCTTGATATGTTTAGTTGGGATATAATAGGGATGATTTTTATGAATCATTATGTGAATTCTATTCATAAATAAATATTTACAATGCATAAAATTCATTGCGATTACTTTCATCAATATTAATTAACCGATTTTTATTAAACAAAGTGCGTTGTTATCATGGTTTGGTAATTTATGTTTTATATTCCTCGACCTTGGGAGAAGACATAATCCAGCAGTAATAACTAATCTTTAAGAACATTTTAAATTATATAAAAAAAAAAAAAAAATGGTAAAAATTTAACTTTTTATTTATCAAGTCATCATTTTATTTCACTTAGGGGGTCTTTATCTCTTATAAAAATCAATATTTCTCAATCATATTTTCCAAGATTATTGCTAAGCTATCAATAAAAACATTCCAATAATTAAAAACTTGATTAAAAAATTTTTAAATAAATAAAAAAATTGCGAACTATAATCCTTCTTTTCCATTCAAAATTGCTTTATTATTTCTTTCATCTAAATAATTAATTCAAACGCTCAAATTATTCAATTAATATAAATTATTCACAAATAACTATTTAATATCACTTTCCAAAACATAATATAACAAAAAAACTCTAATATTATTACAATAAACAATATAAAAAATAACCAAAATAAAATATAAATTTCATTCGATTCTAAAATTCACATCAAATAAAGTTACAATTTTTTATCTGTATTAATATACAAATTATTTCTATATATATTCAATGTTGATACATGTTTGGGCGTGTCGCCAACTCTACAAGACAACTCAATGACCCAGTTTTAGTCATTTCAGAAATGACCAAACGAACAACTTTTCATCCTCAGCACTTTATTGCTGCTTCAAACATAAATTTTGTTTCTTCATATAAACACACACATACACATAAATATACCAAATATACACTATCTCTCTCTTTCTTTCTCTCAGTCTCTTATTCATGTAATCACCGTATTCATAATGCAACCAAAGTACATACATAAAGTTAACAGTACTAAATATATCAAAGCAAAAAGGTAAAGTTCGAAATGAAACAAGTCTGAATGTTGGACCTCAAACAAACAATAATATCTATGTAATATAATTTTTTCTATCTATATACAACTATAATCTCATCATTCCTCCCCTCTCTACATCATCCTCCCTCTCATTTCAAAAAGAAAAAGCCAACAGAAGATGTATGTATACCTCAAAAGAAAGATAAACTTTCGAAAAAGTCAAAAGTAACTTTCATTCACTGCAGTAAAAATATTTCATATTAAAATCAAAGTTTGAAAAAGAAAAGACCAAAATATATATCACTTATGTAACTATATATATACACTAAATGTACATAAAGTACATTGCAAATATATCCTGACATACAATAGCTGTAGTTCTCTCAAAATAAATAAAGGAAAGAAAAAAAATAAAACGAAAAGAATTTTAAATTCCTATATCGAACCGAATAATTTGATAATAAATATAAGCACGAAAAATATTCAAGTATATGTATTTATATATATGTATTACATATGTATACATGTATATAAGTATGTATATGTATATAAATCATGAAGGTAAAAGAATAAATATGCGTTCGAAGAAGAAAATATATTTGACGAAAATTTATTCGTCCTCGCGCGCGAGTTCCCTTTTTGCGTCGTTATTTTTATGATTAATTTTCATTCTCAGAGAGTGGATATAAAATATTGCGAATACAAAATGCGCAGATAATACACCTTCCTCATATACCTATAGGTGAATATATAATAGATACTATAACCTATATATATTATATAATATATAAAATATAATATACTTCCTTCTTTACATATTTTAAAAGAAAAAATTTTTTTTTCTTTCTCATCTCATTTCCCTTTTTTTATTGTCGAATAAAATTTATATACCGGAGTGGGACAAGTGAGAATTGATGATTATTTAACATTGTATGTGTACATGTATGAATATATACATAATATATACATATGTATAAGAGTGTATGACGCAAAGAATTATTTTTTTCCCATGAGATTGTACTTAGATCTCACCAAAGTCCTCATTTGCGTTGATTTTAATTACTTTTGTAAGGATCTTTTGCATGCACTGATGGTGAATGATGAAATACTAATGGCGGACGCGGTTCTGAATGTATATATGTATATATAAATGTGTATATTGAAAAATGCCGTTGTTACCGCAGTAAAATAATATCTTTTTTGGTTTATTTCTTCTGCTTTTCTGTGGATTTTTTTTTTTTAATTTTATTTTTTTATATGTGAAGTGCACGTTTAAGTTGCAAGAATGTGTGTATGTATAATGAGTTATTTAGCTATGGTATATGATAATTACGATGGTTATAATGCAATTGCTGAGGTAGCTGGGACTCGCGCAATAGAAAGAGCCGAAGAGAAAAATATTTTGTTAATTTTTTCTTTGCGAATGTTTGTGTTATGATAAAAAAATTATTTTGTGGGAGATTAATTGTTTTTATGTTGATTGTAACACATCATTTTAGTTGGAATTGATCAATAAATCAATGGGTGAAAGTTACATTATTTTTAAGTTGTTCTGTTACATTAATTTTGTGTTAAATTGGGATTATTTATTTAAACTTATCATACATTGTGGATGTTGAATATTTCAATGAATTATACAGTTACTTGGTCAACTCTATTTATTCCAAGAAATACAATGAAAAATTCAACATGAAATTTGTTGTTTATTGAAAAATTAATCAATGTTCATTGTCGGGATATTTTATAAAAAATATTCACTGATAATAATATAACAATAGCCACTGTTACACGCGAAAAAGCTTGCAATAATTTCACGTACTCACAATGACATGAATCAAATTTAAATTATTACAAAATAAATTCCAAAAACAATTGAATAATTCAATGCATCATAAATATCACAATCAAAACATTAAATTTGATACTTTCTATTTCAAAATCCTCTACAAAAAATTGAACACAAAATTTTCATTCAAGAAACCAAAATAACTCCACTTTAAATTCTTTAAAAAATTAATTTCAACATAACTTTCACACAAAATCCATCACTAAACACACATACACCTATATATCCTCTATACATACTCAATCTGATTTTTCCCCCACCTCCAAAACTAAAACCACACCAGCTGTAAAATAATCACAATTGTCGCATATATAATTAACACAAAAACGACACGCCTTCAAAATGAAATTGACCCATAACAATTTCACATCCACACACCACCTCTTTCATCTACATACAATATACATATATCCATTTAATTATATACTCAAGATACATAATACCACATACACACTACCAGTAATGATATCTCATCAACAAAATGGCGTCATAACCAACGCCATGGGATTGGTTAACTCATACATATGTATTCTCCATCGCACTGATGCGCGACGATATATAACTCGCCCTTTTTTATATTTATATACACACATATATACACATACACCTATCCATATATATCTACATATATATAACCTACAATATGTATATATAAAGAAGACGACCGAAAAATCCATCACTTCAACATAGAAAAAAAAAAATAAAATAAATAAACGCGTATGAGCCTATAGAATCAACGAAGGAGGGTCTCATAATTTCCGCATGTACGCGTACATATATACATTCAATGTTATAGGATATGTATATATGTACATGTTAAGTATATATACATTTATATAAGTGTAAGCGGTATATAGTACTTTTATATATATTGAGACACCTGCGGGAACGGAAGCAGAATGTAAAGAATATAAAATATAGTCAGATGAATTGAGCGCAAGAGAGAAACGGACAACTGCATTGCAGGAATAAACTTGTCCTGACACGTTCAACGACAATCACTCGTCTCCATCGCGAATATATATATACATATGCTGTATATATAGATATATATGTATCCATATGAATATATATTTATGAATTATATTATGGAGTAAATATGAAATTTATTTATGAAGAATAATTTTAGTACACACTTTTTTTTTTTTTTTTACAATGGAGATATAATTATACTGTCGATACAATGAAAAAAATATTTGTAATTTCTGCTACTTATTGTGGATGTTGTATAGTTGATTATTATATGTTAATAGTTATGATGAGGGGGTGTTTTAGATGATGCAATGGATAAAGTGGTATGTAATTAATTGAGAGAATTATTATGGGATTTTATAATTGAAATAAATATGAAAGAGAAAATTTGATAAAATTAATTCTTGTAAGTTGTATATAATATATGTATATATTTATATTTTTTTTTAATAATTCATATTATTTATTAATTAAACAAATCGAACTGAATATCACAAATTAATTCATATAAAAATTTTAGATTAAAATATAAATGCATTTTATAAATTCCTAAAATTTTTATTGATATTATTTATTTATTAATAAATTATTTAATATATTTATGTGCTTGATATGTTTAGTTGATGAATAATGGGGATAATTATATATTGAATAATTATGTGAATTATTTATATATATATAAAAATATTAATAATATAAGAAATTCATTAAGATCATTTTTAGTTTTGGATATAAATAAATAATCAAAGTGCACAACGTTTGTTTATGTATACAGCGTGGAATATATAAATAAAAGTAATTACATATGATGAATAAAACATTGAATATGTCTTACAAAGGTTGATGAACGTGTCACAACAGGTTTTATGTATATATATATAATATATATGTATTTATTGTCATTTTATTCAAGCTGCAAATTCGTTGACTCTTTTGTGAGCGTTTCCTTTTTCCTGTTAATCATTAACTTCTTTGAATTCCCTCAGTCTTTCATCCCTCAATCACTCATTCCTCTTATTAATACATATATATACGTGTATACATATGTACTTTTAGTACATATAAACTCTAGGGACAAAGCTATGTAACACCATAATAGGTAGGAATTTTTCTTTATGATATTTAAATTCTTATTGAAGTTGGGAAATTTTCAGGTTTTTATTTATGTTTTTTCATCCAATGAAGCAATGTTAATTGTTTGATTGTTTTAATGGTAGTTTTATTGGTGTTTTATGAATTTATATTGATGAATATTGGGGATTGCTGTGGGTGTTTGATTAATTGAAAAAAATTAATGTTTTTTTAGAAAAATTTTTTTGATGATAGTTTAAATATTAATTAAGCGATTTTGATTAAATAAAGTGCGTTATAATTATGTTTTAGTAATTTATATTTTGTATTGTTTGACTTTGGATATATATGATTAAGCAGAATGAAGTAATTTTTGAATGCATTTTAAATTAATTAAAATAAATGGTGAGAATTGAATTTTTTTATTTATCAAGTTATTATTTTGTTTCACTTCAGGGCTCGGTATTTCTTGTAATAATTGATATTTTCGAATGAGATTTTTCGAGATTATTGCTAGACTATCGATAAAAATATCGTAATGATTGAAAACTTGATTAAAAAATTTTTTACCCAATAAAAAAATTGTAAACTATTATCCTTTCTTTTCTCTCAAAGATGCTTTATTATTTCTTTCATTTAATAATTAATTTAAACGCTTAATTTACTCAATTTATACAAATTATTCATGAACGACTATACAATCCTACTTCCTGAAACACAATATTGAAAACAAAACTTTAAATTCATTAGAACAAACGATATCAAAAATGACTAAAATAAAATATAAATTTCTTTTCCTTCTAAAATTTACATCGAATGAAGTTGCAATTTTTTATTCGTAATAATATACAAATGATTGCTATACAGAAGAAGAGTGGCATGAAAGAGCCAGTTTTGAAAAAGGGACAAATAATATAGGAGGAAATAAATAATTGAACAAATTTGTATAATAAGTAATTGTTTATTCATTTATATATGTACGTGATGTCATAAAACATTTTTCAAAATTATCGGTATTTTTGGACTTCTAACCATTTATAAAAATAATGAAATTCGGCTCTTTCATAACACATAGGCATTGAAAAAGCCACCCAATGTTTTGAAAGAGCCAAGTTCTTATTACAGGACTGAGATTTTAGATTAACAAAGATATTATTCACTAATAATGTTAAGATATAATTTTATATCTTATATAATTATAAAACGTTTTATATAACGCAAACTCTGGATAAAATATTCACTTGAATCTAAGAAATTCTCATGAAATTATCCGTTTGAGATGAATCATTGCAATCTGACTAGGTACGATCTTTTTAAGAACTCATATAATTTTATTTGATGTATCTGAGTCTGTATCATTATTTATTTTAGATTTCTTAGTAAGAGCTTTTTTGAGGGACCATATAAAGCTAGCTTTTTCATCACACTGCAGCCCGGCTCTTTCAAAACATATTCTCCCAAGAAACTTAACCCCGAAAATTAGTATGAAATTAAAGATTTGCCTGCAAAATATTTATGGTATTAGAAGACCTAATATATCTATAAAATTATTGTATAATCATATTACTATTAGTTTTGTCCATATAGACGTCAAAAAACAAATAAAATGAACTCAAAAACTTACTTTCTGACGACGAAATGTTCAATTCGTCGTATCGACGCCGTTTATTTTTGATAAACTGTCAAATATTTGTGGGTGACATTTGGTAAATGATAATCTCTCTCTCAAAACTTGGCACCATCATGCTACTCTTTCCCTAATTTCTTTCACTAAAATTCGCATTCAATTGTGTACATACTATTCGAAATCAATAATATCTCTTCAATATTAATAATACACCTGGGAACCAGATAATTCTCCGATTACTCTCAAGTCTTGTTATCAGGTGGCTTTGAAATTCAAAATGGATCAATAAATAACTATATAAATTACACAATATATACATATATAAAATATCTTCATGGCCAACAGCAATTTTGCAAAGAGAATAATTGAGAAAGACTGAATGATCAAGAGCGCAGTAATATCTTAAGGCAATATATATATTTTAAAATAAAGGGAAGTAAGCAAGGACCGGCGTGTTATGAACTTTCTTAACCACAAACGAATGACGGTTAATGAGGGATAAACCTGTAGCGAACCGGAGGTTACACAACTGCATTCTGACATTATAACTGAGCAAAGTATCGGTTCACCAACCAAGTGAGAAACTTTACGGCTGCTGAAAACTCTACACTCACTCAATCTATCTGTCTTCATTCATTCAAAGCTCTCTCTATATCTCTTAGTTTGAATGTGCACCAACCAACATGCCAATATTATTTTCCACACGAACTGTACTCAAGCGCCGGGAGCCATCTGAAAGATAATTTCACTATGGTCTCGCGTTTCTTAGAAGAGTGTCTTACACACGGATGATGAGAGGAAGATGATGCGGAGAGAAGAAAAAAAGGGAGAAGAGGGAGCAGTAGAGAGAGAGAGAGGGAGAGAGAAAAAGAATTTGAAGAGTTTAAAACCGTCAAATAATTATCTTTTTGTAGACGATGAATTTATTATAAAACTCATTTTCACACTATTTTTTTTTTTTTGTTTCGATTATTTATAAATTATTTGGTTATATGTTTGTATTATGTATTTATTTATATCTATTTATATTCATTCAGTCAATTGTTTATTTATGAATTTTGTAGTTTATATTTATGAGTGAATTATTTTATGTGAAAGTATAATATGAATTTGTGTTAGTTTTTTTGTACGAAATTTTGAATTAAAAATTATTGAATTTAATGTTTTGATTGCGATATTTATAAAGTATTGAATTATTCAATTGTTTTTGAAATTTATTTTGGAATGATTTAAATTTGACTCATGTCATTGTGAGTATGTGAAATTATTGCAAGTTTTTTCACGTGTAACAGTGGCTATTGTTATATTATTATCAATGAATATTTTTTATCAAAATATCCCGACAAGGAACATTGGTTAATTTTTCAATTAAGAAAAAATTTCAAAATGAATTTTTCATTGTGTCTTTTGGCATAAATAGAGTTGATCGAGTAATTCTATAATTCGTTGGAAATTTTTTAAAGTCTTTAAAAGAAATGTTATTTTGTATTTTTGATTTACTATTTTATTCAATTTCGATATTATTAATTATTACTGGTGGATAGAGTGATAAATTTTGCGTGCATGTCAACGTAGAATTTGTGTTGAAATTCTATTTGTACAGTAATTTAACGTGAAAATGATGTTGGAAGATCGAAAAGAATTGAAAATTTAGTGATTTAACCGAGAATATTTGTAGGTTTAGTTTTACAAAAAACTTAGTGTTAATTTTTCTGAACTGAATTTTGAGTTAGAAAATATCAAATTTGATGTTTTGGTTGTGATATTTATAAAACATTGAATTATTCAATTGTTTTTGGAATTTATTTTGGAATAATTTAAATTTGACTCATGTCATTGTGAGTACGTGAAATTATTGCAAGCTTTTTCGCGTGTAACAGTGGCTATTGTTATATTATTATCAATGAATATTTTTTATCAAAATATCCCGACAATGAACATTGGTTAATTTTTCAATAAACAAAAAATTTCATATTGAATTTTTCTTTGTATTTCTTGTAATAAATAGAGTTGACCAAGTAATTCTATAATCCATTAAAATATTCAACTTCCACAATGTATGATAAGTTTGAATAAATAATCCCAATTTAACACAAAATTAATGCAACGAAGCAACTCAAAAAATGTCTAACTTTCACACATTCATCAACACAATCAATCCCAACTAAAATCTTATGTTCCAATCAACATAAAAAACAATTCATCTCCCACAAAATAAGTCGTCTCTTATATAACAAAAACTCTTGTGTGTTAAAATTCCCCACAAAATCAACAAATAAAAAAAATGTCACATGAATTTTCACCCAAAATAATCCTCACTACATACCCACCCCATAAATATATAAAAAAAAAATCCCCAAACAATCAATAACAATGACTAAATAACTTCAACACCAGTAGCAGAATATAATTCCTATATTTCACGCGTATAAACCTGTACAAACATGTTGCTGCAGGCTCAAACTTGCACTCGCGGCGCGTCGTTGATATTCATTATAAATAACATTCCAACGTTTAATTGTAACAACACAATGGGAAACAAACTTCGCGAATAATAATAATATCAATTCTTCTTTCATTTTATCAACAATACTATTGTTCATTAGTGATGATATAATTCCCAAACGAGAAGTTTGGTTGCAGTTATACGAATTAGTTCAATATGAAGAAGGAAAACAACTGTGAAACAAACGAAAATGAACTTTGAACGAAGCACACACGTACCACATACATATATACACATATATATTTCATGTAGTGACTGAAGATATAGACAAAGCTTAATAGGCACTGCACGTTCAGTAAATACACTGTTCAGCATCGCTTTCTGTGTCGTTGTCTAATTGTACGTACCTTCCGGCAATGAGTTGGTGTACATATAACTCGGATGTCCGTTAACGAGCAAGTGTATCCAACCGAGTTATACACAGTGAATGCAATGACAAAGTGAGAAACAAAGAGAATTGCCAGCTATAAAGAAACATATTTAAAGAGACTGATGCAGACGCAAAATAAGAAAATATTTCGTCAATTAATTATTACATCTTTGTTTGGAACGTTGAAACAAGAATTTGTAATTGTTATTTATATTATCTGGATGATGAATAATTAATTAGGAACATTAATTGTTTAATAGGACATTTGGGAAATTTAATTTTCAATGATGAAATTTATTGCTGAATTTTTTATTTTTAAATTTGAATTTTTTTTTGGGGTTTTGGGATGTTTTTTTAGATTGTTTGTGTTGTGCAATTTTTTTAAGTAATTTCGTGTGGGTTTTTTTTTTTTTAGTGTGGAGAAATGTTTGGATAATGATAAGACAATGGTGATGATGATGGAAATGACTTGGCAAGTTTTTTTTTTTTTTTTTTTTTTTTCATGTTCAGTGGATTGAAATGTCATTGTCAGTCATTTTGTGATGACATGACAAGATAATTTATTCTCTTGTGTGTATGTGTTTTTTTTTTTCATGTATTATTGTGTTGAGTTTATCTTGAGATATTGATTTTTCACTTTCTAATATGAATTTTTGCGTAATTGAATTTTTTTTTATTGCGTGACATTTTCACAATTTTTATTTATTCTGAGTGTTTCATTTCTTTTTTTTATTCTATTTGTGAATGAGAACGTGATGTAATTGTTAATAATTATTGACGTAAAATATTTCAATATTTGATCAATTTTTTTTTTTTTTTTTTAAATTTGTTTTGGGTTATTCGTATTAAAAATCAGGATAATTGCTTCAAGTTCGATGATAATTTCGAATATTTTTACAAAGTGAAAAATTTTGTGCGAAAATTTCACTAAAAATTTGTGCTAAAATTTTTTTTTACTTTAATTTGGCCCAAAATATATTTCGTAAATTCATCTAAGAAATTTATATACAGATTGATAACAGTAAAAATGATTTTATATGAATGAATAATAATTTTCTCAATGAACTGATTACTTTAATTAATTAATAAATATTTGAATTATTTCGAAAAATGAAAAAATAAATGAATAAGTGTTTTAGGAGTGATAAATCGACGATATAAATTTATTCTCGATATCAAATACCAGAAAATAATAATAACTAAGTGAACAAATTTAAATAAAACAATCAAAATTATAACACAATCAATAATTTTGTGTAAAAGTTCACTAAATTTTGTGTTAAAATTTTTTTTTACATGAATTTTGCTTTTCATAAAAGCTCACTATAGTTTCCTCAAAATAATCTGTGTACAACATTTACAATAATTCCAGTAATCGATATGAAAAAATACCTAATCAAAAAATTCCACCACAAAACTCGTCAAAATTATAAACAAACAAATCAATCGAATCACTCAAAAAATAAACAATAATGAATAATAGTACCACTAAATTCACAAATATATAAATCTAAATAAACTAAAATTCTTCACACAAATCAACCCAAAAAATTATAAACAAATTTCATATTATTTAAATATTCAAATACTATAAGAAAAAATTTTTTTTTTCTTTGGATTTTTGTAGCTCGGCATTCGCTTATTATGGAGATGAGCTCATAGCATATTCTTATAGGAAATCGAACGCTCTACAAAAAAGGTCTCTTACACTTTTTTGATAGAGATAACCATTCTAAAGATATTCAAACCCAAAGTTAAAAATGTATGAAATTTTGACTTTTTTGTTATTAAATCGATACTAACCACTTTATTATTTATAATAAAAAAAAACTTCAATAATTCTAGTAACATTGCTCAATTTTGTTTATAGATAACATAATTTCTATAACTTTGAAATAATAATAAAATTCATTTACCATAAGTAATAAATAATTTTTTTTATAGTAAATAAAATAAAGAAAAAAAATTATCTGACACGTAAATATTTTTTTTTCTAGCTTTACAAAAACATCAGCACACTAAAACAAGTTTCCTGATCAAAAATAATTTTTAAGATAATAATTAAGTAATTATAAGTATCGGTTTTTCATTAATTAATTAAAAACAATTAATAAGACGTAAAAAAATCCATAATAATCACGATAAATCGATGCAAATTCGTGCATATATTCTACTAAATCCACAGAGAAACATATTTATCTACATATAATACATATATACAAAATAAAAATGAAGATTTTTAGCCACAATGACCAACTGTTGTAAATACAAACAGAAAATGTTTCGTGTACAATCAAATAACTTCTAACCCCAATGAATTTTCCACTCGCCCTCAACTCATCAACATCAATGTATGTATATAAATTAATGTACAAGAGGGTTTTCACCCTTCGAGTGTCGTCAATTCACTGTATCCCCGATATATTATATTTATAACCCGAAATATGTACAGTGGTACAAATACAGCTGTGTCGTGTACGGCTTTCGTGCGTGTATTAATTGCACGATATAAACGGAAATACAGACGATGAATTTGGAACAAAGTGTCCATGTGAGTTTGCTATATATAGCCCTAATTAGTCCAGTTCTACGCCCCAATTTTCATTGCGATATATATATATAATGTTCATCACTTGAATTATTTAATTTATATAGGTAGATGGAATAAATTTTCCATCCAATTTGTGTCTACTGGGCATTTACATATTATATATGTATAAATGTACATGTATATATGTATGTATATAGGTTTTATGTATTGTAAGGTGTGTAATGAAAAAGATATAATGTATAAAAGCGAAAGTTTATTCATGAATTAATTAAATAATATGAATATTAAAATTGAGAGAATTGAGAAAAAAAAATTCGTTTGCTTGATTTGTTTTGTTGATTATTTATTTATATTTAAATGATTATAGTCATGTGGTTATTTTTTTTTCTATTAGTTTAGATTGACATTGAGAATGATATTGTGACCTTTAGATATTTAATATAACAAATGGTTAATTATTTATTAATTATTATGTGAAGTATAAAAAATACCGAAATTTTTATAAAAAATTTTTTTATCTCTTTTTATAGTTTATATTAATTAATTGCTTTGTTTTATTCAGTTTTTTATTAACATTTAAATGTTGATTAGAATCATCAGGTCTTGTTAATCAACTAACAATTGTTTACATTGTTCAATAGCAATTTAATTAATTTATAAAATCAATAAATCAAACCACAAAAAAATATCGTGAATGAAAACGAATTAAAATATTAAATAAATAATAAATAATTAATCGAATACAAATGTTTATAATATTTCAAACAATCTGAAATATATAGCTATATATATATGCGATAATAAATAATTTTTACCAAGTCAATCAATATAAAAAATTGTCTACAAACTCGAAAAATAAAAATAATATTCAAATAATTAAATTTTATCACAAAATATTAAATATTTAAAATAATCCTGAGAGACCTTATCATTTTCTCTTCCTGTCCCTGGGATTTATATATTCATAACTACTTTGTGGTTTTAATTCTTTGACAGGAGAGAGAAAGAATTAAAAAAGAAAAAAAAAAAAAACAAAAAGTAGAAGATAAAAAATGAGTTCGGTATTATAAAAGTGACATGAAAAAACCTGCAAGCTTAAGAATAACGTAAATCCATAGACTGTACATAACATCAATGGACTATAGAACACCCAGGTAGTGTTAATCTCACATAGTTGGATGAAATAGAACAAAAATAGATGAAAAAAAAAAAAAAAAAAAAACAAAACCGAAATACTAAAAGATAAAAAATAATATACATATATAAAAGGTATATACACAATACACATATGTATTAATGTATATATGTATATAGATGAATATATATAGATAAAAGGAGTTTTATACTAGAAAAGTCACTTTGATCCTGTATGTTCTTGCAAGACGACAGAGCTAACGCTAAAAAACCGTTGGAGACACTTGTCAAGTTTAAGCCTGTTTTCTCCCACCATTTACTCTGCTGTTGTTTCATTTTTTATATTATATGTACACACTTTTATGTATGTATGTATGTAGTGTACTGATGTGTGGTAGTTTAGTGAATTTAAAAACAATTGTACAGGGTTTCTCTATCCTTTTTTTTTCAAGTGATATTTTGGGTGAAAATTCGTGTGAGGTCAAAATAATCCTAAAATCCTTTGCTAAAGGCAGTCAAAGTCTCACGATTTATTCTTTCTTATTTTATTTTTGACTTGACGTGCTTTGAATATGTCGAGAATGACATTGGATTATGTGTGAAAATATATAGTTTAATAATAAATTAAGAATAGAGAGTGTAAGAAATATTTTTACCTTTTAAATTGACCAATTTGGGAAATTTTTTTATCTTCATTTGTTTCTTTTTTTTTTAGTTTGCGATGAATTTCCAGGGGCTTTTTGATTGTTTTAATTATTCAACGACGGATGAAAATAGCGAGGAGATGATATTGGTTTTTAATTTTAGGTGAAAAATTTATGTCATTTATTCATAAATATTTTAATTGCAAAGAAATTGTTCGAATAATATTATAGAAATGTGTGAAGAGTTTTATTATTTTTCGATAATCAATATTGTGCAATGAATATAATATATGGATATTTATTTAATAATTGAATATATATCTGGAGAGAAATTTTGTGTAAAATATCACTGAAAAATTCTGTAATATTTTTTTTTTTTAATATAATTTTTACTCAAAAGTTGGATTGAATTAAAAAAATTGTGATTGTTATATTGATCAAATAAATAATAAAAAAACAAATTGAATAAATAATTGATTGATACAAATATGTTTGTTGTTAATTAAATAAAATCTGAGTTAAGAAATTAAAATTATTATAATAAAAGTGGAGAATTTTGTGTAAAAGTTCGCTAAAAATTTGCATTGAATTTTTTTTTCCACAATTTTTACTCAAAAATTCGATTAAATCAACACGAAATTTTTGGCTATTGATAAATATTCATTCTCATTACATAAATTTATTGGAGAAATTTATATTTATATTAATAAAATTAAAAATGATTTAGAATAAATGAAAAATATAATTTTTGCAAGTTGATTAATTATATTTTAATAGTATTAAATCGACGACATGAATTCAATTTTAATGTCAAAACAAATAATAATAATAAACCCGTCAAAAATATTCAAACAAAACAATTGAAATTGTTACACAATAAATTCAATAAAATAAAAACAAAAAAAAAGGTCCTGAATCGCCAGATGAAAATGAAGAGAAAAATAAAAATTAAAAAATTCCCTTGTTGAGTAAATGGAAATCGTTTGTGACACAATGAGTGAATTGATTAGCATAGAAACAACCTAATTACGCACGATAAGAATAATTAGGTGAATATGCGACGGATAAATAAATAAATGTGATTGAATTGGTTGGACAAATCGATCGTCTGTACGCGCGAAATTTTGAGAGAATAAAAAACATCGTGAAATAAATGACTAACAAATGTGTACTGCAACTGTAATAACTGTGGGAAAATGTACAGAAGAATGGCAAAAAAGTATTCAAAAGTATAAAAAACAAAAAAAGAACATTGGAATATCGATAAACAGGTCAGAACTTGTCGAGGATGACGAAAGAGAATTATAAAAAAAAAAAATAATATAAAATATGAAAAATAAATAAAAGTGAACAATAATCGCGATGTTGTTGACATTTAAATAAATTTTTGTTTCACCTAATGAACATGAAAAAGCTTCTTTTGTTGATAAAAAAATAAATTTTAATTAACAAATACACATATAAATTTATACATGGAAATAAAAATGGATAAAAATTTGGTGGAATCGATCGTAAAAATCAGAAATAAAATATTTACAGTGGCTTTTTTTTTTTTTTTATATTCATCTACAAATTAACATTAATTTATAGTTTTTTTATGTTAATGTAAATAATAAAATGAAGATTATTTTGTAATGTCAGGATGAAAAAGTGAATGAATAAATTAATAAAATTCTTTAATTTTCTCACGTTTTTCTATGACTTCAGTTTTTTACCTTTCGAATTTGGGTATATATATTTATATATTATGTATTTATATGTATATAGTGTGGGTGAAGTGTGTAGTGATTTTTATAATCCTCTCCAAATACGTGACTGTTTGTCAGAAATAATTTATTACACATTCCAGATAAAATAAAAATAATTTCAGAAGCTTTACAGCATTATTAATTCTGACGTGAAAGAAATTATTGATTATCAACGTGTTAAAAATTAATATACATATATAAATAAAAATTTTCGAATGAATTTAAATATAATTTATCATTTTTTATTATACAGTAAACAATTTTGTACAATAGTACAGTTAAAATTGGTGCTGAAATTTGTTTTTTTCACAATTTTGGCTCTAAAATTAAATTTCATGAAAAAATTTTTTGAATTTTTTAATAACAATTTATTTTTCCTTATTTTATTAAAATTTTTCTATTTGAAAAATTCATATCTGATGATTGATGAGAGACAAAATTATTGAATATAAATGAATAATATAGTTTGAACGAGCTGATTAATTAAGTTAATTTATAATTGTTTAAATTGTTTTAAAACAAAATTATTTCTGGAGTAATAAATTGACGCCATGAATTTATTTTCAGTGTCAAAATGAATATTAATCATTATTGATTAAATAAATTAAAATAAAGCAATTGAAATAATTACACAGTTAAAAATTTTGGGTAAAAGTCAACAAAAAATCTGTGTAAAAATTTTTTTCCCAAAATTTTCACTCAAAATTGTCCATCAAATCAACACAAATATATTTATAAAAATTCCACTAAACACAAATATTACATCAGCAACCCGTACATATCAAAAGAGTGTCAAAAATAAATTCATCCACTTGAAGAAACAAAAATTTAGTCTCAAATCTACCAAAAAAAAAAAAAAATTCTCAATTCAACCAAAAATTATTTTTTTCCCCAAATTCAATTCGACTCATCAAAAAACCAAAAAAAAAAAAAAAGGCCCCAACCATATAATAAATAATATCTTCCACTTCATATCCCATACCCAATAAAAAAAAAATTAAATTCCAAAATATTCCAAATTTTCCCGATTCCACATACACTCCACCACGACTCCACCGTCTTAAAATAATTAAAAATCACTTTTATACAATCACCATACTCACATAAATACCCACATATATACATCCACCACATGAGTATACATAAAATTATTACATATATACCCCGTAAATATTACTATTATTATTACCACTTTGTCTACCTCTCACATTGTCATCCTCCCTTTTTGTCATTAATACCACCCCTATATATATATATATAAATAGTATATAACATCACCCTTCTTGCAATGTCTCGTAGCCATGACAACAATCGTGGAATCATTCAGAATGTCGCTCGATTACACATTTTTTTTTTTACTTCTTTCTCAATTTTTTTCTTTTTTTTCTTTCATATTTATTCATTTTTTTTTTCTTTTATTCTCTCACTACCTACAAAATCTTTTGCAACTTATACCTTTTCATATATCTATATATATGTATATAATAATAATGAATGGAAGAAGAAAAAAAAGATAAAATGAATAGACTGATAACGTGGACGATCGTGACAATTTTGTGATGAAACTAAAGGGTTGCATTTTACGTTGTCTACACAAAACGCATTGACTGAAGGATTTTATATATGTATAATGTATACTACTGTGTTTGTTGTATATAAAGAAGGGGGATGAACGAGGGAAAAGGGTTGGATATTATATATTTACATATATATGTATTATTATTATGGAATAAAATTGTGTGGGAGTTTGACGTGAAAAGTTTTGCATGATTTTGGTCGTCTCAGTTCGAAGTATTCGCTGATGGTTTTTTTCATTTTTGCATCGACAATAATATCTGCGAAATATTATTCTGAAAATATATATATACTGTTCTTATATACATATTTATAAATATATATATGTATATAGATATTTGAATATATTTATAAATATTTGTGAGAATCGAATGGAAAAAAAGAAAAATTTTGTGTTCGATTCTTTTGGTTTTTTTTTTCTTCTATTTGATTTGTTTGAACATTATTTGTTTATTTAGTCGTTTTTAGATTCATGACTGATTTATGTTTTTTGTTGGTGAGTTGAATTTATTTTGTGAAATAATTGTTTTAATCATTGAGTCACATTTTTGTGCATTTTGTATTTTTCTCATTTGCTATTTTTATGTTGTGGGTTTTAATTTTTTGCAATTCTTTGTAGCTAGTGTATGAATATATGAATATACATATATATAGAGTGAATTATTTTGTGTGAAAGTATAATATGAATTTGTGTCAATTTTTCTGTACGAAATTTTAAATTAAAAATTATTAAACTTAATGTTTTGATTGCGATATTTATAAAGCGTTGAATTATTCAATTGTTTTTGGAATTTATTTTGAAATTATTTTAATTTGACTCATGCCATTGTGAGTATGTGAAATTATTGTAAGCTTTTTCGTGTGTAACAGTAGATATTGTTATATTATTATCAGTGAATATTCCTTATAAAATATCCGACAATGAAAATTGATATTTTTTTCCATAAACAAAAATTTCATATCAAATTTTTCATCGTATTTCTTGGAATAAATAGAGTTGACCAAGTAATTGTATAATTCATTAAAAATTCAACATCCACAATGTATGATAAGTTTAAATAAATAATCCCAATTTAACACAAAATTAATGCAACGAAACAACTTAAAAATTGTGTAAAAAATTTTTCACCACTATAAACAAATAAAGAAAAAATAAGAATAAAATATACACAAATAACTTTTCTACAAATTCATCTCACCATACATCCTCCCCAAAGATCTCAAAACATATACATCACTCACACACACACACACATCTACATATATACATATAAAATACTAGTATACAAAGGTAAAGACCACAAAAATACTCATACACGGTAAGCCGCTGTAACTAACGACATTCGTAGCATTATATACCCCTTTTTCTCATCCTCATCCTCCACAACACCTCCACAATTCTTCTGCTACCATGCATTTACATTCATTTAATACATATATACAACATACCCACACTGTAAAAGTGTAAAATATCTTATTCCCTGTCTTCCTGTTTACCCATATCTCCATTTCATTTTTATTCTCACCACTCGCTCTTTAACTTTTCTCAAAAAACATACACACACTTTTGCCAGTATATAATAGAACTATATAACTACCAAAAGACTTTTACATGCACAAAAGGGACACCATGGGCCATAGAACACCCACATATATATGTATAAATATATAAATATACATATAGTAATGTGTGTTTTACGGTTATACACTTCCAAACACGTTCATGCATGACAAAACAGGTAAAAACACGTTTGTGGTGTTTGGTCAATAGAAAAGCAGTAGGGATTGCTTTAAATCATTTTCAATAGAAATATTTATATTTTTACTATTTATTACTACAAACAAATGAATAGAAAATTGTATATACGACTATTGTTGTATGTATATGTGCAGGTTATGTATATAGTTATAAAGTATATACTGATTTATGTATGAGAAAAAAAAAAATGGGACAGAATGGCCCAAAAGGAAAATGGAAAAAAAGATTTTGGAATTACATTTTATTTTATAATTTATTGTTATGTTTTTAATAATATTCAACAATTGATTTTTTATTGTTGTAATAATTACGTCGATGATTGATAATTATTGAAGAATATATATATTGTTGGAAAATTTATTTTTTATTGAATTGTTTATTTAATGTTTTGATGAGTTGATGAGGAATTGTTTTATTGTTTATATTATTGTTACATATAATTTAGTTAATTGATTGATAAATATATTAAGTGATGAGAATCAATGAATATAGAAATAATATCTGGTTGGAAATTATTTGATGAAGTGGAATTATTTTTTTTTAATTAATTATAGAGAATTTTTTCTTTATTTTTTGTTATTTTTTTTCAAGTAGGCCATTTTACCCCATCTTTTTTTGTACATGTGTATGTTCTCTCTGGGGACAGTATATTTATTGATTATTCATGCGGTTTGACGAGGGAACAATATTATGAGTATATTTATTTCCAACCATTTTACGCTTTGTTGTTGGGAGAATTGTCTATTTCTATGGATATATTTTTATTTTCACTACATTTTAGTTTTATTTACCACTTGGACATTTATTCTCGCACTCATTTTCTTTACTTTTCCTTGAAGGCTTTTGTTAATTTGAAAATACGACGCACGTGTATATATGTAGGTATATTATTTGCAAATGATGTTGGGTTGAGTATTTCTTTTTTCCTGGATTTTAGAAAGGGAAATGTATATTTATTTAAATGTGGGGATTATTTAGACATCTGGTGAGCTGACAGAGTGTACGAAAATGTCTAGTGAAGTATGAATGTATAGGAAGTGGAAAATTTTGTGTGAAAGTCCACTCGAAATTTGTGTTGAAATTTTTCTTTTAGGATAATTTTGTGAGAAATTTCAACACAAGTGTTTGTGTTGGGAGATAACATTTATTTTGTAGGGGATGAATTGTTTTTTATGTTGATTGGAATACGAAATTTGAGATGGAATTGATTATTAAATGAATGTGTGAAAGTTACATCGTTTGTAAGTTGTTTCGTTACATTAATTTTGTGTTAAATTGGGATTATTTATTTAAACTTATCATACATTGTGGATGTTGAATATTTTGAAGAATTCTACAATCATTTGGTCAACTCTATTTATTCCAAGAGATACAATGAAAAATTCAATATGAAAATTTTTGTTTATTGAAAAAATAATCAATGTTCATTGTCGGGATATTTTATAAAAAATATTCACTGATAATAATATAACAATAGCGACTGTTACACGTGAAAAAGCTTGCAATAATTTCACATACTCACAATGACATGAGTCAAATTTAAATTATTCCAAAATAAATTCCAAAAACAATTGAATAATTCAATGCTTCATAAATATCACAACCAAAACATCAAATTTGATATTGTCCAACTCAAAATCTCGTATAGAAAATCTAACACAAATTTTTTCGTCTATGAAACTACAAATATTTCCGATTAAATCGCTAAATAACTAAAGCAACATATTTTTCAATTTATGTAAAATAAAATTACCAACTCGAATTCCTTCAACACTTCTACACAAAATTTCCCATTATCTACATATAAAACTACACAAACACATTCACAAATATAAACATATAATACTATTATATACTTCTCACAATGCTGATGCATCTATCAGATTTTTCCATTTCATATATTACACTTTCATATATATTTCTCTGATGTACAAACAGGTTCACACACGTTGACTCCATAGGTATACTTATATATATATATATATATATATACCTACACATACACATCTATATATAGCAAAATTTACATCCATATACATCTTTAATATGTACGTATATATATGTATAGAAAGCCCAGCAACGATTGTGTAAGTCGTCAGGGTTTTGAGATCGCATTTTCAAGATTCGGCACGTATTGCCGATATTTTTCCGTAACACCCACTAGTCTATATCCGGTTAGCAAGATCGAAGTGTTAAAAAATAAAGCGATAAGAAATATATACATAAATAATATCGTGAATGAAAAACGCGATGGATTTAGTTTTTTCTACATTTATACACAATTGTTAAATTCCCAATAAATAAATACATTACAGACTGAAAACTTACTGGACGGTGAAATAAGAAGATTGTTCAAAGTGAAGCTCTTAATTTCAATATTTAGAGGTTGCTCATTGTAATTTTCGTTTTTACATTGAAATAACATGAAAAAAAAAATTTTTTTTTATTTGGATTTTTGTAGCTCGGCATTTCGGCATGATAGAAATATATCGATATCATATTTTTGTGGAGAATTGAGCGCTCTACAAAAAAGGTCTCTTGCACTTTTTTCATAGAGACAGCCATTATAGAGATATTCAATAAAAATGATTGGTATCGATTTAATAACAAAAAAGTCAAAATTTCATACATTTTGAATTTTGGGTTTGAATATCTTTAGAATGGCTGTCTTTATCAAAAAAGTGCAAGAGACCTTTTTTGTAGAGCGTTTGATTTCCTATAAGATTATGCTTTGAAGCAATTTTTATGGTGCGCGATAGCTGAGCTACAAAAATCCAAATAAAAAAAAAGTTTGATTTCCCATATTATTTTGATGAAAAATCGAAAATTACCAAGAGAAACCTCTAAATATCTCAATCAAAGCAGAACAAAGAAATTATTAAATGAATGCACAGATGAGATACTAATACAGCTACAATTATATTTATACATATATTTTTCAATCAACATATAAAAAACAATTCATTTCCCACAAAATAATTTTTTTTTTCCAACACAAACTTTTGTGTTAAAATTCACCACAAAATTATTATGAAAAAAAATTCCAACACAAATTTTAAATGAACTTCCACACAAAATTCATCATTTTGTTGATATTCATTATAAAATTGCGCGGGTGCAAGTGAACGAATCCGATATCCATGATTTTTATTTTTATCTCCTGTATCTTAATAAAATTCATGAACACAAGTTTTATAACGTCTACGAAAAGTACTTCTTTGCTTGATTGTAGACTTGAGATAAGAAACAAATTACCTGCAGTTATACATACACATATATGCACCTCTAACAAGGATAAAATAAATAGAGATAAAAAAAGAAAAAGAAAAATAAAAAACAACTTGCTCGAGGCTTATTCAGGGGCGTCAATTTAAACTGCTGCAGTTGATGAAAGAACAAGATGAAAATAAATGAGGAAAAATAAATATAAAAAAATAATCTCAACCCTTTTTTCACACTCGTAAAATACATTTCAACAATTATATATATATCTTATTTATTATAAATATTCATATTCAGTAAAAAACATCTATGAACAAAAATAAATTTCATTTCCAAATTTCAAAACTTAATTTTTTCCTAATAATCAAAACTATTTTTCATTTTAATTCTCAACTTCAAAATTCGAAAAGTGTGGCCGAATTTGTATGGAAAATCTGCTCAGTGACTTTTTTTTTATTCGCAATAGGAGGGGAGGGGAGTCATTTTTCAAATAAAAATAATTCAAAAAAGTTTTTTTGCAGTTTTTGAAAAAAAACCACTTTTTTCAATTTTTTTTTTTTTTTTTTACTGGTTATATTTGAAATTAATGAATGGAGATTTTTTTATCAATTCTCAGGAGTAAAAGACATGAAAAAATATTTTTATTATAAATCTCAGGTGGTAACCCGACTTTTAAAAACAGTGGTTAAGTTGAAGTAAATTTTTTGACTGCGTTTTTCAAAAGACTCCACTGCGAAATTTCGAATTTTTATAATTTTTTTGAAATAGTGGAACATTATGGAAAAAAATAAAAACTAATTTTTGTATTTTGTTTTGAAATTTTGCATTTGAAAACGCATTTGAAAATAATTTTTCTAGTAAAAATACACAATTCTTTCAACTAAATTGTTTAGAAAATTGAGAAATGTATTCCATCAATTTTTTTAATGCCCTTCAATTTTTGAAGGAGAACCTTTCTCAATTTTTTAAATAGTTTCGTGAGTTGAATGTGTGTTTTTAATTGAAAAAACATTTTCAAATGGAATTTGGCAGTGAAAATTTTTGAAAATTTCAGTCAAAAAATTGATTTTAATTTTACTTTAGTTTCCAAAAATCGGGTTTTTCTTCTGAGATTCATATCAAAAATATTTTTTCATGTCCCTTACTCTCGAGAATTGTAGAAAAAATCGCCATTTATTAATTTCGAATTTTACCAGTAAAAAAAAAATAAAAAGGAAATTTTTCCGAAAAACTCAAAAACCGTTAAAATTGGCTGAATTATTTTAATTTGCTCAAACGACCCTTCAAGTGCAAACCATACATACATGCATGCATACATATATATACATAAATATCAACTAATTAATACAAAAAAAAAATAAATAAATAAATCTATCTAAAATAATCAACTTCAACCAATAATTTTCTGATTTCATCGAATCAATTTTATTATTAACATTCACCAAATAATTCATGCATTTACATATCCATATAATATTTCCATATACACCACACAGTCATATACATATATATATACACTGAAATTATTCGATTATTCATCACATATTCCCTCGCAAAAGAATCGAAAAATTTTCCATCCCAAAATAATAAATATTTATATATTTTTTTCGCTGACCCTTTTTCGCTTATTGCAAATGCGCAATTTGATTGAAATTCGTCACCCCCTGATACATCCCCCTTCTATATATACACACATAAATATGTACATATATACATACACACGAAAACACAACAACATAAGTATATACAACGACATAACTTTGAGGCAAAACGAAAGAATAAAATCGAAGAATTTATAAATAAGAGTGAGAAAGATGAGGAAAGACACTCGGAAACTTTGCTCGTAAATTCTTGCCAAGAGGGATTGGATACAAGAGAAATTGCTGAGGGAACAAAGGAGATGACACGCTGAAGAAAAATATATATAAGAAAAAAAAAAAAAAAAAGGAGTAAAAATAATAATGTAGCAACGACGCAAGTTATACGGACGAGTTAACATAACGAGCAAGAAAGCAACGTCGATGGTAATTAATCTACCAATGGCAGGTGCACTTTCGTGTAGCGAATGTTATATACATCCATACACATATATATATATATATATATGAATAATAAATACATATATGTCATCGAAAGCGGCGACATAACCGATTCACAAAGCCAAATTGAACGCAATCGTGTGTGTCTCTTTGCCAGAAGTAAACGCAACGAATATATATGTACAAAAATATATAGATATATGTATTTATATATAAAATATATATACGTGAATATATATACACACGCCTCCCACTTTTAGATACGGATAATTCGCCACGCACAACGCGACAGCCGTTGAATAAAAAAAAAAAAAAAAGAGAGAAGAAAAAAATGTGATGTGAAACCCTCGTTTTTGTATTATAGAAACGAGTCCTAATCCTAGGGATTTTATTTCGATGTGGTGAATTTCAGTTGAACGCCTTAGTCGTGTATATAACATTCTATATAACACGACAATATAATCTTATGTATATATATATACATATATATATTATATATCAATACATATGTTTTATTAATGGAAAATGTAATTTAAAAAATTTCGTTGAGGACGATTCGTTTCGTGTGCAAGTACAGACAGGCACAAACGTCATGCACAAACATATTCCGTGATGTACATGGAATATTACCCTATATGAACATTAGGCTGTGCCATTTTAAGACAACTTTTTTTTAATAATTAGGGATTCTTCATTGTGATTTTCGTTTTTCGATTTGAATAACATGAAGTAAATTTTTTTTTCTTTGGATTTTTCTATGTTGGCATTCGCGTATGATGAAGATGAGTTGATGGTACATTATTGTAGGGAATCGAACGCTCTACAAAAAAGATCTCTTGCACTTTTTTTATAGAGACAGCTGTTCTAAAGATAATTGAACCCAAAGTTCCAAATTTATGAAATTTCGACTTTTTTGTTATTAAATCGATATTGATCACTTTATTATTGTAATGAAAAAACACTTCAATAATTGTAGTTACATTGCTCGGTTTTGTTTAGACAGCATGATTTCTATTGCTTTGAAATAATGATAAAATTCATTTAACATAAGTTATAAATAATTTTTTTATAGTAAATAAAATAATGAAAAAAAAATATCCGAGTATTTTTTTTTTAGCGTCATGAAAATATGAGCACATTAAAAAACCAGTTTTCTGATTGGAACTCATTTTTGTGACAATAATAAAGTGATTAGTATTGATTTAATTACAAAAAAGTCAAAATTTCATACATTTGGAAGTTTGTGTTTGAATATCTTCAGAATTGCTGTCTTTATGAAAAAAGTGTAAGAGACCTTTTTTAAAGAGCGTTTGATTCCCTACATGAATATGATATGAGTTTATTTCTATGTTGTGCGTATGTCAAGCTACAAAAATCCAAAGACAAAAAGATTTTTTCCCCATGTTATTTGAACGGAAAAACGAAAATTACGATGAGGAACCTCTAAATATTAAAATTAAGAGCTCATCTAAAGTGGGAATTTTTTATTTGATTGTTAAGAATAATATTTCGTTCATTCCGCAAAAAAAAAAAACACCCTAATATATATAGACGTATATATACATATGTAAAAATAATTGTTACATAGACCGTTTGATAGACATTCATATAATTTTTCCAACCGAACAATTTCTCGAAATTTTTATCGTCAATGCGTTGGCGTTTAATCGAACGTTAGATTATATATGACTTGGTAATACATATGTATAATCATATATGTATATATACAATCATATTCATCATGTCCACCCTCTTCTGTGTTTCCTACCCTCAATCATCCCCATAATACATTTCTATATCGTTATATATATCAAAAATAACACTGAAGATTGGGAAAAAAAAATATGAAAAAATCCAACAAAGAAATTCAGAACGAGAAAATGAATTAATAAATTAAATTAAACAAGATTACAAGTTTGTCAATATAAATTAATAATAGAACAGTATTATATCGACCCCCCTTTAGCCCTCTATATGTTTCATTAATCAATATTATAAATATTTGAAAATTTATACTCAAATGTGTTAATGAATATATTTTTTATCATATTCAAATGCCAAAATAAAAAAAATCACGCAGCTTTCATTTTTTCCTTGACACAATCTCACTTATATGTGTACGTATATATGCATGTATGGATGTATATAGAGTGTATAATATTAAGTATATCGGTTGTTGCAATCAGAGCAAGACCAAGAAGATGTAGAGAAGATTATTGTGTCTCTCTTTTGGCCGTGGTTCATTCGCTATCTGATCCAATTAAAATCGCGTCTCATGTTCGTTCAAGTTTGTAACGAAGAGAGACTGAAAAATTGTTGGTATATATGTATATGTATCGATTGCGTCGATCGACCGTGAAGAATTCAATCATCGAACATGTTCATTCTTGCAGCGAAAAGCCTGTCTGTGCCTGCAGCGCGCAGAGCATTCTTTTAAGTATATAATTTACATCTGATATAGAGTTTATGTTTATCGCAAGTGAAAGAAGAAAATATAATGGGTGAGGATGATTAATTATTGAATTCGTCAACCAATGAGAGATGTTATAATATATGTTGTGTGTACATAAGTGTTGTATGTATAATTATATATATATTGAAAGGTTATGAAGAATTGAAAAATATGTTGGATTAGTTATTTAGTGATTTGATCGTAAATGTTTGTAGTTTGATAGACGCAAACTTTGTGTTGAATTTTCTGTACTGGATTTTGGATGAGAAAATATCAAATTTAATGTTTTGGTTGTGATATTTATAAAGCATTGAATATTTCAATTGTTTTTGGAATTTATTTTGGAATAATTTAAATTTGATTAATGTCATTGTGAGTACGTGAAATTATTGCAAGCTTTTTCACGTGTAACAGTGGCTTTTGTTATATTATTATCAGTGAATATTTTTTATGAAATATTCCGACGATAAACATTGATTATTTTTTCAATAAACAAAAAATTTCATATTGAATTTTTCATTGTATTTTTTGGAATAAATAGAGTTGACCAAGTAATTGTATAATTCATTAAAATATTCAACATCCACAATGTATGATAAGTTTAAATAAATAATCCCAATTTAACACAAAATTAATGTAACAAAACAACTTAAAAATAATGTAACTTTCACCCATTCATTTATTGATTAATTTCAATTAAAATTTTGTACTCTAATCAACATAAAAAACAATCCATCCCCCACAAAATTAATTTTCTCTTCCTACACAAACTCTTACATCAAATTCTGCCACAAAACTATTGTAAAAAAATTTAACACAAAATTTTTCACTTTATCCTAATCCCCTGTCAAAATTTTTCTACATTCCCAAAATATCAATAAATACAACCATCAAAAATCTCAATTAACCAAAAATCAATCACAAATAAAACTAACTGCATCCTTTCTCAATCATATTCATACAAATAATTCCCATCTCTAATTTTCCCATATCCTCATTTCAAAATCAAAAATAACCAATTCAATCAATTTTATCAAATCTCTACGTCATCCTATATTCATTACAACATATATTACATACATATATACATATATACTCGACATGTGTGTAATTCAATCGCTCTCAACCACAATGACATCGCTATACACTGCAAAAAAGAAAAAAAAAATACAAAATTATTATATACACACTCATGAAGGAGGAGCTGCATCATATCAGCTGACAACTGGCCCCTTCTCCCTTTTCCCCCACATATACAGATATATAAAATACAAGTTTCATATGCCTCGAAGCCTCCAATATTCATCACCATATAAACACAAAGTTGTTTATGACAGTTGGAATTTGATGTACATCCTAATTTTTTTTTTTTCAAACATTTTTCTCCTTCCTCTTAAAATTTTATTCAAAAAAAAAATCATAAACTAAATTATTCATCATAATAACAACGCAATAAAATTGATAAAATGAACAAATATATCAATTTGATTTTAGATATTAAATTACGAATTCATAATTAAAATTTTCTTTGTTCTCTTTTGTTAAATAATACGAAAAAAATCATGAAAAATAATTTCAGAAAATTCCTCTCGTTATTTTGACCTACTCGGATATATATGTACGTATAGTAGTGTTTATATATACATGGATATATGAATGTACATAGATTTGTCCAACTGCGATATTTCAAGCGAGTATAATCCTGTATCATGACCAAAGCTTAGCATCAACACCCGCTAGGACTACGCCGACAGGAGCTTATCCCTGATTTCTTTTTGCTCACGCTACTCAACTTACAAAATCTACCACCACATCAACGAAAATGTATATTTCAGCCGCATGGAACTAAAGTGAAATTTCGATTCTATACAAATTCTTTTTTTTTTTCCTTCTTTTTTTATTTTATTTTATATATTTTTTTTTTATTTTGTTTGGTTTACAGCACTACTGAATTCTGTCCTGCACCTGACTATTGTATTATATTTTGTGTGTGTGTGTGTGTGTGTGTGTGTGTGTGTGTGTGCGGAGTGGATGTAATTTTTGGGTTGAAGAGTTTTTTGGTTGAAATTTGGATTTGTGTTGAATTATTTTGAGACAGATTTTTTTGTGGAATTTTTCGGTTTGTGAATTTTTGTTGGAGAAGAAAGATTGTTTTGTGTTTTGGGTTGAATATTTTATGTTGATAGTGAAAAAATTTTGTGTTGACATTTTTTTTTGTTTGTTTTGAAGTGAATTTGTATGAATGTTGTGTTGGTTTGATAGATGTTGATGAGTGGAAATTGTGTAGAGAAAAATTTTGATATAAATATTTAGTGAATTTTTATACTGAATTTTTTACTGTGTAACAAGTTTGAGAGCTTTATTTGAATTTTTTTAATCAATAAAAATCGTTGTTTGTTTTCACATCAAGAATAAATTGATGTCATCGATTTTTTACTTTTAAAAAAAATTTTTTTAAACGCAATTTGAATAATTATGAATTAATTTAACTAATCAGATTGTTCGAAGTATATTATTTATTTATGATAAATCATTTTACCTTTTGTTGATTTGAATATAAATTCTTTCATTAGATTTACAAATTGGGGAAAAATATTTATGAAAAATAAAAAATATTACTTTGATTTGACCCAAATTTTGAGTAAAAATTAACTAAAAAAAATTTCAACAAAAACTTTTAGTGGATATTTTTACTGAATTTTTCACTGTCAAACAATTTTAATAGCTTCATTTGGATTTATTCAATCAATAAAAATCATTATTTGTTCTAATACCAGAAATAAATTCACTTCGTCGATTTTTTACTCCCAAAACAATTTTTTTCTTAACTTAATATAAAAAATTAAAAATTAACCTAACTAATCAGCTAGTTCGAACTATATTATTTATTCCAATTGAATCTTTTTCACTCTCAACAATTTAAAAATGAATTCCTCAAATAAATTCACCAGATAAAATAAAACAATAAAAAAAAATACTCATTAAAATCCAAAAATATTGTCTTAATTTAACTTAATTTTTCAGTAAAAATTCAACACAAAAATTTATATATCTACATACATATAAATTACACATTCGTCTTTTTTTTTTTGGTGTTTAATTTCCTTTTTAAAGAGAACTCACTCTCAGTTCTCTTCACAATTTTCTCTCTTTAAAGCTTCCATCACCTCCATTTTAATTAGAATCTCATTTACTTCGCCCTTTTGCCTGCGGCTACTTACAAGTCCGGAACTTGCAACCGGAAATTGTTATACTCATTCAAATTGTGCGGATGTTCTCCCTGTCAATACATACATATACACACATGTACATGAATATATATATGTATATATAAATACGTTGAGAGTAAAAAATTTTTTACTAAATTATTTTCCAGCTCATGTTAAAAATCTTGAATAAAAATTAAAATTGATAAAATAAAAATATATTAAAAATGAATTATAATAATACTCTACAATATCATAATGAATAATTAATAATATTAACCTTCACCTATATTGAATATATCAATTCATTTTTCGAAGGAATAAAAAATAATTTCGATAAAAATCAAAAATCTAATTTCAAACACATTAATATTAAAATAAAAACATAATTATTATAAACTCTCCTAAACATTGTAATGTATATCATCAATATCATCAATCGATCCTTGAATATATAATTTAAAAAATAAACAAAAAATTCTATAAAATATAATATAAATTTAAATTTAAAAAATAAAAAAAATTTTATCTCAAAATTATTTTTCCGAAACATTGAATAATTAACACTAATTAATCTCAATATTTGAATAATGACTTGATTTTCCAACTCCAAACAATTCAATAATTTATATAAACAAATAGCTATTCTCAAATATATTTTTATTAATCATCATATTTTTTTTTTTTTTTTTTCGCTGTTTATTTAACTGTGACGTTGATGACACAAGAGGCAAAATATTAATTCGACATCCCCTCTCACACATATACATAAAATTATATCCATGTATACATAGCGTAGCAAAAATGAGAGTATATAATAAATGCACAAACTTGTTGACTTTTGTCGAATTTTTTTTTTTTTATTTATTTACTAAACCGATGAAGTCACTGATTATTTTATTAGTT
Organism: Microctonus brassicae; assembly: GCA_918226075.1. Classification (NCBI taxonomy): domain Eukaryota; kingdom Metazoa; phylum Arthropoda; class Insecta; order Hymenoptera; family Braconidae; genus Microctonus; species Microctonus brassicae. The sequence goes on from OW445482.1 coordinate 9,993,872, forward strand.
AAACAATTTCACGGTTTTTAAAATATTTCAATTCTTCATATCATATATATTGTTACGTCGTGGGCGTTGTTGGACGTGGTATTTTAAAACAGAAATATTATTTTATTTTGGTAGAGGATCGTCGCCCGTCACTACTGTGCGTTGCTGAAGAGTAAGGATGTTATGAAGTGAATTAAAATTGGTTATATTTTTGGAGAACAATTATAATTTTAATTGATATTTATTAATTTGTTCATTTAAACTGTTACAGATGATTTACACTTTTAGATTTATTGTCCATTTAATTCTTCTTTGAGTTCACTTGACGATTCTGAATTTGATTGATTTTAAGATGTCATTTCACGGAATACTTGATTGTCGATTATCGTAATCACTTAAAACTTAATGATGCCACACAGGCTATATGATTTGCCACACAGGCTATTTGATTGCCACTAAGGCTACTGAATGCCACAAAGGCTACTTGATTTGCCACACAGGCTATTTAGATGTCGACTTAGTATTTTCTAACTTGACTTAGTTGATGATTTGCTTGAACTCGTAATCGTCGTAAAAGATGTAGATAGTGAACTAATGAGACTCGTTGAGTTTCAGTTTTTATAGACAAGTTTTTACTTAGCTTTGAATATTTCTGTCAGCAGTTTGAAACGTTATTTTCTAGTGGTTGAATTTACGTTAACAATTTAATAATTTGTTGGAAGTGACGAAAGGGTGACTCTTATTGGTCAAACAGTTCAATAGGTAGGGATACTTTACAATTTGCTGATTCTAGTTAACAATGTTTCTTAGGAAAAATCATGGAGTCAAATTAATAAAAGTTTTAGTTAAGTTTCAATTTTCATACGTTATACAAAATAAGCAGTTTGGTGTGAGAAAGTTATTTACGGTTCTAATTTCTTCTGTTTGATCCCGAAGCGATTTTGACGGGAAGTTCTCATGTGACGTTGGTATTTATACTCAGTTAAAAAATAGATACTTCCAAGGTAAAAGCTACTATTATATAAAGTAAATGAAATATTATATTATATGAAGAATATTCAATCCAATTAAATGAATCGATTAATTACTAAAATAAGAACATGTTTCGAGATGCAAGGTTATTTATTTGAAATGGGCGCGTTGCGACAGAGCGCAGGCGCGTGACGTCAGAATTGAGGGTAAAGGTCACTTGGGACCTAACAATATCCACATTGTTGATAATTTTATCGTGTGATTTATAATTTGAAAATATATTTTTAATGCTTTATTTCTGATGGTGAATGAAAAAAAAATTTTTTGTAAAGTCCACGATAAATATTTGTGTTAAATAATTTTTTTTCTGCATAAATAAATGTTGGATATTCTTATTTATTCTATCACTGTTAATGTCAGTCGATTGTTGTAGAAAAATAAAATGTTGAAATGATTAAAAACGAAGGGTTGAAAAAAATAAAATAAAAGGAGAAAAAAAAAGTAGTTCGAGAAAGAATTTAAATTTAATTGTTTAATTACCCTCAGCATATTGTGTACAATGGTGTCAAAATTTAATTGGTGTCCAATATAGATAAAGCTTACCTGAAACCAAAAAAAAAATAAACATATGTATATACATATATGTATGTGTACATAAAAAAAAAACAGTTATAAATAATAATTGTAGGTTTATGAAATGGAGAAATGCACTTAAAATAAAATAATATCAAATGGTGATCATCAGATTATTATTAACATGTATTAAGTCGTCGAGATTGTATATATATGTATGGAATATATGTATATGTATATATGTATGTATGTATAATATATATTTATGTGTATATGTGTGAATAAATGTTAGATAAAAATAAAATCGTCGTCTCTGACGATTTTTAATGGTCATTCTTGTTCATAATTGATCAAATGATTAAAGATAATCATCTTAATGACTCATTTTCAGATTGTACATATCAATTAAACCCATCTCTGCTTCGTAATGAAGAAAAAAAAAATTTTTTTTTCATTTTGTTGCAGGTGAAAATGTCTACGAAAATGAATTAATGAATAAAATATATTTTTTAGTCAATTTTTTGTTTGTATTGTATTGTTATTGAAAAGTTTTAATTTTTCAGGTTTTTTCACTACAGTTAAAAAAATTATTTACTAATAATAAATAATTATTTAGTTTTATTATTTACAATTGAAAAAAAAATTTTTTTTTTTTTTTTCATTGTGCCCAGAATATTAATTATAATTCAATGAAGAACAATATAAATTATGATAAAAAGCAGATTAAATTGCGAAACAAAGACACAAAACAAATTTTTTTATTTTTTTTTTATTTTTGAATTATAAAAAACCATAATATTTTTTTTTCGCTGTATGAATGAATAACAATGTGACCAACTAATTATTTATTCACAATTGTTTAATACAGCCACATAATGAATAATGATTTGGAAATTTATTGAATTATCTTCACGCTTCGTAAAAATTGTTATCAAATATCGACAGCGGAGAAATTCATCGATATATTAAATGATAAAATGTGAATAACATTATGAAAGCATGTTATACACGAATGGACATCAGGCACAAAACGTGTTCATGCATGTTATGTTTGTGTTGAGGAAAAAATTCGAAGGTTCATGTTGATTATTATTAACAAAAAAAAATTCTAAAATGCATTTTATATCTAAAATAAATGTGTCATTGAAATGCGATAATGTGCAATCATTCACGAATATAAATATAGTGTCCCAAAATTCGTGCAAAAAATAACACGTTGAAAATTTTTTGAAGTCTTGAAGGGAAGTGTTGATTTGTAATTTTTATTTACCATTTTATTTAATTTGGATATACTTAATTATTACTGTTGGATGAAGTGTAAATTTTATTTGAACATCAATTGAACATGAAATTGATGTTGGAAGCTTGAAAAAAATTATTAAATTCAGTCATTTAACCGAAAATATTTGTAGTTTTATATTTACAAAATACTCTATGTTAATTCTTCTGTACTGAATTTGGAGTTAGAAAATATCAAATTCAATATTTCGATTGTGATATTTATAAAGCATTGAATTATTCAATTGTTTTTGGAATTTATTTTGGAATAATTTAAATTTGACTCATGTCATTGTGAGTACGTGAAATTATTGCAAGCTTTTTCGCGTGTAACAGTGGCTATTGTTATATTATTATCAGTGAATATTTTTTATAAAATATCCCAACAATAAACATTGATTATTTTTTCAATAAACAAAAAATTTCATATTGAATTTTTCATTGTATTTCTTGGAATAAATAGAGTTGACCAACTACAATTGTATAATTCATTCGAATCGTTGAAAATCTTCAACATTCACAATGTCTGATAAGTTTAAATAAATAATCCCAATTCAACACAAAATCAATATAACGAAACAACTTAAAAATAGTCTAACTCTCACACATTCATTTATTGATCAATCCCAACTAAAATTTCATATTCCAATCAACATAAAAAACAATTCATCTCCCACAAAATAAATTTCCAAATAAATTCCAAAAATACCAAACCCACTACCATAAAAATTCCTCAAAATTCCTTCCGAAAAATTGCACATATCAACAAACAATCACCACATTTTGTTAATTTAACATACCAATATATATACCAAATAAAAAATTCAACTGAATAAATAACTAAAATGTCCAGACGACGAGTGACATGAAAAGAGAGCACTCAGCATATCTGAACTGTCTAATTAGCGTTTCACAACGAAGAATGAATGAAAAGAGCTAGCTTCGTTTCTGTTTTCATTCCATATACCACTGAAATGAGATGGCACGAGCCAGCAAGAATTCTCCTGGTTAAATTTATATCCCCATGATACATATATATTCTTCATCCCCCCATTGATGTTACATACTCTAATACATATATGCTTGCATTTACTATAGAAAAAAGAACGTGATTCTGTATAGACGACATTGAGAAAAGTGAAGCAATGGCGAATATATAAAAAAAAGATGAAAGAGCTGAGGCGATAAAGGGTTTTTTTTTCATTTTATTTTTTGAAAAATAGTTCATGGCTCAAGGGAACATTTTTCCCGCGGGATAGATATTTTTTCTTGTCTAGTAAAAGCCTCCGATATTATATAACATTGGTACATCAACCATGCCGGTATATATCGGTATGTATTTTGGAAGTTTGCCCGAATGTAAATGAACGCATGAGAGAGGTCTCGAATGATTTGTTCTATGAAATAGAAAGGTTGGTTGACATGCGGGTTTATTGTCTATGGAACCCCATGACAGTAACACACTACTATAGTCAATTGTTATAGGGGTTTTTTTTTTTTATTAGTTTATATAATATTTATATGTAGAGTTGTGTGTTTTAAATTTAGATATTTTTTGTTTGAAGAAAAGTCATTTGGGGATAATTTATTATTTTTTTTTTTTTGTCGTTAAAATTGTTTGGAGACTTTTGGTTGTTTATAATTGATTAGTTTTTGATATTTTGTGTTTTTTGGGTAGTTTAGTGTGTTTATTAATTTTATTGTTGCTCATTTTATTTATTAATTTACGGATTTTTGATGCGATAAAATTTTTATTTTGTTAATTATGTTTTGTGGAATTTCACGAAAAAGTTTATTAATTAATATAAAAATCAAATATTATTCAAATTATATTTATAAATATTATTACTCATATTGTTGTCCGATAATAAAAAATTACACAATAATTTATTTTGTAATTTTTAAGTAGAAAATATTTTTTTTTTTTTTCAGAATATTTTATTTATTTCTGTGCAAATATTTGATATTTCTCATCGAAAAAATAATATATAAATGTTTATTAATGAAAAATTAACTAATTAATTATTATCCACATAATATCTACTATTTCTTGGTTAATTTGTGATTATCATTATTCATATTTTTCTGCATTTCATTCATCAATCAACAAATTCTTAAAACTACAAAACTGAAAATTCGCCAATTATATTTTGTCCAATTCGAAGAAAAAATAAAATAATTAATATAAAAATCAAATATTATTCAAACTATATTCGCAGATATTATTACTCATATTATCGTCCGATAATAAAAAATTATATAACAATTTATTTCGTAATTTTTAAACAAAAAATATATTTTTTTTAAATAATTCTTTCATTCTTTTTCCGCAGACACAAACGCGATTGAACACGCAGATATTTATTCGAATCTTGTTAAATATATCACGAATAAAAAATGTTTTTTTTCTTCGGCATGACTTAGGACATTCTTCCATATATTTATAATGTTTCTAATGTAGATAACTACACGGATATATGTATATATTATTTCAGTGAGTTGAGTTCTCTTGCGCGCAAAGTTAAGTAGAAATTTCCCGCAACGACGGTATAATTCTACGTGAGCCCGTGAATAATGCCGTTATTATTACTTTACAACTCTCGTAAAGCTCGCAGGTGAACAAGAAAGAAAAAAGAAAAAGAAAATAAAAAAAAATAAAATTTTTTAAAGAAACATGCGGTAACCGCGCGCGCATCAGCAGCATCAACGATGATAATAGTTTGAGACCGCACTATTATATATATACGTACATATAATACATATATATATATATATACAGATGTGCATGTTATAGTGAAAATTAAGGAGGTTTCAAGCACTGTAACATAATGATAAAAATTACTTTAAAGTAAATGTATTTTTAGAATTTTTTTTAAAGAGAAAAAAAAAATCAAAAAAAAAATATTTTATAATATTCAGAAAGCAAATTATTTAATATATTATAAAAAAAAAAATATAATTAAACAATTTCACGTAATTTTATAACATACTCTAGAGTATTTTTTTAATAATTTGTATTATTAAAAAAATAATAATAATAATAAATAAATAATTTTGTATTTTTAAAATTATGATGAAATATTTCAATAATTTTTTTTTTTTTTTTTTTTTTTTTTGCAATGAGAAATGAATAATTATTTATGTGAATAAATTATTATATTCAAGTTGATTTTCATTTGTTCAATATTTATTTTTTTCATTAGTATAAAATAATTTTTATCATTATTTTAAGAGAGAAAATTAAACAATCGAGAAAATTATTTTATAATAATTAATTTTAATTTTATAAAATAGTTTAATCTATTTTATCAACATTTTTTACTGATCCAAAATTAATTGATTAATTAACTAATTTATAATAATAATAATAATGATGAATAAAAATATTGTAGATTAAAAATACATGAAAATACTCATCAATTTAATTTTCAATTAAATAATAAGATTTTTTTCTATGATGAAAAATAAATTATAATTATAATGTGTATAAATAATTATATTTATAATTTTTTTTAATAGTTGAACATTGAAAATAAAGAATTAGGAATGAATAATTATGATGAATTTAATGAAAAATAAATTTGATTAAAAATATTTTTCTATTGTTGAGAATTAATTTCAATAAGATGAGACTGGAGTTTTAAAAGAGATTTTTATAGTTAAATAAATGGCTGTAAAATTATCTTAAGTACTTTGAGATAACTGTAATTTTCCTACTAGACTTAATCTGCACATAAGTTACAAACAAATTATTAAATTGTGGTATTTATATTTGTTTATAACTGTAATATCAATAATTGCATATGAGTTTATCATTTCATTTAGGAACATTAAAAGTGCAATGGCAGGTGCGAGTTTGAACCTGTAGCACACAAACAATTTCCGCAATAATAAAAAGACTTCTGGATTTTATTTACGATTGTTTCAGGAAAACTCAAAGTGCAAAATTATTTATCATAAACTGTGGGAAAAAATAATAAATTTCATGTTCTGATTTAATTTACATGTAAATATAATATTATTCTTGAACTTTACCGGAATATTTTTACTCTCCATGAAGTGTACAATGAAATAATGAATCAAAATTCGTTATTTGTCACAGAATAATAGCAGAAAAAAAAAATATTTTATGATTACAAAATAAAAATTTTTGTGTAAATGTCCTCTGGATATTTTTATCAACTATTTTTAAAGCAAATTTCGTATCAAATTTCAACACAAAAATTTCTATTGAAGCCGAAAAATGATTCTGTTTATAATTAATAATACTTCAAGTAAATAAATTTTGTAATAAAAAATGTTTTTGAATTTTCGCGAATAAAAATTTAAACAAAAATTTTTAGTGTTCTTTCAATTTTTTCTGTTACATCATAACGTATTGCAACTCACAACGGCCAAAATTGCCATTGAAAAGTGTTCTTTGGAAACAAATTAATCGTATTAAATTTGTAAATTATTCATTCATTTTATTTCCTCATTTATTCATTCAATTTTTTCAGTAATTTTTTTTTATATAAATTATTTAATATATTAATATATTTAATAGTTTGTTTCATTCATATCCAAAAATAAGCAGTGGCGCTCAATAAAAAATACTTGCTTTGAATTGAATTATTTCATTATTAATAATTAAATTATTAAAATAAAATAAATTAAATCAAAATGAAAAAGAAAAAAATGCACAAATTATTTACTATTATAAAATGGTTTCTATATATAATTATATGAACGTCATAAAATATTTTAAGGGGCTAATTGTGAATCTTTTGTTTATGTCTATTACTATAGAAAGCATTATGGTAATCTTCCTTTGATTTTCTCTACAAAAATTCTACAATATTTTTATATCTCCGTTTATTCAAAAATAAAATACATCACAAAGTCACACTTTCTCATAAATAAACAGATATATATCTAAATATATCAACATTCTGATAAATCCATAAGATTTACCATTCACCATGGTAACACGAGAAGTTTAAATATAATCTCGATCAAATTCACAAACATATACCTATATATATATCCCCGTAAAAACAAGTTCAAACACGCACGATTGACCAGAGTGTTGGCCAGAGATAGAACAAAAATACGCAGAATATTATGGTGAAAAAAATGTGATAAAAATAAAAATAATAACTACTTTATTGCACATATATACATCTACATATCTGCATATACATATGTGCCTATGTACTTATATATATTTAGTTGTGTGAGGCTGATAATATACGCATAAGACGACGAGAATTCCAAGCGAACGATGACGCGTTACGATAACACTGTAGTCGAGAGAATATTAACAAAGGGGTTGCACACAAAATATATAGGTGCGCATATGTACTAAGCTAAAAAGGACGTGTATATATGTATTTGTATATGTATATATATATGTGTGAGTGACAAAGGTCAAGCACGTTGAGTTTATAGTGAGTTGTCGAGTCTTCAGAAAGCCGCGTAAAAGAGATGAGATCCCAACGAATAAACCGTAAGAGAGTTCAATTTTTTTTGTTTTTTTTTTTTTTTGACTTTCATACATGTAGATGGGTATATGTGTATATATGTATATTATATTATGTATATATAGGGAATGAATTATCATGAATATGAAAAAAGGCGATGGAAAGTATTGAGGAAGTGATTATATTTATTCAATAAATGTTTTAGTGTTATAGTTTTGTTGATTATTTTTGTTTTTGGATGGATTATGTTAATGGTTGCTGATTTTGTTTTTGTCCTGGGTTTTTTATTGAGTAGTGTGTTAATTTATTGAGTGAAGTGATATTAGTGATACGCATTGTGAAATTTTGTGTGGAATTTTAATTGGAATGTGTTGAAATTTTTTTAAGATAGTTTTGTGGAAAATTTTGATATAAGAGTTTGTGTTGGGAGAGAAAATTCATTTTGTGGTAGATGAACTGTTTTTTATGTTGATTGAAACACAAAATTTTAGATGGGATTGATTAATAAATGTTACATAATTTTTAAGTTGTTTCGTTGCATTAATTTTGTGTTAAATTGGGATTATTTGTTTAAACTTATCATACATTGTGGATGTTAGAGATTTCAATGAATTATACAATTAGTTTGTCAACTCTATTTATTACAAGAAATACAATGAAAAATTCAATATGAAATTTTTTGTTTATTGAAAAAATAATCAATGTTTATTGTCGGAATATTTCATAAAAAATATTCACTGATAATAATATAACAATAGCCACTGTTACACGCAGAAAAGCTTGCAATAATTTCACGTATTCACAATGACATGAAACAAATTTAAATTATTCCAAAATAAATTCCAAAAACAATTAAATAATTCAATGCTTTATAAATATCACAACCAAAACATTAAATTTGTTCTTTCCTAATTCAAAATTCCCTACAGAAAATTTAACACAAAGTTTCCATCTGTAAAACTACAAATATTCCCAGTTAAAAATAATATCTCAAATCAACATCATTCTCAAATAAAATCCCTATAAAAAATAACAAAAAATTCACAACACAAATTTTCATTAAACCTCCACACACATCCTTACATCTGTATTCCATTCTTCTCTATACCACTTCTACTCTCTCTCTCTCTCTCTCTCTCTCTCTCTCTCTCTCTGACGTAAATTAATTCGAGGATATAAATCCTCATATTTTCCTCTCTCTATATATTTCAATCCTTTTCAACTGACTGGATAAGAGTAGTAAAGTAAGGCGGGTTCTGGCCCAAAACTAATCCGCTAGAGGCGCCACTAGGGGTTCTGTTCCAAGCTATTACATAATAGGGGAGGGGAGGGGCCCAATCTGCTTTACCATCGGGGGGAATCTGTACTGTAAAAGGGTGGTGAGAGGAGGAGAGGGACAGAGGGGGAGGGAGTTCTGCTTTACCATCACTGGTTCTCTACCATCCCCATGATGGTGCCTACCTTACCTGCGGATGGTAAACCCCCGGGGTTGTTGTCTACCTTACCAACCACTCAACTGCGCACTTTGATGACTCATGTGTTTTTCAACGAAAAAAAGAGCGGCAACAAGTTCTTTGATGTTGTTTGACCTTCAGATTAAACTATTGTATGCGCATAATTTTTACTGATGGTTATGACTCATGTGTGTTATCAATAGAGTGAGGTTTCAGATTACCACGCTTCGGTTTTTCCATGAAAATAGCGGCTAAAAGTACTTTGATGTTGTTTGTCCGATTTAACTTTCAGAAAACTATTGTATGCGCATAATTTACTGATAGTTATGACTCATGTGTGTTATCAATAGGGGGTGGTTTCAGATTACCACGCTTCGGGTTTTCCACGAAAAAATAGCGGCTACAAGTTCTTTGATGATATTTGACCTTCAACTCCCCACTCTTTGCATTTTGCTCACGGTGAGGAGTGGGGGTCATCCTATAAGAACTCATGATTTTTCAATTTGACCTTCAATTCCCCACTCTTTACATTTTGCTCTCGACGAGGAGTGGGGGACATCCTATAAGAACTCATGATTTTTCATATAAACTATTCAGTTGGCTTTCATATTTTTATGTGTACGACTTGCATCTTCCTGTGCTGCACGTAAACTTTGCCGCGAAGACCAAGCAAGTTGTTCTCGTTCACTCAACATTGCTGATGCATCTTTACGATTACCCCTGAGTGAACGAGAACAACTTGCTTGGGCTTCGCGGTAAAGTCTACGTGCAAAAAGGAGGAAAGATGTTGGCGTGCAGCATAGGAATATGCCGATAATGCACTTGAAGCATCACATTATCAGTAAATACAACAGTTGAATGAAAACCCCCCATTGGTCAACTACGTGAGGAGGATGTACAAAAACATGTTGATGATGTCATCGATAGAAGAGGGGATAATATTATGAATATCAAAGTCTTCATAGATATTCAGTCATTTTCTTTGTTGAAGTATATAGTGGGTGACAGTGAAAAATGGAAATTATATTGGATGTGCAGGGATTCAAATGCCCAATTAATCGATTCATCGTGAAAGAGCTGGCAATGATTTTGATTGATGATAAAGCTGAAAATATACATGGAGTAACAAGAATGCTATTTAAATCACCATTCAATTGGGATGAATTACCAAAACACTACAAAACAATGAATTTATGGGTAATGCGTAATTATCATGGGATTTTGTGGGATGCTGGAGATATTCCATACAACAAACTCAACGATGTTCTCGATATCATTCTGAAAGATGTGGCTTTCATCTATGTTAAAGGATCGGAGAAGAAACAATGGCTCTCTGACATTATTAGAGGGTCAAAAACAATCATAAACTTGGAAAATTTGGGTTGCCCATCAATGAAGAATGTTGAAATAATTAGCTGTCATTATCATGAATATAGAAAATCCAATCTCATATATCATTGTGCTCTTGAAAATGTTAAACAATTTAAATGTTGGATGGAAAAAAAGTCACAACTGCAGAATCCATCGATTGGCAGATCATTGGAGCTATATTATCAATTGGAGGAGAGAATTGAAGATATGAGACCACAAGACATCGCTTATTTCACGAAAGAGTTCATTCTAAAATTTGCATCAACGAAAATTGATAAAATTTGGAATAAATTACCAGAAAATTTACAAAAGGATGAAGATATCATTGCTCATCGAAGATGCCGTGAACATTATAATCCCATCGCCATTGATTACGATGAATTTGAAGGAATTATTCCATTAATGAAAGATTGTTCTATGTGCAAAGAAGAAGAAAATAACTGATCATTTATGCTTTGAAAAATAAAAAAATTCAATATTATTCACATGTATTATATATTTACCCTATATACTAATATATCTATAGCGTGGTATGGGACTAAGGAAACAAATGATTTGACTTTACTTGTTTGATAAAAATTCATATGTTTTTTACCTGTATATATCTATAGGACTAGTATATAGCGCGCCTGAGAATTTTTTAAGCTATGCATGGGATAAAATTTTTAAAGCAATGACAAAATCAGATCGATATAAAATACAACGGAGTGAAGGGATGAATCCAAGAATAAAAAAAAATTGGGATGGAAATTTTCTTCTTATTGTATATTATATATAATTAAAGTAAATGAATCCAAGAACAAAAAAACATTGGGATGGGAATTTTCTTCTTATTTATCTAATTAAATGAAAAAACACACAGTTTTATTGGAAATTTGTTTTTTTATTTTGAAAAGAACATTTTTACAATTTGTTTCTTATTCCTCATACTGGAATTCACATTGATGGTATTTACCACCGATATAATGGAGAGTAAGTTTTGAATTAGTCGATGCTTCTGATATTTGGTTATACAAATTATCATCCTTCAATAAAAATTCAGTTATCCTCTTCGGTAGGAACACATTGAATTCATCATTTATAGTCATAATGATGCTTTGTCCAAATTTAGTTTTGACACGTTTCACAGATGTTACTGGATGTAATGATTCATCCGTCAGTTCATTCCATGATTTTGTTGGTAAAAAATTTTCCAAACGACTAACTTCATTTAATTTGGAAAAATCCATTTTTGCTCACAAATTATCTTGATATTTCTCCTCTGAATATGCAACGAAGTGATTTTCACTGTTTGAGAATCAAAAAACTTAATGCAGTCGTATAATATTTTCTCTCCTTTATATATAATGCTCATTATCCCTACCACTCCTAGTTACATGCAAGAAGATGACTCATATTATAAACAGGAAATGATTCCAGGAAAAAAAGCGGTGACAAGTCCTTTGATAATGTTTATATTTAATGACTCATATCAATAAGGGTGTCGTTTTACTAAGGATTGCGATTATTTCCAAGAAAAAAAGCGGTTAAACGTTATTTTGCTGATGTTTAAACTTGATTGGTTTGTACGCGTTTTAGCTGCTTTATGATTGGTTAAAACAAGTTTGGACACGTTTAGAGATTGATATCACTGCTTTATGATTGAACACGTTAGAGATGACGTCATCAATAGTTACATGCATGAAGATGACTCATATTATAAACAGGAAATGATTCCAGGAAGTCCACTGATGTTTGTTTTTAAATAACTCATATCTTAATATTAGAAAACGATTTCCAGGAAAAAAAGCGGTGACAAGTCCTTTGATGTTGTTTATATTTAATGACTCATATCAATAAGGGTATCGTGTTACTAAAGGTTTTTCCAGGAAAAAAAGCGGCAACAAGTCCTTTGATGTTGTTTATATTTAATGACTCATATCAATAAGGATATCGTGTTACTTTTTCCAAGAAAAAGCGACTAAACGTTTTTCGCTTTAACCTTGAATTACGATTGGTTTGAACATGCTCAGAGATGGATATCGCTGCTTTATGATTGGTTTGAACACGTTTAGAGATGACGTCATCAAATGTTGTTGTATGAGGATATCAATGCTTCATGATTGGTTTTTAGAAATGATAAGATCAAATGTTACAAATATATATACTTTTTTTATTTCATTACAATCCCTTATTTGTTCATATTTATTACATCAACTGAATAATTTAACTAAATCACTCAATTCTCAGTTGAAATCGTTCACGATGGCGAACCATGGGCCACGACGAGCATTTCTGTATGCATTCCACACAAACATTGCATGAATTTGTTTTTTCATGTTATTTTTCGTACAGTGCCACTAATAGGTTTATATTCAACTATGCGATCATGCAAGATTAAACAGTAAGCGGAAGTATTGGCGGGGAATTGAATGGAAGATTCAAACTCGATTCTCACATCTACTGGTCCAGATTTAATATTTTCATTCTGCTTCGAGCAGTCGATAACAATGAGAGGCGCTATGGTTGCAAATTCACTTTTAGTTAACATCGGATCGGTATATTTTCCATAGTACGACGGTTGAAAATTCGTGTACATGTCATACAACATAGCGTATTGATTGCGATCAAAATCAATGTTGAGATTTCCATATGGATATGATTGTGAATTGAGAAACACTTTGATGTCACGTATGTTGCAATGATTAAAACGACTGTTATTTCTTCGCGCTGAATTTCTTTCTCCTGTTTGAAATCCTAGAATAATGTAACGAGGTTTCTCCAGTTGTGTCGTAGTCTTGACAGCCCAAACATTTTTCATTGATAATGGAAGCAGTGGATACTCGTACAATTCCCAAGTACGAAAGCTCATAGGAATGGTTGGATCTCTTGCAATATAATTCAAAAGTTGAACTTTTTGTGTATCTGAGACTTTGATGTATGGTATTAACCACTCAATTTTCTGGAGTGTAAGTTTAACATCTTCCACTGCAGTTTGAATGTAAGCATTCACATCTGTACTTGTTCGTGTGAGAACCAATTCATGCTTAGCATTTACAATCACTTTTCCATAATCTTCAGCAAATCCCAACAGTAAATTCAATGGAATGCTGATATCAAAGTAGCCATTAGCATTGATCAATTTAGTGTCATCCGTAGACAACCATCCAGCATTTTCCAAAGTATAACTTTGCTCTGAACGCAATGAAACATATCCTTTCATGAGTGATGTTATACCAACTTTTTTGCATCGATCAATTTCAACGGCATTCAATTCATAGCGTATTTCCTCGAATAGATGACAAACAGCTAGATTGACGAGTGCTGTAGTCGCGACGGCAGATGAATCATCTTTAGTTAATCTTCCGCAGATATGTAATGAGCTCTTGCTCGGCAATAAGCACAAGTCCTGATGTTGTACTGCGATGCGAATTTCATCGTTGTTATTGAAGGTCGACGATGCATATGGCTGATGTGCATGAATCTCATAATGTGCAATGGATTCATCAAAAATGATTGGTTTTTGTATAGTTAAAATTTTTTCCATGGTAGCAAACAGAACAAACAGCAGCAAAATTTTATTGTTTTCCACGCAGCTTTAGGCCGAGATTCTTCAAAAGTTGAATGTTCTGATGTGTGAGACGTGCACCTTGTCTTCGATGACTGATGAGTTTTCGGCATGTTCCTCCACTTTTATAGCTTCCACCATGAATTATCGATGGTACTTGTGTAATTGTTTCTCCTGTATCGTATACTATCCCCATTACTTCATCGATTTCAAATGTAATCTTATGGTGATAACTTCACCGCGAAAATTCACTAGATGATTGTCTTGATCAACTATTCTCAACTGTAAATGTTGTATTGCTTGCACGGCGACTGGCATGTAAATGACGTGTGTTGGAACTTCAACAATCTTATATCCTGGTGGGACACTAGGGAAAAATTCATGAATCGTGTGCACTCGATGTTCATTGATATAAGCACCCGTTGTAATGTTACACTCAACACGAAGTGCATTAACTTTCAAAATTGTCACAGGTAAATCTGATTTGTAGGTTATGTTGGGTGGGTAGATATGTGGTTTGAATCCAAGTAATTGTCCAATTGAGTTCTTCGCTGTAAAATCTATAAATCGATCACACTTGATTTCACAACATAATTCATTGTTATTAGGTTTGAGGGTTATAGATATATCTGGTAAGGCTTTTTGCAGATAACTTTCAATATCTTCAATTTCATAGCTGCCTGTAGGTATGAAGATTGTGCGATATCCCATCGGAAGATCGGTCTTAGTATCAGCTAAATTTTTTTCATCAATCAAGCGAAATTGATTGTTTGTCACATCAATATTGGGAATTGAATTGAATGTCAACAATTCAATGAGCCCCAATACATAATTTTTTTCCGGCGACAGTTCAATTGGTGGAAAATATTGGGCCTCGAGTATGGAGGATCGTCCAGATACTGTCAATGTCAATGAATCATCCATGACTGATAGCCAGTTGTCCATGAGCATTTATTTTATAGTTGTTTAGTCAAAAATTTCAAACATAGATGTCCACATATCAAGGTGTCGTAGTCTTGATATTTTTCATAATTATATTTTACCCTACCAACATCGAGATACTCCATTAAATCTTGTGGAGGTCGTAAATTGCCAAAACTATCAAAATATGTTACGTCATTGTTTTTCTTTTCATATGCTACCCAATGTGTGCCGGGACCATCCTTATCATCAAGATTGATAATGGCAGATTCATATTTTCGTGGACCAGTTGTCGGTAAATTATTTCGCATGAATACACCGCGAAAATGTGGGATACGCATAAGTTTCGCATATTTGATAAGATCAGCATCAGTTAACGCTCGATGTGGTAGGTTTACAAGTTTTTTGGTTTCAAATAAAGACCCATTCCCCTCTTATATGGTGTCAAATACAATCCCTTTCCCAGCGCCAACTCCTCCATTTTCATATTGTGACGTTTATTCTCCTCAAGTTGTTGTTTTGCTGCACTTGCATCATTCACAGCTTTAGCTATACCAGCAGCACCGCCAGCTAGAGCACCAGCAGCACTTAAACCAGCAAAAATTGGTATGAGAAATGGTAAAACACCTCCGGTTTTCAATGGTACAGGTAAAATCCTTGGCGGAGAGCCCACTTTACTCTTTTCACCGGCTTTTTTTACAGCAGCACGTGCACCATTCAACGCAGACTTGAGAACATCTCCATTGGAATTTAGCATGGAATTTTTCGCTTCTTTCACAATTTGCTTGAATGTCGTCATTGGTATCTTCTTACTCCTCTTTCTCTGCTTTGCTTTCCTCATCTTTCTTCTCTCCATACCCGCACCAAGTTTTGATTTCAACTTCATGATATTAGTTACACCCAAAGCCGCAACCCTTTCACCAATACTCGCGTTTTTATTGAGAACACGTTCCGTAGCTCTTTCAGCTAGCACTTCATCAGCCTTATTTCTTTCAGAAATATTATCACGATACTTTGAGTATGCAATATCGTGATCCTTGCATGCAGCATCGAGGGGATTGATTCCTGGATCACCGCGTGCCAATCTCTTTGATAATTTGGTGCCAGGACCACAATATTGATAGCCCGGAATATGAACTTCAAAAGGAAGCTTATTGATAATACTGTTCACGAGACCTTTACCGCGAATATTGCGCCTCCGCAGTGAAGACATGTATCCACAATGACAGTCACTGGACAAATGAAGTAAAATCATTGTATCTCCAACCTATATAAGTAGACATCTTTTATGTTCACCAGTTAGTTATGATGATGGTGATGCGTAAGAAACAACCGGCAAAGTTGAAATTTGACAAACAGACCACAACATTACCTATTATGAACTTTGATAATCAAATACCAAAACAAAATATAATAAAACGTCATGGGGAATTGTTGCCGCATAGTATACGTGCAATTTTTTGTGGTCCATCGAATTGTGGCAAGACTAATGCACTTTTATCACTCATTACACATCCGAACGGTTTGAGATTTGAAAATGTCTATATCTATTCAAAATCACTCAATCAACCGAAATACAAGTATCTGGAGAATATATTGAAACAAGTGGAGGATATTGGTTATTTTCCATTCAATGAGCATGAAGAAGTTGTAAAACCTGAAGATACCCAACCAAATTCCATAATGATTTTTGACGATGTCGCATGCGAGAAGCAAAATAATATTAGAGCTTTCTTTTGTATGGGGCGACATAGAGATGTTGACTCGTTCTATCTTTGTCAAACGTATACACGTATTCCTAAACATCTAGTACGAGACAATGCCAATTTGATGATACTATTCCAACAAGATGAAATGAATCTTAAGCATATCTATGATGATCATATCAACACAGACATGACATATACGCAATTCCGAGATTTATGTTCAACATGTTGGAAAGATAAATATGGCTTCATATTAATTGACAAAGACAGTGATATCAATTCAGGAAGATATAGAAAGGGATTTGATTGTTACATAAGTATAAATTGAATTGTACAGGCAATACTACCCACAGTTCTGATTTGAACTTGAATACATCAACATGGCGAACAGAAATCTTAAAGAAAGAGAAGATATATTGAAGCAAATAGTGAAAACAAGTGATATTATTCGACAAAAGCACAAAATGATTAAGTTGGGTAGAGACAAAACAGAACAAGCAATGAAAGAAGTTTTCAAACCAGTAGTGACACCTTTGGAAAAATTGGTAACTACATCTAATCAGATGAAACGTGAAATTAAAGATGAGCCTGCAGATATAATTCCGAAAGATGAGATAGATCAAACATATGCAACAGCTCTAAGTGAGAATGATGATGGAATTCATGACCCATACAATAACAGTGAATTTAATGGAACAATCGATAAATTTGAGAGTGATGATATTCCATTTGAGAGTTCGCCATTGAAACCACAACAATATGAAACAAATAATCAAGTTGAGAGTTCACCATTAAAACAACAAGAAAATAATTCGACATTTTATTTGAAGAAGTTGTTCAGCAATAAGAAAGGATTGGATACGAGATTTGGTGTTCGTAAATTGAAAGATAATCGTTTGATGATTGGTGATTCACCTATTGAATTCAAAGATAATATGATTTATGTTGCTAATGAACAATATCCTGAAACACATGGATTGATTGAGTTATTATTTACCAAAACACCAAATGAATCATTTATAAGTGATATTGATAAACAAAATTATATCAAAATTATTAATTCAACCAACACACTATACAAACGTTATGATCCTGATGCGAGTTTTATATCAGATAGAGGTTTGAAATATCAAAATTACATCGCAAAATCCATTCCATCATCACAAAAGAAAATGAGAACGAGATTTGGGAAATCATTACCCTACTATAAAATTAGTAAAAAGAGTAATGATGCGATAGATTATGTATATTGGGATGATCCAAATGAACTCATCGACCGTCTTCGTTTACTCTTAGCATCTCAAGCAGCAGGCAATTCCAGTCATACGAATGAAATCATCTCTATCATTGAGGAATTACGCGAGGCTGAAATTATTTATTAGTTACCGCTATATACTTTTCCCCGTCATTCATCAATTAACTATTGAACTGTAACAATCGGGGGGTGGAGGGGGAAAAATGAGTGTAGATATATTTGGACGAAAATTTACAAAAGGTGTTAACAAAGACATTAATCGAGGCCCGCCTGGCTATGGATTCAAAGTCACCACTGATAACCAGTATGACATGGAGAATAAAAGATTATGTAATGTGGCTAGTCCTGAAGATGCCAATGATGCAGTGCCATATGCAACTATGATGACTACTATCAATCATGAACTTGAACAAATTAAACAGAGTATAGCATCAATACGTAATGATGTTGATATTCAAAAAAAGAATGTATCAACTATGCGCAATAATTTTGATATTCATAAAAAAAATATTGTATCTATACGTCATGATATTGATGTTCAAAGAGAGGATTTTCAACGATATCATGGAAAAGACTTTCGGAAATAAGATGAAATATTCAAAAATTAATAGCGATATTATGAGAAAAACATTCATCTTCAAGCATCATTTCACATCCAACAGCTGAACAAGTAGGAGCACAATGGTTGACAAAAACTTGGACACAATAGTGAACAGAAAGGTGGCATTGGTGGAAGAGCTGCATAAACCTGCTCGTGTACATTACGTCCGACGTCATGTTGATATGAGAGGATTGGATGAGACTTGGCAAGCAGATCTCGTTGATATGACAGCCTATGCAACAAAAAATAATGGTCACAAGTACTTGCTAACAGTGATTGATATATTCTCAAAATTTGCTTGGGCCATACCTTTGAAGACTAAAAATGGGAAAGATGTTACAAACGCAATGAAATCCATCTTGAATACTGGACGAACACCGAAAAAATTACATGTTGATCGAGGCAAAGAATTTTACAACAAAGATTTCAAATTACTCATGAAACAATACAATATTGAATTGTATTCAACATTTACAAATTTAAAAGCGTCAATATGTGAACGTTTCAATCGTACCCTAAAAAATAAAATGTGGAAACAATTCAGTCTTCGTGGAACATACAAGTGGATTGACATAGTATCTGATTTAGTTGCTGAATACAATGATACCAAACATCGAACGATCAAAATGAAACCGCGAGAAGTTACAACGATGAATGAAAAATATCTACTTCGAACTGTATACAAGCATCATCATATTGTGGAAAAGCAGAGACATAAATTTAAAATCGGTGATAAAGTTCGAATAAGCAAATATAAACATTTATTCGAGAAGGGGTACACACCAAACTGGACAACTGAAATATTTACCATCACCGATGTGCTGAATACGACTCCTCCAACATATAAACTCACTGATTACCAGGATCAACGAATCGAAGGATGTTTCTATGAAGAAGAGCTCAGCAAAGTAAAATATCCAGATACATATCTTGTGGAGAAAGTTATACGTAAACGTGGAAATAAATATTATGTTAAATGGTTGGGATTTGATAATTCACATAATAGTTGGATAAATAAAGTAGACATGTAAACGGAAAAAGTTTTTTTATTCTCTCCTCTATACCAATAAATATTACAGCAGTATTCTATAACATTTCCACGTCATCAACATTATCGTGGGGCTCTCGATAGCCCCATGGTAAAGTATCGGTCGTTTGATGTGATACAATTCGTTTGTCATCCATCCAACTGAGTGCCAATTTTCGTTGTTGTATTGTACAAACTTCATGTTTCTTACTCCTAATCAAATATTGATCGACAATAAAATTGTCGTGATTGAAAAGGCATTGTTTATAATCATTGAAAGTTATTTGGCGCAATGATGACCCTTTGATGCCTTTAGCTTTCTTTTTATCACTATCATCACCTAATATTTTGAATGCGTATAATTTTGCACGTAGCCCAACAAACTCAGTCATAATTTTACCGTTATTTTCATCTTTCATTAAACCAATCACTTTTTTATTCATTAATGGTATATCATATTCATTGTCAGGTGGATAATCGCTTGTATCAAATTTGTGGATATCACGTTTTATTATCGCATATACGTCTGGTACAGTTAATTGATACAAGAGACTGTCTGTATCGGTGTACATCAATTTCGATTGATTGTGTGGGAATGTTTTCTTTATATAGT
The DNA here is from genome assembly GCA_918226075.1 of Microctonus brassicae. Taxonomy (NCBI): domain Eukaryota; kingdom Metazoa; phylum Arthropoda; class Insecta; order Hymenoptera; family Braconidae; genus Microctonus; species Microctonus brassicae. The sequence goes on from OW445482.1 coordinate 10,014,631, forward strand.
TGTAATGAAAGTCATATATGAATATTTTGGATACATCAAGAATACAGTATCCTATGTATATTGGTTTATTGAATGTAATTTTGACACGATCCATTTCAATTATTACCATATCATCGTCAAAGATAGTGCAACTATGAAAGTTTGGTTTGCCAATGAGTGATCTTGCACCCCATCTTCCTCCCCATTGTGTCACCAATTTAACATCTTTATGTTTTCTAACATTCTCCATGGTCTTACCAAATACAGCGTTATTCATTAATTTGTAAAAATTTTTTTCAAACTCATTTTTTGACTTTTTCCGCAAATCTGTATTTAAGTCTATATATTTTTTCAGCCATGGAGATTGCTGAAATTTCAGAACTCTATGGATATTACCAATTTTCATTCCCAAGCTTAAACATTGCTTCAAATTTCTATAGTGAATAATATATTTTTCTTTTGGGAGGAGCGTTGTTACTAATTTTGAATTCTTTCCTGTTGGTGATGTAAAGTGTTGAGGACACAGAGGTAAATCTCGATGTAAATCATGAAGTTCTTCTGGATAATCTAGATCAACTTCAAAAATGTATCCAGTTGATGAGTCATCTGGTATACTGAAAATATCACCAATAGCCATGTTTTTTTCCCACGCAAATCCACCAAATGGTAAATATTCACACATAGCTGCTCCGTATAGATTATTTACATCAAAATACATGAGATAAGATGAATCTATTGTTTGATCATAATTGTCACCCATATATTTATTATTCGCTTTAGCATAGCGATTTGAACATTGAGCCACTCCACCCCTTATACCTTTCTCGATAAACAATAACATTTCTGGATCAGTAAAAAGTTCCAACTGCACATTAGTATACTTGAGCATTGCATCAAAAGCCAATCCTGGAGCGGTGTAATAATGCAAAGGATCTAAATTATATGATGAGAAGCAGTTACGTCTGAAATTCTCAAATATATCTGCCAAAAGTAATACATCAGTCTTCAGATATAGATCTGAGTATTCACCCAATGTATTGATGTTAAATTTTTCCCAAACTTCTTGTGCATGTTCATAATTTTCATTCGTAATATCATCATTATTTAATTTAGAATAGAATTTATCTTTCTCCGGTAATTGTTGTTCATCAAGTTTTGCCCAATTGTCAATGTACTCGTAGGGAAAAACACCCTTTCTTGTGACTAATCTGAATTGCTCATTATCCTTATAAACATTTCGTGTAATTAACTTATCATCATCTCTCAAATATGATGATAATTTATCAATACTGCTAGCCATAAATCGTAAAGAATCGATAAAACGAAGAGTTATTTTTGTATTCGTGACTTGTTTACTGAACGAAATATATTTTTCTTTGTTTATAGGTAAAAGTGATATTGATCCTTCAAAATGTGTTGCTAAAGATTTGAGTATAAAATGTGAATCGTATCCAGATAAATTATGAAACACGATAGGTATATAAAATGGTAATTGATAGCTCAAGTTACAGCTTTCATGTGCAGCACCACGATAATTGCCCGTTAAATGACAATGATCACGATGTTTGTTATCACTTAGACTGAATGGTTTTTCACAAATGTGGCAAACTGTGGCGTTGTTGAATTTATTTTTTTCATCGTCTGTTAATGGCTTCATTGGTATTATTTTTGAGTAAATTTGGTTGATTTGCTGTGCTAAAACATTGAGTTGGTTGACAAACCATTCAATACAATTAGCATCTCGCATCAATTCAAATTTACACAATGAATTGTCATAGGAGCAGTGTAAATAATAAGCTATGCTGTGTGGAATATGTTTTTGCTGTGCGTTTGTGGTTGGCTCCAAGATACACTCAAGATCAGCATAAACGACAAATGGTACATCCTCTTTGAATTTGTAATTGCTGAATGATAATAGGTTGTTTTCCTCATTTGGTAAAATCACTCTTGCCATTTTATTCATATTGATGCAATCTTGTCGATGATTTTCATAAGAATATTCAAATTGAAAGTGGCATAAACAGCGATCACAAATAAATAACTGTGCGTTATGTTTCGATATTTGTGACGATACTAAACGTGACAGATTTCGAATCCACGCAAAGTGATAAAATTTTTCAGTCTTATCATCAATTTCACTGGGGACCATGAGCAAGTTAATTGCTGCATTTCCATTCGTATTGGCATGTTTACTTATATAATATGGAACAATTTCACTTTTATGTTTATTATAATCGCATTCAATACCGTAAACATTTATCGATAAGTCATTCATTGTCTCGAATTTTGTCACATCACGTAATGCGAATGGGAAACATAGTCCCTCGTAGTTTAGGTTCACAGCACTGAAATGTGGGTAAGATGACGTTCTGTCTACCTTTCGCGAAGCTGGATAAAGTGCTGCTGTCACTGCCCACAAGAAACAAAATTCATCGCCATTTTTTATATTCACAACGGCTTTCTTCAATTTAATGTCATTTGGTAGATCCACATATGTTGATAATCCACCTTTCAATGGAATGTATTGATTAATATTCACCATTAAATTAATTATCTCTAACATTGTCCATCCTGAGTCACCCTCTTCAAACTCTTCTGTTTTTTTCAAAAGGCGTTCATTAATATTTTCATTGCACCACCTATTCATGTTGGTTGACGGGAAAATTGGTGTATTTTTCGTATTAAAATATTTAATTTCTTCAATTGATTCACCATTTTTAATTCTTTTATAACGACATGCTAATACAACATTCAATTTTACATTTCCATCATTTTGCAATATGGCCTTCACTTTATCGCTTATCATTTGTTTGGTGTCCGATAAAAATGCAGATAAATCTTTGTGCTGCAGATTTGTAATGATGCCAGTTTTAATTCGACTATTGAATGCCGATTCAGCGTCATCCCATTGAATACGATTATCATTAATTCCAATATTACCACCTACGATATTGATGTGGTGGCGGTTTCGTTGGTGCTCGCGGAATTTTACACTTAAAGATTTGAGATGCGCAATAGTTGTCAATATGTGAGATTTCTCAGCCACAGTCAGGTGTGCCGTCATCAAAAGTCTATTTAAACACTGAACATTTTCATTACTGATCCGCTCCCAGGTGGCAATCAACGAATCATTTGTTGTATCAGAATCAATCGAGAGAAGTGCTTCATAGGCACTTTTCATCGATTCGATGAGATTCTCAGAAATCTTCTTGTCATACATTTTTCACTAACACTTTTTTTCGAATGAGCTATTATACTTTCACAAAATCTGCAAGTAGAATGATCTTCCGACTTTAACCACCTTCACTATTTATACAAGAGCAAAATGCAAAAGAGTGGGGAGTTGAAGGTCAAATATCATCAAAGAACTTGTAGCCGCTATTTTTTTCGTGGAAAACCCGAAGCGTGGTAATCTGAAACCACCCTATTGATAACACACATGAGTCATAACCATCAGTAAATTATGCGCATGCAATACTTTTCTGAAGGTTAAATCGGACAAACAACATCATAGAATTTGTAGCTTCCTGTATGGAGAATAAGAATAAGAAAAAAATAATAAATTGTAATCATAAATATTCAATGACAAATAATATTTTCAAAAATAAAGAAAAAAATTTTCGATAATATTAAAAAATTTGAGTTTTTCATTACTTTAAATTAGATAATAAACATCGAAAATCTTCATTCGCCACTATATCAGCGGCGAATGTTATCAAATTTTCCCACCATAGTCTCTCATACTCCAATTCTGCGTGCACAACAACCATTGTTTATGCAGAATGAATAAACTACTATACGCATTGCCTATGTCGCGCGCTATAGATATAACATTCTTATGCCACGCGTCACCTAAAAGAAATCTCCGGCACGCTATAGATATAACATTCTTATGCCACGCGTCGCTTAAAGAAATCTCCGGCACGCTATAGATATACTAGCCCTATACCACACATCGATTTAAAACATTTTCTCATGCGCTATAGATATACTGCATAAGCTATGTGGACGATATATTGATATAGGATAAAAACATTAGAATGTGAATAATTTTTAATTTTATTGTAATCAATGATGATTGGGATTATAATGTTCATGACACATACAATGAGCCATGATATCTTCGTTTTTGCGCATACAATAGTTTTTTTCTGAAGGTCAAATCGGACCAACAACATCAAAGTACTTTTAGCCGCTATTTTCATGGAAAAACCGAAGCGTGGTAATCTGAAACCTCACTCTATTGATAACACACATGAGTCATAACCATCAGTAAAAATTATGCGCATACAATAGTTTAATCTGAAGGTCAAACAACATCAAAGAACTTGTTGCCGCTCTTTTTTTCGTTGAAAAACACATGAGTCATCAAAGTGCGCAGTTGAGTGGTTGGTAAGGTAGACAACAACCCCGGGGGTTTACCATCCGCAGGTAAGGTAGGCACCATCATGGGGATGGTAGAGAACCAGTGATGGTAAAGCAGAACTCCCTCCCCCTCTGTCCCTCTCCTCCTCTCACCACCCTTTTACAGTACAGATTCCCCCGATGGTAAAGCAGATTGGGCCCCTCCCCTCCCCTATTATGTAATAGCTTGGAACAGAACCCCTAGTGGCGCCTCTAGCGGATTAGTTTTGGGCCAGAACCCGCCTTACTTTACTACTGATAAGATAAAAGTATCATCATCCATACACCAATTCTAAAGAATTTTCCTCCGTCTTATACAACCATCAAAAGACCAATTCCCTCTCTCCCTCTCTCGCTCCCTTTTCCTCATATCATCCAACAATTGAATCCATATTAATCGCTCTCTTCAATCGTCACTTCTCACCATTCATTCACTCACTCATTCATTCTTTTATTTCTCACTCAATTCTCTCAACATAACCAAATGAAAAATATATAAGAAAAGAATTGTCATTCTTCGTAAAGAGAAACGGGAGAAGTAGGAGAAAAAAAGGAGGATAAATGCGTGCACACTTGACGCGTTTGTTCCTGTCAAAGTAAAAATTTCAATCGAAAAACCGCTCACACCAAATCAGGTTTACCTCATCGTCTCTTTGTATATATAATATATATATACATATATACACAGCATGACGGAGAGGAAGAGGTGAAAGAGAGGATCATGAGGATAACCAGAATATTTTTTTGTTGTCAGATAAAAAATTTCAACGTGGATCATTATCGCAAAGAGGTGCCAAAGAATGTTCAGTAAATTCATTTCTTTTTCTCTCTTTCTTTTTTTTTTATTATTTAATGTTACATATATACTAATAAAATAAATATTATTGTTCAAGTATGTATATAGTTATGTAGATGTATCAGTATATATTCATATGTATTCAATATTTATATTTATTCGTGAATTTTAACATTAATAAAGTGATTAATTCAAAGTGATTTTTTGTATCGCCATAAAAAAAAAAACGACTTTTATTTTATTATTAATTAATTTTTTATATTCACACTATAAATTTTTTTTTTATCAATACACTCTTACAGGCTGTATAAAATATCCAAATTAATAATATACATAATTATTATACAAGATATCCATAAATAATAAATAATCAAACGTGTTTCGATTGAAAAATAATTTTTTCGTTTGTAGCAATTTTTATTGCTGAAATTTTCCAGCATGAAAATTCAGAAAATAAATTTATAAATAGTAGAATCAATCAAGTAGATATCAAGAACATTATTGATCATCAAGGAATCTCTTATCTCATAAACAAAACGAGATAAAATTGGCATTAATTAAACTACCACAAATTAAAATTCAATATGTATCACAATATCTCACTTGACATTGTCTATGAAATCTTCACTTCACTATACATCAGAACTTCAAACCACCAAGTACCACACAAATACACACAACATCCACACTAAACAACACACATATATATGTATATGCATCTATACCACTTATATACTTAACCGCAGGTACATAGTCATTGTAAAGAGTTACTTGACGTTCTCTCACGGATTCTCATTACATATATACACATATCCGTTAGGAATAAATGGGTGATTGGGTACGCGATTGGTTGGGTCACGGCAGTTGCATGTTCCTATACACATACAGTGTATATAACATATGTATATACCATTACATACTATTTACCATGGGGTGAATCTCGGTCGTGCACGAGCCAATTGCATAGAAACAAGTTGAAGTGAGAGAATGATAGAAGTTTATATATACAATATGTGTTTGTAGATGTACATATGTATGTATAATGTATATGTATGTGTGTTTAGATGTATATATAATATATATATATATATATATATATATATATATATATATATATATATATATATATATATGTACATGGATGCTTATAAAATGCAGGCGATGTATTGAAGTAGAGGAGATGCGGGAAAAGAGACGTGTTTGAACGCGCATCGCTGTTGAACACGTCTATACGTGTTTATACCGGTCGGGGGATCTCAGAGAGGTCGCGTGCATTTGCACAGACAGGGTCATTCTCATCTGGTCCCCGTGGTACCGTTACCACGTCCTGTGGATGTATATTTTTGTTATGTCCGTGGTGGTATTTGTGCCGTTTTGAATTTTATGCACGGGAAGGATATGTATAGACATAATACGTGGTCTATGTATTTTGTTTATATGGATGTGTATATATGTGGACTCTTTTGCAAATATCTTTTTGTATTTTTTTTTTTTTTTTTTTTTTAGTTGAATGTAAAATCGTAAATGTTTCTCACAGAGTAGAGTGAAGATTTTTTTATTTGTATGTGTATGTATTTGTGAATATGTTTATGAGGAAATTAATTTTGATGTTTTTTTGTTTGATAATAGTGAGGAATTTTATGTTGGAGTCCACTGGAAATTTGTGTTGATATTTCATTTGTAATTTAACATAAAAATGATGTTAGATGCTGGAGAAGAAAAAAAAATTTTGTGATTTAACCGAAAATTTTTGTAGTTTTATGGGCAAAAAATATTGTATTGATTTTTCTATGTAGAATTTTGTATTGGGAAATATTGAATTTAATGTATTGGTTGTGATATTTATGAGTCATTGAATTACTCAATTGTTTTTGGAATTTATTTTGGAATTATTTGAATTTGACTCATGTCATTGTGAGTACGTGAAATTATTGCAAGCTTTTTGCGTGTAATAGTGGCTATTGTTATATTATTATCAGTGAATATTTTTTATAAAATATCTCGACAGTGAACATTGATTATTTTTTCAATAAACAAAAAATTTTATATTAAATTTTTGATCATTGTATTTCTTGGAAGAAATAAAGTTGACCAAGTAATTGTATAATTCAATAGGGACTGTCATTTTTAGGCGACTTTTTTTTTTCTTCATCAATCAATCAGGCTAAAAACCTACTGGACGGTGAAAAAAGAAGCTTGTTCAAAGCGTAGCTCTTAATTTTAATATTTAAAGGTCGCTCTTCGTAATTTTCGATTTAAATAACATGAGAAAACCAAATTCTTTTTCTTTGGATTTTTGTAGCTCGGCATTTTCGCATCACAGAAATAAGCTCATAGCATATTCTTATAGGAAATCGAACGCTCTACAAAAAAGGTCTCTTACACTTTTTCCATAGAGACAGCCATTCCAAAGATATTCAAGCCAAAATCCCTAAATGTCTGAAATTTGGACTTTTTTGTTATTAAATCGAAACCAATCACTTTATTATTCTCTTAAAAATCATTTTCAATAGGAAAACTAATTACAGTGTGCTATAATTTTCTTAAAGCTAAAAAAAAAATACTCACTTGTCACTTGTCAGATATTTTTTTTTTCTTCATTTTATTTACTATCAAAAAAAAATTGTACAATTTAACACAAAATTAATTCAACTAAACAACTTGAAAATTATATGACTTTCACATATTCATATATTAATTAATCCAAACTAAAACCTTTCAATCAACATAAAAAAAAAATTCATCTCCCACAAAATAATTTTTCTCTTCTAACACAAATTCTTCTGTTAAAATTCAATACAAAATTAACATTAAAAAAATTCAACACAAATATATTCACTAAACCTCTATATAAAATTCCTTACTATATATTTAATATAAAACACATGAACAAAAAAAAAAAACCATCATTCACCATTCTCAAGACAGCATCGTTGATAAAGAATTTAAAAATCTTAGACACGACCCCTGATGTTTCTAGATCGTTCACTCTCATAATCTATATACACAAACTCTCGATACATATACTCAACTGCATATACTTATATACATATCCATACATACACATATGTATCTTCACCTGTACATAAAGATATACTACCATATTTTCTAAGAAATAAAATAAAATACCTGCTGGGAATTTTTTTCTGTCTCTTCCTTTGTGGTAAAATCTGATTGATGAGTATCAACCAAACACAGGACACACTACTACTGTTTAAATAAATTTTTTCCATAGAATCCCATCAACCAAATGCCATGAAGCATACACACATCCTTACATACATATATTATAAATATTTATTGCCTGTCATAAATTGATCTTTAAAATTTTTCGACGATAAAATATTTCCTAATAGAAATTAAACAAATAATTATGTGTTAGTATTAACAAACAAATTGAGCATCGCTTAGAAGCAGCCATATTGATAGTGCAGTGATAAACTGCATCGAAGTGAAAGTGTTATCTAGAAAATTTTCAAAGTAAGTAATAAATCTGTTTTGCATCTTGAGTGTAATTTATATTTATATGTTTATATTTGTACAAATCTATTGTTAAGTGTCTCAGTTGTAGAAATCAGCGCTTATTTGAGAAATTATTCGTAACACAAAATGATAAAAATATTTTAGGTTACAAATGGTTATGTTGCTAATTTGGAATATGGCTCAGGTTGCTACGTTTGTGATTATTGCAAAGACTACAAAAAAATATAATTGATTTAGATATAAGCTTGAAGTTGAATTTTTTAAATTTTATAGTTGAGATTTAAGTTTAAAGATATTTATATAGTTAATTAAAGTTGATTATTTAGGTGATTGTAATTTGGAATACTCTATTCCAAGTTATATTCACATTGTTTAAACCACGCCAATCTGCAATTTTATAATTAAACCAAAATTTATTCTATTTATAATAATCCGAGGCTGTTCATTTTTTTTATTCAAATAAAATATAAGTTTCTCTAACATTTAATGCGATTCTTATTTTTTTATCTCTTAACCCATGATTAATACAATTTTTTTAAAAAGTAGTATTCCAAATTCGCATCATTTCCTTTATGAAATAAAAATATAAATTACATGCGTGCACAATATCCATTTAAATTTTTTCTACAAAAAAATAGTGTAATTATATAAATTTTCCTGAAAACATAAACTCATAATTGACTTAAAGCCTTGAAAATACGTGTTTTAAATAATCACATTTGCATATAAATATATACACAAAGCTTGCGACTTTACTAATATACAGAATATAATTCCTTCATGTGTGCATTCATACATACGCTGACGCGAAGCATCTAATTACGCTTTCAACGACATTTGTTCATTTTATCCCATGTATATATGCTTAAATACATTCACAAAATGTTGACAATTCTCAAGAGTAAATATCTACACATAAATATAAATAATACCCACGTCTACACTGCTATAAAGCACATGAAAATTATAATATATTCATTGCATAAATCTACGTGCACTGAAAAAAGTATTTATTATTTGTTAATTATAATATATTTAATTAGCCAGCTTTAAAAAAACATTTTTCCAGTACATCATAAACATTTATTAAGAGTTAACAAAACTAAAAAAACATTAGCAATTGATATATATACATAAATATCCAACATTCCATTTAAAACTAATTTGAATTCATCAACGAATAACCGTTAAAAAACATGTACAAACAGGTTTTACACTTGTCCTACTAAGTAAAATAAATTTTGTATATATTTTCCCAGTAAATTAACCTGCTTTTTTCATTTCTCACTTTGTTTACATATAAAACTACTTCCACATCAGTTCCATGTATAATTTCCCTCCCAAAATAACTGATAAACAATTAATTAATTATAAATAAATTGGCAAATTTCTATTTAGAAAGTATTCAGTTGTTTTAAATCACTAAAATATTATTTCACTTTTATTATTAATAAATTCTTTCTTCAGTGTACAACACACACACTTGTATGTACATACTTGATACATATTCGCTACATATCCATATGTATATTACAAATATATATAAATCTATAAATAAATATGTATATAATTAAATTATTTCAATCCGGTGTTTCTTTTATGCGTCTTTGTATATGAGCTAAAAAGCTCATTCATAATTCTATAAATATGGATATACACATAGAAACATGTAAATACATTGTATATATATACTTATTTGAGTATGTATGTGTATATATATATGTGTATATATGAGGAATTATTGCCGCAAATGTTAAATTGTTGCATGACGATGAGATTTACATTCTCAAAGAGCATTTGTTTCGTTTGATGTGGCCAAAAGAGTATATGGCTTATTCACATATGTATATATAACTTCAATGGATTTCATAAAAATACGTTTATATATTATGTGGATGTATATATGTGCACTTACGTATATAGAGATGAACAGAAAGAGGGACAGACACATGGGCAATTATTGTATTTAGAATACAAAGACTAAATGACCAACAGCATAAAGAATGCTTATTAAAATATTAAAAATAAAAAGAACATTGTGGTGAATAGTGTGGTAGAATTTCATGTGCCCTCGATCTTTTTTTTTATTTTTTTTTTTATGTACTATTATAATTAAGGTAATTTTAATGAAGATAATGCACAAGAACAAAGCGTATTTATGAAATTAATAAAAGATGAAAGTCGCGGTGTTGGCTGACTTTTTTATCAGAAGCTTGAGAGGCTTTTGAATATTAATTGATTTATTGAAGGTATAGGAATTATTTGGTTTTTTTATAATTATTATGAATGGGTTTTTGATATTGAATCAACTGAAATTGTGATAATTATCATAGGATTTAATTTTTATTTAAATTCTTCTAAGAAAATTTCAATAACACTCATTAAAATTTTGTTAATTTCCTCGATATAATAATTTATTTCATAGATGTAAATAAAAATTTCCAACCTTTAAGTTATGATTTTTATTAAATAATACAAATACAATATAAAATAACAAAAATTCTATCACAATATTACATTTTATTGACAAACAATAAATCATTACTTAACCTCATTCTCCACACGTAAATTATTCATATAAAATAAAATAGTCTTCCAATTTAACTAATATAATATCCCTAAATCCCAACCCTGTATAAGACCACCGTCTCCAAACGTCGAAAAAATCCAACCGATAAAACGTTTACAACTGTATAAGATAAAAGCTCCAGTACTCGCTCACTTTTCATCACTAAAAAACTTCACAAGCTTCTAAAAATTAGTTCATTCATCAAACATAAAATTTTTCTCATTCATAATCATTATCCATAGCTTCCCAATACCAAATCAACCAAAATCATAATTATTGTCAATTAATTAATAATTAATACACACATAAACATATAAAATAAAGTGGACGCGTTTTCATTTTGCATTGATGCGCCTGATATCCGGCGCTTCAAGCAAGACATTATCCAGTGTCACGCGGATAATTATGCGGCACTATGATTTTGCGAGCGTGACATAGACATCAAAATGAGAGAAGAGAGTATAGAGAAAGAGAGAGATAAATATAATGAGACAGAGTACAATGCGATAGAGAGATGTATCGTTGAGAAGCAGGTCAGGCGAATTTACGATGCGTCACACCACAGAAATCGCAGTAGCATTATTATATATGCACATAAATATTGAATACCAAGGCACAATATATACTTACATACACATATATATATAACATACATATGTTCATGTAACAATGGACACAAATGTAAACAGGTTTAATAAACTATTACAATAATAATACAACAATATTGACAGTACTGTATGAAAAATAATGGAAAAAAAAACTATTTAAATAAATAGAAACTTTAATAAATTATTTACCCATGTTAATTAATTTTTATTTCATATCAAATATCATTGAAAATGGAATAATACTTTCATTTACGTGTAAACATACACACATATATTTTTTATTATATTCATTCTATAGAAAATTTCAAAAAAAAAAAAAAAATAATTCATCCAAAGCAACAAATATCATTTTCATTTAACCCAATTTTTCATCAACAATTATGTAAAAAAAAAATTCCAAAAAATTCTTAACATTATTAAGACATATTTAACTAAGCATTCCACAAAATAAATTCACAAATTACTTCAATCTCAAATATTTATTTAAAAAATTCTAGCTCTCAATATTAATCTCATGACACAATAATTTTCATACCACCCACAATTATTTTTATTACACACATACATATATATATATTTATATATATATTTAGCATCACAACATAACTTATGAAGCATATAGTATATGAATTACACACATATATATATACACATATAATTTTCCTCCTATTTATTTTTCTTATTTATATTTATTTTCATTTCTTTTGTTGCGTTACGATGCCAGAGGTCGGACTGGGCGTTGTACACCCACGGCGGTATGTTGTATAATTACAACCCAATGGATGGTGCAATGTAACATACACAAGTACACACATAGTATCCTTGTACATGTATGGATGTATATGTAAATATATATAAATATATTTATGTGCATGTTATAAGACAAATACAAACGTAAAATCTTTAGAATAAAAGAGAATGAAAGACGGCACTCCCCGAGCATCAGGACATGTAAATAAAATAAGAGCTTGCCGCAAGCTTTAAGCACTCGTAAATATATTTCCGGAATTTTTTATCTGGCAAGAAAACGAGACAATGTTAGCATACGTTATTGTATATAATTGTTGGATGTAGTGAATAATTTAATGTAGTAAAAATATTTGTGTCAAAGTTCAGTGAAAGTTTGTGTTGAAATTTTTGAATTGGGGTGAATGATTGTTTTTTTTTTGTTCTTTGTTTAATGGGAATTGAGAATATTTAGGATTTTATTTAATGGACTTGGATGAATTTAATTTACATTGATGTTGTGTTTTTTTTTTTTTTTTTTTTTTTCGTTTTGATTTGTTTTGGTTTGTGTGGTTTTTTTGGTTTTGTTTATTATTTATTATTAATGCAGTGATGGGGATGATTTGGTTAGTCTTTGAGATTTTATGTTTATTGAAGTTTTGGAATATGAAAAAAAATTTTCATGTTTTGTTGATTTTATATCAACATTTAATTGAATGATAAATTCAAATTTGTCATTCAGTTTTTCAATTTTGAATTTTACTGAAAACAACATGAATTATTTATTTATTTTTCTCAATGATTTATACAATTTTCTAGCATGAAATGACAAAATTACTCCTTGGTAAAAATGCTTTCTAAAATATTATTTATATTCTTTATAAACAATAAAAAATTTTGTGTAAAAAATTTCTCAAAAAATTTGTTTTGAAATTTTTTTTACACAATTTTTACTCCAAAATTAAGTCAAATTAAGACAATAATTTTTGTATTTAAATAAATATTTTCATTCATTGTCCCTCATTTTTCGAATCCATTTAAAAAATTAATATCCAAATTGATAAATTTAAAAAAGATTTATTTAAATGAAATAAAATAATTATAAAAAGCTGATTAGTTGAGTTATTTTGTAACCATCGTAAACAATCGTATAATAATAATAAACACATAATATAATTTTAAAAAATAACCAAACAAAAAATTGTTTACTTTCAATAAAAATTTCCATGTATATTTTTTCCTATTTTTCAAATCCATTAAAAAAATTAATAACAATAAAAATTATCATCAAAATCCTTTATATCCTTTTTTCTGCTCTAATATTAAAATAATAAATAATTAGTTCAAGTAATATCTCATCTATCACACTGTATAAAAAGTAAAATTTATAGAAAATGATAATTAAAAATTTTTTTTCCCAACCATTATTCTTCATATAGTTGTTTAAATAAAATGATTGCATATTGCTCATATTATAGTCGTGTCCAATTAATTCCTGACATTTGTTTTACCATATGCACACATATAAATTTATTTTGTTTTTTCTTTTTATTTTATCTTTCACATTTCTCCTTGCTCATTCATTTAAATTCCATTTTATTTATTTTTCCCTTTCATTTTTTTAATTTTCCCTACTATCATACATATACACACGCGCTCGCGACGTCCAATTAACTTCGTAATTACGCACTGGGGCGAGATTGTACTCATTAGAAAGGCCGAGAGCAGTGCACGAGAGTGTCGTAGTATAACGAAACCTACAGGGAGCCAAAAGCTACGCAAAGAGAGATATACCCGAACGAAATTTAGGTCTCATTTCGTGAATTTACTTTCATTATAGATATGTGTTTATATATATGTGTGTATATTTATATGTATAAGTGAGAAATTTTGTGTAAAAGTCCACTCAAAATTTGTGTTAACTGTTTTCAACAAGAGAATTAATATTAAATAACAAATTAAAATAATTTTGCGTTGAATTAATATCAAACTATTTATTTGCAATATTTTTAATTTGTCCAACAAAGAATTGGAATGAAGCCTAAACATTTAGTAAATTTTTTAATGAATTTATTGACTGTTTAACAATTTTAATTACTTTGTTTGAATTCATCTCAATTAATGATAATTATTTGTTCGTTTTGACGTCAAAAATATATTCATGTCATCGATTTATGATTTCTAAAACAATTTTTTTTATTTATTTTTCAACGTAATTCGAACAATTATTAACCAATCGAACTATAATCAGTTTGTTAAAACAATATCATTTGTTTATATTCAATTATTTTTGCTTTTATGAATTTTGATATTCACTTTTCGAATGGGTTCATAAAACGAGAAAAAATAAATATTTAATAAAAGCAAAAATGATATTATCGTGAATTGATTTTATTTTGTAGTAAAACTTGGGTAAAAAAAAAAAAACATTCAACACAAATTTCGACAGAACTTTTACACAAAATTGTATGCTCTTCAAAAAATAACAAACAACAACAACAACGCCAACAATAATAAAAATAATAGCCGCAATAATTTCTGAAACTATACAATCAATAAATTTATAATGTGAACAAAAAAAACAAGAACAAAACACAAAAAAATAACTATTAATAACTACAAAAATTTCAAAAACTACAACTAACAAACTTATAATACAACCTAAACAAATAAGTACACAACAACAACATCAAACAAACAACGGCAAACAATAACAAACAACAACAACAACAGCAACAAACAACAACAACAACAACAAATAATAATAATAACAGCAACAACAACAAATAATAACAGCAACAGCAAAAACAACAACAACAACAACAACAACAACAACAATAACAACAACAACAACAACAACAACAACAACAAATAATAATAATAATAATAACAGCAACAACAACAAACAATAACAACAAACAATAACAACAACAACAACAACAACAACAACAACAACAACAACAAATAATAACAGCAACAACAAAAACAACAACAACAACGACGACGACGACAACAACAACAACAGCAGCAACACCAAACAATAACAACAACAACAATGACGACAACAACAATAACAACAATAATAATAATAATAATAGTAAAAGAAAAAAATTTTGATTATTGAAACTTATTCATTCGTTCTGCAATTCCCCTAAATTTTCAAATATTTCATCCATTCATAAATATATAATTAATCATTAATGACACTGTGATTCGATTAATAATGAATAGCATAATAAAAGAACAAAATTATAAAAACAAAAAAAAAAATATATATATATACACACATTTTATATATTTATATTTGTATATAAAATGAACCCACACACACGACGTGTGGGAGGTTTATGAAACATTTGCGCGAACTTTAACACCCCGACAACAATATATATATACATGTGTATATGTATGTATATATATATCTAGTGACTATCTCTCTTGTTCCCTCTATATCCATTTGATTCTTGTATATATATATATATACATATTATATGTGCCTCGGTTATATTCCATGCTGTCGATGGTGTAATTTGAAACTCGCCGACACTTGAATGCGCGGCAGTTTATGATGTGGGCGTCTCGACGTCGCGCGCCCATCACCGCAGATGCATCACAAGATTAATCGTGAATATATGTATATATATATATATATGCGTGTGTATATTTTTTTATTTTTCCTTCTTTCCTTTATCGATTTTTATTTCATTATATATCTGTATATATATATACGTGAATAATTAAATATATGTGAAAAAAATTTTTTTTTCTTTGTTTCACTACTTAATCTTCGGCGATAAAAAAATAACTGAGGATTTTTAACAGTTATATTATAACGTTGGTATGGAGGAAGGGATGAACAATGGTTAATTTTGCAATGAGGGAATATTAAAAAAATTTTTTATGTTTGTAATGGACTGTGGTGAAAATTGTTTAATTAATTGTTGAATGAGAGAGGATTGAATTTATATTTTGTTATGTTTTGTTAGATGAAATAGACGGTGAGGTATATAGTTATTGTTTTGTATTTTTTATTTAATAATAAAGAACAAAAAAGTAGGAAAAAAAAATTGTTTTTTTTTTTCTTTGAATTTTTTTGGTGAATAATTTGACAAAAAATTACCGGACTTTTTTTTTTCTAATATTGTCAACGATATTGTTATTGTAAAGATTTTTTATAAATTTATGTAGCATAGAATATATATCATTGATTTGAATTTTCGTTGGATTTTTTGAAGTCTAATTCATTTTTATAAATAATAAAATAATCATTAAAATTTTTTTTCTCATGAACTTTTCTCGACCAAATAATAAATAAATATAAAGACAATGAAACGGAGTATTGAATTGTATTTTATAAATCAAATGTACGAAATAATAACAAAATAAAACGTACTAAAAAAAAAAACCCTGACAATATAAAATAAACAGTAAAAAAAAAAAAAAATAGGAGATATCTAATAATAAACAAGTAGAAATAATAATGCAAACAATAAACTATTAAACCTCTATAAAAACATCAAAAGTATCATATAAAAAAATCTATAACAAATAAGAAATAAAAAAAAAAAAAAACATTAACAACAGTAGTCAATTCTTTCATACCCAGACTCAGTAAATAAAAGTGCCATGAAATAGTTGGAGGTCTAAAATCGTTCATGCAAGTCTATTTAAATTATTATTTTATACTCTTTTCCATAACTTTATATTATATTTTATACTGAGAATATCTCGCGTCCTCTGTCTTTATCTCCAATCCTCACATAATTGCGTATAAATTTATAAAATAATATGTACCATTATATTTGTAATGAAAAATAAGAACAAGAAATTTTTGTTTTTAACTTCACATCCCAACGCATTATTTTATTTTTTCACCTCAGGCCTTTTTTCATTTATTCCACAGTGAACTTTAACTGCGCGTTGCGTCTTCACGCCACATATAAGACTCAGATATACATGTATATTGTATATATATATGATCACATATGTAAAACATGTGTTATTTATGGCGTGGCGCGTAATGGGACGTCGGATACTAATGAGCGTTCGACGTAATGTGGCGAAACCTTGGCTGTTAATGTTTATGAAAATATATACATTCAAAAACATTTTTTGAATATTTGACAGCGAAAAATTTTGTATAAAAGTCCGCTTAAAAATTTGTGATTGAATTATTTTTGCACAAATTCAATTGAAAATATTTTTAGTTGATTGAGAGACATCAGACACTTTGTGTTAAATTTTCTGTACTAAATTTTGAATTAGAAAATATCAAATTTAATGTATTGATTATGAAATTTATAAAGTATTGAATTATTCAATTGTTTTTGGAATTTATTTTGGAATAATTTAAATTTGACTCATGTCATTGTGAGTGCGTGAAATTATTGCAAGCTTTTTCGCGTGTAACAGTGGCTATTGTTATATTATTATCAGTGAATATTTTTTATAAAATATCCCGACAATGAACATTGATTATTTTTTCAATAAATCAAAAATTTCATATTGAATTTTTCATTGTATTTCTTGGAATAAATAGAGTTGACCAAGTAATTGTATAATTCATTTAAATATTCAACATCCCCAACGTATGATAAATTCAAATAAATAATCTCAATTTAACACAAAATTAATGTAACGAAACAACTTAAAAACTGTCTAACATTCACAAATTTATATTGTAATTAATCCCAACTAAAATCTCATGTCTCAATCAACATCAAAAACAATTCACCTCCTATAAAATGATTTTCCAGTAGACTTTCACACAAAATCACCAACCGTACACACATGCATACATATCTGTATATATATATTTAATAAAATAATGCGAACAACGATGAGATATGGATGAAAAAAATTCAAAAAAGCTTCTCAAATAAATGATACAGAAGCAAACATCAACAAGACGTTTTTCATTTCGTTCTGCTCCAATAAATTCCCAACGCTTTCGTGTTCCCTATTTTTTTATTCATTCATTCATTTATTTATTTACTTATTCATTTATATTTATTCCATCTTTTCATTTCATTCGATGCTGTTACGAATTCGATAGATCAACGCCAGACGTGTCCTCCCTTCGCAACGATATCGCCGGATGTAAGAAACATTTATTTTCCTTTCACTCATACATATCTATATGTTCATGTATATATGTATAATATATATAAATATATGTTTATACATATAAGTCGACGTGTGTGTATTGTATTTCAGTATTTATTTAATGTAATAAAAGAATATTTGAATTTTGCTGGATCATTCAATGATCAACAAAACTTTTTTTTTTCTGCCATCGAATTGTTATTAAATTATTTAATTTCAATGTTGAGACATTAATATTAATTTTTCTCCCATCTTGATATTATCACATATCGCATTACTATTTCTTCTATTAATTATCAATCATTAATACAACGATATGATTTATTTAATTAATTAATTCCTATAACGATTTTATGTTTTTATATTTTAATTAAATCATCACGAATTATTATCTGAATATTTTATTAAATTCCACAATTAACTATGCCTTCTATCATCTCATATTAACGCATAATACAACAATTTGCTCAACTAATATAAACAAAAATATTGTATTTAATGAAAATCGATTAATTTATAACAAATAATAAAAAAACTTCAAAATTATCTTCCACAAAAAATTCCACTAACTCAAATTTTTTAATAATAAATCATATAAAAATAAAAAATCTATTTACTTTATGAATTAACAACAATGACAAAACAATAAAAATATAATCACACAATAAAAATAATTTTTTTTTCCAAATATTCACACAAAAATATTTTTTACAAAAAATTCAAATTTTTCTCATATACAAATTAAATTATCGACATTAATATATATAATTATATAGAAACATATCTATACAACAATACAACAATATTCCTGATGACATATAGGAAAACTTCTTGAAAAATAAATAAAAACAAATGAGAACAAAATACAGAAAAAAAATCAAAGAAATAGCGTAAAAAAAAAATCTTAAAATTTTCTTTTTTCACATTCAAAGTGTGAAACCTATATATTTATATATATAAAACCGTTATATGCATATATACATATGGATATACATATATTTATGTGACGAAGCTATAGTATTACTCTATCGGTGACCCGGCAAAACGTGTATGAACGTGTATATATGTGAAGAGCGCACGTTCTCTTTCCCGAGAGGGTTAAAAATTCCTCATAAATCACAGCACGATGGAAAAAATTCGGTATACGTCATCCCTGAGCGAATCTTTTCCGGCGGATCTTCCTGATCTTTCTCATGTGTGCACACAAACCCACTCATCGCAATCGTAACATTACATATATATATAAATAAAAAAAATAAACTATATAAAAAAATTTTCGTCCTCTTTTTTACACTTTTTTATTTTTCCTACTTCATCTTCCTTTATCAAATTCACCAATCGTTTTTGGATTATAAATATACCAAATTTATCATCTCAATCGCACGTTATGATCCCATAAACAAAGAAAAAAAAATAACATTAATTTATAGCATTAATATATAATATTTAAAAGCTTTAATAAAAAATATAATTTCTACCATCGAAATTGATATTTCATTTACTTGGAGTGGATTATTTATTACAAACGGTTTATTTATCTGTATTATTTATTTGTTTATAGATTTGAGCGATTGAATAATTATGTTTTCATTTGTTTATATCATAATATTGTTTATAACAATGTTGAAAGCATTTTAAGAATTGTATTTAATTTTATTTAACGATGAAATTTGATTTTAAATTCATCAGTAATTTTTTTTTTTAATTCTATC
The DNA here is from genome assembly GCA_918226075.1 of Microctonus brassicae. Taxonomy (NCBI): domain Eukaryota; kingdom Metazoa; phylum Arthropoda; class Insecta; order Hymenoptera; family Braconidae; genus Microctonus; species Microctonus brassicae. The sequence continues at coordinate 10,035,013 of OW445482.1, forward strand.
ATTTATTTACGGATTTTAATTTTAAATAAATAAATAAATACGTGTATATTCATGTCAGAACGTGCACAGACAAGTTCATACTCGACCTAAATTTCTAAATGTACTTTTCCTTCCGTAAAACTAGGTGGAGCACAAGCAGCAAATTTTTCCTCTTTGTTTTTCGTTTTAATTTCACGTCTGAGCTTGTCGTCGTCGGGGACAAATTCACAAAGAAAGAGTATAAAGCAAAAATGGCGGCGATGGGGTGAAAGAGGGTGAAAAATAGAGAACGAGAGGTAACCATGTGACGTCATGAACCCTCAAGTAACACCCTCGGCTGTGTAATATTTGCACCAGCCAAAAGAGAACGTAAAATTTCTTTTATTTCTCATTTTTATTTTTTTCTTTATTTTTTTATCCACAATTTTTTTTTTTCTTCATTTACAGATCTCTGTCCTTTTTTGCGCCATGTTTGCTGCATATATAAGCTGCATTTTTTTTGTTTATTTTGACCGTACCTTTCGCTTTTCTCAAGATCTTTACTCATTTATTTACTCATACATTTTTTAATTTTTCTCTTTTATTTTTTCTTATTTGTTTTACTCGCTGGGTCAAATATTAATTTCGTGAGTTATTGTACATGTTCTCTTCTTCTTATATACACCTATAGGTATGTACCTATATGTATACATAGAATAAATATATACAGTAAAATAACATCACATAAATCTCAGTTGAGATGAGAAATAAATGAGTATTTTCTCATGGCACTCAGCATTTCTTAATTAGATTTTTATTTTATTTTATTTTGTAAATTATATTTCTTTTTATTTGTTTATTGTTTTTTTTTTCCTCCATTTCTCTGCCACTTCATGATAACATTAGAATTTTTCCTGACTATTAAAAGTGTCAAAGTTGAGCAAAAAACCACGTGAAACTTCAACAATTCAAGGAAATAAATTTGTAAAAGTGAACGTGAATTTTAAATTAAAGATTAAATTCAGCAGCAGCTATTTCGTTTATTTTATTGTGCATTGTGCACATATGTAACGAAAAATACATAAATGAATATATATATATGATGAAGTGTGTATAAATATATGATATAAAAAAATTAATACACAAAAAATTGTGTGAGAATTCGTGACTTTTTACACGTTTTAAATGTAGTTAAATTTTTCGTAATTTTTCTTTAATATTTTCTAATTTTTTTATTTATTTATTTGTTTATATTTTTGCTTTATTTTTGTCTTTCAATCTCGCAGTGTATAATATTTCTCTTCCATTCTTCCTGCATTTTTTTTTATATTTTGTTTTTTGCTTTATTTTATTTTATTTTTTTTTTTTATTTCTTTTTCTTTTTATTTTCTGCTCCTCACACAATTCTCATTTATTTTTCTCGACATTTCTTCCCACACTGTGTTCATGCCGCGCCTAACTAAATTATATTTTATCGCAGCTTTGTCGCCCTTATTTAAATGCAAATTGCAAACATTTGGCATATTATTAAATAGAACTAGATAAATCTATTTGAGTACATCAATATTATTTTTCTTTTTATTTTGATATGGCTTCGGTTTGTGTTATTTTTTGCTTTTGTTTATAATTTATTATTAATGTAGTGATGGTGATTATTTAATTTGTTATTGAGATTTTATGTTTATTGAAGTTTTGGAATATGAAAAAAAATTTCAATGTTTTGTTGATTTTATATTAACATTTAATTAAATGATAAATTTAAATTTGTTATTCAGTTTTTCAATTTTTAATTTTACTGAAAACAACATGAATTATTTATTTATTTTTTTTTCTCAATGATTTATACAATTTTCTAGCATGAAATGACAAAATTACTACTTGGTAAAAATGCTTTCTAAAATATTATTTATATTCTTTATATACAATGAAAAATTTTGTGTAAAAAATTTCTCAAAAAGTTTGTATTGAAATTTTTTTTACACAATTTTTACTCCAAAATTAAGTCAAATTTAGGCAATAATTTTTGCATTTGAATAAATATTTTCATTCATTCTCCCTCATTTTTCGAATCCATTTGAAAAATTAATATCCAAATTGATAAAAGTAAAAAAGAATTAATATAATTAAATAAAGTAATTATAAAAAGTTGATCAGTTAGGTTATTTTGTAATCATCATAAACAATTAAATAATAATAATAACCACATAATATAATTTTAAAAAAATTACTAAACATAAAAAATTTTTTTTCCAGATTCTCAAAACTTCAATAAACAAAAATTTTCGTGTTAAAATTTGAAAAAAAAAAAAAATTCGAGTTGAAAACAGTTGAAATAAATTTTTAGTGAACTTTTACACAAAATTTCTTACAATTTCACAATTTTAAATTAAACAAATATCAATTACAAAACATAATTAATATAATATAATTAAAATCTCATGAAGAATTAAAATCTCATAAATTTTATTAATTATAAATTATTATCATCAACATTATTATTAATAAAATATTTATATAAATAATAAATTCATCATTAATAAAAACAATCCAATGATCAAACTCAAATAACAATTGTCCTTTATAAATGAATATTAATTTATTTTATGCAATGACAAAACTTGACAAAAAACTTAAGAAAAAAACTGACCAGCCTTTCTGAAGTTTCCAACCGAACGAAAGATGCAAAAGTGAGTTAAAATTCTACTAAAGCACAATGTTGCAATGAGGACACTAAAGTAGAGAGTATATAAAAGCAAAAAGTAGACGAAAAGCAAAGTGAGAGGAGAATAATAAGATGAAAAAGTAAAACGAGGAGGTAGAGAAAAACTCTGAATGGAAGCAAAAGAAATAAAAAAAAAAAAATGAGAACTGAGAGGTCGAGTACGAACCCACGCAAGAGCTTTTTCAACGACACATTGACACTGCCATTACCACCAAAGTGTCATTACTTCTATAACATGATAAACAACGTACTTGTCTAATGAGTTTGTGTATAAATAAGTGGGGGAAATAATGAAGATAAAATTAATAATGAAACAATTAGAATTTTTTTTTTGTAATTTTTTTTCCGGGTGGAAAATTTTGCTTCAATTATTCAAAAAAATTTCTTTTTGAGACTTGAATGTATATTAGATATATAAAATATAATATTCACGTTGAATATATTCATTTATATTCATTATTTACAAAAAAAATGTGAATTATAATTTAATTTTTTTTTGTGAAATATTTTTTTCATGAACTAAAATTTTTTTTTATTTTTATTGACATTTGTTTGATGATTTTGTTTCAGAATGTGTTTTTTCATTGTGGGATTTATTATATGGATAATAATCCAAAGATATTAGCCAAAAAAAAAAATTTTTTTTTTTTTTTTGAAAATTTTCAAATTTTGAGATTTTGTGAAAAAAATTTTTTTTTTTTTTTTTTATGGATTTCGGGAGTACTATTATATGAAAAATCACCAAAATTTTATTTGTATTTGAGAAAAGTCTTAATTTTGATTTTTCATGTTTTTTTTTTGATGAAAAAATTATTTAAAAATTATTAACACTATTACAAAATGTTTCATTGAATTAATTTATACTTGAATCGATGAAAGAAAAAAATTATGCAATTTAAATAAATAACATTATACAAATTGCATTGAAAAAAAAAAATTGTTTATAAGCCTAAAAATTTTTTTTTCTGCCAAAATTTTGATTCCCAAAATTTCCCTAAATTAACACAATATTTATAAAAATCCAACTCGAAACAAATATCCCATAAAAAAATGTCAAAAATTTAAAAATAATATAAACAAAAAACTCACTAATATAAACAAATAAAAATTAAATAATAAAAATAATTTTCTCACCTCAACAAAAATTCTCATATTAAAACCAAAAAAAAAAATTCGCCTCAAAAAACAGCCGCAACATTTTTTTACTACATGTATACATACATAAAAATACATATACATATCCATCAAAATATAAATAAAAAATATTTTTATATACACCATAAAAAAAAAAAGTATTCGTTATCCTCAGTCAAAATAATTATCAAACACTCTCTCACGCGCCACGCGATTTCATCTGAAGGACGTGCGCATATCATTAAATATATCTACAATAAAAATGTACATATCCATATATATACATTGATATAATATGTGTGAGACCACTCGTGAGTAAATGCGTTGATGGTCAACCATATACTTTACAATATGTATACATATAATTGTCAAGACATTTATTAACGAACAATAACATGCCGCGCCTTATTCCCAAGCATCATCTCCACCTTACAATATTAGCATAAAATTCCTTCAACTCTATACTGATGGCCATTATCAACGATAGAATATATCCACACACATATCCATACATATACACACACATATATACATCGATAAATATTTATATTTATAAATAAAGATAAATAGAGAAAGAAATGATTGGTATGCGTGGGTTGACGACAATCTATGAGATTTTAGATCCATAATGCGAGGTGATTAATACTTTTCATATATATTTATAAACATAATTTATCAGAATAAATAAATAAAAAATAATAAATAAGAGAAAGAAAAATTTTTTTCTAATTATATTTATTATTAAAGAAAAAAAAAAAATTGTGAAATAATTATTTTATGTGTATATAAATGAATAATTTATGCAATTAATTATATATTCCGCCCTGATGATAATAACATTTCACAATGGCTATTGTATGATATAAATGATTCATAAAAAAAAAAAATATTGAATTGTTATAATGAATTATCAATAGATGAAAATAAATGTGTATTAATAAATTAATCAAAATGATGAGTGGAAGATTAAAATTATATTTAATGTGAAATTATATTTGTATATATGTATATGGATGTATAATAATGGAATGATATGTAGGGAAAAAAGTGGCCTGGGAATGGCATACTAGGGTAAAATGGCATATTAGTATAATTTTGAAATTAAAATTTTGCTCAAATCGAAATTTTTTCAAATTATTTTCAACGTTTTTATTCTATACATTCACAATATTCGATGTACATTTAACCCTTCTCACCCTGCGCTCTGAATATTCGACGTTAATTCACCCTGTTCAGCTTACCTAAAGCAATAAAAACATTCCACACAAATTTATAATAAACATTTACAAAAAATTTTTCACTCTGAAATATATTTAATTCTTCAATTGGAATATTGAAATTCTGATGTTAATCATTCATCAACTCATTCAAAATTACTATAATATTTGTTATATCCAGACGATAACATCAGAATTAGTGGGGGACAAGTGGCCTAAAATGGCATACTAGGGTAAAACAGTGTATTAGTGATTTTAAAATTTCTGCTCAAGTGTGTCACTATCAAGAAAGTTCTAATGACGCAAAATCAACGGTATTCTAAATCTGTCAGTATGAAAATAATATTCCTGAAGTATATCACTCAATATAGAAAACATGTTATGCCATTTTAGGCCACTTTCCCGCAAGTATATATCCGCATTATACAAACATACAACCCCAAACATCCACAATAAAACAAACGACAAAACAAAAATCAAAAAATATCATTCAAAATAAAAAAAGAGCACATAGATACAATAATAAATATACACGAGTCTCAGCAACTGTCGGGATTGCGCGCGCATTGTCGAACAAGTCTGTACCTGCCCACGCGAGACACACACGCGTGGGTAGAAAAGAAACTTATATATTCCCTCTAGCTATATACATGCATATATACAGACGAACAATCTCCCCACTTTTTTATACACATATTTCTCTCTGTCCACCTCACTTTACTCTTTTATTTATCTTCATTCTTCCATGTACCAATGTACCTACATACAATATATATACATATACACACACATACATAAGTATGTATACATATAAAGTAGTAATATATTCGCTCCGCTGAAATCGCTTTGCATTTTCACCCTCTATCTCTGTTATATTCCTCCTCCACTTCATGTCGCGTCCATTCTCAATGGATTTATGGTAGAAGTGGACTCTCGACCGAAGTTCTCAGTTCCTTATACATGTATACATACATACATATATATATATACATAGATATATATGTACATTATTGTTGGATTGAACCTCTCGATTGGTTCATGAACGCGACACGATTATTGTGCCTGTCAATTTGCTAACCGTCATGGTCACATCAACATTTATGTAGTGGATTATTGTTAAATATTATTGTTGATGTAAATTATATATATTTTTATATGTATAAGGGTGGTGTATATTATTGGAAATATATTACAAAGACAATTTTTTATTGTTTATGTTCATTTGTGGAGGGTTTTATTTTATAAATCAATAAATGATTATGAAAGCATGAAAATTATTTCTTTAGAGAAAATTAAATAATAAAGAAGTTAATTGAATTTTTTTTTTTTCTTTTCGGTCTGTTGAATGTTTATTTAAGTCGAGTTTTATTTATTGGGATAATTTTTATTTAGTATTTGTTAATTATTATTTTTTTGATTTGTTGATAATGAATAATAAACTGAAATAAAAATGAAATTTCAATTTTTTTTTTTCAGTTTTTTGAATAAAATTAATTCAAAGATGTTGTAAATTTTGTGTTTGTTGTTATTTTGAAAATGGATTTAGTGAATTTTATAAACAATATAGACAATTGATAATAAAAATAATTTATATTTTATATTGAATTGAAAATAAATATTTTTGTCTTTAAATTAAATAAATTTTGTGTCAACACATTGTTTAAATCTTTGGAACTATTTTTCATATTATTTATATTCATTTAATCGAACAAATAAACAAAACTTTCGACCAAAAAAAAAATGCAGAAAAAATAAAAAAATCCGCACAAAATTTTTTTCTTCACCAAACTCACAATAAAATCAATCAATAAATTATTATAGCTACCTAATAATAATAATACACTCTCACCCAAACAACAACAACAACAACAACATAAAAACGCCAATAATTAAAAAAAAAAAAAAAAAATACTGACCTAAATAAAAAAAAATAACAAACGAATTTAAAAAAAAAATTTTTAAAATCGTATTATTACCAAAGATAATCAACCAAAACTCCATTCAGTCTAAACACCAACTAAACCCACATACAATCACCAATCCACACGTCACTAATTACCAAAAAAACCATTAAAAATCTCTCAAACCATAACGTGACAGATAATAATAGTCATTAGCATCATAAAAATCAAAATCAATCAAAAAAAAATATCCATTCACACTTCAAACACAAACAATCAACCCACTCATATAATCCATCGCTTATAATGCTTATGTACATACCCAGTACATTAATAAACTAAATAAATTAATTAAAACCGAACAGAAAAATTAAAAAATAAAACGAAAAAAAAAAAACAATTTCAATGTAATCCATCAGTCGAACACATTTTAAATGCCTGAAGGATTTTCAATCTATTCATTCAAGTTTAAATACTTCAACCATTGAAGTATATACATTATACATATACATATATATGTACGCATACATGCACATATATATATGTACACTTGACTTTTCGTAGCGTCCACAGATAATGAAAGGAAATGGGTTGATAGTGTGCTCACAAACCAATGGCAATTTCTGTCCGACAAAAGTCGAGAAAATTGCTAGAAGTAAACGTACTTCTTTTAACCAATTAAATCTTATGAACTCTATATATATATATATATATATGTATGTATGTATATATATATACGATAGAACCATGTCGAAGAAGTAAATGTCATGTTACTATAGCTAAAAAAATCGAGAGATAAACGATAGGAAAAATCAGTTGAATAATAAAAATGAAAAAGAAAAAAAATAATTTTTTTCTCATTTAAATTAAATTTTACCAATTATCATAGTTGTACATATTTAATTACTGTACGATAATTACGAAAGTTGAAAGAGAAAAAGAATTATTAATGATGACAGCTATGAGAATATTAATCATATGTATAATATGTTTGAAATAGACATGCACAAACTCGTTTGAAACGTGTTTAAAATTCATCTCAGGGAATTTTCATCACTTGACAAATGTGACGAGCACCCACTCAAAATATACGTTTAAAAAATTTTTTTATGTGTATTATATGTGTGGATATATGGGTATATGTGTGTTTGCATGTATGTAGATGTGTTGATGGAAGAAATTGAGAGCACAATGTTGTATTGTAACGAGTGAAGACAGGAGCAATATAAAAATATAAAATGTTCGCGTGTGTCTTCGGTAGGCGATTAAAGTTTATTAAATAAATACAAATATGTATTATGTATATGTGTATGTATATATATTAATAATAAGATGAGATAATAAATGAATGTGAAGGGGGAATATAATAGAAAATAATGGGAGGAGGAGAATTTGAGATTGACAGCTGGAGATAATAATTTTTTAGCAGTTGCGTGCGAATCTTCTCGCGTCAGACGTTGAAACGAAAACTGTTTTATATTTGAAAAAAAAAAATGAATGAATGAATGAATGGATGATGGTGTATATATGTATGTGACGAAAGGTCGAGTGTGTGACCAGATAAAACTGGACACTTTTGTGTATTATTCCTCTGATGAATGTGCTTTGAAAAATATATAGGTGAAATAAAAAAAAATGTTGAAAACGAATGGAAATATATATAAAGATTTATTTTTATCTCTTTAACGAAGTTGAATTTTTTTATTTATCAATGTATGTGTAGTAATGAATTTTGTGTGAAAGTTCACTCGAAATTTGTGTTGGAATTTTTTTTTTTATTTTTTTTTTTCGGGGTATTTTTGTGAGAAATTTTAACAGGAAATAGTTTGTGATAGAACAGAAAAAATTATTTTGGAATTAATAAATAAATGCTACATAATTTTTAAGTTGTTTCGTTGTATTAATTTAGTGTTAAATATGGATTGTTTATATTAATTTATCATACATTGTCTTAAAAATTATTTTTAATCGGAAAACTAGCTTTAGTGTGCTAATTTTTCTTTTTTATTGTATTTACTGTAGAAACAATTATTTATAACTTATGTTGAATGAATTTTATTATTATTCCAAAGCAATAACAATTGTATTGTTTGAACGAAATTACGCAATTTAACTACAATTATTGGAGTGTTTTTTTTATTACAATAATAAAGTGATTGAGTATCGATTTAGTAACAAAAAAGTCAAAATTTTATACATTTAGAAATTTGGGTTTGAATATCTTTAGAATGGTTGTCTCTATGAAAAAAATGTAAGAGACCATTTTTATAGAGCGTTCGATTTCCTACAAGAATAAGCTGTGAGCTTATCTCTATAATTCGCAAATGCTGAGCTACAAAAATCCAAAGAAAAAAAAAACAAAATTTTTTCTCATGTTATTTAAATAGAAAAACAAAAATTACGAGTCACCTCTAAATATCAATATTAAAAGCTCCGCTTTAAACAGGCCTTTTTTTTCATTGCTTAGTAAGTTTTCAGCCTGTTAAGTTGCCTAAAATTGGCACATCCTATTGTAGACGTTGAATATTTCAATGAATTATACAATTAATTGGTCAACTCTATTTATTCCAAGAAATACAATGAAAAATTCAATATGAAATTTTTTGTTTATTGAAAAAATAATTAATGCCCATTATAAAATATTCACTGATAATAATATAACAATAGCCACTGTTACACGTGAAAAAAGCTTGCAATAATTTCACGTACTCACAATAACATCACCACTACTCATAAATATCAAAACCAAACCATCAAACTTAATATTCTCCAAAATAAAATTAAACAAACAAAATTATAAAAATTAAACAAAATTAAACAAATAATCTGTATATCTTTGCTTGAATTCAACAATCCAATAAAAATTATAAACAAATATATATATATATACATATAAATATATGTATTCTTCTTGTCAACATTCATCAAAAGTCTGTCGATACAAATTAACAACAAACACCAGTTGTCCAATTTTAAAACATTTAAAATCCATTCACCCATATGTACCTATACCCTCAAGCTAAAACTATATATACAATAACATGAATAACGACCCTTGAGAGATTCTGAGACAAACCACAAAAAGAAATGAACTCTATACATAAACCTATATACATTATAAACACATATAAACCTCAAACTATATAGAGAACTTGAGAATAAGAATAGATATTATATAGAATACACCTGGGGGCGATTTTAACGTTCTTCATATCCACGTTTATACGTGCATAACACTCTATATACATATACATACATATACATATATATATGTATGTATATTATATTCAAATATATATAATATGGCCGACGTGTTGAGTATATTCAGGGAGAGGCAGAGAGAGAGAACAGATTCTGTTGTATGTGATATAATGTAAGATCCTTAAGTCAAAATGTTCTTTCATATAATGACTCTTTAATATTTTATATACGCACACACTATTATGACTAAATATATTGTATATATATGTATAATAGAGTGAATGCTTGTGATATAAGTATAATGAAAAATCGTGACATGAATGTAAATTTATAATAAAAAAATTTAATTTAATATTTAAAATAAACTGTTATTAATTGGAAAAAATGTTTGAGAAAATTGTCGAAAATTTTGTGAATAAAATGAAATAATTATTATTTATTCATGATAAAAAATGCTTTTATGTGTTTGATTATTTATCGAGGAAGAAAATGAAAAAATATAAACTAGTAGATATTTTACGATATTAGTAAAAAAAAAAAAATTTGCTAGTATTTTTTTTTTTTATGCGATTGCTATGAATGTGGAATGAGAATATGGAGGGAAAAAGTAGTAAATGAAATTATCTGATATAAAAACGGCCAAAAATACCAAACAACTTTTTTGATAGTCGCTTTTATTTTTGAAATTATTTTTGATTAAAAACTAAGACTATATACATGAATATTTATATTTGTTTATGTATAAATATAAAATAATCGGACGTGGGACCACAGCAAACAATAAACTGTCAATTTTATCGAATTTCCAAAACGTGTTCGAACACGTTTGCATTAACACCGCCAACGGTGTCGTTAGAAAAAAATTTTATTCATTTTCATCCATTAATTCCATCTCCCAATTAAATATCTTTATTTTTCCATATTTTTTTTGTTTGTTTCCATCCACCAAATTTTATCTTCAACATTTTCCTGCATTGTAAATTCCCAAAACTAGTCAAATTAAAACTCAAAAAAACCAATAAAAATTCCAAAAAAACCTCATTCATGTTTTCCATCTATTTTCAAAAAATAATAAACACATAAACCATCAATATAAAATTAATTCACCATATTTAATTTACTTCCAACATTTCGCCATTAAATCTACAAATAATAAAACACATTTACCAAAAATTTTCAATCCGAAATTTTCCCCTACTCAAATTGAGTGAAAATTTTCACCTGATGGCCACTTCTATCCGCAATTACTACACATCCTACCATTATTCATAAATCATTCTATCATTTTAAACATTAACTATCCTCAAAGATCTATTTTTATAATTTACTAAACACAAATAATAAATGACTGCATATTACAAACAAATGAAAATAACACACGACCATACATTTGTTTATATACTTATATACTCTCACCCACTCATATATCCTTCCTCCACCTTCTCTTCACATATAACACAATAAATCCAAAAGATCAACGACATTTCAAAAGCATATCATCAGTAGAAAACTGACACGACAAAACTCGCTTTAAATTTTCCCTCACAATTCTCATCACAAACTCACACAGACACATCAAAATCCCTCATATACATACACAAATATACATATCTATAAGTACCCACACATCTATATTACACATCTATAAATAAATAATATCTTATGTGTCGTTGCTTACACTCCTCGAATAATATAATTATCCCCATGATTTATTAAAGCACTCGAGTGTTTTCTTGCCATGACATTTGTCACTTGAGGAGGTAAAATTTGCAGACGTGAAGACGCAACTCATTCGTCGCTGATGTTTTAACCTCCCACTATATCTCCCTTAAGATTCTATACATATATACATACATTTATATAGATATATAATAAATATATTTTCATCTTTTATCTCGTTTGTTTGGACGAAAAATAAAAGCCGCATGCTCGGCGCTTTGATCAAAGATTTATTTCAGGAAACTTATGTATGATGTATATATAGTTATATTTGTATTTATATGCATGTATATGTAGTCGTATATATTCGTATTTTATTGCATATTTTTTTTTTTTTTGTTCTGTTCATTTAATTTTATTTTACTTCATGCTTTTACGTTACGCGCAAAACACGCGACGATTATACACGATGTGGGCGGACACGAGAACAACTTCCGGCCAAATGACTGGTATAAAGTGTGTTACATATGATATGTATGTATTTATAAATGTGTATGTGTGAGTGATTGATGTAAAAAGTGTGTATGATGAAGAAAGTATGAGAGAAATAATAAGAGGAGATTTGTGAACAAGACTAATTTTATTTTTGGACGATTTATTATGAAAAATGTAAATGAGGGGACAAAATTATTTGTTTCAAGTTTATATGCGGGGTCTGAGGTGGGTATTCATGTATGTGAGTAGAAGAAAATATGTAAGAGTGTGTGTTATAATTAATTGATATTGTTAGAACGTTTGACAAATTTGGTGGAATGATAATGAATAAAAATTAAACTTTGGGAAAAGAAATGTGGTATATTATATTGCTGAAGCTTTTGAAGGATTATATATATATTTATGGGTATGTATAGATGTATATGGTATGTATGTAGATATATATGTATGTGTATTGTATATAATACTTGATTGGTTCACTTGTTGAATGCATTTTTGACATTTTCATGGGGGAAAATTGTAGTGATTGCTATTATTAAGGATGAAAAAATTATTTTTGAGTTGAATTGGGTTTGACTATTTTGAATTAGTGTATTTTATGAAGAATTTGGGGGTATTATTAGGTTGGATATTTTATAGAGATGGTATTGGTGGTGTTTTTTGACTTTAATGCGCAATTTAGTAAAGTTTTTTTTTGTTATTGAATACCAGGTCTTATTGATCTTTCTTTTGGGATTATAAATGTTAATTATTGATCAAGTGACAAATATTATGATTTTAGTTGAGTTGGTGCATTGAGAAGCTATGGATAATGATGATGAATGAGCAAAATTTTGTGTTTGATGAATGAACTAATTTTTAGAAGCTTCTGAAGTTTTTTAGTGATGAAAAGTGAGCGAGTACTGGAGCTTTTATCTTATACAGTAGTAAACGTTTTATCGGTTGGATTTTTTCGACGTGTTGGAACGTGTCTTATACAGGTTGGATTTAGGGATATTATATTAGTTAATTTGGAAGGCTATTTTATTTTATATGAATAATTTACGTGTGGAGAATGAGGTTAAGTAATGATTTATTGTTTGTCAATAAAATGGAATATTGTGATAGAATTTTTGTTATTTTATATTATATTTGTATTATTTAATAAAAATCATGACTTGAAGGTTGGAAATTTTTATTTACGTCTATGAAATAAATTATTTTATCGACAAAAATTACAAAATTTCAATGAGTATTATTGAAATTCATTAGAATAGTTTAAATAAAAATTAATTCCTCTGATAATTATCACAATTTCAGATAATTCAGTATAAAAAAACCATCCATAATAATTATAAATAAAAATAATCCCACTTTCAATAAATCAACTAATTTTCATATAAACCTCTCAAATTTTCCACTAATAAAAAGTCCGCAAGCACCAAAAACCTTCACTTCAAATATCAACTAAAAAATAACAAACCAAAAAAAAAAAAAAATCAAAAAACCATATAAGATTGCGTATAAAACCATTAAAACGAAAAAAAAAATCCAAAAAAAAAAAAAAAACAATGACAGACACCAACTGAAAAGGGAACCACAAACGGATTTAATCGCGGCTTGGGATGAAAAGATAGATACATACATCTATACATACATACATACATACATACATACACACACACATACATAATAGAAGAAATGTACACGTGCACCGTTTGCTTCATCCCCCTCTTCATACATATCCCCTCTCACTCATTGAATACAAGTATTAAAACACATGGAAACGATCGTAAATACCAATGTAGCGCGTGAGAGTGAAATTTAACCATAAAAATGACCACCCGGGCCCTCTAACAAAAATAAATTAATTAGCGACACGACGTAGATTGATACTAATTGTTTGTTGTATGTTTTTTTTTTTTATTTCTTCATTAATTTACCATTATTATTATTTTTATCATTATTATTATTTATTATTATTATTATTATTATTATCGTCATCATTGCTTTGTATAAAGAACAGTTTTTGCTGTGGTGTATAAAAATACCAGCGGAAGTTGTAAAAGATTTCTCTAATTCTTTTATTTATTTTTTCTTGTTATTTTTTTTTTTTTTTTCTTTCTCTTGGATTTTATTTCTCTCCGATGAAACTATAAAACATCGAAGTTGATTGCTAATATATTTTTCATATCACTGCAGACGATCGATTGGAAATATACTATAGATAGTTGCATTGGTTTGGTGCATTGAACTGATTGTATATAGAAATTATGTATAATGTAGCATAGTTCTTTTTCTTTTTTTCTTTTTTTTTTCTTATTATTATTATTTTTTTTTTTTTTTCAGGAGGATGAGGGGGGGAGGGTTATTTGTTGGATGTATTTTTATGTGTTGTGAAGAATTTAGTGTGAAAGTTTGGTGGAGGTTTAATTGTTGATGTTGTTTTTAACGAGGGTTTTGAGTTGAATTTTGGGAGAGAATTTGGGTTGAAGCAGAAATATGATTTTGATTTTGATTGTTGGTGATTTTTGTATGAGTGGATTTTTTGTTGATGCTTTTTTTGAATTTTTAAGAGTGATTTTCATGGAATATTTGTGTTGGATTGAATGCAAGTGAATGTTATGTTGATTTAATGTGAAGTTTTGAGTGAAAATTGTGTGGAAAAAATTTTAATAGAAATTTTTAGTGGACTTTTCTTACAAAGATTTTTATTGTGTAACAATTTTAATTGGTTTAGTTGAGTTTGTTTAATCAATAACAATTCTTGCTTAATTTTACACTAAAAAAAAAATTCAAATCGACGATTTTTCACTTCTAAAACAATTTTTTTTTTTCAACGCAATTCAAATAATTATAAATTAATCTAACTAATCAGCTCATTCAAACTATATAATTTATTTAAATTAAATCATTATTACTTTCATCAATTCAAATATTAATCTCTCAATACAAATAAATTAACAAAATAAAAATAAAAAAAAAAAATATTTATTAAAAACGAAAAATTTCATTTTCATTTAACATAAAAATTCTCTAAAAAAAATTCTAATGCAAATTTTTAATGGAATTTTACATAAAAATTATATATATACATATATTCGAATATTAAGTATAGATATTTAAATTTAATTTATTTTCAGGTCATCAGGAAAAATAAAAATATACCCCAAAAACACGTAAATCTGCAGAAAAACAAAAATTGCACTTTAACCTCTTCCTATATATACATATACATGTAGATATATACAGCTATTGAATCGCATTCCATGTGTTGAGTGAAGAGAAAAAATAAATAAAAAAAGAAAAAAAGAAAAATTGATGATAATTCGCCGAATAATGCCTCGGGGTGGCCGCCAAAATGAGGGGTCTTTTTGGGGCGGATTTAATCCCGTCGCCCTTTCCAAATTACGGGGTACTGCGTCGCATCTATGTATATATATATGTATATGCCTGATTTCTATTCGAAGTAAATACATGAGTGGACAGCGAGGCTATGTACAACGTTGAATGTCCATATATATTTATTCGATAGATTTAATATAATATTATATAACTGTTCATACGGTGGATTTATGTATAGATATATGTGTATACTGTATATATATGTTTGTGTGTGTGTGTGTATCTATTTTCTTTATGATCATGTGACGTTAGATATGTATATAGTGTAGATGCCCTGTGGCTTTATGGAGGAATATTGTATAGACTGTGTGGCAAGTTAAATTACAGATCTCATCATGATCACAAGCACGAACATGTTCACGCCTGTTTTTTTTTTTTTTTTTTTTTTTTTTTTTTTTCAAGTCGACAATAGTTTGAATTGATTCTTCTTCATGTAAATACACACGTGTATACTGCTAATTTACATATATGAGTGGATGGTATGTGGATATAGTATGAAATTTTGTGTAAAAGTGGATCCATGAGAAAGTGTTGAAATTTATTTTAACGGAAAATATGTTTTGTTTGATGGAGGGATAATTTGTGTTGAATTTTCTGTAGAAAATTTTGGATTAGAAAATATTAGAGTTAATGGTTTATTTCGTGATGATATTTATAAATTACCGTTGAATTATTCAATTGCTTTTTTGGCATTTAGCTTTATATGGTCCCTCAAAAAAGCTTTTACTAAGAAATCTAAAATAAATAATCATACAGACTCAGATACGTGATTAAATGAAATTGTATGAGTTCTTAAAAAGTTCGTACCTAGTCGGATTGCAATGATTGATCTCAAACGGTTAATTTCATAAGAATTTCTTAGATTTAAGTGAATATTTTATCCAGAGTTTGCGTTATATAAAACGTTTTATATTTATATAAGATATAAAATTATATATCTTAACATTATTAGTGAATAATATTTTTGTTAACCTAAAATCTCAGTCCTGTAATAAGAACTTGGCTCTTTCAAAACATTGGGTGGCTTTTTCAATGCCTATGTGTTATGAAAGAGCCGAATTTCATTATTTTTATAAATGGTTAGAAGTCCAAAAATACCGATAATTTTGAAAAATGTTTTATGACATCACGTACATAAATGAATGAACAATCACTTATTATACAAATTTTTTAATTATATATTTACTTTTATATTAATTATCCCTTTTTCAAAACTGGCTTTTTCATGTCACTCTTTCCCTACATTAATTTAACATGAAAATGATATTGAAAGCTCGAAAAGAGTTGGAAATTTAGTGATTTAACTGAAAATATTTTTAATTTTGATTTTAGAATAATTTAAATTTGACTCATGTCATTAAGAGTTCGTGAAATTACTGCAAGCTCTTTCACGTGTAATAGTTGCTATTGTTATATTATTATCAGTGAATATTTTTTATAAAATACTCCGACAATGAACATTAATTATTTTTTCAATAATTATCAAAAAATTTCATATTGAATTTTTTATTTGTCATCTCTTGGAATAATTAGAGTTGACCAAGTAATTGTATAATTCTATAAAATATCCAACATCCACAATGTATGATGAGTTTAAATAAATAATCCCAATTCAGCACAAAATTAATATAACGAAACAACTTAAAAATTATCCAACTTTCAAAAATTCGCCCCAAAATCATCATAAAAAATTTCAACACAAATTTCAAACAAAATCCTCTACTCTCTCCACTCATCATAAAGATCATAACAACACATAACCACAAATATCCATACATATATATAAATGCGCAAAGATGACGAGGAAACAACAACGAATTATTCGCGATTACGAAGAAATTGAGACAAAAAAAAAAAAAAAAACGATACTCGCGTATATAATTATCAATGAAAGGGAATAGACAGTACAGATCAAGTCGCGCACAAATGTCAGCAATCGTTCGAACATGAGAAACATGATAAAAATTATATACGGCCACCCGACAACCGGTTCGTAATTGGTTGATATGAACTGAATCGATCGCCCTTTTCCTCTCTTGATTACTCTCATATTTACCCCCCATATACACTCTACTAATACACACACACACATACATACAAATACATATATACTTTTGACAGATGCGTCCAATCGTTAGTATCGACCGTAATTTAGAATTTACTAATTGGAATTATTCCCTCGTTCATCAGGAGCATGAACAGAGAATATTTATATTAATTTACAAACTAATTGGCTTATATATATATATATATATATATATATATATATACACATATCTTCATATACTTTGCCAATATATAATGACAATCGCGTTTCCTTCTTGTGTATATACTCTACAAGATGACCAATAATTTCCTATACCCACAGGGACAATGGTGGGATAATGCCGCAGGAACATTCACGGCGTGTATTTTTTATTTTTATTATATTTTCATTTTTTTCTTTTCCTCCTTTTGTTCACCATCACAATAACGGCTAAAACTGAACGGATTCTATATAATATTTCGCAGAAATAATATAGAGTAAAAAAATATGCGGTAGATGAAAGAAAGAAATGCGAATGAATCGAGAAAAAAGACGTTGAAACTACGACATAACAGGTTACAACACGATCAGCCTTGAATGAAGTTGCAGGAAAAAGCCGTTGAAAGAGAAAAATGGTAAGAAGAAGATATAATAGATAAAATACAGTAGAAAAGGAGAAGGAGAAAAGGGGTGACAGGATAGGAAAAGGGGTGATGATGGGATATAAAAATGAAACTCAAAATTTTAACTTACGCCGCGTAAATTTTAGGATCGGCCGTTAATGAAAATTAAAGGATAGATCCAAAATGTAGACAAAATGGTATGCAGGTGTGAACATTTTGTTTCAATTTTGGTATGGGAAAATATCGCGGATTGAAAATTCTTGGTAAACATATTTTATTACGAAAAGGTAGTAGCAAAATTGCAGAATAAATGAATTGGGAAATGAAAATTATATCAATGCTTCACATATTTAATATATTTTCCGAAATTGTAGGATGAAAGATAAGCAGGCTTATTATTTAGATAATTTTAGACACTTTTCTAAGTCGGGTAATTTTGTGTATTTGTCTTTTTGCATATCTTCGACAACGTCTAAAAAGTTGTATGAAGAAGGATGTGATTAAAATGAAAGCACTTGTTGGATTTCGAATCAAAATTAGTGAATTTTAATGAGGCCAGTGATTAAAAATCATGGCCTGCAATGTTGTTTACTCTAAAATTAGGATACGCAGGACAATAAACCATGTGCCTAAAAACTTATAATGAGAATTAATCCTCATTTTTGGTCCGAAATTTGACTATTTTTCTTATCTACCTGATGATTAATCAATCCAAATTTGGATTCACCAATTCAATAAGTTTACCATGTGTGATTCGATTGCATTATCCTCATTTTTGATCCGGAATTCGACTATTATTCTTATCTCCTTGATGATTCAGTTCACAATTTAGATTCCCCGGTATAAAATCATTTCTTCCGTCAGATTTATTTTTTCCTTTTGGTTTTTTGGTTTCCTTTTTCGTTTTCTTCTTTGGTCTTTTTCAAGCTAACTATATATTGTGATGATATCCTTTTCTTACTCTCTCTAGTTTCTGTCTTACCATTTTTCGTCTTTCACGACGACAACAACGACCGACGCGACGGCGGATCCCAACGACAATCTTTTCCCACTTTGCGGTGGCGCCATTTTTCAACTTATGTAAATTACGTTGTCGCGCCCGGCGCAAAACTTAGTGAGATATATATACATATATATATCGCATCGCCAATAACTTGAAGCTCAAACGAGCTTTTTTTTTTTTTTATTCATCCTAAATCGACTATATCGTCGTCAATGTTTTTCAAACACTTTTTTTTTTGGTTCTTTTTTTAGTATTTTTAACACATCGTAGATTGGTGGTAGTCTACATTATTTTATCATTAGGCTTTGACTTTTTTCTTTTTCGTTCTTTTTTTTTTTTTGGAACTATCGTTTACTCATGTTCTCAGGTTCTTTTTTTGTTATTTTTTTTTTTTGGTTGTCTTTGCCCTTGTCTTACTATACTTAAACTCGTTGGCAATTTATTTCAGTAGCCACGTAAGTAATTTATCAGGATGAATATATCTTTTTGTTTTATTTTATTTAATGTAATCCTGCAGTAATGCAATAGTCACGTAATTTTGTTTGGATTCGTGTGTGTGTGTAAGGGTCAGTTTTGTGTGATTGTTGGACAGCTACTAAATTTTTCGTACAATATAACACGATGAGTAAACAAAAATAATCAAACGACTGGGTGTACAGTAAACACGTGTTGGTGCGGGGGGAAATTTGTGTGTGTGTGTGTGTGTGTGTTGATTGTGTACACACGAGAAAAGTAAACATAAAAGGTCGACGTTTTTTCCTTCTTTGCTTTTTTATTAACGATAAAATCTTACCGAGAAGAGTTAGAAAAGAGTGTCATTTTTTTTTTAATTTAGCAATTAATCGGGTCGAAAAATTTTTGCGAAGTTGCCTTGAGGTTTTTGTTTTTTGTTTCTAAAATGAAATTTAGTATCGAATTTTTATAGGAGAATTCAAATGTATTGAAGTAGGAAAATAATTCGGCTTGGCATTTATGATATTTTGGGTTTAATTTGGTAATTTTGGGTTAATTTAACGACACTTTTTCTACCCAAAAATTACATGTTTTTAATATAAATTTTGTGTTGAATTAAAACATAAAAATTTGTGTTGCAAGAAAATAATTTAGTTTTAAGTTTTTGATTTTTTATATCAAATTTAATATTATATCGTTAAATTATAATTTAACAAAAATTCTGAGTTAAAAATATGTCAAAATAATTTCAACGCAAATTTTCAATGTACTTTTACCCAAAATTTGGATATATATGTATCAAACATGAATTTTTTATCAAATCAAACCTTAAAAATTCGCAAAGTAGAAAAATAACTCTATACTCAAAATTATTAACATTCTATATCAAATCCACTCTAAAATTTCGTGTGTACTGTCAAAATAAATAAACTCCACATAAAACCACGATACAACTAATTAAAAACATTTTTTCGATCAATCTCAAATCATCAACACATCATAAATATCAAATCCAAACCCATAAATATTGCAATAAACCTAAAAAAAAACCTTCACATGAAAAAAAAAAAAAAAAAAAACTAAATTGCCAACACAAATTCCAAATTAACTTTCACACAAAATTCTCTACTATTATACAAATAATACATATATACCTAAACCTTCACTATATTTCCACTTTCAAAAATTACCAAAACTGATTTTCCCCCATCAGAAATTCCAAAAAAAAAAAAAAAATAATAAAAAAAAAAAAAACAATATAAATTTTATATTCACTTTCTTTTATAAAATAACACATCACACACTTATACAAATTTTCCATTTTCAATAAACAACCCATAAACAATAGCAAATAATAATAACAATAATTATAATAATAGTAATAATAATAATAATAAAGATTATGAAAAAAAAAAAAAAAAATAAAAATATGAAAAATAATTCACCGGAAACACCGCAAATATTTCTCAGAGATGATCGTTTATCTGACAAGTTTTTCCTACTTTATATATATATACATATAAACACATATATACATATATAAATACATATATATAAAATCTATATACAACCGATTCCAATGATATATATTGAAACGACTGGCTTTACCGGTTTCTTCCGTACGTTTTCTCAAACGCAATTTCTCGCGCTCAAAGTTCCTGTAAAATACATATATGTATAGGTACATAAATATATATATATATATATATACTTCGTATACAATGTGAGGCAATATTCTTTAATGTAACGATACTTGCGCACGTGATAGACATGTTCAGCTTCCGATTCGTGTCGTTTATTGAAGTATATCACAAACGCGAAGCTGCGAGTTTGTGCACGCACGTGAAAAAAAACGTTAAACTCTCAGAGCAGGTTTAAACATGTTCGTAGATTATACATATATATATATTTGTGAATTTTTCTATTGCGCTCGGGTCGTTTTGTCGTTCGATATTGATATTTATTAATGATATATCCTTTGATGAGAGACACGGTATAGTATAGATTTTTTTTTTTATTTGTTTTTGTTTATTACAAAGCGGAGAATTATTTTTTCTGTAATTTATTGGAGATACTTATTTTATTTATTTTTTATTTTTTATTTGGCATGTGAAATATTTAATGACGCGAAAACAATTTGTTATTTACGGTGGCAGATGTTTAGTTTTGTAATAAATGTCAGATTTATTAGTTGTAAATAATGCAATTGTATAAATATTATTCATGATGAGGGACGTTTTTTTTTTTTTTTTTATTTTTATTTTTCAGTTGGGCGAACTGTCGATGAATATTTTTTTTAGTTTGATTTATTTTAATGTCCATGTGATAAGTTTGTAAGGGGATGATATGTATATGCATGAAAGAAGTTTTTGAGATGTTGAAGGGGTTATTTATAAAAAGGAAAATGTGTCTGTGTGTATATAATGTTTGTAGGTGAATTTGAAGTTGGACGATGAAAAGAAGTACATTTTATCGGAAAGTTTATATGTATCTTCATTTTTTTTGTGAATGATACTTTTAATTTTTTTTATTTGTAATTATTATGAATGGGTTTTTGATATTGAATCATTTACAATTGTGATAATTATCAGAGGAATTAATTATTATTTAAACTCTTCTAATGAATTTCAATTGAAATTTTTTTAATTTTCTCGATAAAATAATTTATTTCATAGACGTAAATAAAAATTTCCAACCTCCAAGTTATGATTTTTATTAAATAATACAAATATAATATAAAATAACAAAAATTCTATCACAATATTCCATTTTATTGACAAACAATAAATCATTACTTAACCTCATTCTCCACACGTAAATTATTCATATAAAATAAAATAGCCTTCCAAATTAACTAATATAATATCCCTAAATCCAACCTGTATAAGACACGTTCCAACACGTCGAAAAAATCCAACCAATAAAACGTTTACTACTGTATAAGATAAAAGCTCCAGTACTCGCTCACTTTTCATCACTAAAAAACTTCAGAAGCTTCTAAAAATTAGTTCATTCATCAAACATAAAATTTTTCTTATTCATAATCATTATCCATAGCTATTCAATACCAAATCAACCAAAATCACAATAATTTTCACTTTATCAATAATTAACACTAATATTCCAAGAAGAAAGATCGATAAGCCCTAGTACTCAATCACAAAAAAAAAACTTTACTAAATTGCGCATTGAAGTCAAAAAACACCACGAATACCATCTCTATAAAATATCCAATCTAATAATACCCTCCAATCCTTCATAAAGTACCCTAACAAAAAATAATCTACTCCATCTCAAGAACAAAAATAATCAAAACATCATCACCAAATTTCTCAAACATATTCGTTCATTACATAAAACCCCCCATTAATTTATTCACACAACTTCCTCCACTGTATCACGTCATCCATTCATCCTCACTCCAAGTGTCATAAAACATTTAAAAAAATATATATACACATATACATATAAATAAATATAACTCACCACTCACTCGATGAACTGCTTTCAAGTTGCCGCCGGTGTTAACGATCCACTGAGGTTAACTTCTTTACTAGACTCTACCCTTTAAAGGTACATAAATACATCACAAGATTCTGCTTTTATTTTTTTATTTTTTTTTTATCACTCCTGTAACAATTCTTGATCCAATTCTAACTTTCACAATAGCCAAAATAAAATAAACAATCACGAAGTGAAAGACGAAGAAAAAAGAAAATTAATCACAAAAAATTTTTCCCTCCACGATTGACAACAAAAATTTTCAAATATTTTAATTTATATTCACTCACTTCAATGTAAGTCACACACACAAAAACACAAAAATTATTCAACACTATTTATAATTAAATAATTACGATAAAATTCAATATCGATAAAACATTTTTTCATTTCAATTTTTCCATATTAATTTATAAATAAATTTTTTTCTTTCTTGTTGTAATGAGTTAATCACTCAATTTTTAATCCACTTTGAATTTAAATTATTCCTTAATTAACTGCACAAAAACGAGGCGAAGAAAGAAATTATTTGTGACAAACGTAACTAGTTTTTCACTCTTTGTAAATTAATTAAAAAAATTTTTTTTTTCCACTGTTTTTTTTTTATCGGGTGTCAATGCAAAATCCAAGTGCAATATACATCAAGTGAAGTGTGATTGGAATCCTCCCACGCAAACATACACAAACTCACAATTAAATATGAACAAAAAAAAAAAAAGTTAAAAATTTATCAAGTGATGATAATAAAATTATTTGAACAATTTTATAAATGACAAATTGTGTATTAAATCACAGTGAAAAATATTTATTCATCAGTATTTAATATTATTTAATGTTAATTGAAAACTTTGAACGCACTGAAAGTGACGAGTGATCGCGAATAAAACACGTTCAAACGCACAGAACGGCACTCGCCTGTAAACTGAACAACCCGACACGACCTGAGGCCGGGACTCGACTGGTTTCTCTCTCCACGCACCCCCCACCATGACAAGTCGCTCATTCGTCCGTCCGTCCCCTCTCTTTCGCGGCGCTTCGCCGCGCGCCAACGAACGTTCGTTTATACACGTTTGTGCTTGCAAGGCTGTCGCTCGTTCTTACCTTGTCTCACATTCACAATTTTGATTGTATTTTCTTTGTTTACGCACATATCCAGTCGTTCTTTTTCCCTCTTGACGCTCAAAACATGAGGGTATTATAACTATACATATTATACTTTTATATAACCCCCCCCCCCCCCCCCCTTCACGGGGCCCATACACGTTTCAGCCTGTCTAGATCCTACACTGCACGCGCCGCTCTTGACAATATATATGCTACTGGTCTCTCTCTTTCTCTTTCTCTCTTTCATATTTATTATATACAGTGTGCATTGTGTCCTTTTTTTTTTTTTTTTTTTTTAGTTTTCTGACAAATATCTATTCCCGTTTTGCCCTCGAGAAATCAACCCCCTTTACATTGGCACGTAACACCCGGGGAGAAATACCAAAAGCAGACCAACTCCAACCCCTTTTATATGAGGGGGTTTTGTGTATTATACATGTATGGATACGTATATCGAATTGAGTCTCTGTTGTGTCGCTGGGTGAGAAATTGTGGCTTCCGTTGATCTGTGAAAGGGCTAAATGGAATGTGAATTTAATGAAATTGGGACAATTTGTTTTTACAGAGATGACATATTTCTGAGATTTGCATGATAGGAATTATTAATATGGATGAAAAAATTATTTCCAAGTTGAGTTGGATTTGGTTATTTTCGATTTGTGTATTTTAAGGAAAATTGTTAATGTTATTATAGATTGAATATATTTTGTAGTCTTTATAGTTAGACTTTAATTAATACGCTCAATAATTTTTATTAGATTTTTTTTTTTGTGATGGAATATAGTATTTTTATCTTAACATACATACAGTAACGTATGTAAAAGATCATTTACATGATAGCGTGCGAATTCTCGAATTGATATACGTATATAATGGCGATTAAACGTGGTTTGACTGACAGTTTTTATGAAAAATAGTTGTCAGTATTGGGTAATAAACATTTCAGTGTAAAAAAAAAATGGAATGAAAAAGGTTTGAACAACGTTTAATGTTTTTATATACATACGCGATAGTTAATATACGCTTGCGGTTCAAATACGCCGGTTCTCACTCAAAACTTGAAATCAGAAAATTAATTTTCGAGGGCTTTTAATAGGATATTTAGAAAATGTTAACAGTGCAACCGGCTCAATCGGCTCAGTGACAACAGAGATTGAATTTATTTTTTATTTTTTTTTTTACGTTTGATCAATTAAAAAGCTATCATTTTTAAATTTTGCCTTTTATTTGTCGGTTTTTTTTTAATTATTTGGGACCCAGATGATAGCCGCTAAAAAGATATTTCATCCAAATCGGTTGAAAAAAAAATAGTTATAGCACAGAAACAAATTAAAAAACATAAAAATTCAAAAATTCTTAAAAAAAAACGTTTTTTGCTATATCTCGAAAACCAAAACTTTTCCCGGAAAAATGATTTGGGGGATTTTTTTATATGACTGTCATTGCGGTTTGCGTTGGCGTGGAATGAGCCTTATACAATAATTTCATAGATATATTGGGCCTTTTAATACCATATATATTTTGCAGTATAAGGCGAATATTTAATTTTATACTAATTTTCGGGGTTATGTTTCTTGGGAGAATATGTTTTGAAAGAGCCGAGCTGCAGTGTGACGAAAAAGCTAGCTTTATATGGTCCCTTCAAAAAGCTCTTACTAAGAAATCTAAAATGAATAATGATACAGACTCAGATGCATCAAATAAAATTATATGAGTTCTTAAAAAGATCGTACCTAGTCAGATTGCAATGATTGATCTCAAACGGCTAATTTTATGAGAATTTCTTAGATTTAAGTGAATATTTTATTCAGAGTTTGCGTTATATAAAACGTTTCATAATTATATAAGATATGAAATTATATCCTAACATTATTAGTAAATAATATCTTTGTTAATCTAAAATTTCAGTCCTGTAATAAGAACTTGGCTCTTTCAAAACATTGGGTGGCTTTTTCAATGCATAATTGTGTTATGAAAGAGCCAAATTTCATTATTTTTATAAATGGTCAGAAGTCCAAAAATACCAATAATTTTGAAAAATGTTTTATGATATCACATACATAAATGAATGAACAATTACTTATTATACAAATTATTTTAATTATTTATCCATTTTTTCAAAACTGGCTCTTAATTCATGCCACACTCTTTCCGACACCACTCATTTTCATACTCTCCGAACTGAAACAAACAAAATTAAAAACAACACAAATAACACACTAATACAATGAATCAATTCACCATAATTACACATCAATCACCCCCTAATAACATCAAAAACATTAATAAAATCAATCTAAACTGGACACAACTCTCCAAGGAGCAATTCTCAAAGATCACAAAATTTATCACACATTTCTCACCCTAAAAATCTCCAATTTTCCCCCACATACTCACCCAAAATCTCACACTAATATCACTCAACACACACATACACATCGCTACACAATACAACACACACATATACACACATCTTCACAACATTCATCGGCATGTTTTGTAAGAACACGAATCGAATAATATCATATGCACTACTTATAAGGGTATAGTAGTAATATATTCTTCATGGATAAAAATCGCAGAGCATTTTACTTACTTTTCCCTTGCAATCCTCTATATATTAACGTCAATATAATATTTACCGCAATAAATATACCCAGATATATACAAAGAAACCTTTAGTATATATCTAAATCTTATGGTGTGATATGATTCAAATAGATGTGTGCGTTGCGTGCATGAACACGATTTTCATTTGAGGGACTACACGACTAAAACGCAATGTTCAGCTAGCCCACCCTTACGATTATATTCACGTTCAATATTATATCCTGGACACGTGTTGAACCACGTGATCATAATTGAGTTTTAATGTACCGCGCACAGCGAGTGTAAGAACATGGAATTTTTTTTTTTATTTTCATTGCGCTTTCATTGTCGTTATAGATAAATCGATAATAAATGTTGACAGGGGTGCAAAAAATTGTGATTATTTATATATTACGTAATGGGATTTCATTAAATGATGAGGAGAAATAAATGAGAGAAGAATTCAAGGGGACAAAGTGACGTCGCTGTGAGAATCAAACAAGTATTGACTTGTTTGAATTCTGATACAGACTTTGTTGGGTGGAAAATAATTGATGTGTTTTATTGGAAAGGTTTTAACATAAGGAAGTCAAGAAAATATTTATGAATGAGTTATTGTTCATTTTTTATTATTTTTTAGGGATTTCAGCATCGATAGAATTATTTATTGTTGAATTTTAAACCGATTTTTTGTGGGTCAATAATTAATTGTCAATTTTTTTCTGCATTGGTAATTTATTTGTTCGGTATAAAATGATTATTGTGGTTTCAGTTTGTTTATAATCTTTGGTAGGAAATATTGTTTATGAATTTTGGAAATGTTTTATTGTTGCTGTGAATATTAATTTTGTATGATTTTCGTTTTGGATAGAATGTGAGATATAATTTTGAATTTCATTAAGATGAATTAAGTAAATGCGCATTTTCATTCTTACTTTTTTATACACGATAAAATAATTTTTTGACAAATATTTGAGTGATTATTTGAATTTTTCAACTTATGGACTTTGAACATTTTTTCAATAATTATAACCAAATTTCTAAGTCCGTAAGTTTCAAATTTCGGACTTGGAATCAATTTTTCTACAATTGAAAGAATTTTCTAAATCCGAAACTTCAAAAATTTCCTGTTCGTCAGCAGTAAAATTGTCTGGATTCTGAATTGATAAATGTTATTGTCGTAGAATTTTTATTGGCACCGAAAACAGACCGATATTTTGTCGGTGTTCTTTCGGCCCGCTTTAGGTGTCAATATGCTGCAGACTACTACGTTGTTACCGATTCGGCCCAAAATATACTTTTCGGCCTGTTTTCGGCGCATTTTCGGCCTTATATTTCCACCCGGGTTTGCAATGGTCCGCACAGTAGTAGTAGAGCAAATCATGTGTTCTTCGTTTGCTAGAGCTTGAGAGGGTTCTGCATCAGAGGTGGCAGCATCTTCAGCAGTTGTAGTTTGTTGATTTTCTATGTTGGTTACAGCACTCCCTATAAAGTCTGTGAAAGTATCTGGGTGAAAATATCGGTCCCATATCACCAGACTGTGGCGTGGCCCATACTACCCGACAGATCTTGATCAATCAAACTTGGCGTCAACAGAAATCGGCTAGAATAAGCGACATTTCGTCATCACAATGCATAGGTCATTACACGAGCTAGAATTTAAAAGGAGCATCATAATAGTTTACAACATAACTTTTGTAGAACAGATAGGCACTGAAAATAACGCAAGACAACAGCCACACATTCAAAAATTAGAAATTATTTAATTACTGCGACAACTTGATAGCTATGTCAATCAAGTTCTAGTACATGACTCAGTGATCTATGTAGCGTCTATTCCAGCTTCTTGTGTCCCTACCAACTAGCGGCGTTAGTGAGATGAATAATGAGGCTCGTAGTACGTGCCGTTTCCCTATAAATAATTTTATGTGTTGAAATTTTGGCTGATCACGGCGAATACAAAATAAAGTTCATACATTTAGCAACGAGGTTTTTCATTCATTTTGGAAATTCAATCGAAGAGTAAAGATGTTAGATCTGCAAGTAGTGAAATTTTTTATCAAAATTACTTGTCATATATTCAGTGAATTCACTAACGTCGAAGCCCAAATATACGAACTTTCATTCATGCAGTCATATGATATCACGTACGAGTGATTCGTGTTTTAAAATTTCATTAAAAACTATTTTTGCATTACATTCATCATAAAAACTAAACTCTATAAATCATGCAAGTATTCAAATACTACTATTCAATATCAATATATCTTGAACAAAATTCATTATCACCGAATTTATCACATTTATAATTTTTTTTCAAATTAAAAAAATCATTCGTAGACAATAATTCCGACACTTTGGTCAAATATAAATAGCGAATATAATCGGAAGCGCAAAATGTTGTTCAAATGGAAGTATTTACTTTCTGTTGAACAAACATCGAACACCACTTTCGCGAAAATAGTTTATTTAAATTTAATTTTTTCAAGTCTTCAGAAATCAAATTTTCCTCTTCACTGTACGGAATTTTTTCCATTTTCATTTTCTTGCTTGGATATTTAGCAACTTATCACAAATCACAAATAAAAAACCAAAACAAATGAACTTCCCTTAAAATTATACGAAAATAAAGAAATAAATCATCAGATTAAATTTATCAAAACAAATAATTTCTACAAAGTACATAACCAAATTTCATACTAATATTCAACACACACACACACACACAAATCAATTCAATAAAATATATTCCACATATAAATTATTCAACTCCGTCATTTTATTTCATATTAATATCTCATACGTCCCAAATATACAATTGCAAATGACATGAATGTTCCTGATGTATATGATCTATATAATACAGTTGATGTGCAACTGTAGGGTTGAAATATGAGTAATAACACCCAGATCACATATACCTAAACAAAACACACACACATACATAGGTATACCCTAACACATGAACACACAAATACATAAATACCAAAATATAAATTGAATTTACAATTGTTAAGTTTATCATCCAAAAGAGGCAGGTCTTGTCATAAGCAACGAATAAATGAAGGGTTGGAAAGTATAAGGGGTTGTTATAGATATACATATACTGTTTTTTATATATATACTCATACATATATACAGATGAATATATATAAAGACATTTTTTTTTATTTATTTTTTTTTTCTTCGTTGATTTAATGTATTTGCACGCCATATGGTGGTAATTTAACCCAAAAATACATTATGGCATATTATAAGTTTATATAACCTTTTTGTGAGGGTTGTACACACCAGTTAATACATATATATGTAGAGAAAAGGGGCCCAAAATGGAATACTAGGCTAAAATGGCATGTTAGTGATTTTAAAAATTTCTTCACAAGTCGAAATTTTCAGCTTATTTTCAGCGTCTTCATTTTACATTCACAGTATTCGATGTAAATATTTACCCTCCGCACCCTCCAAATTAAATATTCGACGTGAATTCGATCAGTTCAGCTTATCTGAAGCAAAAAAAAAAATTTGAAGTGAAAACATTGCACACAAATTTCTAAACAAATGAACATTTACACAAAATTTTTTACTCTGTAATGTAATATTTAATTTTTCAATTGGAATATTGAAATTTTGATGTTAATTATTCACTAGCTCATTCAAAATTAATAGAATATTTGCTATATTCAGACGATAACATCAGAATTAGTGGGCAAGTAGCCTAAAATGGCATACTAGGGTAAAACGGCATATTAGTGATTTTAAAATTCCTGCTCAAGTGTGGCACTAGCAAGATGGTTCTAATGACGCGAAATCGCTTCAAGGACCACCTACAAAATTTGTAACATCGTATCTGCAGCCAGTTGTATGCGAGCCACCATTATTGCATATTGCTCGCTTTGTGAAATATTTTGTTTGTGCGTAGTTAAAGTTGAAATATTCCTAACAAGTGAAACGAATCAACAAAACTATAGGTGAGTACTTAGAAATAGGTTATATTTCATGTGTTTTACTAGTTAGAAAATTATGATTTTGTCTTTAAGTATGAAAATCAATTATGTTTTGTAAAATGGTGGCATCGGCCTAAAACGGCATATGCAGCTGTGAACTAAAACGATATGTATGCCATTTTAGGCC
This sequence comes from Microctonus brassicae, assembly GCA_918226075.1. Taxonomy (NCBI): domain Eukaryota; kingdom Metazoa; phylum Arthropoda; class Insecta; order Hymenoptera; family Braconidae; genus Microctonus; species Microctonus brassicae. The sequence goes on from OW445482.1 coordinate 10,066,114, forward strand.
GTCATATATTCAACGTGTTTTCTTTTATGTATGCCATTTTACCCATAGCAGTGAGGGTAAAATGGTTAATGACAGTTTTTATGTTTTTTTTTTTTTTTGCAATAAAATAAATTCTTAAAATGAACAGTATTCTAACAGTGTCATTATGAAAATAATATTCCTGAAGTTTTAGAAAACTATTTTACTTTAATCCACCCAGTTATTTGTACTTTTCAAGTAACACTCAATGGAGAAAATGGTATGCCATTTTAGGCCACTTTCCTCTATATATCCATACATATATATCAAAAGAAAATAACAATAATATATGTTTAAAATTGAGTTTCAGTTGTAGAATTCTCACTGCTGCAAAATTATGAGACTTTGACCCTAATAAAAAGGTGAGACAAGTTGAACGGTATTTTATTCTTTTTTTCCCTTTAGTTTTTTTTTTCTTTTTTTTTTTTTCATGGTGTTTAACTATCTCCCCCCGGGGTCGTGGTGATACCACAGTGCCCTTAAAAATGTTCCTATCCCACACACTGATCGACCTGGAACGTCTTGATGACGGGTCTATTGTAAAACTTTCGGTTTTTCCCCTTTAGAACTTTCACTTTTATGGTTTTTGTGGTCCATAGAGAGACGTAGAATACAGATATAGAATATATTACAATAGTTACTAGTATATATCCATATATATATATTTTTACAAGTATATAAATGAAGAATATATATGTGGGGGGTATATTTAAGTAGTAATAAATACATAAAAGTATGTAAAAAGATATATATAAAGATATACAAAATTGTGCAGGTATGTCTCAAGTTAGAAATAATAGGAAGAAATTCCAAGTGAGAATTTTTAGTGATTTTCATGCTAATTTTGAGAATATATTATATAATTGTTCGAATTTGATTTTTTTGCGTGTACAAATATTCATATTTTATATTATTTTTATATTTTTATTTTCTAACATTTAATTGAGTATTTTATTGAATATAAATAAGCGAGTTCTGTTGATTTATATATTTTATTGATATAATATTAAAGATTTGAAAAAACCAATTACTTATAAAAGGTTGAATATAGAAGGAAAAAAAACTTTTTCATTTTGATACGTTGGAGATGTTTCATAAATCTGATTAGGGCGTTACTAATTTATGCTAAATTGCGGCTATGCTTTGGTAAAACCACTCTGATATTGTAGATATGTATGTGTGTGTATATATGCAAGGGGAATATCGGTCTCGGACACATTTATAACATGACGAAGGGAGCGGTCGACCAACCGGAAATATTTATCCCCTGAAGCCGTGAGATTTGGAATTTTGCCACTTGTTTTAGATACTTGGATTGTTGTAATGTTAAGCAACCCCCTTATTTCTTTTTTTTATGTGTATTATACATATTATTTTTATGTATACATTTAAGAAAATTTGGTACGTGTAAAAGTTCATTTGTTTAATAAAAATTTGGGTCGATCATTGCTGATTTTATGATGCAAATTTGTAACAAATCTTAACAAAAAAATTCGGGTTAAAGCGGAAATTGATAATTCTGCCATGAATAAGTTATATTTTATATTGAATTTATGTCCTGAAAGTTTTTGTCTGTTATGCAATAAATAATAATTTTGAGTCAAGAACATTTTTAAAATTTTTGAGGTAGTAATTTGAGATAACTTTTGAGTGAAAATTGTGTGAGAGAAATTTTAACACAAAAATTTTCAATGGAATTTAACAATGAATTTTTTAATCAATCAATAATAATTATTATTTGTTTTGATTTCAAAAATAAATTCATGTCGTCAATTTTTTACTACTAAAACAATTTTTTTTTCAACGCAATTTTAATAATTATAAATTAATATGATTAATTTAGATATAAATTCCTTGGATGAATTTATAAAATGAGAAAATATGAAAATTTAACGAAAGCCAAAAAAATTGTTTCGATTTTAATTTTTGAGTAAAAATTATGTAAACAAAATTTCAACATATATTTTCTCTCAACTATTTCCCACACAAATTTCATAACAAATTATTTAGTCACAAAAATTTGTGTTGAAATAAAAAATTAATTATTAGCTCAAAGTTAATAAATTTTGTGCAAAATCGAAAAATGAAAAATTCAGCTTTTTTTTAAATTATTGAACAAAATATCATTTCCATAAAAAAATACGTACAATGTAAACAAATCCACTTTATTTTTCTCTCTCAACGTCTGGATATGAATATAAACAAAAAATAATACTAAAAATATTTTTTTTATTCCAAAAAACATTTTGTTTTTTCTTTCATTTTCATTAAATATTCTCTCTATATAATATGTTATAAAATTCATATTGAATAAAATTCCATGACGTAATTATTGATAGAAAGCTCAAATCTTTGATAAACCAGGAAACATTTACAAAGCTGCATGAAATGAGAAAATAAAAAAAATTGTTTCAACATTTTGTAATTTTTTTTTTTGTCCAACGCAACAGATAAAATACGAAATATATTCTACTGCTTACTCAGCATTTCAAATGAAAAGCTTCCAACCGCACTAGGAGCTTATGCACGTAAATATTATACATATATTTATATCAAGTGGAATTTAAATTATTCGTTCAACAATAATGCAAAATCAGCTATGAATAAATATTGCACTGACAGTCGAATAAATATAAATTCATTGTAAGAAGAAAAAAAAAAAATAATGTGACAGTATTTGTAACTAGCAATTATAAAATGTTCAAGTTAAAACAAGTTTAAGACAAAAAAGAAATTTATTTCTATTTTTTATTTTATATTTTGTGTGTTATATTCAGGGTATTATTTAAAATCTCTGATTATGTTCATATATACACGTTATTAAATGTAAAAAAAAAATTGCGTATAGTATTTTATATACATGGAGAAATATATATTGTTGGCGTTGGTTGCGAGCCATGTATAAAATATATATTTAAATATGTGCAGTGTATGAATTAATATTTCGAACGAAAATCTTTTGTATTTTCATGTATTAAGTTTGACGAATAAATATATATGCGTGATATTAATGGTAGAAAAAAAAGGGAGCTTTCATATAGATGAATTCGAGAACTGATTGATGAATCTCAAGAATATAATTATTGTTGAATTTATTATATGTGATGAATATAACAGGGATTTCATTTATTTAATTCGTTGAATAAATTATTAGTGATGCACTGAGAGGAAGAATTTTTTATATTAAAAAATTTTCTTTTTTGTAATTATTGTGACGATCGTTTTTTATTCGAATAAGTGTTTTTTATTTATTTACTTCCATGAACGAAAATTTAGTGTTAGTTTCAACTCAAAATATTACTAATTAACCACAAAACATTTTTTTTATTCATTTAACATGAATTTTTGGCTTGAAATTCTGTACAAAATTTATATTAAAACCATTCAACATAAATTTCCTAGAAAAAACTGCTCAAAATTGGTTTTAAAAAATTTTTTATACAATTTTTAGTTAAAAGTTCTGCTAATAATTAACTCTTAAAGTTTCGACGAGCAAAAATTTTATTTCGACACAAAATATCACTAATTAACTACAAATTAATTTTCTTCCTCATTCACCACAATTTCTTGTATCTCAAATGTCAATACAGAATTCAAGAACCTGCGTTTTTGTGTTGAGAATGTCATGCTTGAATAAAGAATTAAATGTTTTGACTCAAAACAGCAACATTTTAATTTGTGTCAAGAATTGGAATTCGTTCTTGTCCGTAGAATGAAACTTCTCAAACCAAGAAATTCATTTTATCAACCAAAATATCAATTTCTTTGAGAATATTACAAAACACGTTGAATCTTGTCCCAGTTTTCGCTTTGAAAATTATGAAATCTTGTTTCAAAAAATTTGTTTCCCAACCCAGACAACGAATTTCTTGTTTAAGAAAACTCAATTCTCAATTCTCAATCCAAAATTGCAACATGTTTTTAACTCAACAAACATTTTCCTCAAATCCGGAAATTCATTACTCAAAATAATTTCTCCTGAACAAAGTTCTTCACCCAAAAATTTATCATATCTCACTTCCAGAATGTTTCCCTCCTCGTCTGAACATTGCGAATTACATTGATAAATTCAAAAAAAAAAAAAAATTATTCCCATTATTTTTTCAAGTTCAACCATTTCGCCCCATCTTCCCTTATATATATATATGTATACATTTACACCCCGGGATGTCGGAATGGGGAATATACCGCCATCAATGTTTAAACGAAATATACCCTAGAAATACCCAAATGGGTCTGCGGGTCACTCGGTTTTTCGGGTGACTCCTGCACACCATGCTCAAGCTACTGGAAATATTCTATTCAAGTGTATATACTTTAACATATATGCACAATATATATACCTGTATATATACATACATACATACTTCATATAGAGAATAAAGAGGGTTTTCATTCCCGCTGCGTTTTGGGTTTTTTTTTGTCATAGAACAGCGAGTGGCAAATGGATTGTTTCAAGAGCCGCTTAAATGTGTGTCAAATGTTCACAACTATAATTTATATATATATATATATATATATTTATATATGTAGCTTATATACCTATGTATATATGTATACATGTACTTTATGTCTATGAATGTGCACTCACACTTTTATTTTTCGCAATATATATTTTTTCTACATGGCGCTGATCCTTATAACTATTGTGTGACATATTTGCTTCTGATGACCTTCAATAATCACTGCCAAAGCCATTATTTTCAATGAGAAAAGTATGTTCTGGTTGTTAACAATTGTTGTTATGTTCTTGTATGTGTGTATACATGTGTGTGTGCGACGATGGACGAGTGAAAAGGAAAGAAAAAAAAAAAAAGAAAAAGGAAATAATAAGAAATAGGAGAAATGTTCGAAAAAAATATTGAGTGAAATTATTTGACAGCTGCTTTTGTCTGAAAAATCGAAATGATTGAAAAATATAAATGTATATATATATATATATATATATACGATATCCATGAAATTGATGAACACAGAGGGGTGAAAATTTTTGATTCATTGAAATATTAAGAAAAATGAAAATTTTTGTGGGAGAATTTTTATTTGTTTATTCATGTATTTATTTATAATGGAATTTATTGGTGAAATGATTGAAAATACATGTAAAATTTGTGCAGGGGATATTTTTTCGTATGCAGATTTAATTTTGAATGATATAAATTTTCTTTTTTTTTTATTATAATTAAATTATAGTAAACAATTATTATTATTATTATTATTATTATTATTATTATTATTATTATTATTATTATTATTATTATAGGAGTTTTATGAAAGGAGCAACAGTTGGTGTTGGATTTATAGTGTTTGAAATTATTTTTCAAAATGATTTTAGATGGTTATTTATGTTTGAAAATTATTTTGGAAAATAATTTGAGATGGGGTTTTTATTTTTATTCGATGTGAATGGCTTGAATTGACGAAATGAATGGAGGATTTAGGGGGATTTCGAATTCAAATATAATGGCAACGAATTTTTGAAAAAGTTCAATGTTTAAAATTCCAAAAATTCAGTTTTTTGATTTTGAAAAAAATTTTTTTTGGTATTTCAAATATTTTTTACACAATATTTATAATGTTTTTCAATTGGTACACAAAAAATTCTTTGTTGAAATTCAGAACAAAATTTGTATCGAAAATAATTGACTCAAATTTTCCAAAAAAAAACCACTCAAAATTGGTTTTGAAATTTTTTTTCACACAATTTTTAATCGAAAGTTCTGTTAAATCAACTCTTAAGAATTCGAAAAGCATATCAACACCAAATTTATTTACTTTTATAAACAAAAATTTTGTGTTAGCTTCAACTCAAAATATTACTAATTAACCACAAAATAATTTTCTTATTCATCTAACACAAATTCTAGGTTTAAAATTCAATACAAAATTCATATTGAAACCAATCAACATGAATTTCTTAAAAAAAACCACTCAAAATAGATTTCAAAATTTTTTTCACATAATTTTCACTCAAAAAATTTGCTAAATCAACTCTTAAGAATTCGAAAAACATATCAACACCCAATTTATTTACTTCGACAAACAAAAATTCAGTGTTAGCTTCAACTCAAAATATTACTAATTAACCACAAAATAATTTCCTTATTCATTCAACACGAATTCTAGGCTTGAAATTCAATACGAAATTCATATTGAAACCAATCGACATAAATTTCTCAAAAAAAACCACTCAAAATAGATTTCAAAATTTCTTTCACATAATTTTCACTCAAAAATTCTGCTAAATTAACTCTTAAAGTTTCGAAAATCTTCGACAACCAAAAATTTTAATTCAACACAAAATATCAGTAATTATAACCACAAATTAATTTTCTTCCTCATTCAACACAAATTCTTGTATCACAAATGTCAATACAAAATTCGCGTCAAAAACAATCAACACAAATTTTCATTGAACCCTAACACAAATTTTTTTACAATATATATTCATACAACTTTTGTATATATTGTCGAGATATCTATATACCTTTTATTGGCTGATCCACTCATCCTCGTGATAGAATCCTGCGCACGAGTACGATTTTCTCTCTAACCCCCGGGTTTATTGGTGGAGCCCGACGTTCATCCCTTTGTGAAAAGTCCATTGTGAGCATTGGTCCACATAAACGAAATTGCTCAAGGGTCTCCATCGACAGGGACCTGAATACAAAGCGATAGTATTTGGGCGTGACTGCCGACAATCCGCCATGGTCTTGCTCGTTTTCACGCTACAGTTACTGAAAAACTCAAATTCCATTTTTCCATACTAACAACATATATATTCATGTCATATATTGTTTTACTAGATGCCTCGATCGTCGAATCAACTAAAATATATTCTTCCTGGATGTTTTTCAATCGTCTCTCACATTTATTTTATCTACATATTTTTTATTTTTTTTTTCTATTTTACTCCCTCTCACTTTATCATTTTTTTTCCTTTATTTTTTTTTTCAACTCTCCACAAGAAGTTATCTCTATATTAACAGTAATTTTGACAATTATTGCAATCATTGATATCAAATAAATTGACTAAATTTTATTTCAGAAAAAATAGAATTCGAAAAAATTTTTTTTTTCTTTCATTTTTATTGGAAAAATATTTTTTTTTCTTGGTTATTAAATTAAAATACCCATTATATTTATTATTTCTTCTATTGCATTCATGATGATGAACAAAATAAATTCAGACAACATTTTTGATTGTGACATTAATGAAAATAAAAAAAACCATTATTAATTTAGATTTTCTTTTTTTTTCGAATAATATTTTTTTTATTATTTTCCCGTATTGAAAATACCAACATGTATTTATAAATTTATTGATAATATATGTAACTATCAAAAATTAACCTCATTTAAATATTAATTTTATATCTTTGTTCTTCATGTTTTATTTTAAGTTTGAATTTGAACCAATTTGAATATAAATTATTTTAATATAGAAATTGAATAATTGTCACGGTGTTCAATAAACCAATTTTATTAATTATAAATGACTCATTATTATGCAATTTCATTATCCACTGATCAAATTAATTTTAAATTTAGCCTGTTCGACTTCCTCTTGATATATAAAAATATGAGAACGAAAATTAATTATTAACCGATATGATATCTATTCTTGCAGGTTTATATTGGTCGTGAACAGTTATAAAGTCGGGGTATAACTGCAAATGACGTTGTACAACTTGTTCACACTGAACTTAAGTGAGTATAAGTATATTTATAGTCGTGGTGAACTGGAGAAGTCAAGTATAAGTCGAGCTGAAGTTTAAGGGAAATCCTTTGGCTGTCCAAATTAATTGACGATGGTTTTGTTATGTAACAAAGTCAAACGAACAGAATCACAGTGCAGGGAGAAGTCAAACTTTTCGGAAAATATACATAGATATATGTGCACATATATGGTTTTGGAGACGAAGTGAATATAAAAACTTTGACTATATGTAAATCAAAAAATTTAGATTTTTTGTTTTCAATCTTTCAAAATTTATAACTCTGAAAATATTGGATTTACGCAAAATTTTATTCTACATTTTATGTTGGAAATCAAGTGAAATATATTTAAAAAAATAATTTTTTTTTTTTTTTAATTTTTTTATAATTTATTTAACAATAATTATAGAATGTAATTAACAAATATATGAAGTTATTGTTTGTTGTAGATAGTATTTTATTCTGAGAGAGAATAATTACAACGGAATTGGAATAATGTTCATATTTATCATTTTTTATAAATAATTATTCGAATTTTTTTTTAAATGATTTACGAAATTTTTTTTTTTACTTTTTTTACAAATATCGATTATTTTTAACGAAATTTCGATGAAACCATAATTATAAAAATGTCAATGATCGCAGAAAAATAACATGCTATTATCGTTTCATTTATTATTTTACTAACATTTGTTTAAATTATTATTAATAAATTCAAAAATAAAATTTGCAAAATTTATCTACTAAATAAATAATGAGAAAAAGTCTTGTTGACATTTAAACTCAGTCTAAAGTCATCAAATTATTCGTTATATAATATTAAAAAAATATTAATAAAATATTAATAGAAAATTTTTTTTTTTTATTTATTTTTTTTCTTTTTTTGAATTTTTTTACAAAAGCAATTTTTCCCCCGTTTCATTCTATGTATAAACTCAACCGTTTGATATGACATTACAGTAATTTTATCGATTATATGTCAATTAGGCGATAAATTATTGAAATAAAATGATAAAAATAATGGTATAAAAGAAAAGTGAGAATTATTTCTGATTGTATATATTAAATAGAGTCAAAGTGATACATAAAAAAAAGTTTTGGTGTGTGCAAATATATAAACTTCATTAAAAAGTTCACGTTTCTATATACGACACAGTTGACACAGTTTAAATAGTGTCGTGCACGTAAGCGTGAATCAATAATATAAAAAAAAAACGAATGAAAAAATACTTTTTATCTACGTAGAGTAGTACAAAATTAATTTCATAATGTTCGTTTGTGTTGTAAAAAATAAAAAAAATTCTTTTTCATTTTTTACTGCAACTAAAATAACTCTAAATATTAAACAATTTTTAACAGTTTTTATTTTGCAGTCATATTTTTATTATTATTTTTCTTTTTAATTTTATTATTATCCTCAACTGATGGTGGAAGTAATTTAATTTTTTTATATGAATTCACAAAGGAAAAAATATTTATTTATTCAATGAATTAATAATTGTATTTATTCGACAATATTCATATGAAAAAATAATTATTTATTATCATTCAATGACAATTGTTCAGTTATAATTTTTAATGTATTCGGAGTATAATTTAAATCAATCGTTTGAATAATTATTTCGGATAATTTAATTCATTTAACGAAAATATTTATTTATTAAAAATTAATCGATATTGGATATACTTATATTATTAATTGTATTTTTTTAAATGCATTTATGATTCATTTATGAATGTCAAAAAATAAAATATATGATACAATTGAATTTGATAAATAATTTGAATAAAATATTCCGTTTAAACAATTTATATTTATTTCAAATTTAATATTATTTATTTTGATATACTAGCTATTTTTTTTTTGTGCAATTAAAAAATTCTTCATTTATTATTTTCGCTTTTATACAATTATAAAATTATATGTATATAATTAAAAAGTAATTTTGTTTAGTGAATAAAAAATGCAAAAAATATATGGACCAGAAAATATCTCATTAATTTATTATTCAGTTTTTTTTGCAATGAAAAATAAATTATAATGTCATTTAAATAAATCAATGAAGCTTTCAAATACCAGAGAGTTTTAATTCCCAGTTCAATTACAAAATTTATTATTAAAAAATGAAATTATGATCATTATTGATGAAATTGTCCATTAAAATAAATGTACATTTGAAAGCGATTATTTAAATTATTATGAGGATTATTTTTGTTTTAAAAAAATTATCTGATACTATACATAACGTTAACAAATATTAAAAATATTATAATAAACAAGGAATATTTTTTTTTATTGTGTCACAATAATTTCGTTGTCAATATTCAATGAAAGATTCTAAAAATAAAATTTATTTCCTCATTCTGAAAGTTAGAAAGATAAAATAAAATATTGAATATAAAAAAATTTACGTCATGAGTCGTAATTTGTCAATGATTAAACGATCACGTGATATATATTATATTAAACAATATATGAAGCTATCAATAATTTTATTTTTGTTGCCGGAGTTTCAACATTTATATAAATTTCTCATACAAAATTGCGTGGGCGCTCATCATTTACTATTTATTTCACCGTAATGACGCAATAGTATATAACACCATCTTATAAACCTGAATGAACATGAATTAAATATCACGCGAATGAATAATAAAAGAGAGATTTAACACGTGTATGAATCATAATTGAAGAAATAGCCAACAGTTGAGTCATATGAAATGAACATTTCATTTATGAATTTATAACTTTTCTTAAACCTCAAAAATTTTTGTGTAAATTAAGTCCATTAAAAATTTGTGTCAATTTTTGTTGAAGTGAAAAAATTATTTTATATTCAACATGAGTAATAAATACCCCATATTAAATCCAACACAAAAATTTATTTGTTTAATTGAGTGTTTGTATCGAATTTGAAGATAAAAATATTTTGTGTGAAAGAAAATAAATCATTCTGGATGAAATTATTTATATTTTATGTCAAATTTAACACAAAGATTTGTGTCAGCTATTTTTAACACAGATTTTAAATTCAATTTTAGTACGAAAATTCATATCCAAGAAGAAAAACAAAAATTTACGTTGAAACAATAATATTTTGTGTTGAGTTTGATGAGAATTTTTTATCAATACTTTTTTCAAAATTTGACAAGTTTTTAGCCCAACATTTGGATTCAACTGAAATGACAATAATTTTGTGTTGATTTAAAATAATCTTCAATTTAAAATTGTGTGAAAAAAAAATTCCAACGAAAATTTTTAGTAAACTTTCATACAAAATTTTTCCTCATGTGGTTCCTTTATTTCTTTTTCGAAAAAACCAATCTCCAATCGAGTTTTTGAATATATATTCGGATCTATTATGTTCTCCACATCAAAAAAATTCTTCAAATAAAATATTCTACATAATTAATAAAGTCCAAAAATAATTTTTTGGGTGTTGATAATATTTTCATTATTGTATAAATATTTTCCTTTGTTCGTAACATTTAATTTACATACCACTAGAATTTTCCAAATTACAATCAGAAAATTTTCATTTCACTAAATTAAATTAATAATTTATCCATGAAATATTGTTATACATTTATTTATTTATCATATAAATACATAAATATATATTAAAACATACAATTTATAATTATATTTTATCACGAATCTCTTTGTTTCATGCGTTTCATGTATTTTCATTTTAGCGCTATTATTGTTCTATTTTATCCTTTTGTTTTTACCTATTTTCACATTTACACTATTCATTCTTGCACATACGGTAAACTGGATTCGTTATTTGGTTACAATGGTATACAGAATATACAATAGAGTTAAATGAAAAAAACGGGCTCATCGTATTTTCAAGGTTGGTAAGTACACATCCGGCGTCACATTGAAAACAATGGTTCAGTCGCGATTCAGAGGGTGGCTTAAGTAAATATTCCAGCACCATCAGGTCAATATGTTTTATAGTGCTTCAGGTCGTTTTGGTTTATTGTTTTGGTTGCCATTGGTATCAAATTGCAATGAATTTTTTCACTCCTTCTGCAGGAATTCTTTTTTTATTTTTTTATCTATAATTTTTTTGTTATTTTGGGTGTCGAGAGTTTAATTATTATTGCATCGGAAGAAAATTTTTATGTTATACTACTGGCAATATTTATTAATCGGTTTTTGAAATTGCTTTTTGAGTGTTTATTCCGGATTGGGAATATTAAACGACTTTCAGGATTTTTTTACCAATTTTTATTATATTTTGGGAGAAATATAATAAATTACTCAACATGAATTAATTGATTTGTAATAAAATTTATTAATAGTTTACCAATTTGAATTCTTTTTTTACTTTTTTGGAGAGATTGATTTTTAATTTTGGATTTTGAACCGGATTTGACTAGTTTTATTAATCAAAAATTATATATTCAGGAAATTATCAAAAATTATTGACTAAAAGAACAATTATAATTTTTTAGTATCCCAATCAAAATTTCTCACCATTTCCAAAAAAAATTTCGAATTAATCTCAATCGTAAATTCACATATTCATTTATTAAATTCAAAATGTATAAAAAATCTCAAATAATTTCAAGAGCATTAAAAAATTTTGAAAATTAATTTTTAACGATGAAATTTTATTTTTGTTTAAATTTTATTTTTATTCATCCCTTCAAAATCATTTAAATCTTGACTATTATCATGAATAAACAATTTTTCGTTCATAACAATTGATATTTTGGTTTAATAGAAATTTTTTTAATACAGTATATCCAATTAGAGTTTTTTGATTTCTTTTTCTTCAATTTTTCTTATACCAAAAAATTTAAACAAATAATATGACAAACATGTGTATCGATTTTTTAAATCTATATAATTTATATTATTACTATATAATATTTAACTCTTTCTTTGTTTTTCTATATAGTTCAGTTATCCAAAGACTTTTTGTATAAGGCTGAATTATTATCCCAAGAGGTTATGTGAGGGATTTTGCGCAAGTATACACATTTGAGAGGTTGAATTGAGAACAAGGGACAGAAACTTTCCCCATAGACGATATAATAGTGGAAGCTTGTCTCTCATGGGAAAATTGTGAGAGGTTATATATATGTATGTATATAGTTGCAGTGTCTCTTGCACACAATTCAACGACTTAGTTTTAACCCCACACTGGCTATGTAATTTAATATATTCTATATCACGTTGAGATATATGTTGAATTATAATGTAAAATCATTATTTTATTATTTGATCGCAATAGGAGGGGGTGGAAATGGCCTAAAATGGCATACCATTTTTTCTATTGAGTGCTACTTGGAAAGTACAAACTGGTGGGTTAGAGTAAAATAGTTTTCTAAAGCTTCAGGAATATTATTTTCATACTGATCAGTATTTTCTGATTTTTATTTTTATTTTTAGAAAATAGTGAGCAAAAAAAATAAAATAATTTCATCAAATTCTCATTGAATATTAAATAAAATTTTAATCAAGCTTAAAAAAATCTTCGATCAAGATTTTAGAACTTTTGGATCAAGACTAAAAAAACGACTTGAATAAAGACTAGAAAAAATTTGAATCAAGTTATATGCCGTTTTACCCTAGTATGCCATTTTAGGCCACTTGCCCACTAATTTTGATGTTATCGACTAAATATACCAAATATTCTATTAATTTCAAATGAATTAATGAATGAATAACATCAAAATTTCAATATTCCAATTGAAAAATTAAATATTATATTACAGAGTAAAAAATTTTGTGTAAATGTTCATTAGTAATTTATACTGAATATTTTAATTCCAAATTTTGTATAAAACTTCAATCAAGAAATTTGTGTTGAAGCATAAAAATTATTTTGCATTAAATAAATATCATTTTATCTATCAAATTAAATAAATTTTATATAAAAATAATTTTCAGTGGACTTTTACACAAATTTTTTTTCACTCTTCACTTTATCATTAATTATTTCAAAAAGTTTCATCCCTTACATCAGTCACAATATTATCACGTAATGAATAATGTCAACTGACTTGATTATCAATAAACAAAACCTAAATAATTAATCTATCAAACACAAACACATATATGTATATATCAACATTTAATAATAATTTATAGTAAAATATTTCTCGTTTCATTCCCATTATTTTCATCGCACAAAAATCTTTTTCACATGCACAAAACAGGATAAACAACATGCTCATACACTTGCATCTACACATATATGTACATAGAAATAAATAATACCACATAATCTCTATTGTACTAGTGAAAATGTGGCTTTAATGGCCAATGCACTCCATCCAATATCGATAAAAGTTCATCTTGCGCAAAGTAGGTACATACAAGTTTTTATTAACTTGCAGAGAAAGCGCACTTTTTGTTTATTTTTTTTTTCTCTCCCTCTTTTTTCCTGTATTGTTCTCTCTCTTATCTTCATCATCATACAGTGTCTACTGTTTCATTCTTGTTTTTTCCATGCACACGGATATAATCTACCAAACTAGATACATGAAGCAGTTTGAATTTATACATGGACAAGACTTGTTCGCGAATGACGTCAACGGAAGGCAAATGCAAGTGAATAAAAAATTTATCAATGCATATATATATATATATGTACATGGCATTAGTCTCTCTAGAACATTCATCTTCATATTATCAAGTGGATATTTGTGTAGTGAAAAATTTTGTGTAAAAGTTCATTCAAAATTTGTGTTGCAATTTTTTTTACATAAATGTGAATGGAAATATTTTTAGTTAATTCACAGACAGAAATTTTGTATTAAATTTTGAATTAGGAACAATCAAATTTAATGTTTTTATTAGAATATTTATGAATTATTGAATTGTTCAATTGTTTTTAGAATTTATTTTGGAATAATTTAAATTTGACTTATGTCATTGTGAGTACGTGAAATTCTTGCAAGATTTTTTGCGTCTAACAGTGGCTATTGTTATATTATTATCAGTGAATATTTTTTATAAAATATCCTGGTAATGAACATTGATTATTTTTTCAATAAACAAAAAATTTCATATTGAATTTTTCATTGTATTTCTTGGAATAAATAGAGTTGACCAAGTAATTCAATTATTCGTTGGGAATTTTTTAAAGTCTTGAAAGGAAATGTTGTTTTGTATTTTTTATTTACTATTTTATTTAATTTTGATATGATTAATTATTACTGTTGGATAGAGTGATAAATTTTGCGTGCATGTCAATGTAGAATTTGTATTGAAATTTCTTTTGTACAGTAATTTAACATGAAAATGATATTAAAAACTCGAAAAGAATTAAAAATTTAGTGGTTTAACCAAAACTATTTGTAATTTTATATTTACAAAAAACTTTGAGTTAATTTTTCGATTCTGAATTTTGAATTAGAAAATATCAAATTTAGTATATTTTTTGTGATATTTATAAAGCATTGAATTATTGAATTGTTTTTGGAATTTATTTTGGAATAATTCAAATTTGACTCATGTCATTTTGAGCACGTGAAATTATTGCGAGCTTTTTCGCGTGTAATAATAGCTATTGTTATATTATTATCAATAAATATTTTTTATAAAATATCCCTTCAATGAACATTGATCATTTTTTCAATAAACAAAAAATTTCATATAGAATTTTTAATTGTATTTCTCGGAATAAATACAGTTGACCAAGTAATTGTATAATTCACCAAAATATTCAACATCCACAATATATAATAAGTTCAAATAAATAATCCTAATCTAACAAAAAATTAATGTAACGAAACAACTTAAAAATTGTGTAACTATCACACAATCATTCATCAATCAATTCCAACTAAACTTCCGTCTCCCAATCAACATAAAAAACAATTCATTCCCCACAAAATAATTTTTCTCTATTAAAATTCATCACAAAATCTTCGCAACAAAATTCAACACAAATTTCACATGAACTTTTTCACCAAACTTTTTACTATGTAATACATACAATAACTCAACTAGTAATGATAGAGAATAATGAAAAAGGGACTTGTGTCTTTTACCAAGGTCACTAAAATATTCGCCGAGTACTTTTCGCGTCATTGCACATATAATTCCTCCAACGTTTTCCCCGGTTGGCATTTAAATAATTACAATCCTAACGTCGTTTAGTCAATGATAATTTATAGCTGCGATTCGCCTCGCTTACATACAGCCCTCTATATTATAATAGTACATACATACATACATACACACATCCACACACATATACATATATAAATACTATTTCACGCATATAGATATATTTTTGACATGGCGCATAGCGAATTGTTCTAAATATAAATTATCAAGCTTATACTTATCCACCATACATTTGCATATTTATTGTCATTTTGTTTCACTTTTTTATTCTCATCTCTCGCCCTTGGACCCATTAAAAAATATATCGACACCATAAACAATTATTATTATTCAAAGTCATCGAAGTTGAACTGAGAGACATGAAAAATTTTAACACAAATTCTGATTGGACTTATTTACATTAATTATTTTACTGTGTATCAATATCAAAATGCTATCAAAGCATTAATAATAATATTGATGTATACAATTATAATCGTTAATGCAAGTGAATAATATTATATATTAATGTTCAATACAAAGTTCTTAATAATAGTTAAATACTATGCAATGAATATGTTTAATGTGCATCTTCAGCTAGTTTGTGTTTCTTGGAGAAATTATATTCATTTGATTAACACGGTTTATTATCCATGACGTATGTATATGTATAAGTATGAAGAAGTGGGTATGTATATATGTGTAATAATTATATGAAATATATATACATATGTATAAGGTGTGTATGTATGTATGTATGTATGTATATGTTTGATAGAAATGTATTCAGGAAACTTTTGATCCCTCTTCATATTGTTTGACTATTAAGTCAGCGTTAATGGGAAGGAGAATGCTCATTAAAAGTTGTCGGTTTGTTAGAGATGAAAATTAAAATATTAATTGGTATAATCGCTACTTAATTTGACTGAATAAAATTGTCGATAATTGAAATGTCATATCAATTGATATTTTATGTAAGCCGATTTATGGATAGAAGTGTAAATGAGTTATTTTTTTGAATTGGATTTTATGATTAGGATGGTTGATGGAGGTTACGAATTTAGGGGGTAAGAGGATGGATTTTTTGAGCGAAGAATTTTGTTTATGAGAAATTTTTGAGTAATGAATTTCCTGATTTAAGGAAAATGTTTTTTGAGATCAAAAAGAATTGAGTTTTCTTAAACAATAAATTCGTTGTTTGGGTTAAGGAACACATTTTTTGAAACGAGATTTTATATTCTTCAAAGCGAAAACTGGGACAAGAATGAACGTATTTTGTAACTTTCCAAAAAATTGATATTTGGGTTGAAAAAATGAATTTTTTGGTTTGAGAAATTTTATATTCTACGAACAGAAATGAATTCCAATTTTGGACAAAAAAACATTGGTGTTTTGAGTCAAAAAAATTAATTCTTCACTCAAGTATGACATTCCTAACTCAAAAACGCTTCTCGACTAAAAAATTTTTCCTCAAATCAAAACTACTTCTTCATCACAAAAATTAAATTCCTTAATATCAAAATATACTCTTCTCTTAATATATGAACTAAAAATGAACTCAAGCTCAAAATGAACAACACAAACAACATTTATCAAACTCTAAACAAAAACCAAAAAAACATATATCAAATCCCCGAGTCGAAAAATTGATACGGGTTTTGTCCTCAAATACCCGATTCAGACTCAATTTCTCCTCATTTTATAAATTTGTCACACAAAAATTTTATTTCAAACTCAATTTCTCCTCGACGACATTTACTTACTGATTTTGGTCTCCATTCTCCCTCATTCATACTTCTTGTATTTCTCATCGTTGAGGATAAAATGAGACTAAATGCAGAACATAGAAAAATACGTAATTTTTATTTTTATGAGGATAAAATTGAGAATAATTTGAAATGTCAAAAATTGGGTTTTATTCAAATCAAGAAAGGTAATTACAATTATATTATTATGAATAAACGAACATATGAGGCAGACCAAGTAGTGAAATGATTGTAATAATTTTTTTATTGATGATAATAAAATGCAACACCGCAGCAGTCATGTAGTTCAGCTACAAACAACAACTTTTTACCGCAACAGCGATTGCAAATTCAACTACCAAATCAGCATTGTCAATATAACCTCAATTCATATCAATATGAACAATATCAATGGTTTTTACAAAATGAAAACCAAATATTACAGGACTTTTACCAAAGAACACAATGTCCTCTACAAAACCAAATTTCAGGATATAAAACGAAAGATCATGCCACACAGGGTAATGAAGAGCAATCAACAAATTCGCCTATATTATAATGTTTTAATGTACAGTACATCGTATATATTTAAAAAAAATGATATTCATAATAAAAGAATAAATGAAATATCAAGTAAAATAATGTTTTTAGTATACATTGAAGTAAGTGAAATAATTTAATAACCTCATGGTTGTAAGGAGCTGAAGGGGTTATTTTTATTAAAGAAAAGTCTCAATTTGTTCTCACCGGAACATATTGTACGTTATGAATAAATCTCATTTTGTCCTCCAATGAGAAGAAAATGAGACTTTTGTACATAACTATACAGAGCATTTGTTGAAAATAAAATCGAGGATAATTTTGGACACAAATATGAGGACAAAAACTATACTAATTTTTCGACTCGGGTCATTAATTCCCCAAATTACCATAAACTAACAAAAAAAAATAAATCTTATATCAAATCCACCATAAAATATCACCATGATCCCCACACTAAATCCCCTCACTATTCCAAAATTCCCAATTGAAATCCTAATTCAAACACACAATAAAACAAAACAATTTTGTTTTCTTCCCAACAATTCTTCATTTCAAAAATACACTTTGTCCATAAAAAAATATACATATACCTATACATACCCCAGTCTATGTACACATAAATACCTACCCTTCAATAGTATGGCAACTCACCCTGTATATAAACAATATATACTCATACATAAATACATGTATATACCAACGGCCATTTATAAAAGCCAGTTTATATAAACTAGAATTCACTGTCTGTACACTGTATGTGCAAACTACTTCCTTCCTTCTATATTCCACTGTATATATGTATATATTAATACATATATACTTCATAAAATATATGTATGTACTGTATATACCTTCTATCCTTGCTGTCATGAACGAAACGAACATCCCTAGAATATTTACTTCCGCTGTGCTTGCTCGCGCTCTGCTAATCCGAAATTGCAATCCCTGGCCATGGTTTGGATGCAGCATATAATATATATTCATTTAGAGTGTATATATGTATGCATACATATATGTATATGTGTATGTAAACATTTATATTGACAATTTGAAATGATATATAATTTTGATATGAGATGAAATTGTATGTGTGTGTTTTTTTTTAATTGAATTTATAATTTATTATTCTTATTTGAGTTGATTTGAGTGGAATTGATATGAGAATTATTTGTTTCCACAAGCTGATTAGTTAGTTCAATTTATAAATATTCAAAATAGCGTTAAAAAAAAAATTCAGATGTAAAAAATTAAATAATATTTGTCATTGATTAAACAAATTCAGAAAAACCAATTATAACAATTTCACACAATTTTCACAAAAAATTTGATGATTGGTTTTTTTATTTTTTTTTTTGGTTTATTTGTTTATTGAAAAATTAGGTTGAATTTGAATGATATTTTTTGTTATTGATTAGTATTTATTTTTTATTATTTTGTGAATCCATTTAAGGAGTAATATACGCCACTCTGGCTCGCTCAAAAATGAACCTTTTTCGTAATTTTTTTGTGGAGAAATGAAAAAGTTGGTGGGAACACTATTATTGAGGGGTTATAAATACACATATCTAGAATATAAAAAAAATTTTTAATTGGTACTTTCATACAAAATAACGACTGTGCTTATAATAATTCAAAAAAACTTTTTTTTTTTAAGGAAGGTTCACTTCGGGAACCGTAACTGGAACAATTTCGAATCTGGAAACAAAAACGCAAGTTTTTTTTTTGAGATTAAGATTGAGATACATAAGATGACGTTGGGGATTTTCGAAATATTGATTAGTTTTTTTTATGAATAATTTATCGATGAATTTTTGATACTAAAAAAATTTTTTTTTCAAAATAACATCATTTTTTTGGAAATTGTTCCAGTTACGTTTCCCGAGGTGGATCCATCTCGAAAAAAAGTTTATTTTGGATTTTTATAAATACAGTCGATATTTTTTATGAAAATGTCAATAGAAAAATTTTTTTTGCATTTTGGAAATGTGTATTTACAACCTCTTATTAACAGATTTCCTACCAAACTACTCATTTCTTCAAAAAATTACGGAAAAAGACTCTTTATTGAGCGAACCAAAGTGGCGTCACCTCTTCAGGGAATTCCGATTTAAATTGATAAAAGTAGAAATGATTTACTATAAATAAATATTATAGTTTGAAGGAGCTGATTAGTTGGATTAATTCATATTTGCGTTATAGGAAAAAAATTGGATTGGGACTAATAAATTGATGACATAAATTTATTTTCGGTATCAGAGCAAATAATAATTGTTAACGATTAAATAAATAATAATTGTTACATAAAGTAAAAAATTTTGTGTAGAAAGTCCACTAAAAATTAGTGCTAAAATTTTTTTTCACACAAAAAAACATTGAATCAAGACAATATTTTTCAGTCTTGATGAGTATTTATGTTTTCTCATTATAGATTCAGCATTAAATATTTATATTTCATTAAACTTTTACACAAAATTTCCTACTGTATCCACATTAGGGTGGATCGAAAAAATCGACTACTTTTTTCAACTTCTGACACTGAATAATTAGTTCCTAGACACCTTTAAACATGTTCTCCATAGATGAGCTCTTAATTTTAATAAGAAAGTCATTTTTATCGCAGTTTCTATTTTTTCTTCAGTCCATATGGTGAAATCCATATCTCACCATTACTTGATCGTACAGAAAAGTTCTTATTACATTTTTTATAGGAAATTGAATGCTCTACAAAAAAGGTATCTTATAATTGCTTCATAACTCTTACCGTTTAGAAGATATCGGAGGTCAAAGTTTAAAGAATTTAACAAAAATTTTTTTGTAAAATCAATACGAATTGGGATTCAAATGCGAATATCATCTAAAGGGTTAGAGTAATCGATTAACCACATGAAACTTTGTTCGTAGAGCATTTAATTTCCTACAAACATATATTTGGCACATTTATTATAATATTCATTTATCTATGAGTTATAAAATTTAGAAGTCACAAAGAAATTTTTGTTAAATTCTTCAAACTTTGACCTCTAATATCTTCTAAACGGTAAGAGTTATAAAACAATTATAAGATACCTTTTTTGTAGAGCGTTCAATTTTCTACAAAAAATGTAAATAGAACTTTTCTGTACGATCAAGTAATGGCGAGATATGAGTTTCGCAAGATGGGACTGAAGAAAAAATCGAAAACTAAGATGAGAAGGACTTTCTTATTAAAATTATAAGAGCTCATCTTTGGAGATTATATACTTCAGAGCTATTGTCTAGAAACCAATTTTTCAGTGTCGGAAGTTAAAAAAAATTAGTCGAATTTTTTGACCCACCCTCATCCACATGTATTATAAATTTCAAAAAATCTATAGCATACTCCGAGGACTTTATTATATTAAGTTTAGTGCGACAAGCAGAGTGTTCCCTTCGCGATTGAATCACGTTATTTCACGTTATTATAATATAACGCGATTCTGACACGAAGTAAAAAGTAAAAGTGCAATAAAATAAGACAAAGAATATACAAATAATAATGTTTGATAAAGATGGCGTGCCATCTACAATAACACAAGACATAACCCTAGTGTTATCCCCAAGGGACTAACGCAAAATAATCCAACAAACACTTTTACATATTGCGCGGCCGCCCCTTGAATTATTTGCATAACACCCCCTGTGACACGACAGGGCGTAGACCCTGTATGTCTAGATTTATACATCGGTGGCGAGGTCTCTCAACAAACGAAATTCACTTTCACAGCTTTGAATTACAACAATAAATGCTGAATTCAATTTGTGGAAGAAAACTGAGTTTTTAATGAAGTAATTAAGAAATGAATAAAAGCTTGGATTATTATTAATGTTTTGTTTTATTTTTGTTTCAATATTTTTTTTTACATTTATTGTTATCATCTGAATATATATTTTTGTGTTTTAATTTATACAGATGACGTGGAAATTATTTTAATTGGTGACAGCTAAAGAAAATCAGTGAATTTAAATACTGAAATTGCGGTAGAATTTATTTATTTTTTATTTTTTTTTGTTGCATTTGAGGTTTTTGTATGTGACGATTTTTTTTTACGTACTTTTATAATTTTCGCATTGATATTTTTATAAATTAATGAGAATATTCATAATAAATATTTTCAAATGATAAACTTGAGTAGATTGAAATAAATTATAGAGATGTAAAAGGATTTTTAAATTATGAGCAAAAAAAAATGAGAATTAGAAGAAAAAATATATTTTCTAAAATTAATTTCAAAATCTTTTTTTTATAATTTTTGCATTGATGTTAAAATAAATAAATTCAAATAAACAAATGAATACTCTAGAATGATAAACTCGGAAAGATTGAAATAAATTATTGAGACGTAAAAAGATTTTTAAATTAGAACAAAAAAAAATATTTTCGAATATTAATTTCAAAATCATTTTTTTATAATTTTTGCATTGATGTTTAAATAAATGAATTCAAATATTCATAATGAATACTCTAGAATAATGAACTCGGAAATATTGAAATAAATTATTGAGACGTAAAAAGATTTTTAAATCATGAACAAAAAAAAAATGAGAAATAGAAAAAAAAAATTTTCTAAAATTAATTTCAAAATCATTTTTTTATAATCTTCTCACTGATGTTTAAACAAATAGATGAATTGAAATATTCATAATACATGTTCTAAAATGATAAACTTGAGTAAATTAAAATAAATTACAGACATGTAAAAAGATTTTAAAAATCATAAATTGAAAAAAAAAAAACAAAATGAGAATTAGAAATAAAAATATACTCTAATTCTAATTTTGAAATCATTCTCATATTCACACTCATACATACATATCCATTTATATATTTGTTCAAACACACAATCAATAAATAATATACAAAAGTTATCCAACTTTGAATTTTCCAACTAAATTAATTAAATAAATGTATATTGTCATTGTCAAGAGTGAAAATAAAATCTGAAGTTTATCGCTGTCATGGCAGTAATTCTCTTCGGACTTATCTGTACATATGTGTAAATACACACGTTTATATATGTATATGTACATGACTATATACATTGAGTGTCCCTACAATATCCCTTGAGAATCGTCCTCGTTTTCTGGCATCTAATTCTTTTATACCTGTTTACTCCTTGGGGACATACAAAGTCCAAGGAATTCAAGAAAAAATAGTATAACCAACGTGTCGAGGCGTTCAAAATATTGACTGGCTCTGTGGACCTGTCTTAACTCGTCTCACATTCATATATATGTATAGAAAATGTGGGCCATATCACAAGACCCCGTTGGGCCTCTTTCTTCGCCCCATTCAGTGGTAGTAATATGTGTATGCGGAGGTATATGTTGTCTTGCTCAGTCACTTGTGTCTTCTTCGTGTTATATTCTTTTGTTTTCTTATGTTTTTTTATTTTTTTTTCTATATACTTTTTCACCTTTTTTCTTTCTTTCTCTTGTTGAGGGAAAAACAAACGTCACGTTTGTTCCTGGCTCGGGGGGTTGAATGCGATGGTAGAAGAAATAAATATAATGAAAAAATGATGTTTGAGATTCTGAGAAGAAATTCAGAGTATATATAATATATATTTATACATATGTATATGTGTGCATAGCATATATGTATGTGGACACACTTGAAATTTGGGTTGACTTTTTTTAACGAAAATTTTGTGTTGATTTTTGATACTGGAATTTGCGTTGATCTAGAAAAATTGTTTTTTTAATTTTTTTGTTTGAGGACCTTTATAGGGTAGAAGAATTAATGATGAACTTTTGTTGAAAATTTGTGTGTGGATTAATTATGATATTAAAAACGGCACATTTCAAATTTCTAGGACCTGGGCGGCTTGTGGGCAGAGATATAAACAATTAAAGTTTAACAATTTTAACATTACGCCTTATGGATAATTTCAGTAAATCTCTTATGACTCGGAATTGAACGATGAACTTTTAATAAAAATTTTACAGTTGATAGAAAAAATATCAACGAATATTTTCCCGTTGGAAAAAATGTCAAAGATGAGCTGTGAGAGTTGCAATAAATAAATTAGGTGTCGAAAACGTGATTTTTTTATGTAGAAAAAGAAATGTGGCAATGTTGTACGCCATTATACATAAAGTTACTTTCGCGCGACGTAACCTTCAATTTGAATTTGTTTGGTAAACATATATATTTCAAAATTTAAAAAAAATAATTTAAAAATAACTTCCAAATTCATGAGGATTGAAAACGCGACGTCCTTCCAGTTTTATAAATTTGTTTGCATTTTCTTTTAGGTTAGAGATTACTTCTTTCTTTTTTTTAACTTGAAGCTTTTGACCTAATGTTTTCTGTTTTAATCTAAGGTTATATACTTTTTCAGTCACAAGCCTACCTTTCCAATAAAATCTGTTTTTAGCTTTATCCATTATTTTGCAATACTTTGTTTAATATACAAAACTTTGTTTTCTTGCCAGTCCACACAAATGATATAACTTTATAATGCTCTCACTCACTCTAACAGCAGTTTGCGTAGCGCTTGCGCGGGCAGCCGGCTGCTTACAATGCGACGTTGCCGGATATAATATCGCACATATACATATATAATATAATTTTCATCAAAAATATATATGCAACCCCAGAAAGGTCCTTAAATGATGATATTTTGAGTTAGATTCAAAATTAAATCCTGTTTTTATTTATTTATTTATTTTTCTTTTTTTGAAATTAGTGAAATTTTGGGTTTACACATTTTTCTGAATTTTTGCAAGTGTTTGATATATAATATTTAAGTTGAATCAAATTAGATAATTTGTTTAATTTTTTTAAATTGTCAATAAATCACTTTTATGAAAGATTATAATTATTAATGTTACACTAAATTTTTTTTCTGATTAAATACACATTTTTGGGCTGGAATTTGTGACGAATTTTTCTTTTGAAAACAGTTGACACGAATAAATATTTGGTTGATTTAGCATAATTTTCAGGTAAAAAATTATGTAAAGAAAATTTTGAGACACATTTTTAGTGAAATTTATTTTTGAATAGCAATTTTAATTGTTTTATTCGAATTTGTTTAATCAATATTAATTATTAATTGTTTTGACATCAAAAATAAATTCATGTGGCGTTCAAACTATATTATTTATTTACATTGAATCATTTTGACTTTAATAAATTTAAATATCAATTCCTCGAATGGATTCACAAAATAATAAAAAATAAATATCAATCAATATAGCAAAAAATTCTGTCCTGATTAACACAAATTGTTCAATAAAAATTGTGTGAAAAAAATTTAAACACAAATTTTGAGTGAAGTTTTACACAAAATTTTTTACTTTGTGAATATTTAAAATATTTACAATGAACAGATGCTCAAAGGTAAATAAAGAAATGAATAAATACTAATAATATATACCTACATATAAAGATAGTTATAACTACATCCTCGTTAACTTTCACGAATGTTTCCCTCAAATTATATTGTTCAAGTCTTTCGGGAACTGGCCACAGTTAATTCAAAACTACCCTAAAAAGTGCTGACGCACTGACGTTAATTCGTAACGTCGTTCATTTAAAGGGAGGATACATGGAGAATGAAAGAATAAAAAATACATACATACAGGGATGATGACGATGAATAATGAACTTTGTACTTTCATATAATCTTGCAGTCATCGAAAATACTGAAAATGAAAAAAAAAAAAAAATTTCATATAGGGAAAAGTGGCCTAAAATGGCATACCATTTTTTCTATCGAGTACTACTGGCACACTATAAACCACTGAGTAGAAGTAGAATATTATTCTAAAACTTCAGAATTATTTGTTTAACAATTATTATTTATTTTAACAATTTATTGCATTTCTCAAAAATATAAAACTTTCATTGACCATTTTACCCTTACTACTATATGGGTATATAATGGTAAATTTGAAAGAAAACACATTACAATTTATTGAATACAAGTAACAATTCTTAATTTTGAAACTAAACATAGAAAATAGATAGTAAACATATAAAAATTTGAATGAAAATATTTTTTTTTTTTTTTGACATGAAGTAAAATATGTTTTTTTATACGATTTAGACAAAATTATAATTTTCTAATTATTGAAACATATTAAATATAATTTATTTATAAATACTCACCTATAGTTTTGACGAAAATTTTCACTTTTCACGATTATTTTAATTATCTTTAATTATCTTCAAGAAAAATACTTCTTAAATAGCAACTTTAAATATTTGTGTTTGTGTACAATTACTGACAGCAGGATACGATGTCAAAAGTTTCGTTGATACTCCTTGAAGTGATTCCGCGTCCTTAGCAACATGTTGCCACGAAACCACATTTTTTTATTTTTTTTTTCTCGATTTTTTTCAAACTCAAAATCGCGAAATGCCATTTTATCCTACTACTATTTCCCCTATTCAAAAATATCCGTTCAACAATCTTCTGAAAAAATTCGTTTCAACTGTTTTCTAAACAAATATTCGTGTCAAATTTCAGCCCAAAAATGTGAGTTGAATTTGAAAAATCATTTTGTGTAACATTAATGACTATAATTTTTCTTAAAAGTGATTCGTTCATTTTTATGAAAAAAAAAATAAATAAATAAATAAAAATACGAAACATCTACAATTTATTAACAATTATTACATAATATACAAAGCCTTATCGCTAATATTAAAATTTTTTTTTCAACAAACTTGAAATATAAATTTTTTGTTTCCCACATTTTCAATATTTTTCATCTTTTAAATAAAAACTTATAAATATTATGAATCCACATGACAAAAAATGATTTTCATTAACAAATAATTTATTTCATTTATTTGTTATGAATTAATCATCATATTCCTTTTACGCAGTGAAAAATTTTATTCAAAAGTCCACTGAAAAAAGAATTTGAGTTAAAATAGAAAAATAATTCTGCATTGAATAAATAATATTTTATATTAAATCTAACTCGAAATTTTCACCTGTCAAACTGCATAAATTTTGTATCAACAAATTTTTTAAACAATCGCCAATATTTTACAATAATAAATGCATTCAATCAAAACCACATAAAAATATCGCGTTGATTCATCTCAATTTTCAAATAAAAATTGAGCAAAATATAATTTCAAACACAAATTTTTAGTGGACTTTCACCCAAAAATTTTCCACTGTATGTATAAATATTCATGTATATTGTACATACATATATAGTGTGTGTGTGTGTGTGTGTGTGCATATAAATGTATTGAAAGAAATGACTACGACCCTTCTCTTAAATCGAAGAGGGTGGTCGCGAACTGAAGCGAGTGGGCGAATACAGAAGAAAGCAACTACGTTAAAGGTCGCTGAAGAGTGTATGAATTATGGATTCCTTTTTTTTTTATTTTTTTTTACTTGATTCTAGGGGGAAAATAACAAGGACAACACCAATATATATACATTCAACATAGGGGAACATAGGGTAAAATGGTTCATTGTAAAAAATTCTCAAGAATATTTTACGTCTTTTTATTTTTCCATTTTATCGATATATTTAATATTCAATAAATATTACTCTAATTATTTCATGTAATTTTCATTAAAAAAAAATTATACAGAATATTATTATACAATAATAAAAATAATAATAATAATAATAATAATAAATATTACTATTATATACATTAATTTATAAATTATATGTAAAATAATTATGCTAAGATTTTTTGTCACTGATATTTTAATTAAATAACGTACACAAAAGTGTTACAAAATTTGATTTTTTATTATTTTTATAATTTATAATGTTGATAAAAATAATAAAGAAATTAATTAACATTCTATTGCTGATTATTTTGTTACTGAAGTTATTTGAATATTTGTATTTTATTATAAAAAAATATTATGAATTTTTTGAGAAACAAAAAAAAAATTTTTTTAATGGTTTTTTTGGAATCTTCACTTTGCCTCACTTTTGGATTATGTATTTATTTATGTATGACTGTGTGTGTGTGTGTGTGTGTATATTTATCCATACTTGAACATAAACGTAACGCATTTTCACAAGGGTGAAAAGGTGGTGAATCTTTTTTGCGTATTGTCCTGTGTCGTCGATTTGGAAAAAAAAAAAAAAAAAAAACGTTACTTTTAAGGGAGGGTTGAATAACAAAGACGTTTTTCTAGTATTCCAGTTTGTGAGTATAAACAACGACTTTTACTTAGATCGACTTTTTTCTGTCTTTATTTTATTCTTTTTTTTTTTTTTTATATTTTTTTTTTTCGTTCAGTTTTATTTCCAGTTTCTTTTACATGAATTACTTCTTATCCTTGTCTTTTATATTCAATTCTTCCACGTCTAGAAAATATTTTCCATCCTTCCTTCGAAGAGACGATTGTTTGTGTTTTACATCAGGTCCGAGAATATACGCGTGCGCAAATCCGTACGCAAGAAAAATAAAATAAAATAAAAGCTTTCAGGAATTTCAAATCGTTCGTCATTGAATTTGTTTAGAGGGGAAATAAATCCATGGAGGATGATTCAAAGTGTTATATTGTAGTGTAAGGAATGAATCGACGAATGAAATTGAATTGGAAAAAGGTGCGAATTTATTGTATCTTTTTGTGTTGAATGGTTTTTTTTTTTGGTTTTTACCTTTTTTATTTTTTTTTTTTATTATTTTTGATCGATTCGAAGAGCTGGTGGGTTTTTATTTCCAAATTTGGGTATGTAACGGTGTCAAAACTGATATTTTTGAATAATATTTGGGAGTTTTTGACGGTGAAAAAAAAAATTTGATGCTTTAGTGTATTTTATTGAATTTTAATTCACTATTTTTATAAATAAATGTTGCAAATTCATTTGGTATTTTTCATTTGGTACTTTGTTCACGTTTTGATGATTGAATATAACCTAATCTTATTTATTAAATGATTCATTAAAAAAAAATTATAAATTCGTTTAAAATTTTAATTTGTTTACATTTATTCATTAATTCATAAAAAATTAAATTCTGTCTTTCAAATCGGGTTTATATTTTTTTCAAAATTAAATGGATATTAATAATTGAAAAAAAATTATGGCGATATTTTATTGTTGACGTTGTTGTTGTTATAAATTGTTAAAAAAAACCAAATGTATGAAATTAAAAAAATGAACAATAGGTTGGAATTGGAAATTAATTATTACTTCATAATGAATGAATATCGCCATAGAATAAATAAATATATGCTTAATTATTTATAAAAATTGTGCTAAACAAAATATTGGAAAAGTGGCAACGACAGCAAAAATAATTTCGAAAATTCGTAGAATGAAAAATGAAAAAGTGAACAAATTCCAGAATTGTTTGACATTTTCGAAAAAAATAATTTCCATAAATATTTAAATGAAAAAAAAAATACTGACCAATTTTTTTTCCCACCTAATAAACCATTGAATAGTGCATATGTATATCATGTTCATTTTGTCGAAAATTTTCAAAATATGCCTTGAAAAACAAATTATTTTTTTAAATTAATTCAATAATTTTATTGAATTTGACGAATAAAATTCTCTTTGGAAATATAATTATTTATAAATAATATATTAATAAACAAATAATATAATATATTAATTACTTAACTAGTTTTTGGATATATTACAAAAATTTGATTTTACGTAGAAAACCATTTTTTATTCTTGAAAATTCAGTGGAAACTCTCAATGATCGTTGTTTTTTATTTTTTATCAGATTGCTTTCTATTGATTGTGACTATAACTATATAAATTAAACAATTACTACACAATTCTCATCTAGATCTTTCTTTAATTGTTAGTTAGATGAAGCATTATTCGTTTATTTAGACACTGCCTAGAATGTAGATTAAACTGGCCAGATTAAATTTCTCTTATTGCAAAAAAGTAAAGTAAATTTTTTCTACACCGGCACTCAGACTCAAACTTTTGATGAAAAATCTGTAGCCTTGCTGAGGTGACTTGTCGTTGACGCCGAATAAAACTTTGAATCTCACTTGAAAATAAGAACAAATGAAAATTAATTAAAATTGTAGTAATTTCAACTTTGAAAACTTTTAAAATTCGTATATCAAATCATCTTTTAATCAAATATTGATGTCATAAATATCCAATCGATATAAAATTTCATGAATCGAACTAATGTACACATGAGCGTACGTATAAAAAATTTACGTCCGTGTATGTATTTTGAAAATCATTCAATTAATACCTAAAATCAAATTTTTCTCATTTGCAACTTCATTTTTTTGACGAAAAAATAAATTTTCTACCCGCACAAATATCTCAAAAACTAAAATAGATATAAAAAAAAGTTTCAAATAAAAGTTGTAGAGTATAAAATTCTACAGCAAAAATGTCTCTTCAATTTTTCACTGATCTCTGAAAATTAACTCATAAAAACGGTTGAAATTGAGGGGTTGGTGCGAATCTTTCGAAAATTCTTGAAAACAAAAAAAATCCTCTAAAAACATTGGAAGTAAACCAAAAAATTCCATTTAAACAATTCGCTAAACATTATCAAAGAAAATTATCCACCCTCATAACTTAATATTTAAACAATTTTACTATTTTCCATATAAAAATTTCTCACATACATAAAAAAAAAAAATGAAAAAATTGTTTTTGACAGTTCAAATTGCTGCAAATGATCTAAGTATATATAAATTTATTTCCATATACAATATACAATATACATACATATATACATGTATGTAAACATACCCTGTATGTCATGTGGAATATTGCTCTGCATTCGAGACGCAGTTTCGTCTATTATTTATGGGGAATATTAATATTATATTAAGCTGCAAAAAATCTATATAAGTATACCAAAAATGTCATATCATTATTTTCAATGTCTAAATGGCTGACCAAACGACTTTTGTGCTTTTGCACGATACTGAAAAGGCCTTAGATATAGTTATCCGCGTCCAGTATATTTTTTTTATCACACACAAACCGCACAGAGGGGTGTTTTGGTCCAGCAAACACCGCCGCAATTATTTCTTCTCCCCATAACCATTATCCTTCACTGCACTCTGGAATAAATATATATATATATGCACATTCCTGAATTTATATACGGATGTTATATGATATATAAAAATAGCGGAAGGTGGATGGATATAGATATATGTATATATGTTGGAATAAATGTGCTTGGTAGAGTTTATTTACTTAGCTGAATTTCTTACGGTCTATGAGTTGAATATTACTTTTGCAACTTTTTGGCCGCCTTACAGATGAAGTTTGAGTGATCTTTGACGCGGAAAATGAATGTTTGGAGAGGGTTTACATATTATTTATTATAGTATTATATGTTTGGTATTGATGTGTTGTAGAAATGTTTATTTGTTGAGGGGAAAAAATTAATTCTTGTGATGAAGAAGTGTTTTTAAGTTAAGAAAGAATTTTTGAGCAGAGATAGCTTAATTCTTTAGCTGATAATGCGCTTTTGATTTAAGAACGCGCGTTTTTGAGTTGACAATGTCATACTTGAGTGGAGAATTAAATTTTTTGACTCAAGATAGCAACGTTTTTGTGTCAAGAATTGGAATTCGTTTTTGTCCGTAGAATGAAATTTCTAAAACCAAAAAATTCATTTCTTCAACATTACTATCAATTTTTTGGGGAGTTTTTGTTCTGAAGAATATAAAATCTTGTTTCAAAAAATTTGTTTCTCAATCCAGACAACGAATTTTATGCTTGAGAAAACTCGATCCTAAAGCAAAAATTATAAAATATTTTTGAATGAAGAAACATTCTCCTTGGATCAATAAATTCATTACTCAAAAATTTCCTGTATGAACAAAGTTTTTGGCTCAAGAAATAATTTTTTTTTAATATATATTTGTTTATCATACAATTACATAAAGAAAATCGTATACATAGAAATTACCGTGACTATTATAACAAAATTTCGCACTGTAAAAAACAATTGAGTGAAGTAACAAAATTTATCACATTGAATCAAATGTTTGTTTTGAACAATTTGTTTCAAACAATTAATTTTCAGTTAGGACTAAGTTCATCATTTAATGCAGTGCTTGCAAATTATTATTTGAATCTCTGCGCATTTGATTATAACAAATGCGTCATATCAGATAACAAATAATGAAAAATTCACAACCCAAAAAATAAAGTTCAATACCAAAAAAAAATTGGTATTTTGGTTTACTTCCGTTGCGAATTCCAATTTGATTTATACACCAATTTATAAATATATCTTAATATATTTCCCAATTTGTGTCATTCAACTTGGTTCATTCATTATTCAAGTCTTGTTTGACGTTAAAAATTAACTCCTTGTCACAATTTGAACTCGAGTCGTCTGGGTCATCCAAAATCGTAGATAAGCTAGTAAATTAACTAACACGAGTTGTAAAGGAGAAACAATCTCGTAGACTCATGAAAGAATAACAAAAAAATTTTTAATATTTCCAAAAATTATGCAATCTGGCATGCAAAATAAAAATGAATATTTATATCACCTGTTAAGTCCTGGATATAATTTTTGGACATTGAAAAAAAAGTATGATGATTACAGATGATTATTTGTGTTTTGTTTTTTTTAAATTCCAAAAAATTGTTTTCATTTATTAGAACAATATCAAAAAATATTTTTCCAACACATTATTATTATTATTATTATTATTATTATTATTATTATTAATTGATAAGTTGAATCATCAAATTGATCTTCATATAATACAAAATTTGAATACAAAATAAACCAAATTTTGAATAAGAAAAAAAAAATATTTAATTTTTTTACCGTTCACCATTTTGCCCTGTTTTTTCATCTTTTTTGCTAAAAGCACAATTGTGTAGGTACTGCATATGAGAATAAATTACTGAGTATATTCAATCACTATAAAGAAATAAACATTTAAAGGTGAAATATTTTTGTAATACGTGAATTCACACAATAATTAATTTTTTTTTTTTTTTTTTTTTGATTTTGGTATATATACATAAAAAGCTCAAAATCATTTGTTTATTGATACATATTGGAAATCACTCATATTCTAATTTTTTTCATCTATTCAATTTTTTTATTTTAATCGATGGTGATTATATTTCTCTAAAATATTTTTGCGTAATAAAAATAAACAAAAATAAATAAATGAATTAATAATAGTGAAATTTAATTATTGCAGCGCGCTCAAATTTCAAATTCGTACAACTGAATATTCGTTATTTGATATATCTATAATGACTGTAGATATATGTACATACAATATTTATGTATCGAAAAATAAAGAAAATGAACAAATTCATAAATATATAACACGTTTGTTCCGGTATGAACCTGCACATATTCACCAATATAAATTACAAATAGATTTTTTTTTCTTCATTATTTCTTTTTTTTTTTTTTTTGCTTCACAAAATTCTGGGTAATACGATATAGATTCATATATACATATATAATGTGTACACTTACCTATACTGTACCTGTCTGTGATATAATATTGCCCATGGCTGAGAAATTGTTATAAATAATTACTTTGGCTCACTCAAACTGCGCACACACGCGAGCTCGATTGCGATTAATAAATCATTTTAACGAGCTTTTGATTACCCGCGGCGTATTTTTCATATGCATCTGTAGATATGTATAATGCATATGTACATATCTGTATGTATAAATATGTGTAAGCATTCAGTAGTGCAATATAAAATTGTCACAAATATATACTTACTGTAGTAAGCCGGATATAACTGGTTTTGTTGCTACCTAAAAACGTAATGCATCAGTGGGGGATCCACATACGGTATAAAAATGGTATATGGGTTTGGTACAACACGCACGAACATGCATATAATATGTGAGAGCAGTAGCAAATTTCAGTGATGATAAAATTGTCTCGTATCCCACTTTAGTGAGGACTGTGAGAAAAAATTTTTTTCATTTATTCATTTCACGATTTCACTTTTTGTGATTATGAATATATTTTTTTGGTTTTTTTTAGGGTGGTTCATTTTGTATATTTTTGTGATTGTTTTCATATGCAATTATGGTTTCTTTGTTTTTGTTTTGTTTCTTTTTTTTGTATTTATGAGTGGAATATTGCATTGATGGAATTTTGACTGTCTGATATGTGTGAATTATTTTTTGGAATTGGTTTTTTTCTAGTCCTTATTTGGAAGATATAAAAATTATTGGGTTGAGATTTGAGGTTTTTTTTTTTTTTGAATTTTTGGTACTTTGGAATTAGTTGAGGAATTGAGAAATTTATTATTAAAGGATTTGATTCTTTTGACGAAGAAGTGGTTTTGAGTTGGGGGAGAATTTTTGTATCGAAAATGGTTTTTTGAGTTGGGGATCCAATATGAACAAATGATTCAGTTTGGACGAACTGATTAGTTCAGTTAATTTATAAATCATTTGGATTGTGTTTTAGAAGAAATTTTTTTAGGAAATGAATTTATTTTCGGTGTTAATTAAACAAATAAGAATTGTTATTGATTCAATAAATTTGGATAAAGCAATTAAAATTGTTACACAGTGAAAAAAATTTTGTTCAAAAGTCTACTAAAAATTTGTGTTACAAATTTTTTTTACACAATTTTTATACAAAATTTATTTCAAATCAAGACAATATTTATTATCTTTTGATAAATATTTATTCTTTTTCATTTTGTAAATACATTTAAAGAATTTGAAACTGAATGTATGAAAATAATAATGACTAATTAATATAAATAAACAAACAATTAAATTTTTTTACTCAAGACCGTTTTTATGTCAAGAATTGAAATTCATTCTTGTCCATAGAATGAAATTTCTCAAACCAAAAAATTCATTTCTTCAACCAAAATATCAATTTTTTGGAAAGTTGCAAAACACGTTCATTCTTGTTCTAGTTTTTGTTCATAAAAATCTTGTTTCAAAAAATTTGTTTTTCAACCCAGACAACGAATTTCTTGTTTAAGAAAACTCCATTCTCAACGCAAAATTACAACATGTTCTCAACTCAAGAAACATTTTCCTTACATCAGGAAATATTCATAACTCAAAAATTTTCCAGAAACAAAATTCTTTACTCAAGAATTTATTTTTTCTCCTAGTACCTCCAACTCCATTTACTAATTTCACTCATACTTCCTACTTATATAATCCACCTCAATATAAAAAAAAAAACATTACTCACATATACATACCTACAACTAAAATCCAACCATTTTGAATTACCCTTTATACACCAACAGGCCACATGGATTCACATCAATAACTTTTGTTCCACGCTCCATTAATCTCAAATTCTGAATACAAAGCTTTCCTTTCAGTTCACGGTCACAGACATCCAAGCTTCTCTCTTCTCATATAATACATCCATCCAAAAAATGAATGATGAAACATAGTTAAATATCTTCTAAATAATTTTTATTCTTCGTAAAACGAGTGAATAATATTTCTCATATTAAAAGTCGACTGCGTCATTTTGTAATATACACTATTATAATTGATAAATATATACTCAACTCTCACTTAAATTAATTCTCGAGACGATGAAAAAAAAAAACTTCACGCCATGGTTTAAGCTGTAAAAAAATAAACAATAGAAAAAGAAGCAAAAAACTTGTTGAATGAAACTACATATTATGCAATGCTGGCAGAAATGAGATTAAAGGATTATTAAAAATTGTTTAAACTCAACATTCACAAAAATAAATCTTCATATCACAATTTTTCAAACCTGATCTATATATAAATCTTTCGAGTTTGCAAAACCAGATATTTATACAAATATTACATCATAATATACAAAGAATAATTTTTTTTTTTTTTTCATTAAAAATTAATTTACAAATTTATAGATGAATAATTCGAGTTTAAATATACAACAAAAGCAGATGATATCTAAATTGTTTTATATTTTTGCATTAAATGAGGACAAGAAACAAAAAATATAATGAAAATACAATGAAAAAAAAATAATAAAAATTTTTTCTGAGAAAATTTTTATTATTTTTTTTATTGTATTTTAATTATATTTTTTGTTTCTTTTCCTCATTTCAAAATTCTAAATTATTAATTTAGCCAACTTTCTATTTAATATTCTGTATATTCCATCATGGTATTTTTATTCTTGGCAAAAATTAAAATTTTATATTTTTCATCACAATTTTTTTTTTGTTTTACCGATTTTTCATTTTTTTTTTTTTTTGTGTTCAATCACGATAACTGAAACTCAAGATAGGTATATAAATTCGAATTAGTGACCAAAAACTTTGTGTCTAAGGTGTAACTTGTCGTAAATTACTTTCCCTCGTCGTCGCGACGATCGAATTATAAAGTTGAACGTTTTCAAACTTGGTACTTTATATACTTGGATATTCTACGGTGGAATTGTATGGTGAAGGTGGTGGGCACTACGTGGGGATTTAAAAGTTGTAAAAATAGGTGTAGTAGTTGTGCATTATATGGTGGCAAACGTGTGACGTCAACTTGGGAAAATTCACTGGTTATTTTGATCCGTTTTTTGTGTCCACGACAATGTTGGAGTTTCTTGTTTGTAAACTCGATGGACTATATATCCGTTTTTATTTTACGTGTTTGAACAGGTTTATTAGGTCTTGTTGAAGATCATTTATATAATTGTGTGAAGTTAGAAATTTTGTGTAAGTGTCGAGGAAAAATTTGTGTTTGAATTTTTTTTTTCACAATTAATTGAAAAAATTAATTAGTTAAAATTTTCACTCGAAAGTTAGAATAAATCAAGATATTTTTTACTTTTGGTAATTGTTTATTTTTCAGTTATTCTGTGAATCAATTTGGCGAACTCATATTCTAATTTAATGAAGTGGAAATGACTTAATATGAACAAATAATTCAGTTTGGACAAATTGATTAGTTCAGTTAATTTATAAATCATTTGGATTGTGTTTTGAAAAAGATTTTTTTAGGAAATGAACTTTTTTCGGTGTTAATTAAACAAATAAGAATTGTTATTGATTCAATAAATTTGGATAAAGCAATTAAAATTGTTACACAGTGGGAAAATTTTTGTTCAAAAGTCTACTAAAAATTTGTGTTACAAATTTTTTTTACACAATTTTTATACAAAATTTATTTCAAATCAAGACAATATTTATTTGCTTTTGATGAATATTTAGTTTTCCTCATTTTGTAAATTCATTTAAAGAATTTAAAACTGAATGTATAAAAATAATAATGACTAATTAATATAAATATACAAGCTGATAATTAAGGTTAATTTATTATCATTTAAATTGCATTGAAAAAAAAAATTGTTTCATAAATAATAAATTGACGACATAAATTCAGTTTTGGCGGCAAAACAAACAGTAATTGTTATTAATCAAATAAATTTAAATTGAGCAAAAAAAATTGTTACACAATAAAAAAATTTTTGTATAAATAAGTCCACTAAAAATTTGTGTATAAATATTTTTTACACAATTTATTACTCAAAAGTTATGGGAAATCAACTTAATATTCATATATGATTGAATATTTTCATTCAGAAAAAATTTCAACACAAATTATAAAACACTTTTAAACAAAATAATCTGCCATGGTTTAAAAAATAAATTCTCCAACGTCACTATAATAAATTCCCCAAACAATCAAAAATTATCAATAACAATTCAACCAATCACCTTGTTCTTTTTTTTCCTTATTAAAAATTTTCAAGTTCATTTTTAGCATTATCAAAAATTTCACCAATTGAATTCTTTCTATAAATTCGAATTTTACAAATTCAGAAAAAAAAAATTAGAAACCATAATTTATTCCTTCTATAAATACAACGTTTTTGATCTGATGAAATCATATTCATAAAAAAAAATAAAAACAAAATTCTTTTGAGTTTCTACACAGAGTGGGTGTAAGTATTATATAGGTATCGAAAGTTTTCTCTCGTCTTTGATACAAGTCGACACTCTCAATATTCTTGTCACACTATACAAGGCATTTCGAAAGTTATACTCCCTGAAAAACTTTCATTTTATTTTGTTTCATTTACTTTTTTCCATTTTATTTTTTCGTCTTTCCACTAATACTTTCCTGGCACGTCACTTCTTTATATCGAAAAGGAACTAGAAAAAAAAATTACATATGGTCACGAGCTTTTTGAAAGTACTTAAAATGGTCGACAAAAATTCTTGATAAAAGATACAAATTTTCGATTTATTAATTATTAATAAATTACACATTATGTAACATACAAAAATTTTAGTGTCTTTTTTATCCTCGTGGTAAACAAAATACAGTTGATAAATTATACATTAACCATAAACAAAGTATTATTAATGATAATTAAATTCTTTTTTCAATAGATTTATAAAATAAATTTTTTTCATTTGTTTAATTTTCAATTTTTCTAATTATCTTGTATATTAAATGACAACTTGGAAATATTATGACCTCATATACGATAAAAGCTTCCTTCTTTTCGCGTCAATAAATACAATAAACAATTCGAAATTAATTATTAAATTAACTTCTTGATAAATTAAAAATAATTAATCTCCAATATTTTTTTTTTTACTCTCGCATATTTTTTCTTAGTATTTTATTTCTTTTCAATGCATTCAATCCATCAAACTTCTTATTATCAAATAAATTTAATGAAAGGAATAGGTAGAATAATATACAAAAATAATTGTACTGATTTTACACATTTATTTTTAATATCAACAAATGATTTGGATAAAAAATTTTATTTTTTTTCAGGAAATATTTTCTGCCATACGTTTCCATATTTATTTACCTTTTATCTACCTAAAATTTTGTCAGAATTCAATATTTATATTCAACATTCTCCACATGAATAAACAATTATCTCTAAATTGAATAAATTTACTGTCACTGATAATTCAATCATCAGTAAAATATTTTTGGTCCTACTCATTTGCTCTATAGATGATATTATCAGTACAAGTCAATGTATTATAAGTAAATACACATCAAGACAACAGGTTTATACGCGTTCTAGTCACGTGATGAAACCTCTATGAATAACTTTGAACATTACATCAGTACTATTTTTTATATATAAGTATATAAATACACTGAATCTAATTCAACGTCTTTTTAGATGTGTTTAAAAAAAGTGGAATATCTCGGAGGAAGAGAAAAAAAAATATATTTTTGAGTGCGTTTGCTCGTTAAGACATAGTTTATGCGACTTCTGTGACTATGGAGTAATAATATAGATACCAAAGACCGCAGAGAAAATTACGTTGTCTCATTGGGAATGGTAAAAAAAAAATAAAATAAAAAAATAAAGTAACAGAAATAAAATTATTAACTAAAAGAAATTCCAATGTCAATCATAAATAACTTGTGGGGTGACTCTGAGGTAAACCACGAAGACAAATTTGACCGCATGTGTTTATAACAATGGAATAATAATTGTATTGAGAGAAAATGAGAAATAAAAAATGAAAATAAAAGGAGGAATATGGTGAATGGTTTTTGGTATTGACTTCTCATCAGTGCAAGACTTGAGAGGTTTATGACAATCAGTTGATTTATTGAAAGTGAAATTATTTTTATTTATGGATTTTCAATACTGAATTAACTGATATTGTGATAATTATCAGAGGAATTAATTATTATTTAAACTCTGTTAATAAATTTCAATAACACTCATTAAAATTTTTTTAATTTTCTCGATAAAATAATTTATTTCATAGACGTAAATAAAAATTTCCAACCTCCAAGTTATGATTTTTATTAAATAATACAAATATAATATAAAATAACAAAAATTCTATCACAATATTCCATTTTATTGACAAACAATAAATCATTACTTAACCTCATTCTCCACACGTAAATTATTCATATAAAATAAAATAGCCTTCCAAATTAACTAATATAATATCCCTAAATCCAACCTGTATAAGACACGTTCCAACACGTCGAAAAAATCCAACCGATAAAACGTTTATTACTGTATAAGATAAAAGCTCCAGTACTCGCTCACTTTTCATCACTAAAAAACTTCAGAAGCTTCTAAAAATTAGTTCATTCATCAAACATAAAATTTTTCTTATTCATAATCATTATCCATAGCTTTTCAATACCAAATCAACCAAAATCATAACAATTGTCACTCAATTAATAATTAATATTAATATTCCGAGCACAAAAATTGATAGCCCAAGTTTTCGTGATACCACAATTTTCCTCAAAATACACCAATCAAAAATATCCAAACATAATTCTACTCATTGTCAAAAACAATCTTTAATTTATATTAATTTCAATCACTAAAATTTCTCCGCATGAAAATCGCAAAATCACATTCAACACCAAAACTCATCTATAGTATCAAATAAAACATTATCACATAAAAATAAAATATATAAAAAAAATACATATTGCTGATTCTGATGAACTGTCCATTCGCCTCATATATAATTCTCCATACACATCCAAAGTTATTTCTTTCAACTTAACTTAAAGTTACGAGAAATACAATCAAACCGCGCTTCTACATATAATAATGCCCAACTGACCTGGCCCCGCGCGTAAACACGGCCCGTTGTCGTTATTAAACCTAAATCATTTGTGTCGGGCCTCACTGCCATAACTCACTGGCCACGTGAAATATGGCTGTGGTTAAAATTGTGGCCCACAACCATTTACACACACACACACACGTGAGTAGATATATCCGTACAAATATACTTACATAGATGCGTCACATAATTTTTAACAGACAAACAAAATTCATCCTCAGTCCTGCGTCATCGCACATCACTCTGTGATCTGTTGTTGTTCATATATTCACGTCTTTCATTTATTTATTATTATTGCTATTATTATTATTTTTTTTCGTCTTTGGAATTTTTCTCTGTTCAGTTTTTTATTTTTTCATTCTATTTTTCTCTTCGTTTTTATCGTTAGGCCGATATTACTCTTTATACTTTGTGGTCGGGAATTATTTCGTAAAATAGTGGTGATTTACGACGGTGTATATATCCAGATATTTTGATTCTGAGAACCCGGATTTTCGTCAGATTTTATAAATATATTCTATGGTGAGACACGCAAAAAGGAAGTGTGTATAATATTTCGTGGAATAAAATATTGTACGTATTAATTGTTTGTGTTGTATATACGCGGATCAGAGAAAAGAGATTTGGGATATTGGATATAATTTTTTATTATAAATTTGTATTTCTTATGATGAATCATTGGGTGTAGTTAATAATTATTGGTATATCGTGTATGGTGATTTTTTTTAATGTCATTTTTCATTGTTATTTGTGTAGGGAATAGTTGTGGATGATGAAGATTGAGTTTTTGCATACAGTTGGGTATATGTTATAATTATTTATTCATGATAATTGGGGATTTTAGTTGAATTGTTATAGTGAATTATAGGAAGCAGTTATTTGTATTGTTTATAGCATGACATTTTGGGAATTAGTATATTGAGAGGAGGATTTTTGATACTGAAGAATTTAATTCTTATGATGAAGCAATGGTTTTTAGTTGAGAAAAACATCTAATTGAGTCGAGGAGTCTTTCTCGAACTGAGATTGTGGTTTTGATTTAAGAATCATCCGCGTTTTTGAATTAGGAATGTCATACTTGAGTGAAGAATTAAATTTTTTGACTCTAAGATAGCAACGTTTTTGTGTCGAGAATTGAAATTCGTTTTTGTCCGTAGAATATATGAAATTTCTTGAACCAACAAATTCATTTCTTCAACCGAAATATCAATTTCTTGGAGAGTTACAAAACACGTTTATTCTTGTCCCAGTTTTCGCTTTGAAGAATGTAAAATCTTGTTTCAAAAAATTTGTTCCTTAACCCAGACAACGAATTTCTTATTTGAGCAAACTCAATTACTCAACCCGAAATCGCAACATGCGTTCTCAACTCAAGAAACATTTTCCGTAAACCAGGAAATTAATTACTCAAAAATTTTTCATTAACAAAAATTCTCAGCTCAAGAATTTTATTTCCTCATCCTCAGAATTTTTCTCCAAATATTAAAAATACTATTGTTTAACATACTTCGAAGATTAAATACATGTTAAAAGTAAAATTCATTACGTATTTTGTCAATTGAAACTAACTATTTTGATGTAATATGCAAAAAATCAGCCGAATTTACGAAAAATTAAACTTTGACATTGAATAACTTTTGAACTAGTAGACTAATCAAAAAATGAGCAGAGATATTTTTTGTAGAGTCTATTCAATTCTCGACAAAAATATGAATTACGATTTTCTGTGTGATTTGTAGTTTGCAAGTTACA
Organism: Microctonus brassicae; assembly: GCA_918226075.1. NCBI lineage: Eukaryota > Metazoa > Arthropoda > Insecta > Hymenoptera > Braconidae > Microctonus > Microctonus brassicae. The sequence goes on from OW445482.1 coordinate 10,108,450, forward strand.
AAAATCAAAAAATGTAAAAACAATTTTTCCATATTATTTTTATAAAAATTAAAAAAGTTCGATGCGTAATTAACATCAATACTAAAATTAAGAGCACATATTTTTATTGACCCCAATACATACATATAATACCCACCCACAATCTAAAAAAAAAAAAAAAAAAATACACCAACACGTGGTCTCAAGTGAAAAAAGATTAATACAAAAAAAAAAAAAAACAATAAATATCTAAAACATCAACATATCTATATATAAAAATACATATCGAATTTTTTTTTTCTCAAAAGTCGACTCTCACAAACGCAACACAGATTTTTCATTATTACATACTTACATATGTGCTGCATATTAAATAACATACACACCGATATCTATTTACCTTATATCTATCTATTTATCTATGTGTACGTGTGTGTATTTGTCTATATGTTCTTATAGCGCCGACAGTATAAATATTTCGCATATAGTCATCCTTAGTAAAGTCGTAAAGCCGATGCGAACCTGCACCTCGCGCACAAAATGTAAATTCAAAATGTTCATCTGCTTATACACATACATGTATATCTAAATAAGTAATCGAGAATTCTGCATGACGGTGTCGAGGGTCCAATATGTTATACGAACAATTGCCTCAACTGTAAAGTGTTCTGCAACATGTATTTATATGAATATACATATATAAAAATAAATAATTAATATATGTGCTAACGCATCAGGTTTCCGAACAATATAAAAACATGTATTTATATGAGTACATATAATAAAAATATGTTAGTTATTAAATGAAAAAATAATTTGTGAGTGAACTTATAAGATGTTAATATATGTATATGGTAGGCACAGGATGAATAAATATAAACAATCGAGAATATTAAAAAAAAATATGGAAAGGAAAAAATTATGAAAATTAAATGTATGAATAAATATATTATGGTGTGCGGTAGTAAAATTTTGATAAATCATCGGTGCTTACATATTCACTTTAAACTCAATAATGTCTTTATATAAAATATATATAATGTATATATGTGTATATATGTATGACACCTTGAGGGAGAAAACAAGTTGAGACCGGTCTCGCACATTATTGATATTAGTCAGTTTTATAAATGTATAAAAAAACAAATTTATATTAAGAAGTAGGGAATGCAGAGAGGGGAAAATGAGTAAAAGAGGTTGTGTACATATGTATAAATAAATGTATAGTTAATGTATGTGTTGATAATATAAGTTTGGAGGCATTTATGAGTTTAGCAAGGAATTTTGAGAATATTCATTACATATATGTGAAGGAAAGTGGCCTAAAATGGCATAGTATAGGGTGAAACAGAGAATTAGCGATTTTAAAATTCGCCTATTATTTTTTTATCAATAATAGACGAACTAAATTTTTTTCTTTTCTTTAGAAAACTATTTTACTTGGATTCACCAGTTTGAAATTTGCATGTAGCACTCAACAGAAAAAATGGTATGCAGTTTTGTAAAAGTCTAGTAAAAATTTGTGTCAACTGTTCTTAATGCAGATTTCGTATCAATTTAAATTGAGAGAATTTATATTAAAGCAGAAAAATAATTTTGTGTTCTTCCAACATCATTTTCAAGTTGAATTTGTGTTGAAGGAAAATTTCAACATAAATTCTGAGTGAACTAATCTGAAAAATTTTCTACTGTGTATACTACATTGCATAAACGAATTTGGGAGTTTTTTTTTAATTTTATATCTGTGTATATGGATGGAATAGTGATGGGATTTTTTGGTGAACGGATCAATCTTCAAAGAAAAACCTTTCTTGCATATTATTACGATTAATCAATTAAACCGAATGAGCAATAAGGGCCTGCGGGTTGGGATATGTAATCTGTTTGAGCGCATACACGAAGCGTGACGATTGGGGGAAGAAAGGATTAGTCAACATTGGTAAAGTATATGTATGAATATGTATGTACAGATACATGTGTATGACGTGTATGTATGTATGTATGTATGTATGTATGTATGTATGTATATATAGTGATGTTCAAAGCAGGTTTTTGGTAGTTTGAATGATTTGCGAGGTTATTTCTATTAGTTGATTCAGGGAGGAACTAATCGGTGAAACGGTGGGAGCGTTGGGAATGAGCATATACACGTATATGGTGGAATTTTTGAAGATATATGTGGAGAACAGGTTTGATTTGAGGTGGATAATGTGTTCATGGTGTAATGGGAGAATTTTGGGAGTGAGAAAATAAATTTCTAAGCTAAGAATTTTGATCATGGGAAATTTTTGAGTAATGAATTTCGTGATTTGAGAAAAATGTTTCTTGAGTTAAAAACATATATGTTGTAATTTTGGGCTGAGAATTGAGTTCTCCTGAACAAGAAATTCGTTGTCTGGGTTAGGAAACGAATTTTTTGAATCAAGATTTGATATTCTTCATAGCAAAAACTGGCACAAGAATTATTTGTTTATTTTGTAACTAGTATATGACATTCTTAACTCAAAAACGCGCGTTCTTTAATCAAAACCATTATATTGTTCAAGGTGTTGAAAAATAAGATTTCTTTCATTGCACACAATTAAAATAATCCGCGTAAATTACGTTCTCACTACTAAACAATTGCTACAAATAATATTTAAACAATTCAATTTCAATAGAATGTATAAGAATGCATTCAGAAAATTTCTCTTTAAACACATTTATTGGGATAATTTGTAGAGCAAATACTTAATATCCTTCATTATAATTCTTCAAATTATTTATGACACAATTTAAATGATTTATAATTCTCTTTAATTACTCCTTGTTCTTATGTACTGAATTTACAGGGCATTTATTCAATGTTTACCGCCCTTTCTGTACATCTTCCAGTAATATTCGACGTTTCATCGGCAAACTTAAAATAATGAATTTTCTCCCCACCAATTTCATAAACAATTTTTGTTAACTCTATAAGAACACGACAGTCAGTTCCCACATCACACTAAACAAAAGAACAACACGTTTAAAATTACCGAATGTATACATTACTCAATAAATAAAATAAAGTTTTGTTTGATTGAAATAAAATGATTGCAAAGGTGTGATAATTCAATCAACCAGCTTAAATATCCAATCATCACGTGCATGTACATTAATACAGCAACAACTTGTCGAACAAAAGTTGAAACAAAAACACATATTCTCAATTTAAGAAAGCTCAGCTCTCAACACAAGAATTTTTCTTCAACCCAAAATCATTTCTTCGTTACAAGAATTGAATTCCTCAATATCAAAATGTTTTTCTCTCAGTATATCATTTCATCTAATATCATACAAAATTATGAAATATGTCAACTGCACATATACGCAACAAAAAAAAAAAATGAATAATAATAGTAAAAAATAAAGTGGCCACGCTTTAAAGAGCAATCAGAGAAATATGAAGCGCTTGATATGATAAATGAACATACTCTATTTAAAGTGATGGAGAAAATAAAAAAAATTCCATGTATATATATATGTATATAATATATGTACATATGTGTAATAAGATATGGACACCCAAAAATCTTTTTCAATATCTCAAAGCACATATAATATATATTTCAGTTATTGTGAATGACATTTTGTAATTAATTATAATGACAAGTGCAGTACAATCTTCGGGTGGTCATAAATGATCCCTTTTATATAATGTAGATTTATACTGCACGTATATATACATTATGCATATGTATATAAATATGTGTGTGTGTGTGTGTGCGTGTGTGTGTGTGTGTTAAAATTTGAAATGAAAAATAACACGATGGAAAAATCTACGAATTATTACAGCTGCGTTAATCTATAAAGACAAAAATAATTTATAATAATTATCTTGATGCAAAAAAAAAATTATATTCACACATTTGTTATGATAATAATAACGTTGGTTCAATATATTGAACAAAAATGTCACAGTGTGTGTGATATAACGTGTAATTATTACTGTAATTGAAAATTTATTGATAAAAAAAATTTTTTTTTTTTTAATTTATAATAAAATGAGTGAAATTAAAGGAAATATTATTATGAAATTGGAAACGAAAATTGAAGTATTCATAAGAGATTCACAGAAAAGAAAAAAAAATTCATCTAATTTTCAAAATTCTGCGAAAATAAATAAACATTACGAGTAAATTATCACAAAATATTATTATCAAAATTATCAAATTTAATACAAATATTTTATGTATTTTTAATTTTAATGATATTTCATTATCTGAAACAATTAATGAGAATCCAACTTTTTGATAAATGAATTATAGAATTTAAATTTGACTGAAAAATTCACCATAATTTCATCATTTCTTATAAAATTTTCATTTTGATTATCAATCCAAACCAAATTAATTCATGCACACATCTCCATATCAATAATTATAACTAATATAGTTTGTGATATAAAATGATGCTTTCTTTACTCGACATGATAAACTCTTCATACGCGCTCATAATTGTTAATAAATAAACTCAGTAAATAAATTATGCATCATTGTTATAATACAACTTTGTCAACTCTTATATAGAGAAACATTAAAACGTTATACATGTTTGTATATTTTAATATTTATAGATATTTTGAGATACTTCGTCTTACATTCGTGTATCAATTAATACAAGAGTGGTTACCGAGTTTATTATTGTGAGTCTTGGCATTAACTTTGTACTATCAGAAGCGCATTAAACGTTCACACACAAGTAATAATATCGTCAAAAACATTAAGTAGATATATATGAATAATTAGTGAATGAAAAGTATTCATAATTTATTTCGTTTCAATCATTCATTTGTTTTATATATAAAATGTTTCATCAAACAAATGTTTTGTCACCTATTGTACAGACTAATAGCTTCAGAGTATATTCACTGGAGCACTCAACAAAATATACAAATAAATAATCCCAATTCAGTATTATACAATGATAATTTTAATATTCCCCCCACAATAGAATTTTTGGAATTATAATTATTGAATCATAATGGTTGCCTACTGACTACAGTGACTAAAGTAGCTGTATCCAGAAATTTAATATCATTTTTAGAGTTTCAAAATTAATAATGGCAAATAGACTCAAAATATTCATTTTTTTTTCATGATAAGTAACTTTTTAAGTTATTTTAATTTAGTTAAAATAATTGTATTTGTTTAATAATAATCGGTAATTGAATATAAATGAAAAAATTTGAAAATTGCAATGTAACACAAGGTTTGACAACTTGAAAAGTATATTTTGATAATTTGTACATAAAATTATAATAAAAATACAAAGGGCGTAACATTCACGCCTTTCGTCCATATAAGTGGACTAGTAACAAATTAAAACATATTTACATCGATGCACATTTATATGCGTAGCTATCTGCGTGAATATAATAATTATAATTATATATTGAATCGGTTGAGAAACGACTAGCTAGAGGAATTCGGCGATCACTCGATGCGATACAGAATGTAAACAAATACGGAAGAATGGAGAGCTAACTGCGCTGCATATGGGGCATTTCACGCGAAACCGGCCACTCATCTGACTTTGCATCTCCGATTTTTTTGATAATTTTTTAACTTATAATACCCATTGAGGAATACCTTTATGATTTTTTAGAATTTTTTTTGTCCAACCGTTTTCGAGATAAAGATTTTCTAAAAAAATTACTTTTTTTTTTTCAAATGCCTGTAACTTTGCGAAAAATGGGCCGATTGGGACGATTTTTTTTCTTAAAATTTTCCTTTTTTACAGCACTTTCAGAATATAGAATCAAAAAAATTTTCAAAATCGTATTTCTGTAAAAATTTTGAGTTTGAATTATAAAATGATGATTTCCAAAAAAACACGTAGCGATCGATTTTCTTGAAAATTTTTCCTAAAATACTGTCACTGATGGGCAAATGAATTGATCTATTTTTTTTCGAATTTTTAAATTTTATGTTCAGTGAAAAGTGATGTTTTTTTCTTCAATTTTCGTCTTACTGTATCGTATTATAATTTTGACTCTAAATCATACTGTTTCATTAATTCGAGTAATTTACAAAATTTATAAGTGTTCGTTCGCTTCAACGGGAAACATTAACTATAATCGGAACGAAATTATTATGAAACAAATACTAAAATAATAAAATATTAACGCTATGGATACTTACGACTCTATCCAATTTATTGGCACCTTCGTTAATCTGTTGGTCGAATAATTCAAATTGGCCAACAGCGCATTAATTGGAATAATGATATCGAAAATTGAAGAATCCAAAATTTCGATATCATTAATGATATCCATCCCGCTGGACAACTGCAGGCGGTTCATCATTAATTTCAATAAGTTCACTGATATACGAAATTATATGAACAAAAACAGCCCATACTGCAAGACCTTTCACAGCACATCCAGCAATCTATGAAGTAATTTTTCTTTTACATAATTCTGCTTTGGTGCTTTCGACCATTGTCGAAACCTTCAAAAAGTGATATTCCAATAATGATTTTATCGCAGGGCCGTTATAGGCAATGGGTCCTTGGACCATGTATATGATAGGCATGCCCATCTAGGGCCAATAAAGTATCCCCATCGTCAATTTCAACCTGGGAACCTGTATACTAGTGATAATTTAGAGATGTTTGTGAAGGGGTTAAGTTTCGACTCGAAAAATTTGTTAACAAATTACATTTTTGATATACATTTCAATATAAAAATCATAATTTTATATCTGCAAAGTCATAAATTTCAATGATGTGCACAAACATAAAAATGTTTAGATGAAATGGGTGGAATAAACGTCCTTTAATAACAGTGCCAGAAGCAAACGCCGGAAGTTATGTAAAAATAGTATTTATATAGTGTAGTATATGAATATAATAATAGCTAGTAGCAGTGGTATTACTATTATTATTATTATTATCGTAAGCTTGAGGGTAGATCTATTTATGTATTTGTGAATTGACCAACAATAAATCCGATGACCAGCAAGGCGTGTCCAGTGGGTGGACATTTGGGTCACAACTTAACATCAAATAGCACAATGCCCAAAGGGACACTTTTTCATATTTAATATTGACTATTGAAATGACACTGAGTTGACTATGTGCGTACGAATATGAGTTTAGTTTGGCCATGAAATTATGGCACTTGGTCTGAGTTGATGTGAAGATGAGGATTTTGTGTACAAAACTTTTTTTAGATTTGTGTTAAAATTTATTTTATACAGATTCAACTCAAAATATCTGGAGTTATTCACAGATGAAAGGTTTCTGTTGCATTTTTTGTACGAAATTTTGAATTGAAAAATATCAAATTTGATGTTTTGGTTATGATATTTATGAGGCATTGGTTAATTATTCGATGAAATAATATTTCTATTCATCTGTTTTGTTCACTCACAATCGTATAATTTTTATTCACCAATAAATTGTTCGCGAACTGATAAACTATAATTTCTTAGAGTATATCTATTTGTATAGTTTATAATGTAATTCAATAAACATATGAATTATTATATCGTGATTTTATTATTTATTATTTGTTCATTTGTTCACGATATGTATGAAAAATGAGAATATGTGCAACAGATTTTCTTGAATCACAGTAAATTTATTGAATAATTATACATGATATATTTTGTATAAATGTGCTAGTGCTAGTATAAAATTTTGTTTCTCACTCGAGAAAGTCTACTGGTCAACTGTCTGTATAAATTTCTTTTGATTCAATTTTGAAAGAAGAAATAGAACTAGAAAATTATGATAAGTGAGGGAAAAGTGGATGTGCTCAATTGATGATTGGTTAGCAAACGTATGACGTGAAACAAGGTCATGGAAATTGAAAAACTATAACTGAATATTTACTTGGGCTAAGAGACAAAGTAATATTAGGAAATAAATACACAGTGGAAACACCCATTCTAATCGGTAATCCGTCATGACCATAAATTATAAGTAACAATGGTCTATTTACAAGGTTCATGAATACAATTATTAATTAGAATAGCAGTCTTTAATCCGCCATAAACTCAAATGCAATTTTAAGTGCTGTTATAAACAATGTAGACCCGAATAAGACAGTTGGGCTAACATAATTATTGAAAGGACTCGAGACCAAGACCGACTCTCAACATCATCTTCTATCGCTTATAAGTATTAAATATCACATCAAAAAATTTTGTTGACAATTCTCCAATATACAAAAAAAAAAAGCTCACATTTTATGCACGAATTGGGATTTGTCTTGATGTATATAACATTTCCTTCAACATTGAGGCGTCGCAACGTTAGCGGATATAATCTCACAACACGTGTGGTGTAACATGAAAGCTCTGTAGCGAAGTTATAAATACTTATACTCTTCTAAATGAGCTTATTTGGTAGGAAGTAAAAGATAGTGTAAATTTCCTTTGACTTACCGTCGACGATTTACCAAGTATATAAGTGATGCAACTGAAGTGAGTAGAAGTGAGATACACTGTATGCAGGCGAAGAATATATGTATGGATATGTATATATGATCTGCATGCATGAGCTGCAGTGAATTCTAGTTCTGAATTAGTGCCATCGATAAAGCGTTCGATTCAAAGTTCGACGATCAGTAAATAAATGTCGAACGATTAATAACCACGCTGTCTTTTGTTCGGTACGTAACTTTCATTCATATGTATATTCAAATAGTTGGGCTAAATTTATGGCATGTTTTAAAATTTGTAAAACAGTGACTCGCTACTTTAGTGTAATCATTTTGAAATTATATATACTTATGCCTCCATAGTTATGTTGACTTTTTGTAGTCTATTATTTTGAGGTAGTTCCACCACCAAGAAACACATGAACCGCACCAGTTTATGAATCATTTCCAACAAGTTCATTGATGTGCGAAATTGTGTGATCAAGTGCCCATACTGCAAGATCTTTCACAGCACATCCAGCAATCTATAAAGTAATTTTCCTCTTACATTATTCGTAATATATTTGATAAATTATCGAAGCGAATGTCAATTTTTTGATTGTCATGAAAATAGATGCATATTAATTTATATATATTGGGATGTAAAAAAATAGTTGAATGTACTACTTACCCTATATTCACCGGCTTGAAAATATTCAGACGCAACGGATTAAAATATTTTTTTTGGATAATTATGATCAATTTGTAGGGTACGTATGATGAATAGAATAATCTTACCACGATAATATTGTCCACGCTTTTTTTATCTCATCTTGCTTTTTTTCATCCAGATATCATTTAAATACATTACTATTGTTCTGCAAAAACTGGACATTTTCTTCGTTAGCTGAAATTTGGAAAATTAATTATATTAACATCTGAGGAATAGAACTGAAAGGTTATAACACAATAACACGGTGGAATTCGGATGATAACTCTGAGACTATTGCTGTTTGAATGCTTTGAAATTAAATCTTATTATCTTGCATTTCCATCAAAGTATATTTTTTCTTTTATTGCACTCATTACGTTCTCCTATGATTTATAGACGCATCAAATCTTTTTCTTGCCATTCTTTTCGTAATCTTTTTTGAGTCGTAAAATTTCGGCAATGTTGATTTTTGTACTTATGTTGTTAGAAATTCATGGAACAATTTCTGTTATATAATTTTCAAGGATTAAAATTTCTATAAAGACACATTAAATCTATAATGGGCAAAATAACAGTCATCTCAAAATTAGACTCCTTCTCAATTATCCATCATTGGTGTATAATTGAGAAAAAGGGAGTCAAATTTTCACACCCACCGAGGTGAAGAATAAGCAATTTGTCACTCGATAAAACAGTTCTACACTAACTCTCGCTGAGAAATCAACACATTTCTCATACGGTAACTTCTCTCTCAAAAAACTAATATCGGTCAAGTCTCTCTCAAAAATCATCTTGTAATCTCTCCCAAGTGAACTCGGTCTATCTTGAATTAATTAACTTTTAAACAAATTTATAATAATAATTTTTCAATGTGAACTTAATAAATAAAATAATAAGTTAAGGAACAGTTGAATTGTGCTGTGTAAAAATTGATTATACAATATTTAAAACACTTCAAACCAAATGTGCGATGTCGAAAGGTGGTCACAGGGAGATAAATCACTTACACGTAGATTCACACTTTCAACTTTCAGTATATGTTACTACACTGAATCTATTTATTTTATTTATTGTCTTAATTTTATTTTATAATGAAATTTATTAATACATCAACTTATTACTATGTGAAAATTGAATGTAATGCTGTTTTGGTAAGTTTATCTTGAGGTGTTTGAATGCAGACTGTCTACTAAAAATATTTTAGAGTAATTTTCACCTCGGAGGACGTGGGTGCTAGAATATAAAATTATGTAGATACCCAATCATTAGTTTTTGGGTGGAGTTTAAATTATAATATGTTTACAATACCTAAGGTGAGTTAGAGTGGACAATAACTGTTTGTATAGAGATAAGAAAGAAAAGCTTATTGTAGGTTGAATATTTTATAATCCAGTCTATAAACTACTTATGGAAAATAATAACATAAACATAATGAATATTTAATATGTTCAGTAATATTCAATGTATTGGTGCAGTCATAAATTACGACTGAACACCAAATAATCCTTGAACATAATTAGATTCATTATATTAATCTATAGTAAATATTGTAAGAGGTTGAGTGAATGAAGCAGAAAGAAGCTGCAAGCATTCAATCTTTTTCAAAACCAAATAATTGCATATCATTTCAATATTATCTTTTTGATTTTGATCCATCTCCTGAAGTGAAAGGACTGGAGTGAGTGAAGAATTTGAAATATCTTAACAATCATTTTATACAAATCATTAGAATCTTCGACTACATTACGTGTATTGGTATCATCAAACGTTAAGCTACAGGAAGTTAGAGAATAGATTTCGGACTGTGTGGAGGAATTTCCCGTTCATTTGCACTAGACGTTAAAGGTCCATCGGTTTGCGCGTGCACAATTGATGAAATTGTTGATGTTCGATCGATCCCTCACTCATTTATTTCTCATAACTTTATAAATTAATATTTTGAAAAATAAACGGTCAATAATTTTGATATTTTTCAAAAACATGTAGAATTTTTTACTCTTCCAATTGATACCTATAAAAAAGGAGGATCAGGTTCAATTATCTACTAACCTGAAGTACTTTAATTTGAATGAAAGTGTTGCATTGCCCCAAAAATCGATTTCATAGCAATAAATTTGAACGATTAATCAAGTTACGGGTCATACTGAACCTAATAGTATGCATAATTTTCCATTGTTTCGTGTGGTGTTACACGATTGATATTCAATCGAAAGGAGGTTGTAAATCTCCCTTCCAGCAAATGATGTACACGACATGTTTTTAATATAAATTACTATATTAAAACTATTTATTTCTCACTGTTGTACACAATTTTGATTACACTTACAAATGTTTGTCTATTATAACTTGAATATTAGAATAGTATTTTTCGATATTTATAATTAAAACAAATATGAGTTTAATGGAATTCTTAAAATCTGAGAATAGAGAGATGGTGCCAATAGTTAGTGTGAATTTGAATCAGACCATTGAGTTGGTCACGAGAGAGAATCCTTCCGAGTTGAGACGAGACTGTCAACTAACTTTTCATAACAGAAAAATTACTGCTTAAAAGAGAAAAGAGGGTGGGCGATAATAAAATAAAATTGGGCGTTTACGTTGATGCTAGAGGTGATCATTGGTCGAATAGTTATACAATATGTTATATAACATAACGAATTTTTGTACAGAATATTCTAGAATATTATTTCTATAACTAGTGTTAAATAATAACGAATTTCTTGAATATTATTTTTATAATTACATATAGTAAAATCCTCAGGTCATTAGGCCATATATATGTACGACCCTTAATTGCAGTTTTATGACACTAAAAATATTTCTCCTTATTGTAAAAGAAATCATTGCCGTTTATACCTGAACTTAAATATTTATTAATGTGAAAATTTATAAACTATATCCCTACTCTAGTTCTTTCCCTTACCAACTCTCCCTTTAGCCAATAATAATTAAATAATGCAATGACTCCACCTTCATCTATCCCTCTCTCTACTTCCAATAATCGCCAAATTTATAACAAATTCTACTCACTCACGCACTTCTCTTCCGACCTTCAAATATACAATAGTCCAAAATACTTTTCGTGTCGCAAATAAAATCAATTAAATAAAATAAAGTAAAACTTAAAATAAAATCAACACGTTGTCTCGATTCAACCTAAGGTCTACAACATAAATTGGCGCAGTCGGAAGGACCTCGCGGCGAAATATTTCATTAAATTCGCGATATTCGAGTGTCATATTTCAGTGAGTTTCAACTCATAGTGCGAGGACACAAAAGAAGAAAAAAGTAGACTCCACAGTTGCAGAGCACATCGACGCAGGAGCATTTCTTACACAAAAAAAAAAAAAAAAACAATTTGAGTGAGTACCTTTTCTAATATCTTTGTTGGTTGTTTTAATACATCTCAAAATCCATAATGACTTCCACTCCTTAATCTAATCCTGCATTCACTATGGAATTTTTATGCAAACTCATACCTAACGAATTTAATGGTAACCGTCATGAATTAGGACAATTTATTGCAAATTGCAATAACGCTGACGAACTCGCGAGCAATGAACAAAAAATCCCATTAATATATTACATATTGTCGCGCATATCGGGAAGAGCTAAAGAGCAGCTCGCTCAACAAACTTTTAAAACATGGGACGGATTAAAGAAAAAATTAAAAATATTATATCAGGATAAGAAACATTACGTACAAATAATGGAGGAATTAAATAATTGCAAACAAAATTATAATGAAAACATATCTGACTATTTTCAACGTCTAGAAATTTTGAATTCACGCGCACTATCAGCTGCTCAGCAATATACTGTAAAACAAGAAGATCTTTCCGGCAAATTATTAACAATAAATGAAATTACCTCAAATAGATTTATATACCATTCTTCACCAAACATTTCCCAAATGCTTCGGTGGAAAGATTTTGAAAATTTAAATTCAGCATATTCCGCTGCATTAGCCGAAGAACGCGCTATAAATATTAATAAAAGCAAATTTTGTAGAATCTGTAAAAAAAATAATCACGATACCAGTCAATGCAAATTTAAAGAACGAAAAAATATCAATACCATACAAGAGTCAAAAAATAAATGATAAAGTTCTAGAGCTCGTATACCTCATAACAACTCCTTGCTAATTTTCATTACTACTCCAATTATGCACTAAATCCTCATTCATATCAGAAAGTTGCAGCTGTAGACATGTTGTGTATATACATTGCCTCATAAATTCGCTCATATCTTAAATGTTACATACATCTATTTCATAGTCAAACAATAAACAAGAAACGAAAAGAAAGTATAGAAAAGTAGAAGGGAGATCGAAATAAATACATATGGGGACAGAGAAATGAGATAAAAGGGCCATCGAAAATGCTGCACGTGACTATCTATAAAAGGGGATGAAAATACTATAAAAGACAGGTCACGATTGATTCACAATTCTGAATTATACTGGTGGACTAAACTTTAGGGGGTGTGTAGAGTCTCGCCTTTGATGGGACCATGTTGACATCAAGGGTGTATATGCTTGGTATGCCCGGACAGTACACGTACACATATCTAACATATATGTATATTTTGAAGGGTGGATTGTAGATCATAGCATGGAGGAAGGGATTGTGTTTCGTGAGATGGGTCGTGGGTCGTATTGTCTTGCTGTCAGGAGCGCGCAAATATTGCCACCATTTCGTCCAACAAGAATGAAGGTGGAATATAACGCAAAAGCGCATGGTCTGTGGATTCACGTTACACACAAGGTCTGCAGTCATTGTTAGTGATATGTATTAGATATATGTATATTTGTGTGTGTGTTTGTGTATGAGTGAATGCAAGCTGTTTAGTAAATAAAAGTGGTAGGTTATAGTGTGATATAGGTAATACAGTAATATAAATATATTGTTAGATACCATAGTAAAATAATATCATTCAGATAATCTTTGCAAAAATTGTTAATCTATTATAAATATTTACTGCTAATTGTAATTTTATTGTCAACCACATCCAAATCTCAAAGCTGTTTGAAATAAATATTATGAATGATATCACTATCTCTTGTCCTCTCCTACTACCATTGTTGAATTAACAATGTCATTTAATGGTAGAAAATTATTACACACGGGCACAGTAATAGATGTAAACTTGACATTATATTAGGTAATATTATTCAAAATTATCATCCTTGGGGTATCGCAACTCGAACAATTTCAGAGGATTTATTAATTCAAGTAACTGATGCATACATTAATGAACGCTGGCCAAGTTACAAATGAAAAACTACATATGCACACATGTATGAAGTGAAATTCTTTTGTAAGAAGGTTGCTGGATGAAGTTAAAAGTTAAATTGAAGAAGAATTGTGGTTTAATGTGAGAGATTGATGCACTAGGAAGGTAATTTTTACTTTATTTGATATTTTATGAAACTTATAACCATCGTACACATGGAATTGGGATCGTAATGCGTCTTTGAATATGAGAAACCGTTTGTTGTTTGTTTTTGTTTATGACTCGTATAGAACACATCCCATCTTACTGTGTGCGTTGAAACGAATGAATACTGTTAAAATTTTGTAAATTACTCGAATGATTGAAACATTATGATTAAGAGCCAAATTTATGATGGGATTTCTCATTATGTTAAGATTTTTCGTTTAATGCTGTTACAATAGATGGTTCAATGACGGTTGAATTTGGTAGTAGATTAGATTGATTTTGATTAATTTATTCATTTTATTTTTGTTTCTTCAGAAACCAAACGAATTCGTACATCAACAGGTTCGGATCGAGAATTATGATCACCAGTCACATTGTCTAAGCAGTTTACATCCGTACGCATCATCGACCGCGATGCTTATAGAGCTACGATATGGATACGAACCAGGTGAACCCCCCCCCCCCCCCCCGCCCGGGGGGGGGGGGCCATTTGAACCGATCAATTATCGGCATGGATCCATCGACGGTCACTATAATTTCCCATCGCCGAACATAGAAAGGAATATGGAAACAAGCACACCTTCATACTGTTCTTTATAATGAATATGAATAAACAAATAATGAATTGAAAATAATAAATTTAGTTTCAAACAAAAATTACGATCCTCATCTTGCTCGACGATTGGAGGTTGCAATCGCAAATTATTACACAAATGTGTACATAAATCTGCTGTATTTCAATATTTTCACCTCGAAAATTTTTTTTGTAATGTTGAATTATGTAATAAAATAATCGTAAAAGTTTAGTAGAGTTGCTTATTCATTTCTGTCCAAAAAAAATTTTCAAAAAAACGCTTTTTTTAGGCCTTCTAAACCATGCCCCTGCCTTAAGTAGTGAAATAATAACATAATGAATTTTTAAGTACATGATGACAGTTCGTGACCTATTTTAAAGATATAGGGATTAAAAAGTGCTATATAACTATCGTTAAGAGAAAATTTTCAATGATTCGTAATATGGAATTATATATATGAATCGAGTTTTTTGTCTATGGTATCTAACAGTATCTAAGATATTTATGAAAATATTATACATACCCGTACGAGGAAGAAAGTCGGAAAGGCCTAGGCATTAAGCAAAATATCCGAATGAATTTTTTGATTTCACTATTCATACGAAAAAAAAAATTTAAGTATCAATAATTTCATTTTACTAAAATAATTTCTGAATAAGTGAACATAATTAATAAATTTTACTGCTGCTAATGTTGGTAATGCTAATTGATGATTGGTGAAAAGAGGAAATATGTAGTGGGATAGGATAGTAGAGATTTTATTTATTTATATTTATTGATAACATTTTTGTTTTTGGAGTGGATGTCATAAAATAGCAATTAGTTACAAAAAATATTTAGAGCGTAATAAAGCAATAATTTTACAATTAGGGTTCGTGCCCAAACTGGCGAGGATTAAGAAAAATAGAAAACTGTGCAAATATAATAAAAATATAGTTGTGATAAAATATAAAATAAAGTAAAAATAATAATATTTTTTGTATGATATCTCACATATATATCCTTAATTTTCTACAAATAATAATTCATTATGAATTTCAGACATAAAAATTATGAAAAAAACCAAAACAAATATAATTCTTTCCAATAATTTTTTGACTTACCCGCATTGAAAGTGTTTTTATGACCAAGTAGATAACATCAAAATTCTCGACACACGACAACAAATTTCTGTTTATTTCTTTCAAATACAAAGAGTTGAATGCCTGATCTGTTTGTATACATGTGATGTCCTTCTTCTTGACTCTCTCACCCTCTCTCACTTCTATATTCTCTATGATTCTTCTCTCTTATAGAACACATAAGAATTTTATATAACTTTTATATCTTCACCTAAACACAAATGTGTATACAAACATGAAATGATTCTATCGCGGTGGGCTGATTCCAACGATGAAATCGTTGAGTATATATACATATATACTTTTTGTGTGTATACACAAATGTTTTTCTCCTATCGCAATTTAAGATCTGTCGCGCGTCTTAAATATATAAAAGTAAACGCGTTTTTTTTTTATGTATGTGAGAATTAATTGGAATTACTCTTAATTCTCACTCAGTGATGAGAATATTTGTATATTTTATTTATTTTTTCTTCTTCCTAATATTCTGTAACGCCTAATTTTCAGCTGGTATCTCAAGAACTGATCTTGATATATAGATAAAACTTTGTTTTTTTTTTTTTTTTCATCGGAAATCCTGCATCGGATTATTTTGTATAGCCATCGAATGTTTGAGCGTGTTAAGTGACAAATAATAAAGAAATTAATTTTATTAGAGAAAAGATGAGAGAAAAAAGAAAAACATTTTTGAATGAAGCTAAACTTGAGTGAGAGATCAGAAAGGAATTATTTGAAGATGCAGATGATTATGTTGGACGCATTGGAAAGTTTTGTAGGAAAATAAATATGTTAGAAAAAAACATGTAGGTATATAAAGTATGAGTATATGGAAGCGTTATCTGTTGGTCCATGTGTATGCTCGACCTATAAATATATAAATAGGTATATATTTGTAAAAACCGAGCATATGCTCTGCATCTTCCGTTATTATATATTCAAAATAACGGATTCTATGTAATCTTTCTGTATTTTTCTTGGTTTATATTTATTCTAATTATACTATTCAACAATATAAAAATAGGTGAAAAAATTATTGTATTCGATTCATTATAAAATAAAATTGAAGTATTCTAATATAAAATAATAGTTAATAATTAAAAATGTTTCAAGTTGAAAAAAGCTGATGTATTTGAGTTGTTGTTTTCATGGGTTGATATACATAACTATTTTTTAATCATTCACTATACTTCAATATAGTGAACCTAATTGCATTTCACTTGAGTTCGTTCATGCATGAAATAAAACACTTTGATTTAGGTTATTACTTGAATAATATGAACACACAATTATCACAACAAACTTTTATTTATTTCACTATTGAATGATACAATTTTCGCTGATGATAGAGACTTGACTACTTGAAAGTGAGATGAGAACTGATAGTTTGAATATCGAACTTACTTATTTTGACCTCAGTAGGTGGAACTTATTTTCTTTCTGGTCTCGGTTTTCGCCAATGATAGTAATTAGGGTGGAGTCTAATTGTTTATGACAGTTATTGTATTAGACTATAGAAATTTTATTCTTGGAAAATTACAATTTATATTATTTAATGAGTTTACTTGTTTAAGCATAAAAATCAATATTGCCTGATCTTTGTTGAATGATAATAATGAAGAATGTAGAAATAAAATGTAAAACCTCTATAAATTATCCCCGAAATAATCGCTGTGTCAATGCACTTGAAATAACAAAATACACACAAATAAGAAAAATGAAGTGACAATACAATTATGAATATGAATTTCTATTTGGA
Organism: Microctonus brassicae; assembly: GCA_918226075.1. Classification (NCBI taxonomy): domain Eukaryota; kingdom Metazoa; phylum Arthropoda; class Insecta; order Hymenoptera; family Braconidae; genus Microctonus; species Microctonus brassicae. Next base: position 10,126,424 of record OW445482.1, read on the forward strand.
ACTTAAATACAAACATCAACATCATATAAAATAAATGTTTAAGATTTAAAAGATAATCATTTGAAATTTTCACAATAATATCTCTCATTCTTGATAAATAATAATTAATAATTAATTGATTATTATGAAATAATCATTGATAAGTGATAGTTATTATAGTATGAAATAAAATATAAAGTTTCATGTTGAATTTAATACAAAATTCATACGACGAAGCACAATTCTTTTAATTATATCATTTACAGCAATAAATCGATTTATTTTTAATTAATTAATTAATAAAAAGTGATGAATACAACAATTCATTAGCAAAAAAATTACATTCTATTTTATTTACACGATAATGTAGACGTTATTTAATAAATATTGTTATATTAATCATAAATAAATATATTCAGCAGTTTATTTAACCATATAATAATATAACCTGTGTACTTTTATTAACAAATAACACTAAATATTGTATGATTAATAAATAATTACAAATATATAAGAACTAAATCCAATTAAAAGTATTCAAAAATTGATAATTTTTCTTATTGTCTTTATGTATATAATTTATTTTCCAGAACGTTAAATAATTTATGATGAATAATTCACTTTATAAATAATTTTCATGTTTATTGTAACATTTAAACTGAAAATTTCACGATATTTAATCTTTACAATTGGAAAAAAAATTATATAAAACTTATCTCTACGTGAATATCTATTCAAATATTTTTTGAAATGTGTAGAATTATATTATAATATTCAGCATAATTTTAAATTTCACTTTCTTCTTGCACAATCCGCAGTTCAACCGTACAAAGAATTTCATGATGATATTTCAAGTATCTAAACTTGAACGCTGTCGGCAATTCCCGAAAGAGTTTCTCTGACTAATCGTTTACGTTAAAATGTTTCTCTACGGCTTTTGGGATGGATAATTGGAGGTTTCTTCTTCGTAACAACATGTGGCAACTATCGAATAGTTGGTATTATATACCTGATGCTAAAAAAGGGTGGATAGGGCACGGTCATATATTTTATTTTGCGTTAAATGTTGAAACGATGGAAGGAAACAAAGAAAAAAAAAATAAAAAATAACAGATACATAGTAAATGGTTGAATTACTCTCTGACTTCTGTAGCAAATTGTTCATTTAGCATTGCACCCCATCTTCCAGACTATATAAAAAATACATATTATCATTTTTGTATTTTTTATTTGAAGAAAAAAAAAATGATAAAAATAAATAGTTGAAAAAATGAGATAGGAATAGAATTGATGAAATAAAATGAAATGGAATAAATTAAATAACGTTAGAAAAATTGTTGTGTTAGTTTATATACCCTGTACATAAACCATATGTATAGATGGCACCGCCCTAAAAAGAATCATCGCTTCTTCGCACCGACCAACCCCAAGACCCTCCGCATATTTTCTACGGGGGTGGCCTTTTCCGTTCATGCGGTCTTACATATTTTTCTCAACGCCTTTTCCTTCTCAACCAAATCATTTTTATAGCCGTCTTTTTCCCCCTTTTCAGTTATTTTATTTTATTTTTTCGTTTCTTTATTCTTCCTCCCTTATAACTTATTCTCGCTTGCGTCCTTTGTTCTGTGAATTTGTGATTTAATGTTGAATATTATTATTTTTCTTTACCATATTTTGTAATTTTTATTTCCTTTCATGCAGTTTTAATTTAGTAATTCGAAGGATAAATAAATTAAATTTAACACTCCTTCTTATTGGTATCAATTCAAAGAGTAAAAAATACTCTACATGTTTTTAAAAATCACCAAATTTATTGGTTGTTTATTTTCTAAGATAATAATTAATGAAGTTATGTGAAATAAATATAAGTGAGGGTGAGAATTAATTTTATAAACTCAATCCTAAGTTTCAAACCGTTTCTAAATAAATATAGATTGATATTTATTAATAAGTGTATCAACAACGCGCTCGATTGGCACATTTGTTTAAACAAACAATAAATTAGGTTAGATTATATTCAATTCTCAAAACGTAAGCAAAACATACACTGTTGCCACGTTTTCTCAGTCACTTCTAGTATAACTTCAGAAACTTGATCAAATGAAAACCTTGAAAGAACAATTCTTATTATAATCATTAACTATACTAACAAATATATAAATAAATAGGGGAGAAGATTTTTAAAGAAGATTTCGAAAGAAGGATGAGGATATTTGAGGCATTTGTAGGGAGTGTAGTGCAGTTTGGAGCAGAGATATGAGTAGAATGGAAAGAGGAAGAGAGAATGGACGCGATAAAAAGAAAATATGTGAAATGGATACTAGAATTAGACAGAAGGACACCAAATTATATAATAAAAGAAGAGACAAAGATGTAAAGTATGAAGATAGAAGCGATAAAACGTGCAATCAAATATGAAGAAAGAGCAAGAGTGTCGGAAAATAAATTAGTAAAGCAATGCATAGAGGAAAGGGAAAGAGAGTCGGGGAAAAGGAAGAGAGGAAAAATGGGCAAGAATAAGAGAAGAATTGATAATAAAAAATGAGGAGGAGCTCGAAATAGAGGAAGAAGTGACGGAGGGTATGATAGGAAGAGAAAATGCGGAGAGGAAGGAAAAAATCAAGAAATCAAGATACAGCAGCGATTACCAAAGAATAATTAGAGAGAAGAAAGCAAATTATTTAAATAAGAGAATGAAAAACAAAGATAGGGGAAGAAGGTGGAAATTAAGGAAGAGATATATTGAGAAGAATATAGAAAAGATAAGGGCAGAAAAAATGAATGTAGAAAAAGAGTAAAGGAAAAAAAATATGGGAACAGAGAAAAATCTCGGAACGTACCGGTCAAATCAAAAAATCGAAATACACGTATCTAATATTTTTCGAAAATCTATTTCTTGATACCAAATTCGATCCCTCCGTCACCCCTCCAGTGGGTGGGGTGGGAGGCAACTTTAAAATTTTAAATGGAAACCCCAATTTTTTATTTCGGAATCTAATTCTGCGGACGAAAGTACATTTGTTTTGGCTGAAACATTTTTTTTCGATTATTGTAAGATGTCGTAATCGCAAACGAAGTTGTGAAACATGAACATTTTGAAAATATCGTATTTCCCCGGCCAAAGACGTTTAATTGAAAAATCAAAAGACCCTATATATATATTTACTAGACTGTTTCAACTAAATCGACTATTTTTTTTCATTTTTTTTCAAAACCCCCACTGAAATACCTTCAGGAAGATGTGAAGAAATGTCTGTTAAAACCGGAGCTCTTAATATTAATATTAAGAGGTCGCTCATCGTGAATTTCTATTTCCTATTTAAATAATTACATAGAAAATTTTTTTTTTATCGTTAGAATTTCGTAGCTTACGAACTAATGAACGGATTCGAATAATCAATACATATTTTTATAGGAAATCGAACGCTCTATAAAAAAGGTATCTTACAATTTTTTGATAACTTCTACTGTTTAGAAGATATCAGAGGTTATAATGTTTGAAGAATTTAACAAATATTCTTTGTTACTTTTAAATTTCGTAACTCGTAGACAAATGAATATTATGAAGTGCGCAACATACATTTTTGTAGAAAATTAAACGCTCTACAAAAAAGGTCTCTTGTGGTTAATCGATTACTCTAACCATTCGGAAGATATTCGCATATCACCTCTTAATATTAATATTAAGAGCTCCGGTTTCAACAGACATTTTTTTACATCTCCCTGAAGATATTTCAGTGGTAGTTTTGGAAAAAAAAAAATAGTCAATTCATTTGAAACAGTCTAATATTTATGAAATATGAATATAAATATAACTCAAATAAAAATGAAAAAATATAAATAAACACTTTTAATAATCCTCCCAAAATTGAAATCCATTCATAAAAAACTCCTCATTATTTATCAAAATAAAGTCACATCCTTGAATCAGCTATAATATACTCCACTCATTTTCATACTCAGCTCTGAACTACCTTAAATTCATTTCGTCATTACAACGAAAGATCACTTCAGGCACTAACTTGTCGGGCGCACAAATATATATACACACACATTATACACACACCCACACTTAACATTACATAAATATCTATACATACACGTGCATATACCATCTTTACAACTATAGATCGTAAGTTTCACTGCGTGGATTAATGGTCTTGGAGCATTGTCTGGAGTTTCTTGAGACAAGTACACAAAGTTCACCGAGTTCAAAATGGTCCACACATGAACAATATATCGTTGTCATGAAAACTTAACTCGACCGTTCACAATCACTATATACATACATACATACATACCTATATAACCTACACATACTCATACAGATGAAAAATAAATATATCTACATACATATCACAATATATAAACGCAATTTTGCACATATAGACACACGCGTTAAGTGCGATGTTTATGCAAGGTTGGCTGTTAAACGACGCTTGAGGGGTCATATGTGTACACCATCCCTCTCTCCATTGCACGTCGCTTTACACTCAACATATGTACAGTCTAATATATTTATATATAATATATATATATATATCCATATATACATTGCAAGCAAACCCTTAACTGTTTATAACAACGAGGAGTTTTGCCTTGAGGACATTTTACATTTTTATATACAACGATATAAGGTATGTATATATATGTATATATTTATCTATACATACATAGTTATATAATTTTTTATGGTCATAGTTGTGAGCGATCCTTTACGTGCTTCTATATATATTCGTGTTCGTGTACATCCCTCCAATATTTATAGACTATAATTGACCACTTTGGAGTTTGGATGATTTATATTGAGATATAATATTTTTGTGCTCGTGGTATATTCATTTACTGATAGAATATAATATTAAAACCACCTTGAAAATTGTGTTTTATATTTTTTAATATATACCAAATATATATTTAATGTTTTTAGAGCGAAATGAGTATGGAGGATAAATATTAAATACTGATTTATCACCAACAAATGTTTGGAGAGGAAAAAAAAAAAAATTCTTGTGATCTAGGGTTTATAACTGGGTGCGTTAAATGTGATAATTGTTGGAATAAATCATTGATGTGGAACACGTATGGACAAGTTATTTTAACCTGGATGCGATATATCCCTTTATTTAGGATGTATAGTCAAAATTCCTTCTTGTTTCCTTGATGGTGTGTGGCATATGTGATCCTTGTTTTCCGTTTTAGAATTGGTGGGTAGATGGATTTAAGTTTGACCCATGAACAGCTGCAACAAGAATCGACTTGTCGTTTATATTTTAGATGGTATGGATAGGTATATGTATGTTATTGTATGTATATGTATGTATATATTTACTCCCTCATTCGTTGGATCCCTCTTTATCACTCTTCACCCTGTAATTTTGTTGGAACCCTGTATTTTTAAAACAAAAATACTACTGACACGCGCGTATTTTTTCGGATGTTGATATATTTTTTATTATTATTTATTTACTTGATATTTTTAAGCTAAATGATATATGTTTTGTATTTTTATTTACTATTGTTTTTTTTTTGTGTTTGATATTGAGGAGTTGATGATTTTTAATTTTTTGCAGGTTTATTTTCTTTTTTTGGTTAGGGGGAGAAAATTTTTTATTTATTGTGAAAGTTGAAACAAAATGGCTGGAGTTAGGTGGAAAATTTTTGTGTTTGGTTTTTTTGAAATGATAATTTGGAGATTTTGGTATGCATGGAAAGTTAGGATTTTGGGGGAAATGTTTTGGGGGATTTTTAGGGAATTAGTTGAATAGAAAATTTAATTAATTTTACAATTTTTATTTGGATTTTGAGAATTTTTTGATCAAACCATTTTTTTGTGGGGTTTTTTTTACTGATGTTTTGGTAATAATTCGATGAAATCTTATCACATAATTAGCGCTATTTATAAATTTTTTTTATACACTTGTAAACAAAGGAAAAGTAATTTTGCTTAGAGAAAAATTTTATTTTTAACTAGTTTTTGTATGTAAGTCATTTTTTATTCGAAAAACTGGTGAAGTTGAAATATTTCGCAAATTTTTATAAACATTTTTTTAAAATTATTGGGTTTATTAATTGCTTAATTTTACGATTTTATAATAATTCGCGTTTTTTTGTATCACAATTTTGTTCAAAGTAATTTGAAATGAAAAATTCGATTTCTTTTTTTCTATCCAAATTTTTCATACACTGTAAAAAATTTTGTGTAAAATTCCACTAAAAATTGGTGTTTTAAAACTGTTTTCCACCCAATTTTTGTATGATCCAACACCAGAATTTCTATGTCGAAATAAAAAAAAAATATTTCAGCTTAAAATCAAAAATATTTAATGATAAATTCAAACTCAACATTTTTATCTGTAGAGCTAAATAAATTTTGTATCTCTACATTTTTTTAATCTTTCCAAATGTTTATCATAAACATTCAAACAAAATTTACACCTTATAATAATAAATAATTGCAAACGATTAATAATAATTTAAATAATACATAATACTTACTTTTTATATTCCTATTTTTACTAAACTTTTTTTAAATTTAATTCAAGTAACTCAATAAATCAAGTTACGTTAATTTCATTCTGTCTCTAACAAAAAAGAGAACAAAAAAAAAATCATGCGTCATTCTATTGAATATTGCAAACCCTGCTCTGTTCAATTTCGAAAAATGCATTTACAATTTTTTTTCATTCTAAGACTGGTGAGTTCATGCATGGGGTATTTTATGCCAACTCAGCACCCCATAATTATTCACACAGAGCTATTTTGATATCATAATCAAAGGCTTTGTATTTTCTAGACTAACAATTTTGTAATTTTCTCAACTGTTATAAAACAATTATTCCTTATCATCAAAAATAATTGTTTGATAATGAAAATAAAAATAATCCTCGAATTTCCAAATTTAAATAATTAAATCAGTATAAATTTCAATATTTATTTCAACTATAATAAAATTAAATTAACAATCGATCAAAATGAATATATTCATAGTGACATAATTATTTATCGGATATACCAATAATAATGTTTGAAAAAAAAATAAATAAATATTTTGTATTTCAAATTAAAACAATTCCCAATTTTTTTTTTTTTTTTATTAATAATTTATTTGTTTATCAAATATTTATTACACTTCATTACAAAGTATTTTTTATCATAAATAAATTTTGATATTGAATTGTTCATGAGACGATAAATAAAAAAGATATTTTTTATAGTCCAATAAATTTTTCATTTGTTTATTTCGAAAACGTTTTACGAATTTGAGAATCGATAAAAATATTTATCCGTTTCCGTTTTACAAAATTCAAACAATAATTCCCATGGAAATTCATATCAAAACATTCATCGGATAAATTATTTATATAATTATTTTTTTTATTCGTTATTGTTTGACTTTAAATTAAATATTAAAAATTATCTGAATTACCAATTCATCTCTAAATATATAAATAATTTATCATCTATCATTTCATTATTCAATATCAATTAATAAAATAAGAATTCATTTGTTTATTTGTTTGCAATAATTTTTTTTTTCCCAAATATTCTTGTACAAAATATTTTCTTTCCATTTAACAAATAACATTTCTACTTCGTTTCATATATAATCTCCATCTGAAATAATAAATATTCGTCGACCAGTATTTAAAATAATTTTTTAAGTATATTAATTAACAACAATTCCTTAATAAATAGCATAAAAAAATTTTTTTTTTTACACTATCACAAATTTTCATTGCACTTTAACAAACAATTTTTCACTCTGCAAATATTATACATCATCGTGCATTCATTGAAATTATTATAAATTTATACACAATTTGTACATTATATCATCTTGAAAAAAAAATTTATAAAAGAAAACGAAATAATAAATAGTGTATAAACACGCATATAAATGTTTTTGCACTTTATAATTATTTTTGAAAACAAAGTATCATAAATTGACATGCCCACATCGAGGTGTGTATTTATAAAACATGTGTTCATATTTTTTCGAGCATGATACATGCCACATAGTTTCAGTCGTTGACATTTGAATGCAAGACGAGAAAGCAAATTGTCGATTGTGGCACATTGATATAAATGAGAGTTCACTCATATTTTCTATAATATTCTATACACAAGCATAGACTGGCAGTAAATGGTATATCGTTGAATGATTGTATTGTCATTTTAACGATGAAGAAAATGTTTCACGACACGCCTGTGAATGAATCCTTTATTGTTATCATTTTTTTTTTTTATGAATACATTTTTTAGAGCGTGAATAATTTGATTTAGAAAGTATCGATCTGTGTTTTCGTCCAATGATTAAATGTAGATTTATATGATGAGAAGTAGAAATGGTTATTGTTATCTAATTGAAAAGAAAGTATTTGGTAAATTAATATTTAAAAATGGAATAAATTATTGCATGTGTTTTTTAATATTTAATTTGATTCATATTATTTTTTTTTTTATTTAATTGATGAATTGAATTATTTATATGTCAATAGATGAATTAATAATTTAAATAATTTTTCATATTTAATTTTAAGTCGAGCAATAACGAATGAAAAAAATAAACAGAAAAATAATATTTAATTTGATATGAATTTTTGTTTCAAATTATTTGTTGAATTTTGTAAAATGAAAATGGATGAATTCTTTCATCGGTTTCCAAACTCATGAACTCGCGTTTTCGAAATAAACAAATGAAAAATTTATTGAACTATAAAGAAAATATTTTTTATTTATTGTCTCATTTGTTTATGCACAATTCAGTCTTAAAATTCATCCATGACAAAAAATGCTTTGTAATAAAGTATAATAAATATTTAATAATCAATAAACTATTGAAAAAGAATTTGAAAATTATTTTAATAAAAAATGTGAAATATTTAATTTTTAATTTTTCTAAACTTTATTATTTTTTTTTTAGTGAATGAAAATATCCTCTATTAAATTCAACAAACTTTATTAGAATATTTAATTTTATGTTAAAAAAAATATGGAATTGAAATTTTATGATAAATTTAATTTTAATTAATTATAATCAATTAACAATAGTCAAAAAATATATTCCAATTTTTGTTCGAACGTATATACACATGTTTATGTAATAAAAAAAACGAGCGAGATAATAAAAGAAAATTTATGCAAAAATTGTAGAACGTTCGCAAATCCGGTTTGGTGAATAAAATTTATGATACGATCTTTTAAATTCTGTCCCGTAAGAAACGAAGAGGAAAAAAAAAATAGAGAAAAAAGGGGCGATTAGTCATGATATAATTTATCTTCACGAATTTTTGGCGCTCGTAATTTTTTTTTCATCATTATTATTCATTGATATTCCCACCTATTATGACCAGTTAAAATCAACTAAATCTTTTTCGTTGATGTTATCTTTTGATAGTATCTGATCGATATAAACACACACAAAAAAAAATAAACATTAAAAGTAGCTAATTGAATTTAAATTAGCAGGAATGCGGATATATTATGTAAAAGTTAATGTAGCTAATTAATATAATCACTGTTAAATGTCACGAAGGTGTTTATTATTGGTGCTATTAATTTTATTTATTTATTTGATTTTTTTTCCCTACATCCATGTCACAATTTTATTTATTATTTTTCGATCCAATACGACAAGAATTTTTACACAAAATTTTTAATTACTTCAGAATTTATAAAAAAAGCTGATAATCAATTTATTTTTCTTAATTCACATTCAAACAAGTATTACAAATTATTTAAATACTCCCATCGAACATCATCAAAATCTCCTTCCACGCCTCGATCATTATACTCATAAAATGAACCCAAAAAGAAAAAAAAAAAAACAACTCTCTTCCCCCTTCGGAAACCAAAAAAAAAAAAATATATATTAACTGCTCATTGTAATACCTAAATATACAATGTCACGCCACTTTGATTTGAAATATATCAAGGGTGAGTCTACAGATTAATCCAACAATTTGACTCAGCATTAAAATCAAAAAAGAAATCAAAAAAAAAATGTTCAGTTCATTCCCTCCACTCATCTAAACCCCACCTATAACATTTAAATTTATTTCGTTTACAAATATAAATCTCGTTCACTTTGTTGCATCGTTCAATATTTTTTTCGTTCAATGTGTGAACGAAATATATTTCTCAAACGCAAACCACGCAACTCTACCAAACAGAAAAAGTCCAAAAACCATAATACACATATATAATAATATATAAATGAAAAAAAAAAAGGAAGAAAGAGAGAAAGAGAAATGAGACTGTGCGACCTCCTACGGCGCCGGACGCGCGCGCCACGGGTGGACCCTACGAAAAGCCAATTTCTTGGGCATTGTGTTATATAAATACCGAATCATCAAGAACCATATCCCATACACCTATCGGATATTTAACGGCCTTTAAAAAAAGAACACAACAGAGGGATGAAAATAAAAGCCAAAAAAAAAATTGATTCTATACACATAAAATATTAAATTCTAATAGTATACACAAACTATTTTTGTCTCCATCATTTTCCGTGTTTTTAAGCGGATCATTTTTTTCGATATTGCTTTTTTTGTCACACAGCCGAATGACATGAAAAAAAAAAAAAAAAAATTATTTTTATCAAACGTCCACCTGATCCGACGTGCTAAAACAGGAACATACACGTTCATATAAAGGTTTATAGATGAATATATATTCATGTATGATGCCTTGAAGCATATAATATTGATCAATCGACATTTCTGTGATGCATGCAAATGCAATTCTATGCACTCTCGTCATCCTCTGGGGAATTTCCAACGTGGCAAGCCTCAAGCATTTCCTGGATTTCATATTAGTCCCCAAATACGTCGCTCTCGCTTGGCTCGCAGCACCTGCCTGAAATATGTTTTGAGAGGAATGGCCGCACTTATGTGCGTATTATATAATAAGTAAATTCAGCCTAAAATGGCATACCATCCCGAGTTGAAATTTACGTTCTACTTTCATGCTTCATTTTTACAGTAGGCATACAATGTAATTTAGATCATCTTTTACTCCTGTAAGGTGGCAGAATTCAGAAGTTTGGATTTCTTCCACTTATTGCAGGCGCAAAGAAGGAGCTCGTAGGAGTTTGGAGTATCATATGAGGTTCAAAAAGCTTCTATATATAAGCATCGAAGTAGGACATAAATTACGATTCGGGATTTCTTCTAATGAGTGCTACTTGCGAAACCACTTTTCGACAGATTTATCCTATTTTTTTTTTTTTGCAAGTTAAGAATAACGTTAGCTAACAAATCCTGAAGTAATAAATTTTTTGACCGTTTAGAACGCGAGATATTTAATAACAAAGATTGCAATTTTTAGGGCCACTCGCCATTTAAAGCGCATGTAAAACTTCCTCTGTACCCAGCTGGTTTTTATTATATTACACAAATTTTTTCGACAGAATTGAAAAAAAAAGCTGAGCAAAGCAAAATGTTTTAACAATAATTTAAACAAAAAAAGTGGCACTTCACCGTTTTGTTTACAAGATATATTAATTAAAATATTGAATATTTTCCGATTTCAACACTTGATTCTCATCGTTAATAGTGATCTGACAAGGCTGTGCAAACAGCTGACTTGAGTAGTGTAGAGTAAAGAGTTTCAAATCGTTAGACGATAATAATGCAATTGTATACTATAAATTATGATATAAAGAATATAAATAATAAAAAAAAAGTTTAGAATTCATTCTTGCACTTCGGTCCAATGATTCAACTTTTTTTTTCTTTTGCTTTTCGCGTGGAAAATACAAAATTTTATTTTTTAGATAACTTTTTTTTTTTTTTATGAACTGTTCTTTTTGGCGTAGTAGCTTTGTCATTTTCTGACAGTGAAATTACTAATTTTCACAAGCAATAAACATTTTTGACTATACCACGCTGGAACTACCTTAACCATTTTACCTTCACTACTATGGGTAAAATGACATATTTAAAAGAGAACACATTAAATATATGCCGGCCTAAAATGGCATACATGTCGTTTTAGTCCACGGCTACATATGCCATTTTAGGCCCATGTCTTTATTTTAAAAAGCATAACTAATTTTTATACTTAAAGACAAAATCGTAATTTTCTAACTAGTAAAACACATGAAATATAACCTATTTCTAAGTACTCACCTATAGTTTTATTAATTCGCTTCACTTGTTAAGAATATTTCAACTTTAACTACGCACAAGGAGAATATTTCATGAAGATGGCTCGCTACAACTGGCTGCAGATACGATGTTATAAATTTCGTGGGTGGTCCTTGAAGCAATTTCGCGTCATTGAAACCAACTTGCCAGTGCTGCACTTTAGGAATTTTAAAATTGCTAATATGCCGATTTACACTAGTATGCCATTTTAGACCACTTTCTTCTATATTTACGCATATAGATATTGTTTATCAGTATCATCAGCATCATGGAGATGATACTATATAACCAATAGAGACAATGGAACACAGAGAAAGACGGAAGATGTGGATTTGAGAGGTTCAATTCTATTGGGAGAATCTTGAGTAGATGATCTTACATAATATTATTCCACATGACAGCGACATGGTTTTGTAATCCAGGTATTGAATAATATGGCGCGTGGTGCTATGTATATTGTGTATATGTTTATTTATATATACGAATTGTCAGAATGAAAATAGAAACTCAGATAAATATTTTGTAGATGGAAATATGAGCAACCATCACCGGTTTGTCTTTGTGTTCGAGTTTTTTATTGTGTTTTTCTTTTATTATTTCTTCACAATTCTTGGGAATATAAACACACACGGAGACACACAATGAGAGTTTGGTGTCATTCAGGATCAGACCTAAGAAAAAAACCAACTAAAAACATCAAACATTATATAAGGGAGAGCCTTAGTATACTCGATCAGTTTTATTATATGAAATCCAATGGAAAAATCGACTGTTTTATATTTGTTTATTAAATTTTACTGAAAGTGTTATCTTTCCTGAACAAAATCCCGTTTGGTGTATATCAAAATTTATAAAATTGTTGATTTGGCAAGCGAAAAAACAATTAAGCACCACAAATCACTTTAATTACGAGAAAAAAACCTTAAACGCATTTTTCGCCATATTTTTTTTTTTTTCTTCGTTTGGTTTTTCCTGATTCTAAGAGATCGAAATTATCTGGTGACTTGAAAAATAGAAAATGGAGAATATGTAAAACATATACAATTCGGACCTAAACCTTACGAAAAACCTAAAAAAATTCAAAATTCCCCAAAAATTAAACAGTCACGAATTTTTTTCCCGATCAAAAAAAAAATCGTGTTCTCCTCGAAAAAACCGCCATTATTCATCTACCAATTCATCAATTTTGTTTCAATCAAAATCAGACACCTCAAATTTCGTGTGGACTTCTACACAATCTTCTTCACTACATAGTTAGCTGCGCATATTTTTATAAATACAAATGTATAGATTTCTATACATGAAATATATTTATTTATGGTAAATGTCGTATGGTACCAGCCAGTAAAAGCGAAGTGTAACAATACAAACGGGGCCATTTGAACGTGTCGTTATACCGGCGACTATATATACACGAGCTTCAAATATTTTCGTAATAATGTCTGAGGATAAAGGTGTAGTGTATAAGGTCTGTCGGTGACAGCGACAACAAGGGATATGTCTCAATGTTTTGGTCGATCCTTCAGCTGGCCCATTGTACATATGGTCCAAAATGACAATAGATCGTGGAGTTGAATAACGTCTTGCGATGGAAGCTTCAGTGAACTGAATGAGGACAAGAAGGAGCACGACAAATGGTGAGTTAAAGAGTAAGCAGGAGAATAATAATATAGGCAAACAAGTAGGTGATGTTAAGCTATAAATGTGAAATGTATTTTATACATATATATAAATTTTTTTTCATATGTATTTTATATATACTTCTTTGGAGGTCGTTTTTTCAATATGCCAAGCGATTTCGGAAACGTTTTGGGGTACGTTTAGGATATTTATATTGTGCGTCAATGCCAACAATGAGAACTTGCTCTTTTGTGGTGTATATTTTAAATTGTAGAAAACGAGTGTGGATATTTTATATAGAGGATGGAAAATAAGTGAATAGAATTAAATGAAATGGGATAGAGGGTGAGGATATGTGTATATATATATATATATATAAGTATGTAAGGATAAAAGGATACCTGCAGAGTTAACGTGACAAGGATCAATGCGGAATTTCACTTCCAGGTGTCGAAGATTTCTTTGCGAGGGAGGAAATTGACACACATTGAAAGTGTTTAGTTGGGAAAAAAAAATCCATCAAAAAATTGTGTATAAAGTTTGTGGTACTTTTTTTTTTTTTTTGTTAATAAAATGTGCTTGAAGGTGAAGTATAGAAGGGGAAGTCGTCGATGAGGAATATTCCATTTCCGGTTTTATTGATTATGATGATGAAAAAATATGACTTGTGTTGGTTTTTTTTTTATGTTTTGAATTTTTGTAATGCTTGAATTATTGATCATTTTTTTTATTTTGTTGTTTTATTGTTGATGTATTTGTTTGAAGGGTTTTTCGAACGTGGTTATGATGAATCAAAGTGTTGATTGGTTATTTTGAGTTCTGTTTGGTTAATTTTGAAAGCTTAGGTTTATTTTTTAAATTTAGGGATTGAGCAGATTTATTAAATGTTTTTTTTGGATTTAATTTTTGTTCAAATGGAACAATTGAATTTTGATGCAACAATTATTCTGACAATGTCGTTATGAAATAGTAAAAAATATTTTAGAAACTTTTTAGACAATTTTTATTTGATATATTTTTTGGGTAATTTGAATTTCTAAAATGATTTACAAATGTGCACAATTTCCAATGATTTGAATGTCTACATTATTCTTTGGATTATATTTAATATAGACGAAGTTTTTTATATTTTTAATAACACAATGAAAGATAATATTATATATACACAATTTAACTTTGTCTTTTTTATTCGGATATTTATTTATTTTTTTTTCTTTTCGACAATGAATAAAATTATTACTTTGCTAGTATATTTTTCATGAGTCTCAAAAAAAATTTTATTTCCAAAATTCGTAAATTTTTAATGTTTATTTATATGTATAAATAATAAAATATACATATGAATATTAATTATATGAATAATTTGCAAACTATATTCACATATGTGTATAAATATGAATTTCATATTTTTTGTCATTCATAAAATTCGAATTTTTTAAACAGGTACAAAACAAAATTTTGGGTGAAAGTCCATCAAAAATTTGTGTTAATTTTCAATAGAACAAATTGAAGAATCAAACTTTGTCACAAAAATTCGTGTTGAATTAATTAAATTGTAATTTCACTTTAAATGAATAATATTCGACATTAAATCACTAAAACTTTGTTTATCAAACGAATCAAATTTTGTTTCGAATCGAAAAATAAATAACCAGACACATTTTCAAATATCTCCCAAATGTTCATCATATTCTTCATATGAAATCAAAATCACACAAATATCGTATTAATCCAACATAACTTTCGTATAAAAAATTGTTTAAAAAAGAAAAAAATCCAAAACAAATTTTGACTAAACTATACCACAAAATTTCTCACAATGTACAAAATCAATATTTTTTTTTTGTTATTCCATCAAACGATTAATTTATTTCATTGAAATTATAGGTATGCGATAAATTCTGGTCATTCAGCATATAAAAAAAAAATTAAAAAAATAAAAAACTATGCATTAAAACTCGCTCAAATACGTCAATCTTCGGAATTACTATCTAAAGATGTTTCGGTCTTGGGCTCACACAAATTACACACCGGGCTATAACTGTCTAAATGGTGAAACGCCTAAATATAAACGCCTGTCTTTCAAATTGGATGGACCCAGTGATTATATTTGATTCTAAGTGCCGGACATTTTATTAAGTGACAGCCAACCTACTGGGTGCGGAAACACTCCATCAAAACGATTAGAATTCACATCGTAATGATGAAGAATAATATCTATACAGATATTCACAAACACAGTAGGACTTAACAAATAATTATTAGAAAAAAAAAAAAATAAACCATTAATTTGTAGCTTTCGTACAAATATATAAAATTTACATCATCATTAGAAATTCAAAGAAGACACAGGAGGTCTCCAAAAAAATATATAAACATGTAATAATTTTTTAATTATATATTTTCATATTATACCGCAACATTTGTATAGTTATGCATATGAAATATGCGAGTATACGGATAAAAGACTGAGATTTCATGCATAAAATTGTGAAACACGAGAGATGAGAGAATTTTTTATCACTGCTCTCTGACCTGGTTTTACTAACGTAGGAAAAAATAAATAAATAAATAAATAAATAGAGGAAAAAAAATATATACGAAGAAGAAGATGAAGAAGAAGTAAAAGACGAAAAAAAAAAATATAAAGAATAAAAACTTTGCCACTTCCTTGACCCAGACAACATCCGGAAGGACTAAAAATACCAAATGTGAAAATAAAAAATTAAACGGAAAGTAAATTTCATTTCGCATCTCATAAGTCTTTCAAGATGATGCTACTAAATATATACAGGTTAAGAAAATTGTGTTTGCTTTGGGAGTCCAATTTCCATAGCACATGTCAGTCCATTTTAATCATCTCCAGTGGGAAATAGTCACGAATTGCTCGTCATGTTCGTTGATTTTTATACGAAATATATATTTCAATAACTAAAAATAAATAAATATATATACTGGAGTATTTATTTGTGTCAATGGATGTATATATGTACAGGTATTTATGTAAATAAAATTGTATGAATAATATTTAACTAACAAGTTTGTGAGGATTGACCTTGATAGGTAAATTGTTGATGTCGAGGATTCTTGTGAACACTCACTTTCCCCTGAGTACAATTTTGGTAAACACCTTTTGTAGTTTATACACATCGTTAACTGGTTGTTATATGACGATGTTTCGTATGTAAACTGGACGTTTGTTTGGCAAACATCCAAAACCCGCTAGAATATTTGTCGTCCAAGAGCGTCAACTTCATGAATGAAAATAAGTTACTTGTCATTTTTTATTTTTATTCTCATCGTTTGTCGATTTGCCACGATAGATTTTAATAGAGTGAGGAAATTTGTGTAAATTAAGTCTACTTAAGGGGTGGGGGGGATATACATGTATATAGACCTGCGAATTTTAACTGATTTTGATTATTTTTTTTTTTTTAACATTTTGAGCTATCATTTAGAATTTATACTTTTTTTTTAATTTTAAAATGGCCGATGTGTAGTTCAGAATTTCGGGAAAGAATTGTTGATTGGTATGACCGGTTTGAAATGAATAAAAATCTGAATGAAATATAATGTGAAAAATAAAAATTCACGGTAATTTCAAATATTTTATAAGAAAAATTTGAACATTCAACAAAATTTTGCAATTGTTTTTGTCGAAAAAATTATTTTTTCTATAAATTTTCAGAAATAATTAGGTTCATATAGAAAGTAATATCATTGAAAAGATGTGTGCAAAATTTCAGCGCGATTGATGAATAACTTTTTGAGTTATCAGTCACGTCAGTTTGAAAAATATAGTATAGTATTATATATAATATTCGAAATACTCGGAATTAAATTTTGAAAATTTTATATGTATCTTTATATGTAAAAAATTAGGTGGGAAAAATTTTGTATAAAAAAGTCCACGAAAAATTTTTGTTCAAATTTTTTTCACACAACTCAAATTTGATACAAAATTTGCATTTTAAAAATCGTTCACAGTAATTTGGAGTAAATTTCTACACAAAATTATTCACTATGTCTATAATCACCTTTCAAACATGAAAATTATTACTCAGTTTTGCTTCAATCAGCCAAAAACAAATTCCAAATTCTTCAAAATAATAAAAAATACCAAAAAACAACCACTACGAAATTACCCCAAAATCAAAAATACCATTTGAAAATTCCGTAATACATGAATTAATCAATGAATACTTATCTATTAACTTACGAAACGATCCCAAGAATTAATGACAGAAGTAAATTAACCAATTTTATAATTCATATCTACATAATTATATCTATATTAATACGTGCAGTTAATATTGATAGTTACATTTCTGCTGCTACTGCAAAAAAAAAAAACACCATTTTATCTCTCAAGACAGCGATAAGGATTGTGATATCAATGCAATCCCTTCTCAACCCAGGTGTTTTGCCAGAAATATCTTGGCACCTAGCGAAACGCGCCAAGAATTTGTAACAAGCTCATATCTCTCCTTTGCTCCCACTATTCTTTCTCAATTGAACCTTTTACTGATCGGTAAATGTTTGCGCTAAATCTAATGCACGACAGTGCCATTTTGTTGAATTTATAACAAAGAATCCTATCGAATATAATTTTCAAGTCATCGAGAAATATATACATGATACGTGTTTGGGTTATTAATAATAATTAATGGAGTAGAACTAACAATCGATATCGTAACATCTGCCGATTTTATCCATTGTTCAATGTTTTGAAAATATTTTTCATCGATTAAATCAAAATATTCATGGGACTCGATTTAACTAAAATGCTATGTTGATTATTCACAAAGAATTAGAAAATATGTTGCATATTACTTATTTACTGTTTCAACTGAAAATATCTGTAGTTTAATTCACAAATAAAAACTTTATGTTATATTTTCTGTACAAAATTTTAAATTGAAAAATATTAAAATTTGATGTTTTGATTATGACATTTATATAAGGCATTGAATTATTCAATTGATTTTGGGATTTATTTTAGAATAATTTAAATTTGACTCATGTCATTGTGAGTACGTAAAATTATTGCAAACTTTTTCGCGTGTAACAGTGTCTATTGTTATATTATTATCAGTGAATATTTTTTATAAAATATTCCGGAAATGAACATTGATTATTTTTTCAATAAACAAAATTGAATTTTTCATTGTGTTTTTTGGAATAAATAGAATTGACCAAGTAATTGTATAATTCATTCAAATCGTTTAAAATCTTCAACATCCACATTGCATAATGAGTTAAAAAGTGTGTAACTTAATTTCAAACATTCATTTATTGATTGATTCGAACTAAACTTTCGTGTTTCAATCAACATTAAAAATAATTCATTTCCCACAAAATAATTGTTCTCTTCTGAAACAAACTCTTCTATTAGAATTCTCCATAAAATTATCGTGAAAAAATTTCAACACAAATTTTAAGTAAACTTTCAAACAAAATTTCTCACCATGAAATTAACTTAAATAACCTAATTAGAAAGGTATAAATGGATCCACATCTCAATTAATTAGTTTAGTTCACCTGCGTAAAGAGCATGAAAAATTTATGATCTCAATATTTAATAAAAGGTGTCGGTATATTCCGTTGATTTATGAACTTTCAAACTTAAATTCATCTAATCTTCCACAAAAGTTCTCTATATTAATCAATGGTTAACATTGTGATTTTTGTAAATTTGAAAATATTATATAATTCATTAATCTCATTCACAGAACCGTTAATTTTGAAGCATTTAAAGATATTGGAGCAGGTCAGGTATTTAGTTTTTCTCTGAAAAATGAATTGGTCCATCCCTTGTACCGTTAATATAAAAATTTTGTCACTCCATGAATATAAATAGCAACATTCTTAACATAAATATATTTGCACATAAAAAAATTATGATAAAAGCAAATACAAACAAATCAAAAATCCCAAAATATAAAATTAGCAAAAAAATTAAAGAGACTAAAAATTTTTAGTAAAACGGTTACTAAAATTGACTTAAGGACGTTTCTGGGGTTGCATATATATATTTTTGATGAAAATCATATTATATATATGTGCGATATTATATCCGGCAACGTCGCATTGCAAGCAGCCGGCTGCCCGCGCAAGTGCTACGCAAACTGCTGTTAGAGTGAGTGAGAGCATTTTTAAGTTATATCATTTGTGTGAACTGGCAAGAAAATAAAGTTTTGTATATTAAACAAAGTATTGCAAAATAATGGATAAAGCTAAAAACAGATTTTATTGGAAAGGTAGGCTTGTGACTGAAAAAGTATATAACCTTAGATTAAAACAGAAAACATTAGGTCAAAAACTTCAAGTTAAAAAAAAAGAAAGAAGTAATCACTAACCTAAAAGAAAAAGCAAACAAATTTATAAAACTGGAAGGACGTCGCGTTTTCAATCCTCATGAATTTGGAAGTTATTTTTAAATTATTTTTTTTAAATTTGGAAATATATATGTTTACCAAACAAATTCAAATTGAAGGTTACGTCGCGCGAAAGTAACTTTATGTATAATGGCGTACAACATTGTCACATTTCTTTCTCTACATAAAAAAATCACGTTTTCGACACCTAATTTATTTATTGCAACTCTTACAGCTCATCTTTGACATTTTTTCCAACGGGAAAATATTCGTTGATATTTTTTCTATCAACTGTAAAATTTTTATTAAAAGTTCATCGTTCAATTCCGAGTCATAAGAGATTTACTGAAATTATCCACAAGGCGTAATGTTAAAATTGTTAAACTTTAATTGTTTATATCTCTGCCCACAGGCCACCCAGGTCCTTGAAATTTCAAATGTGCCGTTTTTAATATCATAATTAATCCACACACAAATATTCAACAAAAGTTCATCATTAATTCTTCTACCCCAGGAAGGTCCTTAAATGCTTACAAATCAAACTCAATTAATTCCTCGAAATTTTATACTGCAGGAATAAGATTACAAATTAACAAAGTTATATGCAATACTAAAACTGTGTTTAAAATTCTGTTTGATAATTAACACGAATTTTGATAGGACTCCTACCCAAAAATTCCTCTCTGTGCAACAATGAAAAAAAAACCAAAACTACATTTTCACACTTAAGTAATTTCTTCACAAAATGTGAGTCAAAACACAAAGCACCTAACACCACAAACCGAATGCCTTTTCATCTTGAATGATATATCCAAAATTAAAAAAAAAAAAAAAGAAAATTAGACCACCCTGGTTGTGAAGGTCTGGCCTCACTCTAAAATAAGCCCGTATAAATTTTTGAAGACTATATTCATAGCAAAGCAATCGGCGCGGCCACGCTTAATCGGGATTTGTTGGGTCCGTCTGGTTATTCCGCAACATATTATGAATTCATATATATATTTTGTGAAGCCAGTGGTTCTACTACTGCCAAGCTCTATGATTAAAGTCCTTCCATTGGATAAGCTTAGTCGTACTGGGCGGCAACAGCATTTTCAAGTCGTACGACACACTGAAAAGAGAATATAACGATATTTATTAAAGTAGAGATGAATTTAGTTCAATCCTGCGCATGGCTCAAACTAATTCGTGTTCGGACTATGATCCTTTGAGATTGATAACTATATATTTTACTTCATTTGCAATGAATTATCTGACATGGATGTTGTAATAAATTGATATAAAATAATCCGACGTTCTTTTAGATTTATTGTTCATCTTCGTGAATGAAATTTGTAGTTGGATACGAAATAGAAGAGGAGAATGACATTATGTATTTATACAAAAGGAAATTATTTATTCAAAAGTCTATGCAAAATTTGTGTTGAGTGGTTCTGATGCGAATTTTGTATTGAATATGAACACGAATTTGTCATGAAGTAGGAGAATGATTGTGTTTGGGATGAATGCTATTTTGTTTTGAATTTACGACTACATTTTTGTTTATTGAACTTAGCTGATTTTTTGATAAATCGAATAATGAGTAATTTGACACATTTTTATAATTTATTTCGGGTGTTTTGGAGTATATAATTTGCGTGGAATCAAATCATGTAAATATATTAGGTTAATTTGATACAAATATTGTGAGGAGATTGTTTTGGAAAAATTTTGATACAAATTTTGAGTGAACATTTTTACAAAATTTTGTGATAATCATTTTTCAAATTTAGTTTTTACTCAATTATAATGCAAAAATTTGTATTAGAGTAATATTATGTTGATTTAACATAGCTTTTGATTCAAAATTCCGTCAAGAAAATTTTGACACAGATTTTAAATATAAACAAATAGACTTTTTTGCAAAATTTTGGAATAACTATTTCTAATACATAGTTTTCACTTAATTTTAACGCTGAGATTTACATTAAAGTAATATTGTGTTGATTTTATATAACTATTGAGTCAAAATTGCGTCAAAAAAATGTTGACACAGATTTTAAATATAAACAAATAGGCTTTTTTACAAAATTTCATGACAACTATTTTCAATGCATAATTTTGATCCAATTTCAATGCAGAAATTTGCATTAAAATAATATTGTGTCGATTCAATATAACTTTCGTGTGAAAATGGTGTTAAAAAAATTTCAACACAAATTTTGAGTGGACTTTTATGCAAAATTTGGTACTGTGTATATACATGCTAACAAATGAGAATAGTCACCCAAACTATTCACTTATAATTTCGAAGTAAGAACAAAGAGAAAAAATTAATAAAATAATTCAGCAAATTCAGTAAAATTGCCATTTTGAACAAAAATTATCAAATCCAAAATTCCTAACAAACATGAATAATAATTCAAAAAAATCGACAAAATCACTTCAAAAAATAACTATCAATATTAAAAATATCATTAAACTAATCTCAATCTAAACTCGCACAATAATCAAATCATTTTTCAGAAACTCTAAAAAAAGTAGTCCAAATTCCGGACGAAAAAAAAAAAAAAAAAATGAAACCTTAGAAATGTCCAATTCAAAAAAAACCAATTCCAAATAAAAATGACATGTTCACCCAAACCAAAAATACTTTCTATCCCCATTTCCCCAACTCATATTCTAAAATTATAAATGATTAATTTAAGCAAATTCCCATTTGTCACTCTCTCTCTCTTCCTCTCTGCAAATACACATTCATATAAATTTTTTTTTTTATTATATCAGTACAAATCTAAGTGTATATTCATGTTCCCCCATATACCATGTGGTTTAATGGGTTCGAACATTGCCGCCGAGCACTCAATTAAGTGCATAACGTATCGCGTTGCAGATCCCTGAAGACCGCCCACTCTCAGCTTCTGTCTCATTGAAGAAACAAGATGCAGGGGCGGTTCATCTTCTTTGTCTTGCTCTTGTACTTTCTTCATTCTTTGGGTTATTCGCACTTAATCTTATTTTTATTATTATTTTCCTCTTTGCTTTTTTTATTCGTTTCTCTTTGCTCGAATTTGTTTCTGCTCACATTCAAGATATCTACGTTTGCTCATGCCTTATAGACTCTCGCCCTCTTATTGCAATAAGAACCTCCGCGGGGTCTCGGCGCCCAGTATTTTCACGCCAACTAACAGACAACCAACAACCAAGCTCCACTGCACGCTCCCAAATTCCATTCTCATGAACCCACGCAAAAGGATCGGGAATTATATATAGGTACTGAGGTATCTCACAATTTTCTTTCAGCTCGCTGAACTTATTTCTTCCTTTTGCGTCCGCACACTTCCGTTCGTTTTTGTCATTATGTGAGGTTGTCGTTTAGAAAACGAGCGAGGAGGAATTAAAATGTATAAAATATTGAAGTGGATGAAACTGCGCGAAGGAAAAAATATATAAGTGTGTGTGTATTTGAAGAGAAACAGATTCATTTTAGGGAGAAATTGTATAACGTGTTTATAAATTTGTAACGACCATAAAAATAAGGAGATAATATTGTTTGGGTGGAGAAATTATTTATTTTATTTATTTGCATGAAGAAAAAAAATTGTAAGGGTTGATTTTTTTTTTTTTTTCGAGGAACTTGATTGCTTCTGATCTTGAATGTATTTTTAAAATTTTTGATGAGAAAAAATTCTACAGTAATAAATTTTAGGGAAAATGAAAAAGTTGTTTCTGAGTTTAAACAAAATCGATTATCTGGGATTAGTTTGTTTTATAAAAATTTGTGAATATTAGAAGATTGAGTGTTTTAAATAGTTCATTTTGTTGTCCATTTTTAATGCTCAAATTTGTAGAGTTTTTCTTGTGATCGAGTACTAGGACTATTGATGTTTCTCCTTGAAATATTAATATCAAGTATTAATTAATTGACAACTATCACGATATTGGTTGATTTGATATTGAAAAGCTATGGATAATAATTATGAATGAAAAAAATTTTGTGCTTGATGAATGAACTTCTTTTTAGAAGCTTCTGAAGTTTTGTAGTGATGACAAGTGAGCGAGTACTAGAGCTTTTATCTTATACAGTAGTAAACGTTTTATTGGTCAGATTTTTTCGACGTGTTGGAATGTGTCTTATATAGGTTGGATTTAAGAATATTATATTAATTAATTTGAAAGACTATTTTATTTTATATGAATAATTGACGTGTGAAGAATGAGGTTAAGTAATGATTTATTGTTTGTCAATAAAATGAAATATTATATATAATAGAATTTTCGTTATTTTATATTGTATTTGGTTTATTTAATAAAAATCATGAAATTAATTATTTTATCGAGGAAATTAACAAAATTTTAATGAGTGTTATTGAAATTTATTGAAAGAGTTTAAATAAAAATTAATTCATCTGATAATTATCTCAATTTTAGTTGATTCAGCATTAAAAACTCATGAGTAATAATTATAAATGAAAAAAATTGCAAATTTAATAAATCAACTAATTTTTAGAAGTCTCTCAAGCTTTGTACTGATGAAAAATAAGACTTTGTAGCCAATATTAATTTGTTGTTATGTTTTCCCTTACTTAAAAAATTTTTTATTTTTCCAAGCCAGAGAAAAAATATTTCAAAAAAATGGTACAGTCAATAAACCCATCTCAATCCTGCCAAAATTCAAAAAAACCAAAAAATGAATGAATGAACAACTAAAACAAGTGAACAGTACATAATTTTTTATTCAAAAAAAAAAATTCCAAAAATTTCTTCATAAATTAATTTTCAATAAAAATATTAAAAATACCATACCAAATTATTTTCCTACAATTTAATTTTTTTTTGGTTCACACAATCGTTCTTGTAATAAATTCAACACAAATTATACTCTAAGAGTCGACCTTTTGAAGTGAATAATTTTCTCAAAAAGCTCTTACTCTACTCTACATTATACATTAAACATCATTGTGTACAGAAAAAATCATCTACGTCAGGTGAACAAATCTGGAATTGTGAATAGATGTGTGTTCTTTAGTGCAAGCACACACGTACTCGACTAGTCGTTGTAGCTCGTTAGGACTTTTGGTCGTTTACTCGAGAGTTAGCCCGGGTTACTTCCTTGCGTATAGTTTCAACGGTATTTTCACGTCGAGTCTTCTATTCATGCGCGTCGAGAGAAACTGCCGTCAAATTGGCGAGTAAAGACCTCGCCTTAAAGGCCAACACGTGACTAGCATAACGGTGTATGTATATATACGCGACAAAGAGAAGCTCGTGAGAGTATGTACGCAAATATTACCCCGTACTCAAGAGCTGTCACGGGCCACGTTGCAATTTCCGGGTTTCTCATATGTATATTCATAAATAACCATATGCACTTTTTAACGGAACAATAATTTTTTTATCGGAAATAAAATATCTATATGTGTGGAAATATATGCAATGAAATTGAGTAAATTGATTGATTGTTCATTATTATGGATTATTAGAAATGATTTTTGTAGGTTATTTGGTTTTTTCTAAAGAAATTTTGACATTTTTCAAGTGCTTTTCATGGTTTTTTTTACTTGTGTTAATAAATTTTCATCGGAATCCGGTAAAGTGCGTTAATTAGTACATATTTCAAGGTACATGTGTGAATTTTTTCATGAAAAAATCTTCAAAAATGAAAGAAATATGGCCATCTTTTTCTCCACTTTTTTTTTGAATTTTTTCTTCAACCGATCATCTAAAATCAAAATTCCACATAGATTTCATTATTATATCCTAGTATACGATATTTTTTGATGTGAAGGGTTCGACGGAATTTTGATTCTGAAACAAAAACCAACGTTTTTTTGAAAAATTTTAACTTTCGAGATTCCAAAAATTAAGTTTTTTGGATTTGAAAAAATTTTTATTGGCCCAAATAAATATCTCTTCATTACTTCAACTTGATCTCAACTCAATTCATAACTATACAATTATGATTTGAAATTAAACATCAAAAATAAAAAAATATTGCGGATATCAAAAAGACAAAATTTATTTCAAATAACAATTTGTGAATGTAATTAAATTTTGGTGACATTTAATAATATTTAACGTCCAATTTAACAATACACTAAATTGCTTTCTCTCAATTACACTTTTTTATTTAATAATTATCAACTATTATAATACATTAATCTGTTTTTACATAATATAAACACAATTATGTGTATATTTACTTCTACTTTGAAATGAACCGAGAGACCTGATTACAAAATGTATAATTCACGTAATGAAACAATACATGCATCAATTCGTATAATTAAAAATCTTCATCCATTTAAATCAATTACACATGAGATGCAATAATATAAAGGGAGTTACTAACACAAAGGGAAACTAAATTAATCTACAAATTATGTCGGTATCGGTAAATTTAATGGAACAGTTGCATGGCTGAAATTATGTTTATTATATACAAATATTTCTCTATTGTTAGACAGTATTACAATGAATTATAATAAATTCAAAATAAATATAATGCTATTTGAATACAATTTACGAGTAAATTAATATAGTAATTATTATTACGTCAATTCATTCTCACTTTTCTTTCAAACTGTATCGACATTTTGTTTGTTTAAAAAAAACTAAATATGTGATAGAATATATAATGAAACAATAAGCCAATGGAGTTCTGGGGACATAATTACATAACAAAAAATTCTATTGAATTGAAAACAGCAACTTAGTGTAATTAATTTGTTTGAAAGCTTCCATTGAATTTTTTTTCAAAGTCTTGACTTCTATGTACTACCTGACTATTATTATATACTTTAGAAAATCGATCACCTATTGATGTATAAATACCTATAGAAAATACGTTCATGTTTAATTAATATGTTAATATACATAAAAGAGAATTTTGTATGAAAGTCCACTTAAAATTTGTGTTGGAATATTTTTTGCACTAATTTTATTTGTGAGTAATGTTGAATTGAAATAACTCTCATGTGATTTAATTCAATACAAATTTCATATTAAACATGCGTGAACATTTAGAAGTAATAACAAAATTTGAAAAAAAATTTAATTTTGTGATTTTCGCGATTTTAATTTTTTTTGTATACTTTTGAATTTGAATTGTATATAGTTGTGGAATAAGTGAAAATTGAAATGATGTGATGGACTGATTTTCATTTGGATTAAAAACCATTTTTTAGGTTCAGAATGCCAAATTTTTGGAATCTTAAAAAATGAAATTTTTTCAAAAAATCGTTGCCATTTGTTTCAAAATCAAAAATTCGTTACACTTTTCATTCACAAATAGCCTAATAATATAATTCAATTTTGTCTTGGCACAAAATGTTTGTAATTTTATACAAAATTTGCGGTAAAAACAGTTGACATAAATTTTGAGTGAACAAATTTTTTTACTGTGTAGATATTAATTTTAATACGAAAACAATTTTCGAAATATTGATCAGTTTTTTTTTTATGAACAATTTATCGATGAAATTTTGGTTACAAAATAAAATATTTCTGAAAACACGGCCAACTGGTTAACAATCAATATTTTGGAAAAATCTTACGTCATCTTATGTATTTTGATCTCAAACTTAAAAAAACCTCGATTTTTGTTTCCAGGTCATGAATTGTTCCTGTTACGTTTCCAGAGGTAGAGCCTCCTCAAAAAAAAAAAAAAATGATTGCTTGGATTATTATGAGTACAGTCGCTATTTTGTATGAACGTGTCAATAAAAAAATTTTTTTACATCCTGAATATATTTATTTCTAATCCCTTATCACAGTTTTCCTACCAACCGATTTATTTCTCCTCAAAAAAATTACGAAAAAAGTCTCATCTTTGAGCTAGCCAAAGTAGCATAACCCTTAAAAATGTTGATATGATAATTTCATAATTTTTCCTATATTTTCTAACGATCCAGTAAATTTCTAAGAACTTTAGCTAATACATAGATTAACATAGAATCTGAATTTGGCATAAACGCCATACGCACGTGTTAACATTTATCGCCTTGTTGAAAAATTATTATTTTTTATTCATTCTTATTCTCCTTGTACTGACTAGACAGTCGGACGAGTAGTGAGCAGAGATATGAGTAGTAGAGAGGTGTATTTATATAAAGCATTTGATATATGATGGTTTATGTGAGCTTGAGCTTGAGAGAGAATTTAGTTTGAGGGTTCGTTACAGCGTTGATATGAAGCTTCAAGGATTCCACACAGTTCCTGTCACTCTCATGGTGGAACCATTGTATGTACGGAGAGGAATAAATTTTGATATCAAGATAATTAATTCTTGTGATAAAGAAAGGTTGTTAAGGTAATGAAGAATTTTTGAGTCGAGAAAGCTTTTTTGAGCCCAGAATCCGGTTTTGATTTGAGAACGCGCGTTTTTGAGTGAAGAATGTCATACTTGAGTACAGAATTAAATTTTTTGACTCAAGACAGCAACGTTTTTATGTCAAGAATTAGAATTCCTTGTTGTCTGTAGAAGGAAATTTCTCAAACCAAGAAATTCATTTCTTCAATCAAAATATCAATTTTTTGGGGAATTGTAAAACACGTTCATTCTTGTCCCAGAATATAAAATCTTGTTTCAAAAAATTTGTTTCTTAATCCAAACAACGAATTTCTTGTTTAAGAAAACTCAATTCTCAACCCAAAATTACAACATGTTCTTAACTTAAGAAACATTTTCCTTAAATCAGGAAATTCATAACTCAAAAATTTTCCGTAAACAAAATTTTTCGCTCAAGAATTCATTTTCTTACTCCCAGAATTTTTTTCTCTTAGTGTATAAAATATTCCAGCATGACTGGATTACATCGCCAGCTGCTTTATATATTCTAATTAATATTCATACATCTGTGGATATCTCCATATTTCATAATGCGAATTTTTTTAATATTGTAAGAAAACCCATTCCGATCTTTTCAATAAGGATTATCCTTTGCCAAAAAAATATTGAAGAATTCCCGATTATATTTATAATAACTATTGTATAAACATTATCGATAGTAAGATAAATTTATTCAAATCGCATTGCACAATTGATGAAATTTCTTCTTCAATATTTGTCTTTCTATCAAATTGATGAATAGCAAAAACATGAAAAAAGAAAAAATACTTCTAAAATTTGTTTTGAAATTAAGAATCTTAGAATTAGATCCATCTAGCTATATAATTAGGAAATCTTGATGAAACTCTGGCTTGCATCAACCTGTAATTAAGTAAACCCAACTTCATTGCGCAATTGCAGTCATTTCCATCTAATAAAAAATCAGCACAAATAAAAAATTTATGCCTGAATTTAAATAGACAATAAAAATTAATTTGTCGAACGATTATCATAATTTTCGTTGATTCAGTACTAAAAAGCCATGAATAATGATTCCAAACAAAAAAAAATTCTTTGTTTGATGAATTAACTAATTTTTAGAAGCCTCTCAAGTAATCCTTGTTCTAGTGAGCTTAAAATATAGCGAACACCGGAGCTTTGACCTTACATGTAAAAATATTTTTTAATCTAGTTAATTTCACTAGTGTATTCATCGCTGCAGGTGCTTAAAATGAGCTGCACTTTTTTTTTCCAGCTTGTCTTACTCTTCCGTTCTTACATAATATCGTAATTATTTAGGATGCATTTTGCATTAATTATTCCAACGGCCAGATGCGCACGTTACTTGAGATTATCATGATTTATAAATCACTGCAAATTTATTCTATTAATATTATCATGATTTATTGATATTATTATTTTTTTATTTTTCTGGTAGTTTCATATTTTTTTATGTATTCTGAATAACGTCATTTCACCAATTTTATTTATTTCTATAATGTGAATGTACGGGGAGAAACCAAAATTATTTGATGCAATTATATTTGTTATATTGAACTTACTATTTTTTGTTTATAATTAATATTTTTTGTTTCAAACAAATATTTTTTATAGATAAATTTTTAAAATTGTTCACAGTTATTATTTTCTGATGAAATATTATTTAGGGAATTGCAAAAATTATTATAGATAATTGGGTAATTTGTATTTATTAAAAAAAATGCGAAATGAAATTTTGGATAAAAGTTTCAAAAGTTTCATATTTATTATTAGATGAATTTGAAGATGAAATAAACTTATATCTCAGGTTTGCAAAGTATATATAATAACAACGATCCAGTACAGAGTTTTCGAAATTCTTAAATTAGAATTTTCAAAATTCTTTGAAATTGTTCAAAATTATCAAACAATTGGAATTCATCGAGAGGAAAATTGCAATTTTCAAATATTAATTGTTCTGAAATTTTTCTCTAGCTCGTGAGCATAACAATAATTAAAAACAAATCAACTAATAATTATTTACTCATACAAACAGTCACTCTCAAAAGCGGGCAATCCAACCAATTTATGCCCGCTATTAGGAGGTTTTTAATATTTCATTAGAAAATAAATCATTATTTTCATATCACATTAGTTTCATCAATAAATCCTGAATAAATATTAAAGCATCCAAGTTATAATTAAAAAAATAAATATATTTTCTCTATTATCAAATTCTCAAAAAATAACCAAATTGTCTATGTACTCAAAAAAGCTCAAAGATTATCATACTTTTTGTAAATATCACATTAATTCCCACTTTATTATTCACCATCAAATTATCTGCATAAATGCTGACCGTGCATTTGATATTTACTCTGAAAACATCCCAATGAGTTTATTCCAATAACAATATTTTTTACATCCAAGATGTTAATATCCTTATCATACACTGCATGATAAAGATAAAAGCATGTGTAAGCATGTTGACTCGACGATTTTCAGTAATATGAGATGAAATGGTCAGTGAATTTAAAAAAAATTGCAGAAGTGCTGCACACATCGAAGAGTTTTAAAGGATTAAACTTTGCTGGCGTTGCATTTCCTAAATGATGAGAAGAGTTGGTCATTGGTAGACATCTTTTAGACATCTCTGCCCTGCGGATAAAGGTATAGTTTCTTTGGCATTGTCGGACGTGTCTCCATTATTATATCTGTATGACATTGCAGACGATGACAACGACGACAGTGATGATGTCGATTTAATCGTGTCATATTGGGCGAACTGATCCGTATTGCTTGCTGCAATCTCGCTTCCTCTCATGTTTGTTCGACGCTGCACATGACTATAGGTATCTCAACGTTCGATGCTTCAGGCGATCATTTCCTTTTTTGGAAAAATTCACCGGTGCTACTACATCCCATCACGAAGATGGTTATACATCTCTATATATTCGTGTCGCAATGATGTGGTTATTTTTTGTTATTTTGTGTGCACGTCTGGATGAATTTATAATATTAATTTTCTTGTTGTGGTGAATGCTGCGACAACTACCGTATATAGAATATGCAATCGATAATTGCACTCGATTGATTTTAATGATTATGATGATGATAAAAAATTTAATGAAATTTTAATGTCTTTATTCACAGATTTATTCAAGTCGTTAACTTTCACACGTCAATTATATAAATATATTTATGTTTCATTTTTTTCTCTGATGAAATCAGGAATGATATATATAAGATTTTTCAACAGCTGTTAATTAACTTTAGACGAATTTTGTTATGTAATGATAGCAGCTATTTTGGGACGAGAATGAAGACTTTTTTATGAAAGTTATATTAAGAATACTTTGATTCCGAAAGTTTTTGAATCTAAAAAATTTTGGAAGAAAAAAAAATTTTTTTTTCATTTAAAATTCAAAGCCGAACACAAAATTTGTGATAAGTCATTCAAAAATATAGAATATACTATATGTCAATATTTAATTTGAATTTGATTTTACTTTCAAGTATCAAAAATAATGGTTTTTTTATGTTTATATTTTTTTGGTTTTTTTGACTTTTGATTTCCAGTTGAATAAATTTGCAATAAAATTGAGATGTCAAGGCAGTATTTTAAACACTAATTGTTACATTTGTTTAAACAAATATGAATTTAATATGCAAATTCGACTTTTAATCAATTAAAAAAATTTCGAGTTCTCAAAATTTCATTACTCAAGTAAACAATTGTTCATACATTTTCTGTTTTGTTTTTTTTTTTAGTTTGTTCATTCACTTTGTTCGTTTGTTTGTACATATATTCATTAATATTATCATCATTTATTATCATCGATAAACAAATAATATTGATTTTGTTTTTCTAGTAATTTCATATTTTCTAATGTGCTCTGAATAACATTATTTTGGAAATTTTATTTATTCAATGCAATTTATTTGATGCAATTAAATTTATCAAAATTGAACGAAGTATTTTTGCATATAATTATCATTTTTATTCCAAGCAAATATCATTCATGAATAAATTATCAAAATAAATATACTGCAGTTATGATCTTTTCATAAAATATAATTCAATAATTTGCAAAAATTAATATAGATAATAATATATATTATACAATATATAAAAACAAATATACATATACATATTATACATAATTCAATGAATAATAAACAAAATCACGTAATCATTATTAATTAAATTTGTATTTATTTCTTTTTTTCATCTCGATTGAAGGATTTCATTTTTATTCCAATTGAATTCTCATCAGTTTGTCCACACTCATTTCAGAATTTCAATAACGGACATAAGCAATAAAGCACAATTTTCCTTCATCTTTATAACATAAATATGAATCTAAGTATACATACATATAAACGCGCATATGATTAAGTGTGTGTATATATAGAGGAATATGAAGGATAAATTCAATTCGACAAATCAGAAGTGGACAGCCGCAAGGGATGTATTCCGGTTGGCGACTCATAGTTGGAATAGTTCTCAAGAGAGACTTCAACACGTTCGGGCTTCCTAAACTAGGTACACCTGTATATTTGTAGGTATATATATGTTTGTATATATGTATATATATGTGTATATCGTTGAAAACTTTTGGGAAATGTATACATGCATAATTTCAAGTGCACTTTCAACTGTAGGAATATTAATTCCGTCGGGATGGGAGATAACTCTCTATTAATATTTTGTATTTCTGTGGTCACGTAAAGCGGAAATTGTTGACAAATTAACTATTAATCTAGGTGGAAATGTACGCGATTCGGGAGCATGAAATGATGGAAATTTAATAGATTTTTTTATATTTAGTTGGACGTTTAATTATTTGGTTTTTTTGGCTTCTGCTATTCGGGGATTTGTGTGTTGGGTAATTAATAACTATTCATGATTATTATTTAGTGAGAGTTAAATTTGTTTGTTGGAAGGTTCGATGAGTTTCGCGAATCGCAAATAATTATCAATCGAAATATAGGAAAATAATATTTATAAATATCTCAGATGTGAATGATGAATAATTCTGTGTTGAAGTTCATTAAAAATTTGTGTTGTGAATTTATTTCGAAACAATTTTCACTTGAAAATTAGGTTGAATCTGCACAATATTCATGTACGTGAATCGATTCAGCATAAATGATGTTTGAAGCACTCGGAAAAAATTAAAAAATGTGCTAAATTATTTATTTGCAGATTCGATAATGAATTTATATGCTTGATTTCGGAAAAATTTTTATTTTTCAACACTGCAAGTGATCTTTGTCTTCCTCATACCCGTATTTTTAACTTGAATTCAAAATCAGAATGATTAAAGCTAAATTATT
Organism: Microctonus brassicae; assembly: GCA_918226075.1. Taxonomy (NCBI): domain Eukaryota; kingdom Metazoa; phylum Arthropoda; class Insecta; order Hymenoptera; family Braconidae; genus Microctonus; species Microctonus brassicae. Next base: position 10,160,182 of record OW445482.1, read on the forward strand.
GAACTGGTAGCCGAAAAATGGTGATTTTTTTCAGCTGTACAAAAAATCGTAACTTTTCGAATTTTAATAAAATATTTCGGTGGTTCATTTCCAAATTATATATATTCTATGTATCCTCCATTTTTTTTTCCAAGTTAACAAAGACTTCCGTTCTCTAGAAATCGAGAAAAAAAGCATCAAAAAAACAAAGTCAAAAAAACCACATTCGAAGTTTTTCTAATATCGATCAAATAACTGTTCGCGGTTCTACCTTTTTGCTTGCCAAATCAAAAATTTTATGAATTCCGATATAAACCAAACGGGTTTTTGTTCGGAATAGATAATACTTTCAGAAAATCGAATAAAAGAAAAATCAATTCATCCTTTACCCAATTCCTTTACGCAAAAGTATTTCCTTACTTCAACCCAAATTCTTGTGTTGGAAATCAATACAAAAATCATATCGAAAACAATTAACGTTGGAAAACAAATTAACGCAAATTTTCAGTGAGCTTTTTCGCAAAATTTTAAGACAGATATTTCTGAAGATTTCTTTAATACTTAATTTATACATGCATACATAATTTCCTACAGAATATATGACTTTTCATCGGTACTCGCAGATTAAGCGTAATAGAAAAAACCAGGTCGATACAACTACCAGTCTATGAAATCAAGAAGTGCGAGACAGTGTGTAATTGCAACCTCCTTTTATCTGCTCATTTTTGCTTCTATTTCGATTTTCTCTTCACTGTTGGTTATTAATTTTTTTTTTTTTAAGTTTAATCCTGCTTTTTGTTTCTGTTTTCATAACTTGGGGGTAGAATACACCTGGAAACCAGGTCAATTAAGGCAAACCACTTCTCTTTGAATGTTAAAAATTCATCGATAGCGTACTATCGAGGTCGTACTGTCGACGAATGAATATTCAAGGGAACTTTTTCACTGCATTCTCAGTTCCCTCTGCGACGCTTTTCATTTTATGCTCATCGCAAGCTCACTTTGTTGCAAGTGTTCGATCGTAACAGGAATGCCACGTTACAATTTCTCCAATAGAACCTGAAAATTATTCAGAAGAAAAATATTATTATAAAAAAAAAATTTTTTATCCAATTTTTCTTCAACAAAATTGCCATATTAATTAGCATATTTTTTAATTGTGAAACTGTAGTGTTGATGTTGATGACATTTATATGAATATAAATAATGAAGAATTATTCGATGTTGATATGAATTGTTTATTTGTTGAATTCCCTGGTAAAATTCAGTATAACGCTATTGGAAAAATTTTTATTTTCGTTTTCCAAATCTCTAAATTTGCGCACAGAGTATAAACAAATATGAAAAATTATTCCAACGAATCATCAAAAAAATAATATATTCATTTCTGATAATTCATAAACTTCTTTGTTATAAATTATACAAATCATTGTAAAATTTTCATCTCTAGTTTTGTAAAATTTAGGCGATATAAATCGACTTGAAATTTCATCATTCTAATCAAAATTTGCCTATTTGCCTACACAAAATTTTACCTTATGCTATTTGAAGAAATAAAATTTTTATTATATATTTATCTTGATTATTTTAATACAGTTTCAATAGGAATTTAATATTAATAATATTTTCGAGCTTACCATTTTTCGTTCCATAATTTACACTTGCACTTGCTTCATAAGTGAAAAATTTATGTCCAGAAGTAAATCTCATATGACAAATCTGTTTTAATATATAAGTTGAATAAATCTTTGTTTGAGGTGAGTGTAAATTTGTCTCATAATACCGACTGCAAGCTCGGAAAATATCAGCGGCAATGCCAACACTATAAAAATGTTAAAGTGTAAATTTTGTTTTATGGTTGACTTTTTTTATCTTGAAGACATTCATGAATTTTCCGCAAAATATGGTATTTTTGTGTCACTATTTTTGATTTTATCTCATACAATAAAAAATGTGTGTAAAAGTTGACTAAAAAATTTAAGAGAAAATTTTTTTAACACTATTTATTAAACAAAAGTTGTATTGAATCAATTGGATATTTTTTGGTTTTATGGAAAATTTTCGAACGAACTGATTAGTTGGATTGATTTAGAACTATTTAAAAAATAAATGTTTTTGCAATAATTTATCGACGGCGTGAATGTATTTTTGTAGTCAGAACAAATAATAATTATTATACTGATTAAATAAATTTGAATGAAACAATTAAAATTTTTACCTAGTCAAAAATTTTGTGTAATAATCCACTGAAAATTTTGACTCATAAATTCTTTCTACAAATAATGTTTACGCAAAATTTATACTAAGTCAGCACAAAATATTTATTTAGTTTAATAAACAAAAATTTATTTTCAAATTCAAAATAAAATATAATCCATTCTGAAACCAAATTATTTTTTTACTTCAACACAAATTTCGAGTAAACTCTCACACAAAATTTTCAACCCTATTCTGAAATCCAATTTATTTCTACGCAACTCAACTACCAAAAACCCCAATGAAAAATAAAAAGTTAAATACTGAGCAAAAACATGTACGAAATATCAAAAATAAAATACTCAAAAAAACCAATGAGAGATCTAAATAAAAAAATTAATTGATATACATGTATATATATCTACATATATATTATATATCTACATATATATATTATATATCTACATATATGTAATGGGTGTGAAATATATAAGCCAAAAAGGTGAGAAGTGAAGAGTAGAGTGGCTCTGCGATCGATAAATTACCATTAACTTTGAAAGAGCAGATTGAAAAATTGGTAGGCGCCGAAATGAACGGTCGAGCTTATAAATAATCCGACACTAATGCGCTTTATCGTGCGCGGATGAACAAATATATAGCAACTATATAGCGCGTCCTCGCTCACTGCTTTCAACTCGTATATAATATATTATTTTTTCTTTTTTACTTTTTTTTTTGTTTTTCGTATCACACCCGCATTGCTTCATCATCTTTATATAATACTTGCATACCTATACATTTATGTATATTTATGTACATATTATATACATACATATATATATATATATATGTTCTTTATTTTTATAAGTCTATTTTACGAATTCATGATCAGCGCCGAATTTATAATTATTATTTTAATAAAAATATAACTGGCAAATCGGTGCAGGTCACAAATTAAGTATATTTTTATGACTACGGTTGATATTATTTTATATTCATTTTATAGTTTGAGTGTATTTTATATATAGTTGGGATGAATTTTGTAATCTAGCACACAGGTTTGGTTTTTGTTTTTTTTTTATTTTGATCATTGTTGTAAATTGAATTTAGAATTATGGGAAAATTTGGGATTTATATTCATGTGTGAAAATCAATTGTGGATTTGGAAATTTCTGATGAAACAGAATTAATTTATTGATGTGAAAACGATTATAAAATTTTTTATGAACTTTTAAAAAATTCTACTAAAATTTTGAAATTTTTTTTTTAGTGTTTGTAATCAATTTTTTTTTGTTTAATCAAATTAAATCACTTTTGTAAATTGAAAATATAATTTTTGTGACTTCGCACAGAGAACAATTTTGTGTAAAAATCCACTCAAAATTTGTGTTTGTATTTTTCGATGAAAAACAAATTCTTGTGCTATAATTGTAATCAAAATTTGTGTTAAAAATAGCAAACACAGAATTTGAGTAGAGTTTTGCATGAAATTGTTTGCTATGTGTCAAGTAATATTCAAAAATATTCAAATGCATCTATTGATTTTTTTTTTGTTTTTCATTTTCTGATAAATTCTCTTATTTCATTTTCGAAGGACAGATCAGATATCGTATATGTGTGGGTGTGTGTGTGTGTGTGTTTTGATCCCAAACCCACCTGAAATCAGTTATCGGTTATATATATCGTGAACGTAAAGAAAAAAAAAATAAATAAATAAATAAATGAATGAATAAAAAAAATTTTTTTAGAATCCTCTGTATCGTGTTTTAGTGCGATAACTCTCTGCCCTTTTTGGAATCCAATCCACGTTATATATACGTAAAATGGATCAACGCAAACGTGTCTGTATATAGATAATTCGAAAAATGCCTTCGGGGCATATCGGGGATTTGATGGTGGAATCACATAAGCGATTGGGCGATTGCTTCAAAATTTATGTCAAGCGCCTATGGAAAAAGAATAGTCAAGAAAAAAAAAAAATAATGATGAATAAAAAAGAGGAAAAAGATTTACTTTCGAAAGCTAGAGAGATATGAAATTTTGAGTATTATTTTCAACTGAATAAAAAATATATAATTTTGTTGTAATATAATTCGTAGAATGAAAATTTCCAAATTTGTGCACGGTAATTTGACAATAAACAAAAAAAGTTTACGTTACAGCTATGAAAAACTTCGCGTTTTCTCAAGAGAAAATAATTGAAATGATGTAAACAATAAACGAAATGCAACAGTTATTATTTTGGTTTTGTATTAAATTAACATAGTTTTTAAACAACGAAGAAAAATTTTTTCAAACACGATATTGAGGAAAAACAACAAAATAACAATTTCATTTCGTGAAAGATATTGGTTTGTATAATTTTTGATAATTTAATTTTTGAAAACAAATTTCCTGATGGCAGAATTTGAAAATATCAAAAAACTTGATTATTTTTAAATACTCAAAAATTTATGTTATTTTCCTGATTTTTCATTAAATAACTATCGCAAATGAATTTTGTAACAAATATTTCATTGGATTTAGTAGATTTTCTTATCTTTTATAACCTGAAACGTTTGTTTAATCGAGCACAAATGCTTGAAATAGTAGCATTACAAAAAGTGGAATTAAAAAAAAAGTAAATCGCAATAGGAAAAAAAAAAGATTTCATGACAAAAAAAAATTCATATGAATTAAAAAAGTTTGAATGATTGAAAAAGTAAACAAAATAAACAATGAAAAATTTTGTGTGAAAGTATTCCAAATTTGTGTCAATTGGTTTCAATGCAAATTTCAACACCAAAATTTGAGTTGAAACATAAAAATAATGTCACATAAAATGAATAATATTTCATATCAAATCCAACACAAAAATTCTATTTGTTAATTTAACATAACTATTGAGTAGAAATTGTGTGAAAAAAATTTATACCACAAATTTTTAGTCAACCTTTTTTATTTTCACTATAACATAAAATTTCTTACTATGCAATCACAATTAATATTTTCATTCAAGAAATTGTAGAGCAGAATATTTTATATATCTTCATATAATTTATTATTATTTTTATCTGGATGAATCGATACATCGATTGATCATTAATCATTGCCTCAATTATACAAACGTGCACACACGCAGTGCTTGAAATACTCCGACGATGACGACAGATATTTTTTAGTTGATGCTTCCATATCGAGATACGTTATATAATATATATGTGTGTGACTTTTGAGATCTTCATCGCAGGATAATATGTGATGATTATTTGTGTATGTGTATGTTTGTGTTTGTGTTTGTGTTTGTGTGTGCAAACATGAATGTGAAGGCAGTCACGATATATCGCGACGATAACACAATGGGTGACGGAGAAAAGGGCAGAATAATAATCTCGCGTTGAAATATCTGTTGACAGAGACTTATTAATTTGAACTTTGATGTATTGGAGAAAATAAACAGAATAATTATTCAACGAAACTTTTCATTAGTATTGTATATATTATATAATACATATGTATATCGGTATCTATATTTATTTATATTGTTGGGAGAAAAAAACATGTGTTGATATTTGTATCAATCGATAACATTTCATTTCACAACTCTGATTTATTTATTTTGGTAGAAGTCATAAAATTGTATCATATTTTATCAATCAATAGCATTTGATTCGAAAAATCTGAATTATTAATTTTCCTGAACGGAATAAAATTCTGTCAATATTTTTATCAATCAATAATATTCAATTTTACAATTTTGATTTACTAATTTTATTAGAAGAAATAAAATGGCATCAATATTTTCATTAATAGATAATATTTGATTTCACAATTCTGAATTATTAATATTATAAGGAAAAGTAGAATTTTATCAATATTTCTATCAATCGATAAACACTTGATTTCACAACTCCCATTTACATCGTAAAATTTTTCTTATTTTTTTTTCATTCTAAAAAAACAAAAAACTTATATTCAAAAAGTCAGTTGACGATATAATCAGTTAAAATGAGTTTGAATACTCACATCAAATTTTCCATCATTAATCATATAACTATAACCATAACTATAACTATAACTATAACTATTACTATTACTATTACTATTACTATTTCTATTATTATTTCTATTACTATTACTATGTCTATCAGTATTACTATTACTATGTCTATCAGTATAACTATTACTATTTCTATCAGTATTACTATTACTATTTCTATTACTATCAATATTACTATTTCTATCAGTATTACTATTACTATTTCTATTACGATTACTAATACTATAACTATCACTATCGCTATCACTATTGCTATTACTATAACTATTGCTATAACTATAACTATAACTATAACTATTACTATTACTATTACTATATCTATCAGCATTACTATTTCTATCAGTATTACTATTTCTATTACTATTACTATCACTATTACTATTACTATTACTATTACTATTACTATTACTATTACTATTACTATTGCTATCACTATCACTATCACTATCGCTATCACTATTGCTATTACTATAACTATAACTATTACTTTTACCATTACTATTACTACTACTATTACTATTACTATTTCTATTACTATTACTATATCTATCAGTATTACCATTTCTATCAGTATAACTATTACTATTTCTATTACTATTACTATTACTATTACTATTACTATTACTATCACTATTACTATTGCTATCACTATCACTATCACTATCGCTATCACTATTGCTATTACTATAACTATTACTATAACTATTACTATTACTAATTCTATTACTATTACTATATCTATCAGTATTACTATTTCTATTCCTATTTCTATTACTATTACTATTACTATTACTATCACTATCACTATCATTGTCACTATCACTATTGTTGTTGTTGTCGTTTTTATTTTCGTTTTTGTTATTATTCCTGCATTTGGTCTTGTTTGTTGCTTCAGTTTTGTTATTGTTTATTTTTATCTATGTTTTCATTTCTACATTAGTTTTTGTTCTTGAATTTTCTGTTTTGATTATTATCATGCATTATAAATTTTGAAAATGTCCATGATGAAGTGGCACCAATATATTAGTTTATCATTTGTCTTTATAAATAAAAATATATAATGGGCGTATTGCCATACATTTCATCATACATTGTGGTGCGTTCATGCATTAAACAAAATAGAATAAAAAGTAAAATGCAACGATGCAAAGCGTTTGAGGCGTCTGGCAAACGGCAAGTCCAATGATCATGGGGTGGAGCATTGAAGAACCATCAGACGTGGAGATAAAGTAGACAGAAAAATAAATGGATATATGTAAAAAGGACGGAAGGCGAAGTTGGAAGTGGGAGGACAAAACGAAGAAGAAGAAGTAGAATAAGAATAAGAAGAAGATGCAGAAAACGAAGAAGAAGAAGATGAGGATGATGGTATAGTGGTGATGTCAGTGTGGTTTTGCCAATGCACAGAAAGGTCCCCCGCTGAGGACTGTCTTCAAAAGAGACCGCGCGCGCTCTCAAAACCTTTTTCCGTTCTCGTTTTTTTTTCTCACTCTCTGGTTCGCACACTTGGTCTTTTATTCAAAATCCCGTGGACCCATGATTCTTCCAACATTGTGCGCAGACACATCAACCGTCTGGCACTCGCTCGTGGTAGATAATAAATTACTTTCAGCCCTAGACAAAAGCCGGAAAAATAAGAAACGTATATATCGATTATTATGAAACTGGTTAGAATTGATGACGTTTGAAAATTCGCAAGCACGCATATAACACCTATACGCAACAAGGCATTTATTAATATATATATTTAGACCTGAAGGAAATTATAGACCCTTAACATGTGGATGGATAGTTATATAAAAGAAGATGTAGGTATTATATTGATTAGAATAGAAAAGAACATCTGGCCACCGTAGAAGCCGAAAATTTTGTTTCAGACCGTGAAACACGTGTTATATGTCAAGATGCCACACAGCAACCGTATAATAATTTTAATTATGTATCTTGTTGATAAACAGTGAGGAATTTTTTGTAAAAATTTACTGAAAATTTGTGTTGATTGCTTTTGACGTGCAAATTTTGTATCGAAATTTAACACGAGAACTTGTGTTGAAGAAGAAAAATTATTTTTGGGTAGAATGAATAATATTTTATGTTGAATTTGACATCAAATTTTTATCTGTTCAACTGAATAAATTTTGAGTCAACACATTTTTTGAATTTCTGCGAGTATTTGACATGATATTTGTGTCAAATCGGATAATATAAATATTGTAACGAATTATATTTCAATACTAATATTTCTGTTAAGTTGAATGATATAAATATTGTGTTGATTCAAGATAATTTTCAAGTATGAAATGTTCAAAAAAATTAAAACACAAATTTCTAAATGACTTTCACAAAAAATTTTTGTCAACTGTTTTCAACAAAAAACTTTGTATCAAATTCAAAAACAAGAATTTGTTTTAAAATATGTAAATAATTCAGCTCAAAATTGATAATTAATAAATTTTGGTTCAATTTGGTAAATGAATAATTCAAAATATTTCCCAATTATTCCCAAATGTTCAACATATCTCTAATTCTCATGAATTTCGTTTTTATTAAACAAAACTACAAAGGATTAAATTATAAAAAAGAAAATAAATAAATTGTAAAAAAAAATTTCAACCCAAATTTTTACAGGACTTTTATACAAAATTATCAAACATAACTGGTAGAATTTTTTTTCTCAATCTTGAAATATCGACGCGATTTTGTCACATGACTTGACTTTTTTCTCCCCGTCCAAATATAAAAAGAAAATATGTAGCTTCATGTATATTTTAAATTTATCGCAAGCGACAAAACAAATGGAGCGTGAAAATTTCTCATACATAACACACTTATACAGATGCAAATATATTTACATGCATGTGTATAATAAATAGAATTTACCAATGTAGAAATCATCAGCAATGCAGTAGATATGATCCATCGGTTGGATAAATTATTAATTCATTTATTTATTAAGCGATGTTAATCTAAATATTAATAGAAAGTTAATAAGGTATTTTATTCGGTGGATTCTCCGTTAGAGAAAATGGTGAAAGAGGCGGAGCTTTTGTTCCTTTGTCGGTTTGTTCATCGTATATAACCCTTAGGGCTACATTCAATATTATGCATAGATATATATACCTGTATGTACCTCAAAACTAGATGAGATCCAGTTATATATGATACATATACGTACAAAAAAATAATATAAATAGGAAAGGTTATGTGAGGTTACAAGGCACAAAAATTTCGTTTTTATTTTTTTTTTTTCGAGGCAGGAGCCTGATTTTGGAGGTCTAAAAAAAGCGATTTTTTGAGGATTTTTTCCGAAAAGAAAAAAATAAGGTACTCTAGCAAACTTTCGAGATTATTTTATTACATATTTCAACATTAAAAATAAAATTTTACGTGCTAAAAATATTCAAGTGCAGCAGATTTATTCACACATTCGTGCAACATCTTGCAATTGTCGTCTCCAATCATAGGGAAAGATGGCGATCGTTAATTTCGTGTGAAACAAAAAAACCAAAGGAAATTTTAAGTTTCACATATTTTTCTTCTATATGAACGGAAAAAAATCCGAAAAATCATGGAATTTGAAATTTTTCTTAGGTTTGAAATTAAAAATATGCTTTTGATAAAAAAAAAAGTTAATTTCAACTTGCAAAAAAAGGTTTTAAAATTTTTTTTTTCGTGAATTTTATTAGTTCAAATAGAAGAAAATACAAGACTAAGGCTAACAAGCCTTGGTTCATTTCGATTGGTCGTTTAGTTTTCTTGCAATCACGCTCGCCAATTTAGAAAAATCGTAAAAACAAAAATTCGAGAAAACACGCTTTAAAGTTTACAATCGCTCGTATATACCTACTCGACACCACAATACGTTCAGTGCTGTATCTTTGAAGATATTGCGAATTAGCATCTATAACTTTGGATACACATTCTTAGATACATAAGAAATAGATTTAAGCAAAAAAAAAAGTCGATTTTTTGAGCGTTCTAAAGCAGGTCTCTGCGTTAAAGAGGATAAATCTACATATAAATACGTATTTGTTTCAAGTTTTTATATATGGCACCTCAATAGTTGAAGAAAATTCAAGAATATTCATATCATATAATAATATAAATACTTAAGAAAAGTTGATTGAACGAAAAATTCAAGGGAAAATCAATTAACATATGAATGAATGAAATGAATGGGTTTTATTAATTAAATACTTTGATAGATTCGTTGCATTTAGTTAGTGAAATATTATCGGTCAATCGTTGGTTCTGTTTGTATATAATTATCAAATATTATATGTGTAATTAAATATATTCAAACTGTACATGATGACATTATATATTTTATATTGTATATAATTATTTTGTACAAGTATTACATTAAATAATAATGATGAATATAATTATATAATTCATATATGATGAAAAAAAAAAAAAAAATGTCTAGTTAAAGTTTGTTAATATTGCTAAATATTTTTGTTAATAGTCCCCCTCGCTTACATGTGAAATTTAAAAAATATACAATTTTTATTATAATATATTCACAAGGGTGGAAATAATAATAATAATCCAAATTTGAATTTTATCCGGACAATATTTTCTCTAATTGTAAAATATAAAAATAACTATGATTAATGAAAAATATCAATTTTAATGACGAAAATATTGAACATAAATAACGAAATTGAAAATCAGGAATTAAAAAATAATTTCCACCACCCTCAATAAATTTTTATAAATACCTAAAAAATCTTCCTAAATCCGTCTAATAATTATTAATATAAATATCATCATCAACAGCTTATAAATAAAACTTTCAATAAAGTTAAAAAACTTTAAAACCATTTACAATTCTAAAAAAGGCCGGCCTTCATCCACTCGAATTAATTTAAAATCAATTTCAATTCCACATTAATAATAATAAATAACATCATCCTCATCTATTTTCATATTTACATTATTGTCCATTCAAACATTTTCAACACTAAAACAAATTTTAAAAATAATTCAATATTCGACCTGTCTCAAAACAACCCCGATATGCATTGCATAATTTTTTTTGTGTACATAAAGCACAAAATATTCACCCAGTCAATATATGTAAAATACAAAAAAAAATCTTCCTCTCCATTTCGTATTCGACAAAAATAAAATGATATAGTTAGCTGATGATACTGTACGACCAATACACACATTGCATCTGAATATTTCCTTGAAAAATCTCAACTTTATATACATAAATATACATATACTCTTATATATACCATGCAATTCCAAAATATATCCCGGTATTTGTGTCTCTGATATATGCAAGCGAGAATCCGAAATTACAAATAGAATTGGATCCCTCCCATAGCTTTAAAACAAAATCTTCTCACGACTATTTTCAATATATCTATATGTAGGTCAAACCGGTTGAATACATAAGTATATATATATATATATATATGTATATGTAAGGAGCATTTTACCTGAACGGTGTATAACAAGATTCTCTCTCTATTTCTTCTCTGGAGCTTTCGTTCCTCAGAATAAATCGATGCAATTCAATCGAAGCCAGAGCTTTCTTTTTCCCTTGGTAAAATATATTACAGCCTGAAGCAGCTTCTGTCGCGCGCGAATCGGATGATGAATTTTTTTTTTTATTTTTCATCCCTTATTTTCTCTCATCGCTTTCTTTGACAATGTCGCAAGCGGCGCTGTGCATCACGAGCAATTTGACAGGGTATTTCACTTCATTGGGAATAAATTTACCATCACTATTGCAGTATAAAATTTTATACAAATTTTGTATATATTTATATATAACACTTTCAATGATGTCGGAATGTTGTAATGTAGAAATACCCAGTGGAAATCGGGAATAGATTTGATAAAGTTATTTGAGTTGATAAGTTGATAGAACTAGAATGAAAATTGCGATTTATGTTTTATAATATCGTGCGCCATCAGGGACAATTATGTGTGGTTTTATTTGTTTGAATTATTCGTTCATAGAGGGTTTAATAATGGGGAAAGCGGAGGGTTTTAGTAATTGAGTGGGGATTAGAAAATTGCGACTGTCATTGGTGCATGAATTAATAATGGCTGGATGATAATATCCAGAGTCAAAATTGTGTTCCTAATTTAGACCTGCATATAGCTCATTTTGAAGGAATTGAAGATATTATTAAGGAGTTGAGATATTTAATTTTAGTCCTATATTCAAGACTTTAGAAATGGCAGATATTTATATTTTTTTCACTTTAAGGTATAAAAAAGGTGTAACGAATTTTGGGTATATACAAACAAATAATCTAGACCTTTAAATTCCTGTTTAGTTAATGCCTTACCCAAAAAAAAAAGGACTTGAATCAAGTCTCAGCGACTTGAGTCAAGTCTGAAATCGACTTGCGTCAAGACTATTGATATTCTTACGAATAATCGAAATCTTGGACTTGATACAAGCGGAAAATCGACTTGATGGAGGAATAACACCTCAAGTCTACAAATATCTTGATCCAAGTCTACGAAATGTCTTGACCCAAGTCTGAAAATGTCTTAGTTTAAATTTGAAATTTTCTCGCTGTAAAATCATTCATTCGGACAATACCTTGAGCCAATATTAAAATTAAATTAAATTCCAGTTTTATTGTTCAATTGATAAATTAATTAAACAAATAAAAAGTGTCAAAATACACACGTGAATGTGCACATTTGAATAACATAGGAAAAATATTTTTTTCCTATGTTATTTAATTGGAAAAACGAAAATTACGAAGAGCCACATTTAAATATTAAAATTAAGAGCTCCGCCGGTTCGAATAGGCTTCTTTTTTTATCGACCAGTATAATTTTTCAGTCCGTTTTTTTGATGAAAAAATAGTTGCCCAAAAATAGCAAACCCTAACGTACAGTACATACAAAAAGTATAAAATTATTGTTCTGCGTCGTTTTCATTTTGTTATTCAATTCATGTAATGAATATCACATAAAAACAGATCATACTCATTTTTTGAAATATCTATTTTCTGCTTTTTATTTCTATTTTTAGAAAATAGTGAGTAAATATAATTTCATCAAATTCCATTGAAAATTAAAAAAAATTTCAATCAAGCTTAAAAAAATCTTCGATCAAGATTTTAGAAGTTTCGGATCAAGACTAAAAACAACTTGAATCAGGACTAAAAGAGCGACTTGAATTAAGACTAGAAAAATCTTGAATCAAGTTTATTTTCGACTTACCTCTTTTTACGACTGATTTAACTCAAGACATGTGTAATGTCTTGAGTCAAGCATATTTTAAACTTGTATCAAGACTATTTGTGTCAAGTCTGAATCACGGCTTGATTCAAGATTTTTTTTTGGTGTAAACATTGAAGTAGGACATAAATTTCGACTCGGATATTTAATTACAAATCTAATTATATTCATAATTCTCATATTTATCCATCACAAATTGATTCGAAAAAAAATTCTAATACGAATTCCCATTAAACTTTAATGCAAAATATTCAAACTATAAAACAACAAACAATTCCTGCACAATATTACTCTATAAAATATTCAATTCCACTTGTCGTTTAATTTTTCCATTTTTCCTCTTTTACATACATCAATTTTCGCATAACTTCAACTCTTGCAAACAGGTATTAACATATCCAAGAGAGCACCTATAATTACGTGCATAATTGCACAGGCGTGGCTACGTCACAATGTATTTTTTTGAATATATATATGTACATACACACGAGTAAAATACATATATCTTTCAATACATACATTTAATACTAAATAAAAATTCGCTTTTGTGATGATATTCATAATACATAATTAAAAAAAAATATGATACAGAGGACATGTTTTAATATTATTTTTTTATTTTCCTCAACTCAAGACATTAATTAAATGGTTCCATTTTTTTTCTTTCATGTTTATACATATGGGGCATTCCATGCCAAACTGGCCACCCATCTGCTTTTGCGTCTCAGATATATTTGATAAATTTTGTGGAATAAAAAATTTTTAAATTCGAAAAAACATAGATTCAAAAATCGATTACTGCGTTTTTTCAAAAATCAACATTTATTGTTCAGAGCTCGAGAATCATATGAGAATCTAATTTATGAAATTTAATTCGTATTGTTTCCTCTATTTAATTGTGCGTCTGAAGAAGAAAATTGAAAATAAACATCATTTTTCACTGAACATGAAAATTTAAAAATTCGAAAAAAAAAAAAAAAATAGAACAAATCATTTGTCCATCAGCGGACTTGGGAGAAAAGTTGCGGGATGTGTGATAGTATTTTAGGAAAAATTTTCAAGAAAATCGATCGCTACGTGTTTTTTGGAAATCAACATTTTATAATTCAAACTCAAAAATTTTATGGAAATACGATTTTGAAAATTTTTTTGATTGCATATTCTAAAAGTGTTATAAAAAAGGATAATTTAAAAAAAAAATCGGCCAGATCGGTCCATTTTTCGCAAAGTTAAAGGCGTTTGAAAAAAAAAGGAGTGATCACTTTTTCATTTTTTCCAAAAATCGATATCTCAAAAGCGACTGGACCGTAAAAATTGCAAAAAATCATGGAGGTCTTTCTCAATGGGTACTATAAGATAAAAATTTGACGTGGAATGCCCCATATATATGTATGTATATAGTGATATGTATATCATGTTGAATTGATGTACTTTTAATTGCCACATTTTTTTTTCATCGCAGTCATTTAATTTTTATGTCTCACAATATTTTCTTGCAACATGTACCTATGTTATTTGCATAAATATTAATATACAATGTTATACATTTGACGGCTGATGGACATTGGCGGTTTGTGATATTAATTTACTGTATGCATGGATATTAAATATACAGTAATGCTTTTGAGTTGATGAACGAAGTTTGAGGTAACATTAAGAGCAACTCAAGCGCGTTAGTTGCAAGTTTGAAACTTGGGTAAGTTGAACGATCCATCCATTATGTGAGTATAAATGTGGTTCTGGTTGACCGCAAATATCGGGAAGTGGCATTGATTATGTATTGTATATATGTACACAGAAAATTTTTGTCTAAATTTTTTCCCGCAATTCATAGTAACCCTGGGGCATACCGATATTCGATAGAAAACTACACATTTTAAGTTATTTTTTAATATGGACTCCTGTAAATATTACGTGAATTAAAAATATATTTTATTCCGCTACAGGGTAATAAATGAGAGGATCAGTCATTTATAACTCGAAATATGCTAAATTGTACTAGGTAGTCATATAATTATTGCAATCTGAAACGCGAAATTTTTACCCTCCTGCATAGCATTTATCCTACCGGCTAATTTGAAAAAAAGTTACACAGAGTATTTTTTACTACACTTTACAGGGTATAAACGGTCGATAATATTTGATTCAGTTCGGATTTTTTCGGTCGCATGATAATTAAGCTACCGCGTTTTTGTCTCTTGTTTGTCCCACGAGCCATAACAGTTATAATATTTAGTAATAATTATGACCGATAGATGGCTGAATTATCTCTCACAAAGACACGTATAGACAACGAATATATTATGAAATAATATCATTAATTCTCAATATTTCGAGTGCAGGATTTTGTTTGTTATATTCCTGCAATCAATAAAATAAATTGTTACATTGCATCATTTTTATAACAAATACAAATAATATATTTGGCGAATAAAGTTTAATTGACAAACTAGGTGTCGTCACATCTCATGTAAAATAAAAAATGTATTACAACACGCAAAATATACATGTACCTCTATTAAGATTATAAATACAATTTAAACCTAACCTTATTTTCAATAAAAAATTTAATCAACTCGAACCAGTTTTTGTGTCTAATTGGATTTTTCTCGAAAACTAGTAATTCTAAGATTTTTATTAAGGAGACTATTTTATAATTCGTACAAAAATGTTCCCATGTACTTTTGCTGTAAAATTCAAAATTTTAAAAGTCATGTACAGAAAATTTCTCACAAAGTGGAAAATCATGTGTGAAAATCTACAAAAAAATTTGTGTCAAAATTTTTTCCATACAATTATTATTCAGAAAAATCATCTCATAAACCAAGAGAATATTCATGTAATTTATTTAAACATGAATATCAAATTAAACCCCTGTCAAAATTAAAAGAAAAATATATCAACGAAAAATTTATTTTAATTCCATATTCAAAAATTCTGCATTAAATTCAACATTAAATATTATCTATTCTACGAAAAATATTTCTTTCATGCTTTAATATGAAGTTATGTCAGAAAAACAAACTTCAAATAAATTATTTATTTGTTATGTCAAAATAACAAATTTCAAATAAATTATTAAATTAAATTATTTTACTCAAAATTTTGCATTATGAAAATTTGCATCTTTCATCTTTCAAATTACAACTAACTAAAAAAAAAAACACACACACACACACACACACAATCAAGATCATATACATAAAACAAATTCAACAACTTCCTTCTTAAGAATCACACCAAAATAAAATAAAAAATCGTCTTGAATTCAGTACGATTTTTATTTCTTCATCCAACAATTTTTTTTTCCCTTTCTCATTTTTCTTTGATTATATATTTCTTATATATTATATCCCACCTCATTGTGAATCCTCAGGTTGCTTCATACCCTTTTGAGACCACCATCAACCAATATAATATATACATATATATCATATTTGATATATAATCGAGCGGTAATGACGCGCGCGCGCGATGTCTCTTGCGTATCGAGAAGCGATCGAGGATGAGCACATCAGCACACCGGGTGCTGAGCAAAAAAGTTAATTACGAAATCATTCCGACGAAAGAAAGCTACAACGTGATCCCCATATCCAACAGTTCTCAATTTTTTTTTCATTCGTCTTCTTCAATAATTTTTTTCTTATTATTTTTCATTTTTTTTCCTTAATTTTTTTTTTTTCTTCAGCTCTTATATCTCCTCAATTTCATACGCCAATCTCGTTTGGCCTCGTGTAATAATGTGGCTTCTTGTCCCGACGAACGAGAATGCAAATTATTGGATTGAAATCAAAATTTCAGCTGTCCATTCAATGATTGCTGTTTTGCAGAACGAAAAGTAACGAAAATTATATTTTATATGGAAGTTTTGTGCATGTATGATATTTATTATTTATGTAAAATCGATTGGAACAATAAATTTTTGTTGATTTTATTGAATTTTGTTTGATATGGTATTTTATATTGGTTTTATTATCTGTTTAAATTTTAATAGACATGTTACAATATTTTTTGAAGATTGCATAATTTTTTTTTCGCTAATTAGAAAGAAAAATTATTATTTTTATAAATTTTTCCATTTCGTTTATTTTATAATGCTTTGATTTTTTTTTTCAATCAATATCAATTTAAATGAATGTTGCAGAATATTCATTTGTCATCGCAAATTTGTATTTATAGCGATAAAATTTGTTAATAATAATGAAGAAAAAATGACTGAATAATTTTCAATTTTTTCATTTTACACCCAAAAAAAAAAAGGACTTGAATTAAGGCCCAGCGACTTGTGTCAAGACTATTGATATTCTTATGAATAATTAAAATCTTGAACTTGATACAAGCATGAAATCGACTCTATGGTAGAATAACACCTCAAGTTTACAAATGTCTTGATCCAAGTCTGAAAATGTCTTAGTTTAAATTTGAAATTTTCTCGCTGTAAAATTAATCATTCGGACAATACCTTCAGCCAATATTAAAATTGAATTATATTCCAGTTTTATTGTTCGATTAATAAATTAATTAAACGAATAAAAAGTGTCACAATTCACACGTAAACGTACACATTTGAATAACATAGGAAAAATATTTTTTTCCCATGTTATTTAATTGGAAAAACGAAAATTACGAACAGCCACCTTTAAATATTAAAATTAAGAGCTCCGATTCAAACAGGCTTTTTTTTTTATCGATCAGTAAGTTTTCAGCCCGATTTTTTGATAAAAAAAAAAGTTACCCAAAAATGGCACACCCTAACGTACAGTCCATACAAAAAATATAAAATTATTATTCTGCGTCATTTTCATGTTGTTATTAAATTCATGTAATGAATATCATATAAAAACAGCTTATACTCATTTTTTGAATTATATATTTTCTGCTTTTTATTTCTATTTTTAGAAAATAGTGAGTAAATATAATTTCATCGAATCCCCATTGGAAATTAAAAAAAATTTTAATCAAGCTTGAAAAAATCTTCGATCAAGATTTTAGAAGTTTTGGATCAAGACTAAAAACAACTTGAATCAAGACTAAAAGAACGACTTGAATCAAGACTATAAAAAACTTGAATCAAGTTTATTTTCGACTTACCCCTTTTTACGCCTGATTCAACTCAAGACATGGGTAATGTCTTGAGTCAAGCATATTTCAGACTTGTATCAAGACTATTTGTGTCATGTCGGAATTGCGACTTGATTCAAAACTTTTTTTTTTTTGGGTGTTATATCCATAAATTACATTATCAACACAAAAGTTCGTAATATATACGATAGAATTAATTATTGAAACTGAAATTTGTTTCCAATTCAGTGGTAAACAATTTGGTTTTGAAATTAATATTATATTAAAAATATTTTTAATAATAAAAAAGTGAATATATTTTCTCCTAATTTGATTATTTCATATCCATAAATTGTTACATGAACCCAAAATTTTGTAATATATAATAGAATTAATTATTTGAAACAAAAAATATTGTAAAAAATCAGTTCCAAACATTTTTCATAAAACTTGATAATAATTCATCTGATCAGAAAATCATGAACGTCCTAACTGATCAACTGTTTGAAAATAAAAAAATAAAATTAAGGTAGCAGTGATTATTGATATCAAAAATTATTCGACTAAAAATATAAAAAATATAAATTTTCATAAGTTACTAATAATAAGATCACAGTTCATTTCAACAGTTTGCTCATCATTGATTTCTTCGCCCATCTTTCTTTATATGAACACGATGTGTATAGACAGATAGTGAAAAATTTTGTGTAAAAGTCTATGAAAAATTGGTGTCCTCCATTTTTCACACAGTTTTTCCATCAAATTTATAAAATAGAATTTCATACTAAATCTAACACCAATTTTTGTTCATCAAACTAAATAAATTCTGTGATAATTCGTTAAATAAATAATCCAAGACATTTTTCAGTTCTTCACGAATGTTCAACATATCATTCGTATTAAATCAGATTGCATAAATACAAACTTGATTCACAATAAATTCTGTGTAAAAATACTGTTAAAAAAATTCCATCACAAATTCTGGCTGGACTTTTACAAATATTTTTTCACTGTGTATATAAATATATAATCTATATCGCATGTCGAATTACACTAATACAATATAACCCAAAGAAAAAAAAAGGAATTAAAACCAGTAACTCAACTTGTTGAACATTGAAATAACCAATGACTCACAACAACAAAACGAATGAAAAGTAAATTTAAAATGCACATAATTTATCCAACTGAAATATAGATATGTATCTAATTAATGCCCTGGAATTTGTTCAACAATCCAGATTTCCATCGAAAATTCCTATATACATAAATATACATATATATAAAAATAAAATATATAACTTTCAGATTGGAAAAACCAGTTCGAAATAAGACAATGTTTACATTTATCTATACAGTTGTGGCATCGTGTCCGTTGATTAAACGTCGTAACTCTACTTTATATATTACATACATATACATAACCATATATTTATCTATACATATGTACATATGTGTCCATGAGAAGATGCAGCGAGCGATCCAGCTGCGTTCCACATCGTGAATCCTCATCAATCATTTAAATGTAATACGCGGGATACCGAGTACGCGCGCAGGAACTTGTTCTGACCCGTTCACTTTGTCTTGACATCTGTCGAGCTTCACCGCAGTCGCATATGTATATCATATATGCATAAATATATACGTTATGTATGTAAATACATCTATGTATGTGTGTATATAGCGATGAACTTGGGTGTATTTATTTGTTTCCCTTTAATATATATTTTTTTTTTCTAGTCTTAAGCGATTTTATCCAGCTTATTTTAATTGTGTAATCTTATAAATTCTATGCGAATGATGATTACTTAATTTAGATAGTTTTATTGATGGATTTGTTATTGATATAATGGTGTATTGTGATTCGTTTTTGTAATTGTGTTTTTGTACTTACTTTGTGTACATTAGGAATTTATATATGTAATTTATGTGTACATGAGTAGTTTAGTATTAATGACTATTCTATATTCTGATGCAGTTGTTATTTTTTTTTTTTTTGTGGTTAGACTTGTTTGCGTGGTCAATGATGATAAAATGTCAGAGCTACTTCGTTTGGTTTATTATATACTGGGAATATAATGATAATGTATGTGGGTGTTTGTGTTAATGTGTGTTAGAGAAATTGCAGGATTTTTTTTTTTTTTTGAATTTTTCGTGATTAATATGATGAATTAATGTGTTGGATGACTGATGATAATTTTTATTATACCAAACAGATGATGTGTTTTGTTATTAAACTAATGATGCATATGAAATTTTCAAAAAAGTCCATTTTTTTTAATAAAATGTTAGTTTGTAACCTTAAAAATATGTCACCAAATTTTTAAAATTGAATTCAAAGTGGTTCGTATGTTAATAATTATCAATGTTGATATGGAATTTTTAAATGGTGTTTTGAATTTTGGGGTAATTTCGTAGTGGTTGTTTTTTTGGTATTTTTTATTTTTTTGAAGAATTTGGAATTTTTTTTTTGGCTGATTGAAGTGAAATTGAGTAATAATTTTAATGTTTGAAAGTTGATTGTAGACATAGTGAATAATTTTGTGTAGAAATTTACTCAAAATTACTGTAAAATATTTTTATAACGCAAATTTTGTATCAAATTTGAGTTAATGAGTGAAAAAAATTTTAACACAAATTTTTCGTAGACTTTTTTATACAAAATTTTTCCTACCTAATTTTTACTCAAAAGTTATATTGTAAGGGAAAATACATATAAAATTTTCCAAAATATTTTTTTTTTTGATTAAATGTTAGTGTAATACCTCAAAAATATGTCACCAAATTTTCAAAATTTAATTTAGAGTATTTCGAATATTATATATAATACTATACTATATTTTTCAAATTGGCGTGACTGATAACTCAAAAAGTTATTAATCAATGGCGCTGAAATTTTACACTCACTTTTTTTTAATGGTATCACTTTCTAGATTAACCTATTTGTTTTTGAAAATTTATTGAAAAAATAATTTTTTCGAGACAAAAATAGTTGCAAAATTCAGTTGAAAGTTCAAATTTTTCTTATAAAATATTTGGAAGTGTGAATTTAATTTTTTTAATTTTTTTAGGTTTATCTAGAAACTAAAACATTAACAAACACTCAAAATTTTGGTTTTTTCATTTCAAACAATTACAACAGAAGCTACAAATCACGCCAATTAACAACTCTTGTATAGCGACTTTCCCGAAAAAATAAACTACACATCGGCCATTTTAAAATTAAAAAAAAAAGTAAAAATTGAAAATAATAGTTCAAAATATAAAAAAACGATATGCCAAATTTCAAAAACATTGAACAAATTATTCGAAAAAAAAAAAAAAAAAAAATCAAAATCTGTTAAAATTCACGGGTCTATACATATGTATCTCCTCCCTTTAATCAAAATGAACTTCACCTCATTCGATTAATCCCAAACACTGCAAAAATACCAACACAAAATAAATTCATCCCCAAACCAAAAGTTCAGTATCAAAATAATCTTCACTCAAAACACAAAAATTCTTTCATCTCAACAAAAAATAATTCTTTCCTCAAAACCCAAAACAAAATTCACATCCACTACACAAAATCTTGAACCACATACTCAACCCAAACCAAATTTTCCCCAAGCCTCAATATAAAAAAAAAAAAAAAAAAAAGAAAGAAATTATTTCCACCAACATCTTTCTTTGTGCAATATCCCTTTATAAATCCATCGCATACGATGTCCATTATCCACACCCACACACATACACACACACAAAGTTTCCTATAGCACGACTACATTACGAGGACGACAGTAAATCTCAGTGGCAATCACTGAAAGTGGAGAGAACGCTTCAGGGTTTTGTGTATATGCGCCAGTATAGAATAGTGTCGAGAAGGAAGAGATCGAGTGTGTTGGGTGGGTGGATAGAGTGACGCAAGGAGGAATGAGGGAGAATTTTGAGGGAGGTAAAGAGAGAAAGAAGGACAGATAGATTTGAAGGATGAATGGGAACGAGGGGCAAGAGGTTAAGGTCGAAGTCTGATTGGTATAGGGGTGGCGAGAGGCAGAAGCTGCTTGAAGATGCCTCGATCCACTTTTACAGGCTTTTTCTCTTGCTCTTTATCTTCCTTGCTTCAATTTCTTCTCTCTATCTTTATCATTATCATTCCCTGTCTCATCTCTCACGTGATAAGGCGATGGATTGGATTGCCACCAGCTTTCGTCTCTCATCTATTTAAAGCAGAGTAATTATTCGCGTTCATTGCACGATCGTGCTGTCGTCTCCCAAGAGAGCTTTTGATTCGCCTTTTAATCTCTCTTTCTTTTGCTCTCACTTCTACATTCACTAATATTTATGTATGTATTTATTTATATTCATTTGCGTGTGTGTGTGTGTATGAGTGAGTATATATTAGGTTGATTATTCGTCCTTTCTCCTTGCATTGCCTTGGCATGAATAAAATTAAATTTATTTACAATCGTAGGTGGAATCAACGTGGGTCGTTAGATGTCTAATTCGCCTATATTTCTTGTTTTCAGTTCACTGGTTATTTTTGTATGTGTGAGTTTGTATTGAGATTTTCTTTTGTATAGAAGAAGTTGAATAGAAATCCTGATGTGCTTTGTGTTATAAAATTGACAGATTTATCGTTTGAGAAAATTCGAGTGTTTTGCAGATTCGGTAGATGGAATTGAAAAATTTATTTGGACTGGATAGTTTGAGGCATGATGGAATTAATGGTTTTTTTCAGTTTTCATTAGTTGGTTTTTGGTTTTTTAATTAATAAATTTGATTGAATAATATGTGTACGGCAATGTTCATAATAAAATAAATTTTAGTCCGATTTTTTAGTAGACTTTTACACAAAATTTTTTACTGTGTAAAATTTCGATTGCTTTATTCAAATTCATGCAATCTTGAATAATTATTATACATTTTAACACCGAAAATAAATTCGTGTCATCAATTTACTAATCATAAAAAAATTTATTTTTCAACGATACATCCAAATAATTATAAATTAATTCAATTCATTAGCTAAACTATATATCATTCATGCTCATCAAATTATTTTTACTGTTATAGATTTAAAAAATATTATTTTGGTATAACACAACTTCTAAGTAAAACTTATTGTATGAAATAAATTTTAGTCTAAATTTTTAGTAGAATTTTTTTTTTCAATGTCATTCAAACAATTATAAATTAATTCAATTATCAGCTCGTTCAAACAATATTATTAATTTACATCAAATAATTTTTATGTCATCAAATCCGACATGAATTAATTTAAATAGTCAATCCTCAAAATGAAAAAAAAATAATAAATATTCATCAATAGAAAACAATATTGTTTTAATTCAACACAACTTTTGGTTAAAAATCCCATAAAATAAATATTATTACACAAATTCCTATCGAACTTTTCCACAAAAGCTTCCACCATTTATAAACACAATTCACTCAAAATCTCCCATCTCACAAACACCATTTCTATTCAATTGCTTTTTAATAATATAAACGTAAACAATGCACACAATTATATTCAGTTTTGCCACTCATACATTTGTATTTTATCGTTTCATTCACGCGTACACCTTTCTATTATACCTGTAACTATCCACCATTTTCCTCGCTTTAAATATATCCTTTCTCTCCCGCCTATATATGCTCTCGGGAATTACTAGGAAATATATCGAGTGGTTTGTACGCCGTAGGGAAATTACCGTTAAAAGGGAATCTTTAATGGTTGACGTTCAATAAATGTCTTTCCATCTATCTCTCTCTCTCTCTATTTATGTACATATATACACATACATTTAATGTTTATCTATTTTCCTTACTTCAATTCTCGTCTTCTTGTAAACCTCGACAAATTCCCGATGGAGTTGGTATATAAAAGCCATTTTTTTTCCATCCATACTCCCATAAGAGAATTAAAAATCAAGA
This sequence comes from Microctonus brassicae, assembly GCA_918226075.1. NCBI lineage: Eukaryota > Metazoa > Arthropoda > Insecta > Hymenoptera > Braconidae > Microctonus > Microctonus brassicae. The sequence continues at coordinate 10,184,603 of OW445482.1, forward strand.
TATTTTAACTCAATTGACTGATTAATCATCAATTTTTTTTTTTTATTGACATTAAACAATACATATATATTATTATTCATATAATTTTATGTAGTTAATTATATAAATTGGTAATAAGCTTATGAAAAATTCGGAATTATATTTAAAATTAATTAATATTGGATATTAAATTAGAATTTTTCATCAATTTAATGATGCATTATAATTGCAACGATTAAATAAAAAATATGAATATTAAGATGTGCCATTTTTGAGCAACTTTTTTTTTTTTCAACAGAAAAACAGGCTGGAAAATTACTGGATGGTGAAAAAAGAAATGTTTTTAAAGCGGCGTACTTAATTTTAATATTTAGAGCTGTCTGTTTGCAATTTTCTATTTTACATCTTGATAACATTAACAAAAACATTTTTTTTTCTTTGGATTTTTGTAGCTCAGCCATTTCGCATCATAGAGACAAACGAGCTCATAGTTATATTCTTGTAGGGAGTTAAACGCTCTGCAAAAAATGTCTCTTACTTATTTTTCATAAAGACAGCCATTCTAAAGATATTCAAATCCAAAGCTTCGAATGTATGAAATTTTAATTTTTTTGTTATTAAGGGATAGTCACGTATTCGATTTTCAAAAATTTGATTTTTATTTTGTGCATATTTTCAAAGTTTAATAAGTTGAGAACGTACGCGTCAGGAAAAGATGATTAATGTAAGTACAAATTTTCAATGGAAATTTTCTTTCCAAACTTTGAAAGCGTTTTTCTCGAAACTATTTTTTTTCCATCGGCCCGGATGATTAAAAAAAAACTACTCAACGGATCGGTCTGAAATTATAACACATGGTTCTACACATCAATTGCTCTGTTCAGTACCAGAATTAGATTTTTTTATCAATTATTTTTTTTTTTATCTTAATTTTAAAGCAAAAAAAAAAAGTCGATTTCAAAAAATATTTTAACAAGGCCGCCATTTTTTTATTTTCCATCCAAATTTTTCGAATCTGGTACGAGACGGAATGACAACCCTACTAAGTAATAATCTTTTGGAAATTTTGGTTTCAGATGATTACAAAAGGAGCGGTCAGGGGGGCCAGCCACCTACTTTATTTTCGAGAATCCTTTTTTAAGACACCAAAATGACGTTAATAATTTTTTTTTTTCATTCAACAAAAATTTTTTTGTATTTTTCAATATGTAAATAATAATATATAATTTTCATAAAAAGATTGAATTTCATTTTCCGCAAAAAAAAAAATTATTCAAAAACCTTCAAATTTTAGGCTCAGACTTGAGATTACCTCCCCCCCCCCATCCCCCCTCCCCCCCTCAAATCGAAACTGATCACTTTATTATTGTTATATAAAAACACTTAAATAATTGTTATTGCATTGCACAATTTTGTTTAGGCAACATAATTTTTATTGATTTGAAAAAATAATAAAATTCATTTGACATAAGTTATAAATAATTTTTTTTACAATGAATAAAATGAAGAAAAAAAAATATATGACACGTGAGTATTTTTTTTTTTTTTGCTTTACGATAATATTATCACACTTATAACCAGCGTTCAATTCTCGACAAAAATATGTATTGCGATTTTCTGTGTGATTAGTAGTTTGCAAGTTACAAAAGTCAGAAGATGTAAAAACAATTTTTCCATCTCATTTTTATAAAAAATACAAAAATTCGATGCGTACTATCTTGATAATAAAATTAAGAGCACATGATTTTGTAAAAATTGCAAAAAAAAAAATTTTCTTTTTTTCTAAATTACCCTTTTATTTATGTACGTGAAAAATAAGTAGTTTTGTTTATGAGAAAAAATCCGGAAGAAGAATTTGATCCAAGACGGTTTGAATAATTTTTTTTGTTCAATTTATTGTTGGATTATTTTTGATAATATTACTAATTTGAGTAGATAAAATTATAATTAGTTATGAATTTGATTATTGTGTTATAAATTTGAGAAACTGATTAATCTTTAATTATTAAATTTATTATTTCATTTATCAAGTTATCTATAATATTTGAATTAATTATTCATAATATTGTTGTAATCGTTATTTTATATATTCAATTTACCTATTATTTCCACTGGGATTTCTTCTATTATTTTACTCCTTGTTTGAATTATAATTTTGATTATGAACTTATATTTATAATTTTATTCATTGATTATTTATTTTATTGAATTATTCGAGATTTTTTTTATTATTTCGTTTATTGATCAAACTATTTTTCCAATTATCAATTTATCAATTACTTTATTAATTATTCTCTCTATTAATTATTTCTTTCTTTGGATTATTTATATTTTTTATCAAAAAAGTTACAATCTTATTTAAGATTTGTTTCATTAGTTAATTCATTAATTTATCTAATATTCGATTCATTAATTCATCAAATCTTTCATTCATAATCATATATTATTTATCAATTTGTCTTTTTGTTTATTCACAATTACTTTCATCATTTAATTCCAATGATTGAACTATTATTTCAATCAACAATTTATTAATTATCCTATTCAACAATCCGTCCATAATTTTTTTTCATAAATTTAATCATCAATGAAAAATTTTAATAAATCAAATAAATAATTTATATCTATTATTTCATTCGAGATTTTTTTTTATTTTCATAACTCCCAATTTTTTCTATCATTTAAACAAATAATTGTACTATTATTTCATTTATTGTCTTTTTCATCACTTAATAAATTAATTATTTTATTACTCCAATTAATGATTAATCTATTTTTTATATTAATTCGTCCATAATTTAATTTCTCATTCCCTCAGATATTTTATTCATTAATTCATAAATCATTTCACACATCATTATTTCCTACAGTTTATTTTTCAATTCATCTATTTATTTCATATGAATAAATAAACATATGTGCATGTATACATGTACATCGCTTTTGATTTTTTACAATAAACTCATCCATCCACTTATCATGATTAGACATGAGAGTGCATTTTAATTATCATCTGCGACACAATTATTTCGCTTTTCTCTTCACCCCATATTGTACATACATTTGATACATATGTCTATGTATAAATACATAACGGCACTGCTAGATACATAGTGATAAAGTTTTCATCTCGTACAATTTATCTAGATGTAACAGGCAACGTTAATCGTTTCGATCGATTTCCTCCATTCATTTATTCCTTATTATTTTTTCTACTTTTTTTTTTCTTTTCACTACGTCATGGTCCTCGAATATGGCAACGTCATCAATGCAGACATATTTGATACAATTGATCCAGCATGATTTTCACATTTGCTCTTTTCTTTCATCCATATTGTGCTTGTTGTCATCGTCAGTCACATATTATTTTTTTATTTTTTCTTTGTTCATTTTTTTTTAGTAGATAAGCTTTTTATATTGTCATTAGTTTTTCACACTTTGATTGGTCGTTGATACAAAAGTTTGTCGATAGATTTAGTGTGATGATTTATGTATTATTTATTTGTATTTGATTTAATGTTTGAGATATGACATGGAAATGATGAGCGTTGTATATATTTATATCTAGGAAAAAATAGATTGGAATGATTGAATCGTAATTAGAGATGAAATTGTGATAATGTGTTCATATTTTATGGTGGATTATCAGATTTTTTTGTCGGGAATCTTCAAATATATTGAGGAATTATTTTAATGTAAAGGGTGGTGGGAGTGGCCTAAAATGGCATACCATTATTTCAATTGAGTGCTACTTGGAAAGTATAAACTGTTGCATTGAAGTAAAATAATTTTCTTAAGCTGCATTTGAGAATTTTTCTATTATTTCACCACTTGTTTGAATTATAAATTTAATTATAAATTTATTCATTATTTTATTTATTGAATATTTATTTCATTGAATTATTTATATTTTTTATTAATTAATCTATTATTTTATTTGAGATTTTTTCCATTATTTATTTCAACAATTTATTTGAAATTAAATTTATCGATTCGTCAATTATTTCAATCATTATATTTGATGAATATTAGTTCATACTAACACTCAGAATATCATTTATTTTATTGCAAAAAAACATAAAAACAGTCATTAACCATTTTACCCTCATTGCAATGGGTATAATGGCATACTTGAAATAAAAAATTAAATATATGCCGGCCTAAAATGGCATACATGTCGTTTTAGTACACGGCTGCATGTGCCGTTTTAGGCCCATACCACCATTTTACAAAACATAATTAATTTTTGTACTCAAAGACAAAATCATAATTTTCTAACTAGTAAAACAAATTAAATATAACATATTTCTAAGTATTCACTTATAGTTTTGTTGATTCGCTTCACTTGTTACGAATATTTCAACTTTAACTACGCACAAATAAAATATTTCGCATACAACTGGCTGTAAATACGATATTACAAATTTTGTGGGTGGTCCTTGAAGCGATTTCGCGTGATTAAATCCATCTTGCCAGTGCCAAACTTGAGCAGGAATTTTAAAATCACTAATATGCCGTTTTACCCTTGCCATGCCATTTTAGGCCACTTTTCTCTATACATAAATACATATACATATATACAGACTATATAAAGAGAGGGTTGTTCCAGTGATCAACTCGAAAATCGTTTGGATTCACGTTGATCTCACTTCTCCTATATAAAACCATTTTACTCTTACACACGCTCCATTGGTTGAGTGACGAGGGTGAACGCAACTCCCTGATGTGACTATATCTTATCCCCGCGAGCTTTTATCTCTTCTAGGCGATTAAAAAGCGACAGACATCTATTGCTTGATACACGTACAGATCTCAAAAGCGCTTTATCCCATCAGCTAAATGTATTACGTTCATTTATAAAACACATTTCAATATACGACTTTACGTTATTTCCCAACGTTTTCACTGATCTCAATATACATATATATTTTAAATATATATACATATCTAATTTCCATTCAATCTACAATAGTAATTAACTCTAATTGCAACTTTATTCGCTCTTAAAGTTACAATTAGTGGTTGAAACACGAGACTGAAATTAAATCGTTCAATTTCAATTCGACCACTATCAACTTTTTTTCTTCTATGTAATCTCCTAATGATAAATTAAAAATAAATACTTTTTAGATCATTAATTTCGCTGATATATATCTTATACATATATTTATACTTAAGTATTTTTATTTATTTATATTTATAATCATTTGTTTTGAGCACACTTAAAATAAATTAATTTTATTTGCATAATTGTCTCATTTGACACTATTGTGTCTTCGTTTGTTATTTTGTGTCAGATTATATTAATAATTAAATGCAATTAAAGAATTAAAAATCTCGGATTTTCTGACAAAATGCCAAAAATGTTTTATTAATTATGATGAAATAATTACACAACAGTAATTAATGGATATATATAATTTACGGATAACTTTAGGGTTTAATGATAGTCGTTCAGTGATAATATTTACATTATTGAAATGGTTATCATAGATGTATAATATTTAGTATTTACTGCGTAAATATATTCACTATTCGCAATTCATAATGGTAATGCGATAATTTGCACTATAGTGTATGGGTGCTTTTAGTTTAATATGTAAAGTAAAGCGGCTATTGTATATTGAAATACTCATTGCAATGTGATAGAGTATGTATATAATAGAATGATTTATGGATGTATGATAGCAAGGTAAAAGCTACGGTATTGGGTTATTTTTCATTGGATGAAGGCTTGAGAAGCTTCTGAAAATTAGTTGATTTATTAAATGTAGAATTTTTTTTATTTATAATTATTATTTATGAGGTTTTAATATTGATTCAATTAAAATTGTGATAATTATCAGATGAATTAATTTTTATTTAAACTCTTCTTATAAATTTCCAAAAGAGTCATTTAAATTTTGTTAATTTTCTCGATAAAATAATTTATTTCATAGACGTGAATAAAAATTTCCAACCTCCAAGTCATGATTTTTATTAAATAATACAAATACAATATAAAATAACAAAAATTCTATCACAATATTCCATTTTATTGACAAACAATAAATCATTACTTAACCTCATTCTCCACACGTTAATTATTTATATAAAATAAAATAGTCTTCCAAATTAACTAATATAATATCCCTTAATCCAACCTGTATAAGACACGTTCCAACACGTCGAAAAAATCCAACCGATAAAACGTTTACTACTGTAGAAGATAAAAGCTCCAGTACTCGCTCACTTTTCATCACTAAAAAACTTCAGAAGCTTCTAAAAATAAGTTCATTCATCAAACATAAAATTTTCCTCATTCAAAATCATTATTTATAGCTTCTCAATACCAAATCAACCAAAATCATAATAATTGTCATTTAATTAATAAAATATTCTGAGAAGAAAGATCGTGTTCAATTAAATCAAATCTTCTTCATAGCAATAAAAGCACATTGATTATAATCAAAATTTTGATCAATATCAATATATTAAATTTAGTATTTATTATTTCATAATATTCTAAATCTTACTAAGGATAATTAAATCCATAAACACACAGCATGATTTGTAAAAATATTATATTGAAGTGGTTGATTCGCATATTATTAAGTACAAGAAGTTTTCGTGTTGCATTCAATTTCTGGCATCCAATAATTATTGGGGAAATACTTGATTATCATTATACGAAGGTGAAGCACCGGTAAGGTATGACATTGCAATGCACACGTACACTCCATATCATATATCTGATTAGAACTCTCTAATTAAATAATACGCACGTTTCATAAATATTTAAAAACAAATTTCTTTTTTTGTGATAATATTATTTCTAACTATTCAAATGATTGCTCTAATATTATTCTTTCCTTTCTACATTATTCATAATCAAAAATATCTATTTTACATTTTGATAGAAAACGTTAATTGAAATTAAGTTTGGATGAATTTTTCGTGTGGTTTATAATAAAATCAGAAACAAATTTATCGTCATCAATGAAAATACAATAAATGCACAAAAAATATTGCAACTTTTTCATTAAATTTAATATACAAAATAAAATTATTTCACAAAACTCCACTCAAAATTTGTGCGAAAATTGTTTTCACACAATTTTCATTTAAAATTATTTTTCTGCTTAAACACAAATTTTTGTGTTAAAAATTGATACAAAATTTGCATTAAAAACAGTCGACACAAATTTCGAGTAAATTTTCACAAAAAATGTTTTACCTCTTAACATGGCACAATTAAAAAAAAATTGCAATAGAATTTTGTGAAATAAACTCCACTAATAAAATACTTCACTTTAATTTTTTATCAGCAAGCAAACAAAAAATGAAAACAAACAAATGTTCATGAAATTATTTTGTTTATCTCAGGAACATCAAAATTGAATTAATAATAACATTTACAGGAATCTATTGTCCAAATAAAAACATTTCTTCTTTCCATAACAAATAAAAAATAGTAATATTCATTTCAAATAAAAATAAACGAAAAGTCAAATCATTTTCGAACTCAACGTTGAAATAAAAATTCACTTCATTGTCGCGTTAACATTCTTGGTAAACATTAAAGTCCAAAATAAATGTTTATAACGATGTGCCAAATGAGCATGTTTTTTTTATTTTACTATTCCTCGACTTTTCGCTTTATATCTGCCCGCAATAAAACCATGAAGTAGGTAATCTTTCCGAGTGCTTTGTTCGATCGATTTTTTTATCTTTTTTTATTTTTTTTTTTTTCGTTTCCTTTCCATTGAACTAATTTCTCAGCCAAGATTTCATTCCAAGTCCAACTCTTCATACAAAATTAATTTATCAAATTACGACTTTGGTAATTAAATTATTTAATAAAATATATTCAAATGTGAACAAATGAAAATTCAAAAAAACCACATGGATATATAAATATAAATATCACTTGCAGTTTATTTCGAAATTAAATCTCGTTACAACACAACAATTTTTTTTCTATCAAGTATTTTTTATTTCAAAACATAATATTGGTTACTGATATGAGTATGATTTTTCAATTCTTTTTGAGTTAACAATGATAAGAAAATATGAAACCTTTGTCTTCATTCACAATATCGAACTGCTGGTTATTTAAATTTTTTTTTAATCATCTGACGATAAAGAATAATTATTGAACTTTAGTTTTATTTTTTTTTTTTCTTTCATCTTAGCTCGTTCTATTTCCTTCAAGGCATGATTGTTATCTACCACTGATACTCAAATACTGACTGAACTTATGGAGTCAAAATTTTTATAATAAAGTTGACTAAAAATTTGTATTGAAATTTTTTTCACACAATTTTCTAGTCAATTTTATGAACTTCTACTTAAATAGAAATGTTAATAATTTTGCATTTAATACATTTTTGAAAATATAATATATATGAATAATATTCAAATAAACAAATGAAAGAAAAATAAATGATTTCTGTACTTTGGACTTTGACACAAAATTTTTCATTTTGTAGTTGAATAATAATTAATAAAGAAATATATTTCATGAAAATAATTCAATATTAGATTTTTTCTGGTTCAAACACTCAAAATTTGTGCTGGGTATTTTTAACCTAAATTTTGGTTCGAATTTTAACTCAATAATATTTTATGTCGGATAATTTCCAGTAAAAATTGTGTGAACGAAAATTTTAGCATAAATTTTGAGTGGATTTTTACACAAAAATTTTCACTGTGTTGATGACGATAAATTTGTTTCTGATTCCAAAGTTTAACTGTTAATAACATAAAAAATTCATTCATACGTAATTTTAATTAACATTTCTAAACAAAAAAATAATATTTTATATTGAATCTAACACAAAATTTCTGTCTGTAAAATAAAATAAAATTTGTCTTGACACATTTCCTTTTAAATCTTGAACAATTAATTAAAAAATTTTAATTTGATTTTTTAGTGGAATTTTACATAAAATTTTTAACTATATTCATTAATTCTTCAGGCGATTATTTCATTCTGTTGTCAACTATGGATTTCCTTCACGATTTTCTAATTACCAAAGTGTCGTTGAGTGTTTTTTTTTCACACGGTTCCATTATCAACACACCTTCAAAGACATTGAGAACCACAATGTGTGTTCACGTTGATTAGTAGTTTTTAGGGCTTTTCGAACTCAAATCACGTGTCGTCCACGAGGTAATCCGATTGATTGTAAATAGAGGTAATTAACAGAGGCTGTTGGAGATGAGAGAGCTATCGGTTGTGATAATAAGGATTATCACGTTGAGAGAAAACAGCTGAATATATATCTACTTTATTTTGATTATGAAATATATTGTTAGCTCTGCTTAATATTTATTATAATTGATGTTATTATTATTTCCAATTTAATATACAGTAAAATATTTTGTGTAAGAGTCTACTCAAAAACTTTGTGTTAATTTAGCGGATAGAATTTGGAATTAGAAAATATTAAATTTTCTGTTTTGGTTATGACATTTTTGAACCATGGAATTAATCATTCAATTGTTTTTGGAATTTATTTTGGAATAATTTAAATTTGACTCATGGCTTCGTGAGTACGTGCAATTATTGCAAGCTTTTTCGCGTGTCAAAGTGGCTATTGTTATATTATTATCAGTGAATATTTTTTATAAAATATCCCGACAGTCAAAATTGATTATTTTTTCAATAAACCAAAAATTTCACATGGGATTTTTCATTATATTTCCTGGAATGAATAGAGATGACCAAGTAATTGTACAATTCATTTAAATATTCAACGAAACGAGGACGTTCATTCATGAGACTTTTTAGTAGATAAAAATTTTTTTTTTCAGTTTTGATAAGTTAAATCATATGTAGCTATCTATTCTTGAAGTTTTAAGACTCCTTATCAATAATTTAAGAAAGTTATTAAAGATCAAAATTCAAATTTTTAACATAGTGCCTTATAGAGAATTAGCATTTTTATGTATTTAAAATTACAAAAAGTATATTGTAAGAAAAGATACAATAATAAATAATGTTTAAAAATATTCTTTGAAATATGTAGTTTATATAACTCCACAAAAAAACAGGTGTTGACGAATGTTTGAATTAAATATTAATTATTTTAATAAAGATAATTAAAACTATTTTGGTAAATTTGTAGCCATTTTGAAAACTGGCAACAGCGCACAGTAACGAAATATACACATATGCACATACACATTGAAAGTATCAAAACATAACATAGGCACTGTTGCCAAATTTATTTAGCAATTCAAATGGCGTCAAATCAATTGGTAATGTGGATTAACTGATTTTTTAAAATAAAAACCTCAAAATTAATTGGCACATGTAAAAAATAATTATAAATCATTGTAAAATTATTAATATATTTTATGAACGTCCTTAACGAATGTGTAATCTTTACATATTCATTCATCGATTAATTCCAACTGAAATTTTGTTTTTCAACCAACATAAAAAACTTCCAAAGAACTTTTATATGGAAATTGTATTAAAAAAAAATTTTTCATTCCAATTTTCACTAAACTTAAATACTAAATTTCTTACTTCAAAATTATGTATCAATTTATATAATCAAAATACACAAAAATATCAATATTGAGATATGGGTTGTATTATTTTTGTCTGCATATATCGAACCGTATGTTTCGATGACAAATGAACCAATGACAATTGTTGAAAATCATACAATATTCTGCACATATCAAATGAATTTTCGCATGCAGATTGAGCTAATGCGAATGGTTAATGAACTCATTTTGCGCTCATGCATCATATTGAATTACCAATCAATGATGCGTGATATGTGGATTCATGTCCACTATTAAGTTACGAAAGCCGGAAATTGCTTATACATTACGCAATCTCCTGTGTCTAATTAATGTAATGTGAATATCTCTCATCAATCGTAAACTCATTCATGAGATATAGATCGTCAATATCACTTATATATGTATATATATACATCAAACTTGTTATAGAATAATGGATCAATCATTTTGCAGAGATATATGTCCGTCAATCAGCACACGGAGAGAAAAATCGTAGAATTTTTGTAGAGAAAATCGTACAAAAATTACCATGCTGTCTAGTAATCGAGTCACAACTATCAGGAAAACAAAAATTATTTACCAACCATATGAATATTGACGGGAGAAACTGTTATAACTGTTAATTAGAGGCGCCTGAAAAAAGTAATCCTCCGGCACAAGAAATTTTACCGTGTCAGATCTCTAAAAATCAGAAGTGGCTGCACTCAATCAAAAATTCTTGCTTTATAATAAAAATTCACAATTAGTTTCTTAAGGGGGAGTAACGATATTTTAGTGACTATATTGTAATCGCTTTTAATTGTATCAATAGGAAATTCTTATTTTTAATGAAATTGCTGTATTCTACTGCTAAAACTTTAGGTTATATGTAAGTACATAACAAATAAAAAATTGTTGCGAATAACAACCAATAAACTTTTGCACTGGAATGTATAGAGAAGAGTTTTCTACTGATGCTTTGTTTTTGTTTTTGGACAGCCAGATCCACGTTGCTATAAACGAATCGAGAGAGAATATACACTTGTAGCAAGAACTTAAGGGGACCCGGTGGTCTAGCGGGCGAAAATTTGACAGAATTTCAAAATTGTTTTTTATAATGAAAGAAATGAACAATCTTATTTAAACTTTGTAGGTATGTTTTATCACATGTGAATTTTATAAAATTCGAAATCAAATAAAATAAAAAATTTTTATTATAACAAAACTGGCGCTGAAGTCGCCTCCTTTGAAAAAAGTAGACCTTGTTGGTGCACATCAATTTGGCTCTCCTACTCATCTGAGATAAAAAAAAATTGATCCTTATTTATTATAAGTATATCTATCGTAGGGACCAAAATGAAAAAAAAAATTGACAGAATGGCGCGTTGTCACAATAAAAAGTTTGAAAAACAGCCTTACTTCAACAACCTTTTGTTTATAAAAAAATTAGAAATAATTGATAGAAATTTTTCATTTTGTTCCCTGCGATAGATATACTTATAACAAATAAGGATCGATTTTTTTTTTTATTTCAGATGAGTAGGAGAGCCGAATTGATGCGTACCAGCAAGGTTTACTTTTTTTCGAAGGGGGCGACTTCAGCGCCATTTTTGTTATAATGAAAAAAATTTTTTTTTTAATTTTGAATTTTATAAAATTCACATGTAATAAAACATACCTACAAAATTCAAATAACATTGTTCATTTCTTTCACTATAAAAAAAAAATTTTGAAATTCTGTCAAATTCTCGCCCCCTAGACCACCGGATCCCCTCAAGTATATTGATCAGAATGCGAAATTTTTGGGTGATTTTCAACAGCCTGTAACTCAGGAGAAAATGATCGCACAGCAAAATCGAAAAGAAGTAAATTGTACCTTCAAGTCTCTAATTTTCAGATCTAGCATTGGAAAATTTTTACCTTATACAGTTCCAAGATAATCTTAGAAAGAAAGAGCAAAAATAAAATTTCCAAATTTTTGCGTGTCTTTCAGAAAGTCCACAGACTCAAAAAAATTTTTTTTTCAAATTCCAGTATAAAGCCTTTTTAGGAAATTTTGTGCCCTTTAATTTGATCATATGAATCGCCCGGTGGTGTTAATTAATTTTTCCTTGAATTTTTTTCCTTTTCTGTCAATTTTCTCCTATTAATAATGAATTCGTAGAATCAATTGTTTACTTAATATTCATTTCGTTCAATCAATTGTTTCATATTAATATTTATTACCTATTGTTTGCTTTTTTATTAAATCTTATTGATTTTTCATACAAAAATGTCTTCCAATAAACCTAGATAAAGAATCTAAAAAAAGAATTGTTGCAATTAATCTATAAGAATTTTTCATTCAAGCTTTCAATTAAATTTTTATTAAAGCCAGAAATTTTAATTGAATATGAACCCAGCGGGAAGCGTGTGACCATGTTCATGTACACATATAACTACAGAATATAACCACAAACACATATATGAACTCACATACACAATCAAGTAAAGACAATGGGTTATGTGGAATAGATACGTGGCACTGGCTCGAACCAAAGGCTTAATATACCCTTCACCAGAACAATGACGCACACGAGACCTAACAAGTACGATCAGTTACGTTACGTAATGAACGTTCAATCCTACTCAATGACTATACTATCGTTGTGTGACGTGACCCAACAACAAGTAGGAGGATAACGTTATGGACATTCCATCCCCCATTGAATGATATATTTTCCAGACGATTACCTGAGCAACTGTACATAAAGATATACTCTCATGCCACGTAAACATTTTGACGAGCACATAAAACATTGTCTTTATGATCTTGTGCAATTTATGTTATGTAGGAAGAATAGAAATGTAGATTGTTTGTGAAGTGAGAGTGGAAGGTGGAGGAAGAGAATGAAAGGGAGGGAAATTATACACAGTAAAAAAATTTTTGCAAGAGGCCACTCAGATTTTGTGTTGGGATTTTTTTAACAGTATTTTTACATAGAATTTATGGTGAATCAGCTCTATATTTATGCGTTCTGATTATTAATACGAATGATATGTTTGTAAAGAACTGAAAAATTGCTTGGATTATTTATTTACCGATTTAACATAAAATTTATTTAGTCTGATAAGCTAAAATTTGTGTTTGAATATTTTGAATTTTCAAACTCAAAAAATTTCGAAATATGTTGACTCAAAATGTATACAATCTGAGAGACAAAAATTCCATTTGAAATTCGATATGAAATATTATTAATTTTATGTGAAATTATTTTTCTGATTCAACACAAATTCTCATGTTGAAAATTTATACAAAATCTGCGTTAAGAACAATTGACACAAATTTTGAGTGGACTTTTAAAAAAATTTTTTCATTTGTTTTGTGGGATGTGAATATTTATTCAGATTTATTCATTAATTTTCCATTTATTTATGTTTATCCATCGGAATATATATAATATAAAAATATACATAATTGAAAGTTGTGGGGAAAAATTTTTCGGAAATTTGTGGTTATTAATTATTTTTAATGTGAATTCTGTTTCGAATTTCGAAACAATATTTTGTGTTAAAATAAGAAAATTATTCTGCTTCATCAGATCAACAATAATCTATATCAAATCAAACCCAAAATTTTCGTTTGTCAAACTAAACAAATCTTATGTTAAATCAGTAAATAAATAATTCAACACAGCAATTAAATAACTTGAATATCGTGTTGATTATCAACATGGAAATATTTCGTAAAACACAATATTCAGCTTATTCGATTCAGCACAAAAAAAGATACTAAACAAAGAAAAAAAAAAGGGTATAAAAAATATACCAAATTATGCCTTCACTCTTCAACATATAAAACCCCCAAAATAACTAATAAATTTCTCAACTTCCTACAAAATTTTCAAAAAACAATCCTCATACAATTATAATAAAAATAATCCAATCATCGTCACACATTAATTACACAATTCACATAATTTAAATTCATAAACTAAAATCACCCACTCATGTAAATTTATTATTCAAATTATACGAAGGTTCATACTAAATAGTTTTCGATATATATTTTGCAATGTATAACGTCGATGCTCTCAATTAACATGGACATGTTCTTGGAAGTAAATCTTCACCTCTTGATATAAATAGATATACATATCTTTAATGTTTCATGTATATATGTGTATATTATGCAGCCAAAGACAGAGAAGGAGCATACGTCTTAGTCAACGAACCACTAAAGACGGTTAGCCGTTGATGAGTCTGGAATATTCTAACCGAGGGTGAACCCACAACGAATTGGGCAAGTAAAGGTGCATGTACAACTCCTGTGGTGCAACACCATCATCTTCTACCTCCTGTGGCTCACCCGGTTCCTTATAGTATATACGTATATGTGTTTATATATGTATAAGTATGTACATGTGTATGTATAATAGATGAATTATGTCTTGAGACTGAACATTATGCATACGATTATATTGTTTATGAATTGAAAATTTAATCATAAACTAGAGATTACAATTGATCAATAAGAGAATTCTTGTTTCATTTGTATTTAATATTTTATTTAGTAATAATTAATTTGTTATTTGGTTTCTTGCTTTATTATGTTGACGTGTTGAGTGTGAGTTATATTCAAGAATGATTTGAATTAAATTTGTAGGGCACGATTTTATGTTGAGAAATAATTTAGTTGGATTTATAGTGATGAATTTGTAACGGTTTATTGAGTGGAATATTTAAGAAATTGGGAGTTGAATTGGTTGCAATGAACAGTAAAATATTTTGTGTAAAAATCCACTTGAGATTTGTGTGAGAATTTTTTTTACACAAATTCAATCTGAAAATGATGTTGGAACAAGGGATTATTGAATGTGACTCGATTCAATTCCGTTGGTGTGTTAATTGTTAAACACTCGAATAAAATTGAACAATATCATGACTCAAAATGTACACCCGAGTCGAAATTTTCAGACTTTTTTGGACACTTCAGTTCACAATCTTTTGTTTGCGTTGAAATGCATCAATATTCGACTTATATTCGCCTTGTTCAACCTCCTTAGTCGAAATTTTCTGCCTATTTTTGGTCCTTTCATCCTACATTTACTTCTTTTTTTTTTGAAGTTATACTTCTTTTGGCGCGTTAGGGAAAAATGATGAGAGTAAATTTTTACGATGCGCGCGCAGACCGTCACGAAAAACCGACATCATGAAGTTAGCTAGTAAACATTTCAGTTTGCGTGAGAACTGGCAGCTGTATTCATGATATTTATTCAATTTCTAAACCTACAACACGTGTTTTATATCAGTCCGAATTAAATAGATATAAATAAACAAATATTTTTTCAAATAAAATATCGTGTTGACTGATATTTATTAACAATTTATTGATTTAAAGATAATTTACTGTGATTATAAGTGATAAAAGTGGTTTTAACATATTACTTTGAGTACGTTTGTAGAATTTGAGGTTAGTTGACGGTATGTATTATTTATTTACATCATAAACTGAAATAAATTATTGCATTATTATTTAATATGTAATAAGTGTACAAATAAATTAATAAATTAATAATAGATACAAATAATAATTATTAAAGTCCAAAAAAATTAAATTATTCCAAATATTAAATTAAATTAAATGTTTCTTTCTTGAAGTAATCTTGAAATTTTTGAAAATTTTAAATAAAATTTATCGTCAGGTTGTCCTATACACAGTACAACATGAGTCGTTTTCTCTACGAACATAGGATAACGCGAAGGATAAAATTTGTAGAAAGATTTTTATCTTGTTACGCCAAAGAAGTATGACTTCTTACGTGCGTACATAAATACACAAACACGTTTTTTTTTGTTTTTAAATGGATCAAGATATATTCGACTTACATTCGTCCTGTTCAACTCACCTAAATCGAAATTTTCAGCCTCTTCCTAGAACCTGTGTAGTCTTAGAGATAGAAATTTATTGTGTATATACTTTAAACAAATTTTTATGTTAAGAGTTGATATAAAATTTGCGTTAAGAACTATCGACACAAATTTCGAGTAGACTTTTAGACAAATTTTTTTACTGTGTACCAAAAATAATTTGTTAAAATTATTAACTTTGTGTTAAAGTCCACTAAAAATTTGTGTTGACTGTTTTTAAAGCGAATTATTTATCGAATTTCAACACAAGAATTTGTTTTATTAATTTTTTGTCAGTCAAACTAAATAAATTCCGGATTTAGTGTCATGAAGAGTTGAAATTAAACTCGACATTGGAATAATAAAAAAGTCTGGGATCAATATATTAAAATCGTAGGCAAAATTGGTGTATAATTTTTTGAATAACGATTAATAGAGCCCAAGACCCTGATCAATCTGACAGTTTTATAATATAGGACTATTTTTTATGTGTGTATGTGTATATATATATCAGATTCCGCGTGTTTATTATAATCTCTGGTATTTTTGATAATATCCCTCACCTTTTTTTTTGACAGATGTTGCAAAAGCGGATATAAGTATTTGGCATTTTTATCCGCCTCAAGCATTATTTGTATTTTAATATAGGGGATGTGAATATGGGGTAAAGTATAACACCAGGATAAAGTGGGCCGTTTGGAAATTGTATGCTGGATGAAGTATTTTGGTATAAAAAATTACCCTGAAATGTAGGGTGAAAATAATAACTAAAATAGAAAAGCTTGAGACATCTCAGACAAATTGTATGAATTGTTGATAATGTAAGAATTATTATTAGTAAAAAAACCAAATTTTAACATGCATTCGAATAAAATTTATTGAATTTTTATATTTAATAATCAGATAAAAATTCAAAATTGAGTCAATTCATTGAAAGTAGAATTTTTTTTATTTATAGTAATTTTTATTATTGAAATTTTTTCGCATGAGAATTGTAAAAATGTCATTTCTAATTTATGATAATGGATCAAACATTGATTTCATTAATAACAATGATAGATAAAATTATATACTTTATGTATAATGAAAAAAAAAAAAAAATATATCTAGTTAAAGTTGGTTAATATTGCTAAATATTTCTGTTAATAGTTGCTTCGCTCACATGGGAAATTTGTTCAGAAAATTTTCGCGAGCTCACATTGACAATATCCAATTTTTTATATAAGAATAGAAAAAACGTTAGGATTTGCAATAGCCAGGGATCTACTCTGAGGATCCAAATTCGAATCCCATGCGGACAATATCTTCTCTTATTATAAAATTATATAACTGTGATTAATAACAAATATCAAATTGAATGATGAAAATATTGAACATAAATAAAGAATTAAAAAATTACATTCCTATTTTATTCGCCAGTTTTAGCCGATCCATCCAAGGCGATGGATTCTAACCATTAATGAGCCATGAAATCCTAAATTGATAGTCCGTGACCCTATCAGGCAAATTTGTCCTTTGCAAACATATTTAATAAACATTTCGCATTATGTATATAATTTATAAAAAGTAATAAAAACCACAAATTAAAAGCAACTTTTCACCTATATTTTCAATTTTATCTACCGATTATACATACCTTCGTAAACATACATATTTATTCATCCACATAGAAATATTTAATATGAAGTGACGATTTTATATTATATGCTATCGAAAAACACACACACACACACATGAAAGAATGACTAGATTTTCACGGTCGCATCGTCGTGATGAAATGAAGTAATGTGTGTCGAAGCGTATGAAAATTGTTTGCACAAACCACGCGCTCCACTACACGTTCAATATCCACGCTTTGATGATCAAATTACGTTGAAACCTTTCGGTCAACAGTCGACGTCGTTGCTCACGCTGCGCCCTGTGGTTATGTACCTGTTCCTATGTATATATTTATATGTATATACATATATATATCTATATAAATGTGAATATATATACACAACGTTGAAAGAAGTAATTTAATTTTCGGGTAAATTTGGTGCTGGAACAAAATAAATAATATAGATAAAAAAGAAATAATAAATTAGCTCGAAGAAATAATTGAAGAAAATAAAAGTGAGAAGTGGAATTATGAATTATTTAACATGTATGAAATAAAAGTCTGCATTTTTACAGTGGGTCGTGATGAATTTTGAATTTTGAGGTGTTTGGTAATGGGGAAAAAAACCATTGTGAAATTCGCAAAATCGAAAATCAAAATAATTATTATATTATAGTGATGATAAATTTTTGATGCGCAAGAAAAAATTTTGAGTAAAAGTCCATTAAAGATTTGCATTGAATTTTTTTTTTTTAATTTTTTATCCAAAATTTTGGTTAAATTAAAGCTAATTTATTCACAATTTTTGGCATTGATTTAAAATATATACATACGAAAATGTGTAAAAAAAATACTAACACGAATTTTTAGTGAATTTTTATACTAAAAATTTTCATTTATAATTTTTTTTGGTTTTTGATTCTTCGAATTTCCGTATTGTTTTTATTGTTTTTTTTCAACTTCGCATTCACAAAAATGTGTGAAAAAAATTCTAACACGAATTTTTAGTAAAATTTTTTGATTTTTGATTTTTCGAATTATACTATTGTTTTTTCTTTTTTCATTCCTCACATCTTTCACCCAATTATTCTCATCTATTCGAAACGTGAAAAAAAAATATATCAGATAAATTTCCACGTAAAAGTCCACTAAAAATCTGTCTCAAAATTATCCTTACACAATTTTTACTCAAAAGTTATCTCAAATCCACTCAATACTCAAATAATTCATTTCAACATGAATTCTACCTCAAAAACTCGCAAAATATTAAAAAAAAAAATATGTGATAACACAGAATAAATTAAATTCGACAGAAAAAAATTTTTCGTTAAATTTATGCATGCGCATAAAAATAATTTCATATTCATAATATAAAATGAGGACTTGAACAAGTAAAAGTGAAGAGAATTCGCTTTAACGTCGATATGCAGCGCCCAAGGCGAGAGATGTAATTAAGGAGCGCGGGAACGCGACGTAAGGTCGGCAACAATTAAAATAATAGCCACAGCGGGGGAGCAAGAGATGATGATGCTGTGGCTCTGCGAAGCTGCAAGGGAAAAGCCTATCAACTCTGTGAATTAATCTCGTATGTGGCTTGTACGACGTTATACCTTTCACATGGATAGTAAAACGTGTGATATACTCACTGTACATAACCTCTAATATATCTATTTGTAATTGCACGTGTCGCATTTTTATTATTTTATTTCTTCTGCAGTTAATATATATTTAGATATATCATTTTGTTTTTATTGTTGGGATTATTTTTATTGACTGATTATTATTGATCGTTGTTTTAGACACAAATATAATTGGTTTAAAGCAGTACACGCATATAATATTACTAAATTATCTGACTAGCGCACTCTGGAGACCTCCATTTACACTTAAAGTCGACCCTGCTAACCATATGCCCGTTATTTATGAGACATAATTCAAAATGTGCGCCCTCTCTTCTCCTCAAACGAACAATGCATAACAACACGCGAGCGCAAGTTTTGGAAAATAAATCATCGAACGAATATTGCATGAAGACATATTGTTATTTGTATATAACCATGTGCAGGATAATTTGAATATTCGAATATTTATCAGTGAATTGAAATGTTCCAATACAAATAAAATTAAAGTTAGTGAAATATTTCCTTTTTTTTTTTTTCGTAGCAAATTTAGTGATGAAAAAATAGTGTGTTAGTTCAATATTCATGTTTATAATCATACAGTTTTTTAATTTAATTTTATATGCAGCAATTAAATGTTTATTAGTAGAGGAAAGTAACTAAATATGGGCTACCATTTTGTTTTTGCCTCAAAAATAAAAAACTATTAAAAAATTAACCATTTATTGACGTCACAGTAATCACACATACATTTTTAAAGAGCTAAGTAACAATCTTATGTTCTTAATATTATAATATATTATTAAATTGAGCATTAAACAAAATATCATTAAATATCATTGTTGCTAAACCATATTAAAGCACTAGCCCACATTTAGTTACTTTCCTATAGTGTAATTATTAGCATATATGAAATTTGAAGAGTTTGAATAGAATATTATGAATTTTATTGATAAAATCAAAAATATACATCGAAACTATTGAAAGAAAAATCGCTACGATTTTTTTACATTTACAAAATGATATAAAAAACAAATATAAACTTTTAAAGTCATTTTATTACACTTTGTTGACACTCACTAAATTATTTATTCTTCAATAATTTGAAATATCAATAATAACACATTTAAAATCATTTAATAAATTTATTTTCAATTAAGTATACGTCAAAAAAATATTTAATTATTAGTTGCAATTTCATAAGATAAATTTTTTTGATTCATCATACAAACAAATTGCTACAAATTTATTATTACTGCAAATTATCCGTGAGATTATACGCATATAATCTGCCCATTGTTAATAGTCAGAGTGGTGGAATGTAACATCAGTATATTAAACACCTTCAAAAAGACCCTCATAACAAAACAAGATTGAACAGGCTTTTGTTCCACTCGAAAAAAAAAAAAATAAAAAAAAAAAAAGAATAATAAGGTAAAATAATAATGAATGCGTAAAAGCGAGTCATTCTTTTAAATTTAATTCAACAACTATTTCTACGGACACACCGCCGTTACACCTGTTCGCGTAAATATATGTACATATATGGGGGAGAGCCTAAAATGGCATAGCTAGGATAAAACGGCATATTAGCGATTTTAAAATTCCTGCTCAAATGTATGACTGGCAAGATGGTATGCCATTTTAGGCCACTTTTCCCTGTACATATATATGTATATATATGTATATACATATATTTATTTATATACCTGTATGATATGGTACTTCACCAACCTAAATTTATTTTAGCTTATCCCTTTGTATTGTAATCAACCAGAGCGATTGAAAAATTTTTGTGCTGTATTTTTTTCTTTATTCCATTTTTATTTTTCTTTTTTATCATCGACATTCTATATACGTACGTATATACATATACATATGCATGAAATATTCAATTTTTATTCTATCCCATCGTAAATAATAAAAAAAAAAAAAAACTCGCAGGACTTTGGCCATTTTTACATTTATGTGAACTTCCATCGCTGGTATTGTCGTGCAGATGAATAGCAACTATTGGTGTGTAAAATAGTTACATTGAGTTTGAAAAAACGAAAAACAAACGAACAAACAATAAATAATATTCACTGGAAAAAAATTGAATAAATAAAGAATACATCGAAACGAATTAACGAGACATTCTATAAAATTTTATTTGTGAATATAACTTTTGCCTTTGCAATTAATCATTTTATTATAACATGAAAATATTTCAGAGTGAAAATGATCAATATAATTAATGTTATAAATAAAAAAAATTACGTCAACATTGAAACTGATTTTATTATATTTAATTAGTGTATTTCATGATAAATTATTGATATTAGATTGAATATTTTGTGCAAGCAGTTTTTGTTTGTCAAATTAAATAAATTTTTTGTTTATACATTTTTCAAATCTTTGCGAGTGTTTTACATAATACTACTAAACAAATGATGAATCATATCACATGAATATTCTGTAGATTTATCATAATTTCTGAGTAAAAGTTGCATTACAAAAATATATGTACAAATTTTTTTTTTGGACTTTTATACATGATTTTTCACTTTGAGAAATTTTATGGGAATGACCTTTTAAAATTTATATGTCAATTGTTTTTGACGTAAATTTTGTATCGAATTTCAACACAAAAATTTGTGTTAAAGCAAAAAAATAATTCAGCTTAATATAAACAATATAGCATGTTAATTATCTAAAATTTCGTCTGTTGAACTAAACAAATTTTTTATCGACACATTTTTTAAATCTTCACGAATGTTTGAAATATAGTTCATGGTAAATCGAATCACAATAAACATTGCGTTGACATAACCTAATTTTTGAGTGAAAATTGAAAAAAAAGTATAGTTAACTTTTACAAAACTTTTGAGTAAAAATTGTGAAAAAAAAAATACTGACATAAATTTTGAGTGGACTATTACATAAATTTCAAGTAAAAATTATAAAAAAAAAAATATATTACCAGAAATCCCCAGCAAATTATTACACAAAATTTTTTACCGTACATGAAAAAATCCAATAATAACCAAAAAAAAAAAATCAATTGAATTAATATAACAATTGTGGTCATTGGGGAATATATATTGAGACTTGATCAAGCGTTCGATGATGCAGAAAAGCTATTCACCTAAACGCAAGCAGTCACCACTCGTCTCATCATAAAATATATTCTACAAATCCGCAGGGTGATAACAATAACAAAATGACACAGTAGGGAAAGTGAAAAAAAAAAAAAAAAAGAAGCAGTCGGATAAAAATGTATCAAATTGGAGAGCATCGGGGATTAAGTATCCCTTGAAATGAGAACGTGGTTCGCCAGCAAGCTGTGTGGGTTCTCTTGCACATGCCGTTTGCACTTAATCCAAGCATTGTTGTGCAAATCCAACAAAAACCAACCCCCTAATCTCGCGGGCCCACTTGAGATACATAAAAAGAGACGAAGATAGTCGGAGAAAAGAAGGGAGAAAACGACAAATGTGTATAAATTCACCCTACAGATATACAATTAATTCATAAATGTATTTGTGTATTCAAAATACTTACTGCGCCTGTTTCACTATTGTTGTTTCACTGGAATATTATATTTATTATCTGTCTCTGTCATAGGTGTTGTTCGTCGAGTATATACAAGCAGTGGTTACATATCACGCGCATAATCTTGAATCCCTTAAGTTTGTTGTTAGCTTGCGATTCTCCTTTATTTATATCCACTGTATTCGTTGGTTAATCCTTTTGTAGAGATTAATCTGTGATAGAATGAGAAAAAAAATTTTTTTGTGTTGAATTTTATAACAGATTTCCCCTATTTTCAATTATAACGTTTTTTTTTTTGCTTCAACTATAATAATAATGGTTCATTGCGAATTTTTTATTTAGTTATGAGTGGGTTTGAATATTTAATGGGGTATTAATTTTTGGTTTTATTGTTTTGATATAGTGGAAAATTTTGTGTAAAAGTCTACACGAACAATTTTTTTTTTATTGCTTTAAACACGAATTTTGAATCAAATTTCAACACCAGAATTTTTGTTGAAGTAGGAAAATTATGAAATTGTGTTTAAAATATTTTTCAAAAAATTTTGGGTAGAATTTTTACAAAAATATATCGGAAAAATTATTTCACACATTTTAAGTAGAATTTCGACGAATTTTTCAATTGTTTAGTTCATTTGTTTCTTTATTCATTTTTGTTTATTGCGTTGGAATTTGAAATATTTTTTCCCACTGGGACTTTTTCAAAATTTCAGAAACACTAAGAAAAATTATTTTCAGCAAACCGAATTTTTTTAACTTGAACCCAACACTGGTTTCTAACAATAAATATTCACATAAAAGGAATATTAAAAGCCAAAAAATTTTTTGAATAAAATATTTACACTCAAAATAATTATCAGCAACAAAATTTCTCCAATCAAACCCAAAATTTCTTCCCAAAAATAAATATTTTTCCAAAATAATTATTTATTCGTGGCTCAAAAATTTTTCAATATAATATTTACAGAAAAAATAATTATCAGGAACAATATTTCTCAAATTAAACCCAAAATTTCATCCCATAAATAAATATAAAAATATTTATCCAAATGAAATATTTATTTAAAGCTCAAAAATTATTTCAATGAACTATTAACACCAAAAATAATTATCAGGAACAATATTTCTCAAATTAAACCCAAAATTTCATCCCATAAATAAATATAAAAATATTTATCCAAATGAAATATTTATTTAAAGCTCAAAAATTATTTCAATGAACAATATTAACACCAAAAAGTATTATCAGGAACAATATTTCTCAAATTAAACCCAAAAGTTCTTCCCATAAATAAATATTTATCCAAATGAAATATTTATTTAAAGCTCAAAAATTATTTCAATAAAATATTTACATCAAAAATAATTTATTTCTCAACCACCACACCAAATTATAATTACAATATTCCCAACAAAAGAATCATCCCCAAATTTTAAACAAATACCAAATATAATTCTCTTCCCATATTCAAAAATAAACAAATATTCGGCATCCAAGCTTTCATTATTCCTCTCTACAAACCAATGAATTAATATAAATAAATTTTGAATTTAATGTCAACCTGACAAATTGGTTAGTATGGAAATGTTGAATGGATTCGCAGCTTCAAGTTACCAAGTGAAATTCTCGTGCACATACAAAACAACACCCATCAAGCGATTTCCATTCAGTGACCGCAGGTGCTCTTGGTTTTACCAAACAACACATGCGGTACACCCCGAATTACATTCGGTCGATAACCCACGTGTAACATTACTGACATTATATATAACAACAACAGAATGTCAAAGAGGGGGTGCGATTAATGGGGGGAGGGCGTACATATATATTATATATATACTAAAAAAGAGAGATAGAGAGAAATACAAATAAACAAAGATAGTTAATGAATTCAGCTCTGTTAGTCTGATATAAAATTGTGAATGGGAAAATTCTGTCTATGTATTGTGTATAGTTGAATGTCGCTTTTATTTATATATAGTCGATGCAGTTTCATTTCCGCACGAGCCAATACATTTGAAAGTTGTCCATGAGCGCGTTGACGTGTATAAGCGACGCATTGCGCATTGTTCAGCACATTTTAGTCTCTTTTTTTGTGCTCTTCTTTGAACATCCAGAGGCATTGTTTGGTATAAAGTATATTTTGTTGGTCGAGGGTTAACTTTGTAGTGAAAATATTTTTGTTAAAGTACACTCAGAATTTTTGAAAGAACTTTTTCAACACAAATTCAATCTTAAAATAAAGTTGAAACATAAGATATATTATTTGTGGTGTGTTGAACACTTGAGAGAAATTTTGAAAATATGTTGACTCAAAATTTCTTTAGTCAGAGAGACAAAAATTTAGTGTGAGATTTACTATAAAATATCATTGATTTTAAGCAAAATTATTTTTTTGCTTTAACACGAATTTTTGTTTTGAAAATTAATACAAAATTTGTGTTGAAAACAGTTGATACAAATTTTGAATGGATTTCTAGTAACATTTTTTTACTGTGTAAGATATGACTATTCATTTACATTTATTCACTTATTTGTTATTCATATTCTTTTATCAAAATATATATTATGTAAGAGTAATTTAAAAATATATAATCGAAAATTTTGAGTAATAATTCACAGAAGATTTGCTGTTATTGTTTATTTATTGACACATTTTTTCGATTTTTAGACAATGTAGAACATGGTTTTACTTCAGGACTTTTGTACAAAATTCCTTACTGTATAAATAATTATGAAAAAAAAGTCGAGTACATATTGGGGTGTGCCATTTTTAGGTAACTTTTTTTTTCAACAAAAAAATAGGCTGAAGACTGACTGAATAGTTAAAAAAAAAGGAGCCTGTTCAAAGCGGAGCTCTTAATTTTAATATTTAGAGGCGCCTGCTCGTAATTTTTCATTTTCTATTTAAATAACATGGGAAAAACAATTTTTTTTTTTTTTTGATTTTTGTAGCTCGGCACTCGTGCAACATAGAGATAAGCCCATAACATATTCTTGTAGGAAATCGAACACTCTACAAAAAAGGTCTCTTATACTTTTTCCATAAATCTAATCATTTAAAAGATATTCGAAGTAAAAGTTTGAGAATTTTATTAAAAAAAATTTTTTATTCTTAATTTTGCAACTTACTGGAAAGTAATTGTTATCAAATGAAAAATGCATAATTTCATAGGAAATTGGACGCTCTACAAAAAAGGTCTCTTACACTTTTTTCATAGAGACAGCCATTCTGAATATATTCAAACCCAAAGTTCTAAATGTATGAAATTTTGACTTTTTTGTTATTAAATCAATACTTTATTATTCTAATTAAAAAACACTTCAATAATTGTAGTTACATCACTTAATTTTGATTATAGACAGCACAATTTATATTGCTTGAAATAATACTAAAATTCAATTAACATAAGTTATAAATAATTTTTTTTACAGTAAATAAAATTAAGAAAAAAAAAATATCTGACTTTTGAGTATTTATTTTTGGCTTTATGAAAATATTAGCACATTAATACCGGTTGTCCGATTGAAAATAATTTTTAAGACAATAATAAAGTGATTAGTATCGATTTAATCCTAGCACATATATATATTTGTTCATTTTTTTGTGAATATTCCTTGTACAAAAATATATATTTCTTATCCTTATTCAGTTTATTATTCAGTTCAAGCAAATAATGAACCTATTAAATGTGTATTCAGATGGAATGATAGCTGCTTTTTTTTTTCTTTGAGGAAATAAACAAACCGTTGATTAAAAACGTGACTGTATTTATAGGAATTAAATTCTGAACACTGATGTTTTAATGGATGCTCTTGTTAATTAAATCTGTTGTTCTCTTTCTTCCCTTGTATATGACCGCTGTGATTCAATATTTAATTCCGAGATTCAAAATTGTTAATGAAGAAAATTTTTTATATTATGAGTTCATTGAATATTCGTATGGACTTTTAAAAAAAATATCTTGATCAGTATCTATTTAAAGTTCGTATGCAATGCTATTTTTTCTTTTTCAAACAGAAAAAATGAAAATTTTTATTATATGTTTATATTCAATATTTATTTATAAATAACGAATGATTAAAATTTGTATACTGCAACGAGATGAAATCAATTGTAGTTTTAATAGACTATATCTGAATTGTGATAAAAAATCTAATAATAATTTTTTTTATTCATTTATTTTTTATTATAATCAATCAATTAAACTCTTTTGTGAACGTTTGTTTAGTTAGGAGACAACAATTTTTCAATTTATCTGGTTAAACGAAGAGATTTCAAAACAAGCAATTGATTGGAAATTATTTATTTATTCACACGATTAAAAATTGACATTTATCTACAGTTGATAAAGAATATACCAGGTGTAAATAATTTGTGAAAATAATCTGTAGGAGTGAAATAGATTTCTAAGAACATTTTGGTGATATTTTTATGAAATTGTTGAAATAGTAATTTTTTTTTTACTTTATTTTTTTGCAAAAAAAATCAAAAAGTGAATGCAAATTTATTTTTTTGTGATGAATTTACAATTTATTAAATCATTGTGTGATACTGTTTTTCTAGTTTGAAAATCAATGAATGTCGAATTTTTGCAAAAAATGACAGTTTTTCAATCAAAAAATTTTATTTTCAAAATTACCGTCCAACAAAAAATTCTGTGCAGAAATTGATAACCAATATAAAATTTCGTTATTTTCAATTCTTTTTTGGTTCTTTTTTTTCTTGTCATTTAATTGTTGATAGTAGCAGAAAAAAATTGTATTAACTAACCAAAAATTACATTCAGTCTACATGAAAATTACTGAGTAATACAGCAACAAATTGAAATTTATTTAACCACTTCCATCAATAAAACATTCTTAATTTTGCTTTACGATAAATTTTTGTCAACCAAAGATATAAATTAATTCATAGTCAATAACTAACTTCTACATTTTTTTCCATTAAAAATATATGTTCGAAAAAAAAATTATTGACCCAGTTTACCAATCCAATTTTTGAAAAAAACTATTTCTCCATGTATTTTTCATTATTTCATATTGCAGTTAATAATGTACAACACAAACAATTTTACGATCTAAATACATCCAATATTTCATTCACTCGACTGCATATTTGTATATTAAAAATTGCGATACTGTGAAATATGTTGTCGTTGAATAGATGAAATTCAATATGGATTTGTGAATAAACGGATTGCTCTGGCACTCACGATTCCTCCTTTTGATATGAACGCACATGCACAAACTCTAATGTATTTTTAAAAGTGTTTTGTGACATTGTAAATACAGATTGCATTTCGCCATGTTTTTTTTTTTTAGAGCGTTTTCAAATCCATTGTGTGACACACCCAGTTAAACGTAGATCGCTGACCGATGCATCGTTATTTATTGTATTTCATATTTAACATGAACAAGAAAAAACAGCAGCGGTTTTGATGAATTTAAAAGATCTAAAGATCTTCATCAATGGTGTTTAATATTTTTTCAAGCAAGTGAAACGTCTCAATCAAATATTTTTCAACGTATAATACTGACTTGAATTCAACCCGTGTTCATTTTTATTTTATCGACAAAATGCTGAATACACAAAACAATGTGAGAGCTTTAAGGACGTTCATTCATGAAACTTTTTAGTAGATAAAATATTTTTTTTTCAGTTTTGATAAGTTAAATCATGTAGCTATCTACCTCTGAAATTTTGAGATGCTTTATCGATAATTTAAGAAAGTTATTAAAGATCAAAATTTGAATTTTTAACATAGTACCTTATGGAGAATTAGCATTTTTATGTATTTAAAATTTAAAAAAGTATATTGTAAGAAAAGATACAATAATAAATAATGTTTAAAAATATTCTTTGAAATATGTAGTTTATATAACTCCACAAAAAAACAGGTGTTGACGAATGTTTGAATTAAATATTAATTATTTTAATAAAGATAATTAAAACTGTTTTGGTAAATTTGTAGCCATCTTGAAAACTGGCAACAGCGCACAGTAACGAAATATACACATATGCACATACACATTGAAAGTGTCAAAACATAACATAGGCACTGTTGCCAAATTTATTAAGCGATTCAAATGGCGTCAAATCAATTTTTAATGTGGATTAACTGATTTTTTCAAATAAATACTTTAAAATCAATTGGTACATATAAAAAAATAAAATTATAAATCATTGTAAAATTATTAATATAATTTACAAATTGTTTCAAGCCTCGAATAAATTTTATAACAAGTTAGTACTCATTTGACTCTAGCGTAGCGAATGAACGTCCTTAAAGCGTTTATTGTAAGATGAAAATTAATGTCAGATCAATAAATTCCAGATTGAAGGAAATTTGTTGTCAATTATAATGTGTGGCAAAAAAATTGTTACTTTGAAAAAATTACTTTACAAAAAGATTTGATATCAGTCATTTGTTTACCAAGTACACAATATAAGGTTATACATATACATATATAGATCACTTACTATGTAGTATATATTATATATTATATATTACATATTTGTTATACATTGTATATTATATATTATATATTATATATGGACTTACTATGTTTTATATAATATATAATATATAATATACAATGTATAACAAATATGTAATATATAATATATAATATATACTACATAGTAAGTATATATCTATATATGTATATGTATAACCTTATATTGTGTACTTGGTAAACAAATGAC
The DNA here is from genome assembly GCA_918226075.1 of Microctonus brassicae. Classification (NCBI taxonomy): domain Eukaryota; kingdom Metazoa; phylum Arthropoda; class Insecta; order Hymenoptera; family Braconidae; genus Microctonus; species Microctonus brassicae. Next base: position 10,214,437 of record OW445482.1, read on the forward strand.
TGATATCAAATCTTTTTGTAAAGTAATTTTTTCAAAGTAACAATTTTTTTGCCACACATGAACTTGGCGCCTTTTTTTTCTTTTTTTTTTAAAAAAGTTTGTCCTTTTTTGATATCACTTCTTTTTCTACTACAAGTACAATAATTAAAATTGAAACTTTTGAAGATAATCGATATTTTCTGATTTATACTTAATAAACATATAGAAAATGAATATAATTCATCTATATAAAAATCTATAAAAGATGACATCACTATATATGTGAAATTTCATTATATATAACTATGCTTCGTCGGTAACTCATCATCTTCAAAAAATTTCACATTAATATTGGGACTGACCGCTAGAGTGGAGAAATAATAATACTAATACTCATAATAATAATAATAATAATAATAATAATAGTATGCTTCTTAATATTAATTCCGATTAGTGTTAAAGTTGACCGCTAGAGTAGAGAAAAAATAATAGTTTGGTCATGACTGAGAAGGATGAACATATAACGATAATGTGTATTAGAAAAGGACTTTCCAAAATTCGACTAAAAGAAGACAAACACATAGGCCATACGGCGAGAAAAAACAGGACACTAGGGGACACTTCTATCCAACTAGAGAGAGACAAGTTTATGTAACCTCAAACATATTGAATAAGGACAACGAACAGACGACGACGACGACCAAGACTGAATTTTTCATCGTGAAAATCGACTGTTTTCAACTTTTATCAACTTTAACTCAATATATCTTCCATTATACGGCATGTAGGAAAAAAATAAAATCAGTTTTATTATATAATTTGGACACGAGCTTCCGATTGCGCCCATTATTTTTCCGCTAAATATTGTGCATATATAAGATCTCATCATAGTGGTCTCTTGAAACTCGGATTTTCGCGTAAAGATACACGGTACGTAGTGCCTCGCTTCGCAGTGAACTTGGCGCGAGACACTACCGTGTCTCTTGATCAACTTCCACCTTTCCAGCTCTACAATTCGAAAACTGTTAGTCGGAGAACGTTTGCGGTAAAGAACTTTTTTCAAGCAAATTTAATACGCTATACAAATAAAATTGTAAACTTATTTGTTTTCAAAAAAATTTTTGATTACCGAAAAATCGAGATGAAGACGAAAACAAAATTTTCTCGTGTTATTTATATGAGAAATCGATTTTTTGAATGAGTGAAGCCTCTAATTAACCCAGAATTTTTTTTCGAATGGAATTATTTTTTTTTTTCCATAATTTATCAGATTTCCAGGTAACACAGACAAAAAAAATATCGCCTAAAAACCAAACACCCTGATACACATATATCTATTTTTTTCTATTATAATTAATTTTTATGTAGTCATTGTCGAACATTCATTAAACAATTTACTCACACAATTGTCAATTGTGCACAATATGAGACAATTAATCTTTTTTATCAAAGATAATAGTCGCTATTTTTTATTATTATCACATATATTAAAATATTAAATAATATGTATGTAAAAAATATTAATTTAGTTTCGAATGAATTTCATGGTTTCTCCATTCATTTGTCCTTGACAATCGATAAGAGGATCATATAAAGGCGATAGTGAGAAAATAAATAAAAATTCAACATGTAAAAAATTCGATATTGAATATTAAATTGAGAATTTTTATAAATTACTATAACTATTTATATTAACCTTGAGAGATTGATACATAGTAAATGGGGCAAAGTAGATTATCTTTAAAGACGATACGTGATGCAATTTATTTTTATGATACATTATTACTTGTGATAAAGTAATTTTCCACCTGATAAAATAAAATGAAATAAAACAAAATATATCAAATTTATTAGCGCATTTAGTAAAACTCAATTTATCTCTTGATAACTTGATTTATATTTTGAAAAAGAATTTTCACAATAATTTGTGTGCAAAAGTGAAGATCCATAATGATAGATATTATTATTATCATTATTTATGTAAAATTAGGTCTACTAAATATAATCCAATATTGGACCGCATATAAAATTATTTCCTAAATTCATTTATCATTCAATAATTTCGATAAATAAATGATTTTAATTTATATGTACAATTTTAATATATTTTTGAACAGTTATCGAGAATATATCAACTGGTATTGAAATATCTTTGATATCTAATCAAAATTTCAATAGCATGTGGAGTGATAAATTTTCAATAGTTCCATTTTGGTTCATTGTAGATATTTAATCCTGTGCAATATGCATTGCACGTCTTCATTCAGAAATGACATTTTTCATTGGAATTGTGTTTCGAAATCTGAGGTCATGTAAATTAACCATTTATTGAATATATGTATGGGTACAATTTGAGAGTATCATTGTATAGAGACAAAATGTGTCAATTTGACAAATGAATATCCTCTTAGACCATCAACCATGCACATGCAGATTGCCATACATTCATATCTATTATCAAATACACAACAGGTTTATTTGTAGAATGAAGAATTTTGTGTGAAAGTCGACTCGAAATTTGAGTTAACTATTTTTAGTGCAAAGTTTCTATCAAACTTCAACACAGAAATTTGTGGTTTAGAGAACAATAATTTTTCGATAAATTGATAATATTTTGTATGGAATTACATGAATATTTTGTCGATTTTGAACATTAATTTCATGTAAATAAAAAATATTTACTCAGTTTTGGATTCAACTGAAAATATCTGTATTTTCAAGAACGAAAATTTTGTGTTAAATTTTCTGTACACAATTTTGAATCAAAAAATATCAAATTTGATATTCTAATTATAACATTCATAAATTATTCAATTATTCAATTGTTTTTGGAATTTATTTTGGAATAACTTGAAGTTGATTCATGTCACACTGTAACAGTGGCTATTGTTATATTATTATCAGTGAATATTTTTCATGAAATATCTCGACAATAAACATTGATTATTTTTTTAATAAACAAAAAATTTCATATCGATTTTTTCATTGTATTTCTTGGAATAAATAGAGTTGACCAAGTAATTGTATAATTCATAAAAATATTCAGCATTCACAATGTATGATAAGTTTAAATAAATAATCCCAATTTAACACAAAATTGATGTAACGAAACAACTCAAAAATTGTGTAACTCACACATTCATTCATTGATTAACTCCAACTAGAATTTTGTGTTTCAATCAGAATGAAAAACAATTCGTTCTCCCCAAAATAATTTTTCACTTTCAAGATGGCAGCACCAAGATGGTGGTTACTTGTTGTAAATTCAGCCTGTCATCTTGAATTGTAAATCCAAGACCTCGTTCGTAGTCTGCAACCCAAAAAACTCCTGTATACCAAATTTGGCCAAAAACGAACGATACTCAAAAATTTCGTCCACCATATTGGATCCGCCATCTTGAATTTCACGAATTTGATCCTGGATTCGTGATCAGCAACCCTGAAAACCTAATTCATATACCAAATTTGATGAAAATCGGTTAATTTTTTGAAAGTCATCGCTTGTCACGTGATTTTGGCCGCCACATTGGATTTCACTTGCACTGAAAAAATTTTTACCATATGGCTTTTGAAAGTAGAGTTCAAGACCTTTCATTTGCGACGTCGTAGCCGTCAAACAGGTGAATGATGTTAGTTTTATAATCATTTCAATAAAAAAAAAGTGGAGGTCACGTGGTTTTGGCAGCCATATTTGATTTATCGTGAGATTTCGATAAATACGCCACTCGATTTGGGAAAGAAGACTTCAAAACCTTTCGATTGTCTACCTTTAGATCTCAAATAACCTGAACCATTTTTGGCTTATAGTGAGTCATTCGTTGAGAAAGAATGACTCATATATATATATTCATATTTGTTTATCGATATAGAAAGACTTTTTGGTCATTCATATCTTCGTATATTAAATTGACGTCCCTGGTGTATTACATAGCACAAAGATATAACCGCATACATATACACGATATGCAGCACTGCGCGGACCAGCCGTCCGCAATAAGATTATGGTAATCGACTATACGACTTGGAAACCCCCATCAGGCATATCAATTACGTGGCCCGTATGCATCTCAGTTGAGAATTTGCCTTTGATGCGCTCAAACTCGGAGGTAACACAATTCACGCCCATATCTAATCTCAAATAGGATTGGACGATGTTATGTAGATGTATATATATATTTATATGTGTATAGGGGAGTATATAAATGGACTTTATGTATTTTGAGAGTATAATATTATATTTGGAGAATATAGTTTAGTCTCTATATATATTTATATTAATTTGTTTAAGCTTGTAGTTTGTGTGTAACTGAAGGAAACTTGAATGTACTGAGTGAAGAATTTTGTTCAAAAGTTCAGTGAAAATTTATGTTGATATTTTTTTAACACGATAATTTTTACACAATGGTTATGTTAATAATTGATATGATAATTGTGTGATTTGATTTGAATGAATAAGATAATATTTTGAACATTTGGAGATGGTTGGAAGAAGGTGCACGAAATTTTGTTTTATGGATGAAAATTTTATGTTAGATTTGATGTAGAATAGTATTTATTTTGGGCAGAATGATTTTTTTTTTCCATTTTAGCACAAATTCATTTAACATGAAATTTAGGTTTGTAGTAGTTGACCAAAATTTGGAATGGAGTCATGATACGGAAATTTTTACTGTGTAAAAATTGGAATTTAGTTTTTTTATTATTTTTCTGATTCATTTGAAATTTTTTCAGAACAAATTTTTTTTTGCCAAAATTTTACTTAAAATTTTCAACTGTGTGTAATTTTGAGTTTTATTTTCTTAATAATTCTCTAATTTATTTAATACTATTTATACAAAAATTCTTGTGGTGAAATTCGACAGAAAATTTGTATTCAAAACAATAATTGTCCTAAATTTAAAATACCTTTACACAAATTTTTTACTGTGTGTAATTTTCAGTTTTATTTATTTAAAAATTCTCTAATTCATTCAATATTATCTCAACACGAATTTTGGTGTCGAAATTCGACACAAAATTTGTGTTTAAAACAGTCGACTTAATTTTTGAATAGACGTTCACACAAAATTTATGACTTTCTATAATTTCAAGTTCCATTTGTTTATAAATTCTCCAATTCATCCAATTTTTTTTTTCTAATATTTCTTCATTCGATATGGTTTTATTTATAAATGACTCATATATACGGTACATTAATCGCAGTAATTAAGTATAAAATAAAAAAAAACATACAAGCACATAACGAACATAACAATGATTACGGAAGATTCTTTTGTTATTTCTTGCAGTGGTAAATTGGATATTAATTACCTATCTTAGAGCTGGCTTTGTATTTTTGTTAGATATACTTGAAAAACTGATGGCACGTACACGATAAAGTAATCAGTTTGACATTAATTTCAATCACAATATTTTTATGTCGTTATAACAAAATTGATGAGTCAATAAATATTTTTAGAATTTATGAACAAACATAATCAACGTTTCATATATGTTCTATTTCTATGGATTTCCTAATATTGATGGCCAACAGTTTCTTATTCCATGAATGTAGACGTTTCTACCGTCATTGTCTCAAAGTCGTAGTGACATTCAAAGCGTAATGACGAATCTTGTCGCACTTGTCGGCCTCTTGTTGGTCGTTAGATTCGTGGAAAATACATCCGGTAAAGTATTTTTTTTTTTTTGGCGTTGAAAACACTATGAATTTAAAAGATTTACCATTTTTGAATAGCACCATCAATTCAATGTAACCCATAACTCGACAGTTTTTCATAAAAATTTTTCTCGTTGGAAAATTGAGTTTCATATTATATTTATATTGAAATTTTATTCCACGCTCAATTCATTTTTTCATTTTTATTCTTATTTCAAATTATATACAGAAGATAAAAAATCATATATGAATGTCCATTGAGAATTTGTTCGCGCTGTTTTCGTGACATGAATTTTGTTTTAAATTTTAACAAAATAATTTCTGTTGAAGTAGAGAAATTTTTCTGCTTAAAATAAATAATTTATATTTTGTATCAAACACATTTTCTGATTCCTCCCAAGTGTTTAATATGTGTTATTTATAATATCCGCTTGATTGTCAACATAACTATTGTGTGAAAATTATGAGGGGAAAATTCAAACATAAATTTTTAATGGACTTCATTTACACAAAATTTTTCATTATTCACGTGTTCCAGTGATTTATTCTGAAGTTTTTTAATTCAAAAGATATGATTATCGTTTTATATATATATGAACGAAATCGTAATGAATATTAATGTATTTATTTTTATCAGGTGAGTTGATTCATGTAAAAGCCGGAAAAATTGCTAGATTATTTGGACCAACTTCAAATCAACCTATTGAACAGTGTAGTGTTGAACACAATGGCATCAATTATGGTCTTTATCCGAAATCAAATCTTACGGATGCTACATTTGACTATCGTTCGACGTATTGTTTATTCTCAATACAACCAATAAACTTCAATCATGCTGGAGAGTGGAAAATTTTCAGTTCTTGAGTATCAAAACCGAAATCAGTTTACACCACTTACAGTGTTCAAGTAGAACAGGTATGTCTAATACTGCACGTATAACATATCAAATTTTGAAAATTTACGATGCGAAAACTTCACAATGCAAACAAAAAATTATGATTGCAGAAAGTTGTTTGTGTCTAGAAATATAATATTTTTTTGTGTTTCTGTGATTGACGATTTGGAAGATTTGGTAGAACATTCGAATAAATTCCTCAGCATTTGATAGCCAATATTTTGCTTTAAACAAAAAAATTTTAATGTTTTGGAATAATAAAGCGACTTTTATGATTTTTGTTTTCAGCTAATTTAGTTTGAATTTTATTGAAATGCAATATGAAGCATTGATTAGTACATATTTTGAAGGTACTTGTGCGAATTTTTTCATTAAAAAAATATTGAGAAAAATGGCTGTTTTCTTCTCAATTTTTTTATTTTCGTCACTTAAGGTAAGAAAGATTTCTTTGTGACCGATCATCTGAAATGAAAATACCAAAAAGATTCCATTCTTATATTCCGTAATGCAGTTTGTGAACGAAGTGATCTTTATTTAGACTGAAAAAATTTTTTTCGGAATTTTTCGATAAATCGTTGGCATTTTTTTCAAAACCAAAATTTTCCCATAACCCTTTGTTCACGAACAACCTATTAAAATATACTACAGTCATTTTTTGGTGTTTCCATTTGAAATTAGCGATTGTAAGAAAAAATTATTCACCCAAAGTGATGGGAAAAAAATTAAAAGTGGAGAGAAAAATGACCTTATTTTTTTCACTTCTCAATCTTTTTTCATGAAAAAATTTATGCGATAGCTGTGAAAATTGAATCAATCAATGCTCAGTATCATATTTCTATAAAATATGATAACTATAACAGAAAAATCATGAAAATTGCATTATTTTCCCGATCCCAAATCAATATCCCAAGAAAATTTTCAAATTATATAGTTCTTAACTTCTTAAGGGTTGCTTCCAATGAGCATATAATAACATATAATTTATCTTTAATAATCGATGAAGAAATTTTCCAATTACACAAAAATTTTTACATACATTAATATTTTTTTTCTCAATTCCGCCATATTTTTTATTCTGTTTCCATTCAACTGATTGCCATGTAAATAATTATTGTACACCACTCAACAGGACAACACTAGACTTCTACCTGGAAACACTATTTACGGAGAGAATGGTAATTACGCTTATGTATACTTCAAAGATTATCCTGATGACATCACAAAGTGCTACATTGTTAGACAGACATATCATGTAAATATAATTTCTCTAACTCATATAAAACTTCATTTACACTTGTGAGAAGAACTTAAGGATATTGATCAACATGCAAAATTTTTGGGTGATTTTCAATAGTCTGTAACTTGGGAGAAAATGATTGCACAGCAAAATTGAGGGAAAGTGAATTGTAGCTTCAAGTGTCTAGTTTTCAGATCTGACAGTGCAACATCTTTACCTTGTACAGTTCCGGAATAATCTTATGAAGAAGAAGCAAAAAAAATTTCCAAATTTTTTGGTGTCTTACAAAAGATCCACGGACTCAGAAAATATTTTTTCCGAATGTTTTTTTTTTCAGATTTTTCAGAATAATCAATTTTTTCCATGGAAAAAATGAGGATTATTGCCAGATAAGTAGGAAATTCTACTGAAAAATTGATAAAAAATCGAAAGATTGTTCAGTATGGTGATTTTTGGGAATTTTGGGAAAAATAATGAATTCGAAGCTTCAGGACATTAAGAAGAAAAATTCGCAGCAGCTTGAAATCCTCAGAGTTTGTTTGAAGTACTCTGAAGTTGAAAAATAAACTGAAATATTCTGCATTCATCTTTTATATCCAAAGTTATACGAAGTTATCCAAATATCCTTAAATATGCGATGTTTCATCTCTTTTTCTGCTTCTTCCTAAGATTATTCCGGAACTGTACAAGATGAGAATTTTTCAATGTCAGGTCTGAAAATAAGACACTTGAAGCTACAATTTGCTTCCTCTCAATTTTTCTGTGCAATCATTACCTCCCTAGTTACAGGCTGTTAAGAATCGTCTAAAAATTCCGCATGCTAATTCATATCCTTAAGTTCTTCTCACAAATGTAGCTTCTGAATGAAATGTCATTCTACATTCACGTAACATCACGATATTGATTTGTAGAATGAAGTTCATATATTGAGTGACAATGGTAATGGAACATCAGCCGGACTGAAACTTTATCAAAAATGTGGAGTTCGAATACCAATTAATGATGAATTTCGCGGTGAATGGGAATTGGTTCGAGAATCTGGAGACTATAAAAAACGAACTGGCATTATTACAATTATACCAAATCCAAAAACGAGCCCACACGGAGAGGTTTGTATAATTTATTCGATTCAATTTATTCACCACGAATTTATTTAGTATTTAATCGATCGATGCGCACATTTGAAAATTTTGTTTGAAAGTTTACTAAAAATTTGTGATATAATTTTTTTACACAAAGGTTACGTAGAATCTACACCCCCATTAGCCAAATGCGCACACTATGTGTGCATCTAGTGTATTGAGATGCTAAACCCCGTATAGCCTTTGGTGGAGTGCACCGAATGCTATTGGAAACCATATTCATGTGATTAGGCTAGAGAAGAATTGAAAAATGTGATGAATCAACTCAATGAACTCGAAATAATATAACCTAATACAAAATTTGTTTAGTTTGATAGACGAGAATTTTGTGTTAGATTTAATATGAAATATTGTCTGCTTAGTTAAGCAAAATTATTTTTCTTCTTTAACATTGATTTTTGGGTTGAAGTTTGATACAAAATCAGTTTTAGAATAACAGTTACCTCAAATTTCAAGTTGACTTTTACACGAAGTTCTTTACTGTGTATTGCTTGATCGATTGCATGATAATTAATTTGATTTCTAATATAGTCACATCAAGTATGGCGTCATGGATCAAGTGATACAAAAATAATAATAAATAACAATGGAGCCAATTCGTACTGTGAAGTGGAAAGACCCGATGGTAAAGTTATTCAATTGATAGATCCAAATTGTGAATATTCAGTGGGAAGAGTTAGGAACAAACATGCGGGAATTTGGAAAATACGTTATTTTTCTAAATTTAGTCTGAATACTCTAGAACGAAGAATCGTCGTCCATGTCATTGGTAAGCTTGATAAAATTAGCATAAAATATCACACTATACATCAAACAAATATTTCGAGAGGAAATAATTTATTAAGAAAAAAATTTCGTTTCGTGGGAATTTTATTTGAACAAATTTTTCTTGAGTTGACAATATTTTGAAAATGAAGAAAAATCAATTGCATGAACTAAAAATTAGTAAAAACGATTACTTCGATAAACTCATATGAATTTACACTCAACATTCGAGCGATAAAATACATCAACTTATATTTCTATTTTATAAAAATTAATCGGAAATTGATATTCTATTCGTTTTTTAGACACTTTTTATTCAGACTGATTTTCGTTATCGGAGTAAAATGTTGAATCGTATGTTGAATGACGAAATCGCTGTCTATAATCACAATTTTATTTGATACAGATCCTCCGGCAATAAATGTGACTGTGACCACAACTAAAGATGACATTATTCACATACTGTGTCAAACTTATGTACACAAGATTCATTATTGTTTTTTCACAAATCCAAAGGGAACCATGATCAATGCCTTACCAGGAATTGGAGATGAAAAGTGAATTTCCTGAAAAATAATTAATGAAAATCTAATTCTGGAGTTGAAATTGCTTGAATGCATTGAAAAAGAAAGTTCTTTTTTTTTTTTTCTTCACAAAGAATTTGTTTTCGAGTATAAAAAGATGACGGTAACTCAAAAATAGACTTCCGGTTTCGGTCACGTAAGAGATTATTGTGTGAGCATTTTCCAAGGTGTTTTGCTGGTTAGGCGGACGAGGGGAGTGTTGAATGCAACTGAGTATGTCAAGAAATGTAGGAAATTTGGAGACGGGCATGAAGGGAGGTAAAGGAGAAGAAGGAAGGGAGAGAGAGGAGGAGGGGAGGGGGTAGAGCGTCGAATGCAGAGTTGAGATTGAGCGAGAATGTGAATGGTTTAGAGAGTTTATGGGGAAAGAGGAAGAGGATAGGACGAGGAGAATTTTAGTGGAGGGCAGAAAACGAGCGCTACATGAGAAAAGCAAAGGCTAGTAGGTGGTATCGAAGGGATGTTGGGGAGAATAATGACGAAGATGAAGGAAATTAGGAAGGAGCTGAAGAATGAAAGAATGGCAAGGAAGAAAGTGGAAAAAAGGAGAGGAGCTAGGGCAAAATGGAATCAGGAGTTCAGTGAGAAGAGGGCGACGGGGTGGACAATGGATTGTGAAGAATGAAAGAGGGAGCGATAGAGAAAATGTGGAGTTTTTGGGTAAGAGAAGGGATGGAGATTGGAGAGGTTAGAGATAAAACAGGACATGGTAGAGAAGTAAAAGTACAAAAATATTGTCTTAGGGGTGTGAAAGTGGAGAGAGGTGATGTGAAAGAAAAAGTGAAGGATTCCTGGAAATAGATGTGCATGGAGATCGGAAGTATAGGGGTGGTGATTGAGGTGGGTAGGGTTGGAGGAGAAGGAAGAAGAATAGTGATGGTGAAGTTCAAGAAGAGAGAGGGAAAGGCATGGGTGATATGGCAAAGATAGGGCTGCGACGTTTAAGGAAGAGGATCGAAGACAACCTGATGGAGTAGGAGAGGAGACCAAAGTGGCTGATTAAGGATGAGACGAAGAAAGAAAGGAAAAAATTAGAATTTGTACAGGTAAGGTGCATGAAGATGTGGATGAATGAGGTGACGAGGTATGATGGCGGGGAGAGGGGGTGAAGGCATCGAAGATAACCCTCTGGGAGTTAACGGGATTGAGCAATGAAAATAAAGAGTTTCGAAAGGTGTTCGAGGAATGAGATGTGATGGTGACAATGGGAACCTACAGAGAAAGATTTTGGAGCTGGAGAAGTGAAACAGAGGTGAAAGAGGATGGAGTTAGGACTGTGATTGAGGTAAATTTCAATACCAGAACGGGAAGGGATGGGAATTTTGAACGGGTGCGAGGGGATGTGGAAGACAAGTGAACTTATTGCGGATAAAAGGAGAGCGCGATGATAGATTGAGCGGTTGGACAAGAAGGTGTGGTCGAAGGAGTGTTGTTCTATAGGGTGCTGGGGTATGTTTGGAAGACTGCAGTTAAGGGTCGAAAGCGGTGTGGAGAGGGATGAAAGAGAAAATTAGGTAAGCGTCGGATTCCACAGGGGGAAAAGGAAGAAGTAGGAGGGATAGAGGTCGGTTGGACGATGAATGTAGGGAGGATAATAGGAAGACGGGGAAGGAGTTGAGAAGATGAAGTTGATTTGTAGGGGGAGGGATAAGTATAATGAAAACAGAAGGATATATAGGATCTTATGTGAAGAGTAAAGAGAACGAGAAAGGGAAAGGTGGGAGAGGGAGTCGAGGGGTGTCAGAAAACAGGCGCAGGTGTGGTCTGCAGTACAGAGGGAGAGGAAGAGGAGTTGAACTAAAGAAATGGAAGGGATGTTTCAGGTGGTTGAGGCTAGTGTGAGATTGGTGGAAGCTGGCAAGGTTAACGGGAGGGGGGGGGGGGGGAGAGGAGCTGCGATTAGAAGAGATGAAGAGGATAATCGAACGGGTGAAGGAGGGTAAAGCTGCGGGGAGTGACGGGAATGTGAATGAGGTAACGAAGTGATTGTGGAGGTTATGTGGGAGGTGCGAAAAGGGATAAATGTGGAAAGGGGAAGGGTGGCCGAAAGAACAGTCCGAAGGGGTGGTGGTGTCGGTGGTGAAGAAAGTGAAAAAAAGAAAGGTAGAGGATTATGGAGAGGTGACCCTAACACAAACGGCATACTAGGTGTTGGCGGAAAAGTTGAGAGTGGAAGCGAAGTAGAAAAAGTTGTTACCGGCGAGCCAAACGAGGTTCAGAAGTTGTTTAGCATGCGTAGATATAATATAACTAAAAAATGTTATATTCATTCATTATTGAAAACATAATTGACAACAAATAATCGGTTTGACGAATCATAAAAATTTTTACAAAGAAAATAATATATTTAATGAGAAGTTGAACAGTTTTTTTAAAGAAAAACTTTTCGCATGGTTAATCGGAAAGTTATCAAAATTTCAAAAAAAATTCTCCCTTATAATTGTTGAAACATTTTCAAGAAGAAAAATTTATGAATCATTCAAATTTGAGACTCAAAATATAGCAAGAAAAAGAATGCAACTTGAACAAAAATTATCATAAAAAAATTAAAAATTAAACAATCTTACTATGCATTACCATGCAGAACGTGAAACCTCATTCTTTTTTAGCAGAATTTTCCAAAGTCGTATTACATTCATCATATGAATTAATGTTTGATAATCATTTTTTGAACATCAATAATCAATTAATAACCTGCAATTTTTTTCAATTTATCCATTAACTAATTTTGAATATATTTAAATGAATTCCTGAAAAAAACTTTCATTTTTAATGCGTTCAGGTAAAATTAACTCTTCATCCAACTCATGTACAATATTGACTATTAAATTATAACAATTTCCAACAGATACGTATACTATGGCACAGGCTATTATTCAATGTATGAAGTAAATTTCGCTCAGTGTGGTATAACAATTCTTCAACCGTCCAGTGACGATTATGGATTATGGAAATGTACTATAAAAGATGAAAATTCTCATGAAATCATGCGAGGTTCCGTATCGGTGGCACATCTCAACAACGAATCTCTACTTTCAATATTTTAAAATTGTCTCAACATCCATTGACAACAAAATTAACATGCAAGACGTAGCAGAAAATATAAAAACTGTAACTTTCAAAGTGATGAATAAACAAATTTTCCGCTAAAGGCTTTCACTTCATATTGCAACATCGCGACATAAATATAATGTTAATATTTTTTTATTTCACAATAGTACACGGTAAAAAATATTGTATGAAAGCCTACTCAACATATGTTTTGGCATTTCTTCTAGACAATTTTGTGGTAAATTTCAACACAAGAGTTTGTGTTGAAATAGAAAACCATTTTGCGAAAAATGAATATTTTTCTATTCATTGAAACACAAAATGTTAGTCGAAAGAAATCAATAAATAAGTCTGTAAAACTTACACACATTTAGAGTGTTTTTTCTAAACTCATCATACACTGTGGATGTTGAATACTTGAATGAATTATACTAGGCCAACTCTATTTATTTGAAGGAATACAATGGAAAATTCAAAATGAAATTTTTTGTTTTTTGAAAAAATAAATAATATTCATTGTCGAGATATTTCATGAAAAATTATTCACTGATAATAATATAATATCTACTGTCACACGTGAAAAGGCTTGCAATAATTTCACGTACTTACTATGACATGAATCAAATTGAAATTATTCAAAAATAAATTCCGAAAACGATCAAATAATTCAATGATTTATAACTGATTCAATCGAAACATTAAATTTGATATTTTTGAATTTCAAATTTTGTACAGAAACTTTAACACAAAGTTTTTGTCTGCGAAACTACAGATATTTTCAGTTAAATAAGGAAATAAGTAATTTATAGAGATATCTAACCTACTGAATGAGTCAAAGCAGAATTTAGTTCTTGCACTGAGTGCGTAGTAATTGATGTGACAACACTGTAAAGCGCGAAATTTGAAATCTATATAGAGCGGGATAATTATACGTATGAAAGTAAACCCATATAGTATTTATAATTATTTGACAAAAGTAAGTATATTTTTTATCACGGATAATTAATTTACAAAAATTAATAGTGTAGACATAAAAATGAAATATGCAACTGAATAGAATTTTTTTTTATTCTATAACTATACAACATCTTATGAATAAAAAACATACAATATTTTCTGCCATGTACAAATGAAAAATTGAAAGAAGAAATAATTATGGAATACATATGAAAATATAACTTCCGGTCATTATTCTCTTACAATGATATTCTTAATATTAAATGATCAACATCAATTCACATAATACATGTGGATACTTCTTATATGGAGAAAAAAACAGCAGCGGTTATCTTCATGGTGTATATGATATTCTTCGAGCAAGTGAAACGTCAATAGATCATATATAGCTGAATGTAGACTTAAAATGGACGACGAAGCTAAAAATATTCGATTGAGCTCAACTTTTGATTCAATCGAAAAACTAACTGTTACGAAACATCCAATTGGAATTCCGTAAACATCAGATAATCTTATCTCGTTCAATATAAACAGTTTCTAATATTTTCATAAATTATCGTTATTAATTCCACCCATTCTCGCTACACACATTGAGGCTACATTTAACAGTTTTCAAGGAAGAATAAATTCAATTCCGGATCATGCATCATCACACTGTTATAATTGAATGTGATTCAAAATGAATAGTCTTAACTTCACGAATAACATGATAATTTACATGAAAAACTGTCATCAATAATTTTTCCATCATTTTTCATCGATTGATAATAAATGCTTTCAAACGATTTTGAACCACTTGCAATGCATGGTTTTGAGTTAAGGAAGAATTCTTGAATCGATGAAGCTTTCTTGAAATAAAAATGCATGTTTTTGAGTTGAGAATATCTAACTCGAGTAAAAAATTGAATTTTTCAATTCAAGACAGCAACGTTTTTGTGTCAAGAATTTTCGAGTCGAAAAATTGTTCTTGTTTGGACCTAATATCAATCTGATGTCATAAATTTCAACCGGATCTCGCATCCTACTGTAGTAACTATAACCCTGTTCTCATCCTGGTACAGAAAACGTAAAGTATCGTCGACCGAATTTCATCCTAGCCGATTTTAGTAGTGAAAATATTTTTTTCTGATTCCACCCTGCAAATTCTAAAGCAAATAAAATAATCTCGATTCCACCTTGCTCTTTTTTTAATACTGAAAATATAATATATATGTCATATTTTTATGACGAATGTTGATAAAGATAGATAAATTTTTCTTGTCAATTCATATCTGGATTTTTCCAAATTATAAATTCAAGCTTATATACATTCGAAATTGGCTACTCAAATATATCCAAAAACGAAAAATCTTCAAACTACAATCAAGAACTTCAGTACGACTTGATCGAGTTTTTGACACAGTCGGTACGTTTCCAGTGCATTAACAGTTCATTATTAGTGTTGTAATATTTCATAAAAACAGTGCTATACGTAAAGTATTGTTATTCATAAAGTTGTATTGATATATGAACTGAGGTTAAGACACTGGAATTATATCCACAATACTATTTTAACCTTAAATAAATTATACAAAGCGATAATGGATTAATAATTTCATATAGATATATTGTGTTTGTTTAAACAAATTCCGGAAAACATTCCGTAACTCAGGAATATTTTTTTCGTTGTGAATTTGTATCATTAATTGTTTATTATCTTCATCCTGATAATAGTAATGCCACGTTATCATATCAAAATAGACAATTTCATAAATTTTTCTTTAATGTTTATATATTTATGTATGCGTGAATATGTATGTCCACGAGTGCGCATCAATTACCGCACGAATTTTTTATAATACCTACAGTGATTTTTCATCTTAAATATACAGTGAATTTATTCTTTGAAATTTCAAATATTGCATTGAGTTATTTGTATTTGAATATAATTTCATTGATTTCTTTTCTTGAATAAAGATTAAACAACAATAATGTCTAACGATAAAGCAATATTTTTTTATATTGATTAACATATATTGATATATATCTCTATTTTTTTTTATTCTTCCAACTTTTATGTACTCATTGTCGAACATTCGATAAACAATTCACTCACACAATTGTTGATTGTGCACAATATAAGACACTTAATATTTTTTATCAGAGATAACGACCCTTTTGTTTATAATTATCACATATTTTGAGTTTTATTTTCTTGATAATTCTCCAATTCATTTAATATTTTTTCGAAACGAATTCAGATTTGACCCTAAATTTGTCATTAAAACAGTTGACCCAAATTTCAAATAGATATTTATACAACATTTTTTACTATGCATATAATTTCAAATTTTATTTATTTATAAATTCTCCGATTCATTTCATATTTTTTTTTTTCCTAATATTTCTTCATTTTTCTATATTTGTCAGTATTTGACTTATATATGATATCAAAACGCAGTAATTAAGTATTAAATAAAAATAATATACAAGCACATAGCGAACATAATGACGCGTACGTGATAAATGAAGATTTTTTTGTTATTTCTCACAGTCGTAAATTGGATATTAATTAACTATCTTTGAAGTGACTTTATATTTTTGTTAGATATACTTGAAAGACTGATGGCACGTACGTGATAACGTAATCGATGAACTGCTGAGATTAATTATAATCGCAATATTTTTGTATAAATATAACAAAATTGAAAAGTAAAGATATAATTTAGGAAGGAATTTGTGATCGATCAACGTTTATACAATTGTTGATAAATTGTCAGATAATTTTTTGATGTTATCATGACAACGTATTCACAGCAACAGTATTAAAATTAGTATAAATAAATTGGCAGCGATTTATTCAACATTAAAAATCATGTCACGACTGAACAAAACAAAATCCACTGTATGCATCAACAATTTTTCAATCTGACTTTAATTATCAATAAACAGTCATATAATGAATACAATAAACAAAACTCACGTTCACTCGAATGAATTAAATTTTTTTAAATATAAGCAGTAGCAATAAATTCAAACTTTATTAATAAAAACTGATTTAATTTAACTAAATAAAATTGTCAGTTCCAAGTAAATAATTATTCAAGTAATTTTTTTTTCTTCAAATTGAGTTTATGTGTGTTTGTAAAGTGCTATGTGTATCAAGTGTATTTAATAACAAATTGCGAGAAAAAAATCATTTATTTCATTTTCTAAAAGTAAAACAAATTATATTTCTTTGATAAAAATTGGACTTTATATACCAAATTAAATTTTTTAACTAACGATTTTTACTGTCTCGAATTTTTCTGAACAACCTGACATCCCCTCACCTTTTCTAACTCCCCTGTCGTCCTTTTCAATGACTATATGAACAATTTCGATTTTTAATATTGATTTAAAAGTTCTGATTGGACCGATTAAAAACTCATTAATTTTTCGACGGCTTTATTCGAGCTTTCGGGAAAAATTTCCAACATTAAATTCAAATATTATTCCAATATTGTAAAATATATCAAATATTTTGTCTATTTTATAATTAACTGATTTGAACTAATATTTAAAAGTATAAACAAATAATCACAACATTCGATTTACAGAGCAAATAATCATTTTCTTTTCACTGTAAATTAACACAAATTAAAATTAATTAACTATCAAGTGGAATGCATGAATTGATATATTTCAACATCAAACAAATTATCATTTTTTTTTTTAATATCTATACTAAAAAATGATAATATATGATTACATAAAACTCATCAGGAAATTCAAATATTTGAATATTTATAAATGATAAAAGTAGCGCGCGATTTAAGATTGTAAATGCGATTTATTTTATTGTTTATTGGACATTTCCAATATCCATGACCGATAGGTTATCATTGTATAAATACAGACGCCACTACCGTCACTGTCTCAAAGTCGTAGTGACTTTCAACGCGTAATGAGGGGTCTTGTCGTACTTATCGGCCTCTTGTTGGTCGTTAAATTCGTGGAAAATATATCCGGTAAAGTATTTTTTTTTTTTCTGGCCGTGAAAACATAATAGAGTTGAAAGATTTATCGTTTTTGAATAGTACCACCCATTCAATGTAACCCATCACTCGACAATTTCTCGTAGAAATTCAACAAAATCTACTCCTCTTTCTCGTTGAATAATTGACTTTTATAATTTATATTGGAATTTTATTCCATGTTCAATTCGATTTCTCATTTTCATTCTTATCTCAAATTTTATCCAAAAGATAAAAAATTATATATAAAAATCCATTGAAAATTCGTTCGAACTGTTGTCGTGGCACAAATTTCGTATCAGTTTTTAACAAAATAATTTGTGTTGAAGTAGAAAAATTCTTCTGCTTAAAATTAATATTTTATTTTGAGTTCAACACGTTTTTGGATTATTTCCAAGTGTTTAATTTATATTATTTATAACATTCTGTTCATCATTAACATAACTGTTGTGTGAAAATTGTGGGAGAAAAAATTCAAGCACAAATTTTTGATGGACTTTTACACAGAATTTTGTACTGTTCACATGTTTTAGTGATTTATTTTGAAGTTTACTATTTCAAAAGATATGATTATTGTTTTGTTGTTTGAGGAATAAAATCGTGATAAATATTGATGAATTATTTTTCTATCAGGTGAATTGATTTATGCACAAACTGGTCGTAGTGCATCACTTCACGGACCAAATTTAGAACTACAACTTGAACAGTGTAGTGTTGAACATAATGGTACCATTTATGGTCTTTATCCGAAAATAAATCTTACGGGTGCAACATTTGCCGGAAGCTCCAGGTTTTGTACATTTTTCATAAAATCAATAAACTTAGATCATGCCGGAGAGTGGAAAATTAACACTATCTGGAAATCAGATACAGACAATAATAATGTTTCCATTTCAAATTCGAATCCGAAGTCAGTTTACACCAATTATACCATTCACGTAGAACAGGTATGTCCAATACACGTATAATGAATCAAATTTTGAAAATTCATAATGGGAAAACTTGACAATGAAAAAAAAATTATAAATTTACAAAGTTATTTGTTTTTAAAAATATAATAATTTTTTGTGTGTCTGTGATTGATTATCTGTAACATCTGGTGAAGCATTTGAATAAATCGTTAAGCATTTACTGGTGAATATTTTTGTTTAAGAAAAAAAAATATTTTATGTTTTGGAATAATGTAACGATTTTCATGAATTTTTTTTTTCAGCTAATTTAGTTTGAATATTATTGAAATGCGATATGGAGCATCGATTATGACATGTTTCGAGGTACTTGTGTGAATTTTTTCGTGGAAAAATATTGAGAAAAATGGCCGTTTTTTCCACCATCTTTTTTTTTTATCACTTAAGATAAAAAAGATTTCTTCGCGACGGATCATCTGAAATCAAAATACTAAAAAGATTTTATTGTTATATTTCAAAACGCCGTTTGTGAAGGAAGTAGATAACTTATATTAGTACCGGAAAAAAATTTTTCCGGGGTGAAAAACCGAATTTTCAAAACCTCAAAAATTGAAATTTTCCGATAAATTGTTGGCATTTTCTTCAAAATCAAAACTTTCCCATGTTCCTTTGTTCACGAACAGCCTATTAGAATACAAAATAGTGATTTTTTTACTATTTTGATCCAAAATTAGCGATTAAAATGAAAAATTATTCACCGCAAGTGACGGTAAAAAAACAAAGAAGCTAAGAGAAAAATGACCATATTTCTTTCACTTTTCAATATTTTGTCATGAAAAAATTCATGCAATTACTGTTAAAGTTGAAGCAATCGATGCTCTGTATCATGTTTCTATCATATTTGATAAACATGACTAAAAAAAATCATGAAAATTGCATTATTTTCCCGATCCCAAATCAATATCCCAAGAAAATTCTCAAATTATATAGTTTATTACTTTCTTAAGGGTTGCTTCCAATGAGCATATAATAATATTTAACCTTAACAATCAATCGAAAAATTTCCCAACTACACAAAAAATTATTGCATACATCAATATTTTTTTCCGCAATTCCGCACATGTTTTTGAGTCTGCTTCCATTCAACCAATTGTCATGTAAATAAATAATGTACAACACTCAGCAGGTGGATAATGAACTTCTACCTAGAAACACTATTGATGGAGAGAATGGTAGCTACGCTTATGTATATTTCAAAGATTATTCTGATGACATCACAAAGTGCTACATCGTTAAAGAGGAATTTTATGTAAATAAAATTTTTTTAAATTTCTTAAACTTATCAAACTTCATTTATTTTCCAAATGATATGTCATTTTACATTCACGTATTATCATGTTATTGATTTGTAGACTGAAACTATTTACATGTTGGGTGACAATGGTAATGGAACGTCAGTCGGATTGGAACTTTATGAAAAATGTGGAGTTCGAATACCAATTAATGATACATTTCACGGTGAATGGAAATTGGTTCGAGAATCTGGAGATTATAAAATGAGATCTGGTATCATTACAATTAAATCACATCCAAGAGTAACATCATTCGAAGAGGTTCCTATAATTTTGTCAATTCGTTTCATTCACTATGAATTTATTTAGTATTCAAGTGATCAATTGATATTCAGAGTTAAAAATTTTGTGAGAAAGTCTACTAAAAATTTATGCTTTAATTTTTTTTACACCTATACAATATTTGAAAAATGTGCTAAATTACCCATTCAACTCAAAATAGTTCTACGATTTGATACGAAATTTATTAAGTTTGATAGACAAAAATTTTGTGTTAGATTTAATATAAAATATCATATATTTTAAGCAGCATTATTCTCCTTTTTCAATATTTTTTCTTGAGTTGTAATTTGATACAAAATCAGTTTTAGAATAACAGTTACTTCAAATTTTTAGTTGACTTTCACACGAATTTTTTTACTGTATATTGCTTGATCGATTGCATAATAATTAATTTGATTTTTAAAATAGTCACATGAAACGTGGCGTCGTGGATCAAGTAATATGAAAATCGAAATAAATAAGTATAGAATCAACTCGTACTGCGAAGTGGAAAGACCTGATGGTGAAGTTATTCCATTAATGGATTCAAAATGTAAATATTCAGTGGAAAAAGTTAGTAACAAACATGCGGGAATTTGGAAAGTACGTTATTTCACTGAATTCAGTATGAATATTGTAGAGCGAAGAATTGTCGTCGATGTCATTGGTGAGTTTGTTAGAATAAGCATAAACATTCATACTATACATGAAACAAATATTTTGAGAGTAAATAATTGTTTAAGGAAAGAATTTTGTTGTTGGAAAATTTTTAATAAATAATGAATTTCCTGATTCAGGGGAAATGTTTCTTGAGTTGAGAACATATAATTTTGGGTTGAGAATTGAGTTTTCTCAAACAAGAAATTCGTTGTCTGGGTTAAGATACAAATATTCTTGAAAGAAGATTTTATATTCTTTAGAGTAAAAACTGGGACAAGAATGAACGTGTTTTGCGACTCTCCAAAAAATAGAGATTTTGGTTGAAGAAATGATTTTCTTGGTTTGTGAAATTTCACTCTACACATGAGAACGAATTCCAATTCTTAACACAAAAGCATTGTTGTCTTGAGTCAAAAAATTTTATTCTTCACTAAAGTATGAGATTCTTAACTTAAAAATGTGCGTTCTTAAATCAAAACCGCAATCTCAAGTCGAAAAAGCTTAAGAATAAATTTCTTTGTAACAAAATGTTTTCCATTCATTATAAAATGATGAATATATTCAACAAATTATAAATTATAAACTAGAAAACAATAGTGCTTGAAATTTTTTTTGACTTACGAAAATCACAATATACATCGTCAATAATTACTATAATTTTTGGCAGTGTGTTTCTGCTATTCAACATTTTATTAAGATTTTATACATTGATTTCTCCAAGTGTGTAAACTCAATCAGATATATTCAATATAGTTATTTAGATTTTCAAATGACGTTCTTCTATAACCGAATTTCCAATTTGGTTTTGTTTCAAATGGTTTAAATAAATATTTCATTTTATCAAGCATCTCTTTATGTCGAAATGAGTCGAGGAAAATCACATATGAAAAGCGAGTAAAATGAACACTCAAAAAAAAAAAAAAAAAAACTCATTACATGAACTGAAAATGAGCAAAGAAAACTACTCGGATTCACTCATTTGAATTTATGTTTAATATATTCAACATTCTGACTAGAAAATACTCAAACTCATTTTTTCTTTCGTATGAAAAATAATCAAAAATTCATAGACAATTCGTTTTTTAGCCTTTTTTTACTCAGTGATTTTTTTCATCGAAGTAAAACGCAGAATCGTGAATTAAATAACAGAACCACAGTTTCTAAAGACATTTTTATTTGATACAGATCCTTTGGCAATTAATGCGATTGTGACCACAACCAAAGATAACATAATTCAAATATTGTGTCAAACTTATGTGAACCAGATTGAACATTGTTTCTTCACAACGCCGAATGGGACCATGATCAATGCCTTACCAGGAAATGGAAATGAAAAGTAAATTTCCTGAAGTATAATTAATACAAATCTAATTTTGGAATTACAATTACTTGAACGCATTGAAAAAAAAAGTTCTTTTTTTTTTCTAAAAAAAATTAGTATAAAAAGTTAAGAATAACTCAAAAATGTGATATTATTCTTCAATTATTGACACCAAATAATTGGTTTGACAAAGAATTATTATTTTTACAAATAGTATAATTTATATAACGAGAATTCGAATGGTTTTTTTGGGAAAATAATATTTTGCATGGTTAATCGAAAAGTTATCAAAATTTGAAAAAAAAACTTCTTACTTTCAATTTTCAGAATATTTTAGAGAAAAAAAAAAATTTATGAATGATTTAAAAATCAGAATCTTGTCCGAAAAAAAATGCAAATTAATCAAAAATTGTTATAAAAAAATTAAAAAATAAACTAACAAATAACAAAAAAATTCTTCAATATATATAATAAACAAAATAAACTGAAAAAAAAATGATGGCATAAAAATATTAAGACGTTTCTAAATTATCATGCAAAACGTAAAGGCCCATTTTTTTTTTCGCAGATTTTTTCAAATTCTTAATATATTCATTATATTAATCATATTCATTGCATAAATGAATGTTCAATAGTTATTATTCGAATGCTAATAACTAATAAATAACCAGCTATTTCCATTTTATTCATTAACTAATTTTATATATCTTAAAATAAATTCCTAAAAAGAACTTGTATCTTTAATGAGTTCAGGTAAAATGAACTTTTTAATTAACTAATGCACTATATTAACTATTGAATAATGATAATTTCCAACAGATACATGTACTATGGCACAGGCTATTATTCAATGTATGAAACAAATTTCGCTCAGTGTGGTATATCAATTCTTCAACCGTCCAGTAACGATTATGGCTCATGGAAATGCACTATTAAAGAGAATAAATCTCCTGACATTATGAATGCTTTCGTATCGATAGCACATCTAGCAGGAAAGAAAATTCATCATCCGTATATTTCAACAAAAAATGTTTACGTTAAACGCAGCGATAATTTCTCGGTAACATTAAACATAAACATACAATATATACAATCATACATGGATAAAAGAATTTTATATAAACATTCAGTAGTGATAAAATGAATGTATACAAATGAAATAAATTCAGTATATTATATGTATCATTTGTTTCAGATAACATGTAAAACGACAACATCACTTGATTATTGTTGGCTCCAAAGTCCCAATGGAACGAATTATTCGGTAACAAAGAATCGCGGCAATTTACAAAATTATTTACCGTACGTTGGTGAAGGTTTATCAGTTGGTGTTTGTGGAGCAAGTATTGAAAATGCTGACGACATACACTCGGGCAATTGGAGCTGTCGACTAGGTGTTACTGGGGGTGCGGAAATAGAGTCAATAGTTCCAGTTACAGTCACAGGTTTGTATATGGGAATGAATATATATAAACTGTAACTTTCAACGTGATGAATGAACCAATTTTCCGATAACAGGCTTTCACTTTAAATTGCAATATCGCGACATGAATCTTTTATTTTATTTTTTTATTTTACAATAGTATAGAGTGAAAAATTTTGTATGGAAGTCTACGCAAAATTTGTGTTGAAACTTTTTTAGGATAATTTTGTGAGGAATTTTAATGTTTGAGTTTGTGTTAAAATAGAAAAATTATTTTGTGGGAAATGTTTTTCATCATAGTGGATAGTGAAAAAAATGCCTGTTTGTAATTTTCCATTTTCCATTTAAATAACATGAGAAATAAAATTTTTTTTTTTTTATTTCTGTAGCTCGATATTTACGCGTGATGGGGATAAGCTCATGGCATATTCTTATGTGGAATTGAACGCTTTGCAAAAAAGGTTCCTTATACTTTTTTCATAGAGACAGCCATTCTAAAGATTTTGAAACTCAAAGCTCCAAATGTATGAAATTTTGACTTTTTTGTTATTAAATCAATACTAATCATTTTATTATCATAATAACAAAAAAACACTTCAATAGCAGTAGATGCAATGCTTAATTTTGTTTAGACAGCATAATTTTTATTGCTTTGAAATAATAATGAAATTCATTTGATATGAGTTATAAATATTTTTTTTAAGGTAAATAAAATAAAAAAAAAAATATCTGATACGTGAATATTTTTTTTTTGTTTTTAGCTTCACGAAAATATTAGCATACTATAGCTAGTTTTCCGATTAAAAATAATTTTTAAGACAATAATTAAGTGATTAGTATCGATTTAGTAACAAAAAAGTCAGAATTTCATACATTTGAAACTTTGGATTTGAATATCTTTAGAATGGCTGTCTTTATGAAAAAATTGTAAGACATCTTTTTTGTAGAGCGTTCAATTCCATATAAGAATATGCTATGAGCTAATCTCTTCAATGCGAATATGCCGAGATACAAGAATCAAAAACAAAAAATTTTTCCTATGTTATTTAAATGGAAAATGGAAAATTACGAACAGGCACCTTTAAATATCAAAATTAAGAGCTCCGCTTTGGACAGGCTTCTTTTTTCTTCGTCCAGTGAGATTCCAGCCTATTTTTTTGCCGAATGAAGAAAGTTGCCTAAAAATGACACATCCCATTGTGAATGTTGAATATTTTAATGAATTATACAATAACTTGTATTTATTTCAAGGAACACATTGAAAAATTCAATGTGTAATTTTTTGTTGATTGAAAAAATAATCAATATTCGCATTGTCGGGATATTTTATAAAAAATATTCACTCATAATAATATACACTAACGGAAAAAATTAAAGGGTCAAAAAAATTTCCGAAATATTTCCGTTTTTTTTGACAGGCTGTATCTCAGTGAGAAATGGTCGTATCGAGATTTTCAAAAAATTAAATTGAAGCTGAATAATCAAGCTATCTAACCCAGTCAATCGTTTGGCTAAAAAAAAATTTTCCTAAGTTCGTGGAAGTAAAAAATAAAGACCCAAAATTTGCAAATTTTTTTTTTCGCGCCATTTCTTAGGATCACGTAATAAACGTGATCTCCTAAAAATTTTGTGCTACAAGGTCTGAAAACTAGAGACTCAGAGCTTCAAAATGCTTTTTTTGGAAACTCGATACGACCATTTTTCACTGAGATACAGCCTGTCAAAAAATACGAAAAAATTTCGGAAATTTTTTTGAATTTTGAATTTTTTCCTTTAGTGTATTAGTCATTGCGACTCGCGAAAAAGCTTGCAGTAATTTCAGGTACTCACAATGACATGAGTCAAATTCAAATTATTCCAAAATAAATTCCAAAAACAATTGAATAATTCAATGATTTATAAATGTCATAATCAAAACATTAATTTTGATATTTTCTAATTAAAAATTCTGTACAGAAAATTTAACAATATAGCATTAGTGTATGATTATATTATTTTTTTCAATTTCATATTGAAATATCTCTGTCAATATACGGATGTAGAATATTGAATAATTCTGGAGTGTATACTAAGTTAAGAATTAAGAGCACATTTGATGAGGTTTAATTAGGAAATCGATATGCGGTAGGATGCTGGTTTCATGTCGGATAATTATGTACAGTATCTTAATGACTTTTAGCCATTAATTAATAGTTTCTCACTTAATTGATCGTATTGCAAAGCATCGTATTACGTACCATGTAAGTATCATGAGCGAGCAACTGAACGCATCATAAGTTCAGTAATTTTGATATTAATCTCAAAATATTCAAAATCCCAATAACGAAACTTATCATAAGATGTAATTGAATGAATAAATGAACATATAAATGAGTAAAATTGAGGTCCATCTAAATGAGATGAAGGTTAAGCTAAGATAAAATAGTTCATTTCGAAAAAGTCTCAAAAATAATTTTTAATTTCAACGTATTTGTGTACTTTTCTTTTTATTATGAATAATTTAATCGATTTCAGAAAGTAAATGTAACCGTAGTTTGCTATAAATGTGGTTATTGTGCTAAAAATTGAATGATTGGTGAGCAATCAAAAATTCTTATGTTAAAATTTGATACAAAATTTGCATAAAACATACCTCAAATTTTTAATAAACTTTTTAGTAAAATTTGTTTTTTTTTACTTTAGCAAAAATTCTTGTGTTAAAATTCGATTCAAAATTTGCATTAAATACAGTCAACTCAAATTTTTGATGAACTTTTTCACAAAATTGGTTTTTGTGTACTCCAACAAAATTTCTTGTGTCAAAATTTGATTCAAAATTTCCATTAAATACAGTTAACTCAGATTTTCAATGAACTTTTTGGCAAAATTGATCACTATATCCACGTGCGACAACACGATTTTGATTTGTACATTTTCTTTTGCTGCAGATTCATATATTGCACCAGTCCAAAAGTCAATTAATGTCGCTCACGATGAACTAAACTTAGTTGTCAATGTTATACCCAGCAAAGAAGCCACAATTCAATATTGCCGATGGATTCGTCCAAATGGACATGGATTCAATGAAAAAAAGAGCAATCGATATTTGCGTTTACAAACTGAAACCTCTTGTATTTTAACATTGACAGGTATAACCAAATAATTCATCATCCTCACCAACATTTCAATATAAAACAATCGACTAATCAATCATGATTATAATCCTTTTTTTTTTTTCGTTTTTCATTTTTACTATTCAAGATTGGGATTTAGCTGATCTTGGTACATGGAGCTGTTACGTACGCTTCAGCACTGGATCTGATGAAGAATTTCATACAACCATCGAACTTTTGTTAACAACTCAAAATGCATCGTACACAATACTAAATATTTTTTCAATGTGTTTAGTGGCTATAACAATTATCGGTAGTACAATCTTTGGATTTTTAGTTTACAAAAAACGCCTAACTGCAAAAAATCCAACAATAATTTACAATGAATTCGATCCATCAAAATCGGGGGTAATCACAATGAAAGAACGTCCAAATATTTAATTATCAATCGATAAATTACATAATTATAAATCAGCAAATTCTTTATGAAGTTTGAAAAAATATTCATATCCTCTTGAGCTTTATAAATATCATAAACCTTCATAAAGAATTTTAGCAATGTCAAATAAAAAAAAAACTATTCATTCGACAAGTCGAAATTTTATTATATTATTTCATACTTTTTGTTCAACCTATCAAAAAAAAAAAAAAAAAATATGTTATCAATCGATATTATCCATAACATAATGTATCTTTGTAATGAATTTCAGGTTCATGAAACAATAAAAAAAAAATAACAATAATAAAAAGAAAACTTCTATTTAATTGCATACAATTTTTCACCCCAAACAAAATTTATCACATATAATTTATTTGTAATATAAGATATCCTCGATTTTCTATATGAATATATTGCAAAAATTTTCCCACATTTTTCTTGGTCTTTCATTCTTATTTTCTCCCTAATTCACGTCTCCCTCATCATCAATTGTTGAAATTAATCGTTTTCTACCCACCGTTCAAGGGTTTAATATCCTGAATAAATACACTTTAGTAGCGAGTAAATTGAAATTTACACAATGTGATCTCACATGTTTAGTGCGAAGTAAAATATGTATGTATACGTATATAAATTTATAAATGTGTATGTATGTATGTGCGTGTGTGTGTGTGTGTATTTATATACAGAACAGTGTCGATTTTCTGCATTGCTCGAGACATCAGGATATTTATATATAATAATGGCAAGAGAGAAACATCATTTCAAGTTGTGTACACACGTTCAAAATAATTATAGGGGTTTGTTGCGTATATATTTGTGTGTGCCACCCGTTCAATATCAACGATCGGGCTTCCCACGTTCACGATAATATGTCACAGTCATTGATAATAACAATGAAACAGATCTCACATTGTTTGCTTCACGTTCATCCCGTGCTCAATAATAAATTAATAATTTATAATTTTGATTCGAAGAAATATAAATTGCATTTCAATTGTAAATATTGCGTCGATAATTTTGTGCACGTGTGAATATGTTTGTTGTAAGTCTATTAAAAATTTTTGATGGGAATATATTTTTGGTGGGTGCAGGGTAAAACATTTTTTGTAAAAGTCCACTCAGTGTTTGGAATTTTTTTCACATGATTTTAATTGAAGGAAAGTTGACTTAAATTAGCACGATATTTTTTCGATTGGATTTGACACTAATAGTATTTTGAACAATTGTACAGATTAAAAAAATATATTGGGATAAAATTTATTCAGTTTGATTTTGTATGAATTATTATTTGTTTCAATGCAAAATTGTTTTGCTGCTTTAAGAGAAATTTTTGTGTTTGAATTCGGTGGAAAATTTTTGTTTTAAATAGTTGAGATAAATTTTTAACCAACTCTTCCATACTTTTTATCATTTGTTTATGTTTTTTATTGGTTGTTTATATTGGAAAAAATGGTATGACTGAAATAAAAAAAAATTTCAACAATCAACACAAATTTGTTTCTTCGGTTTTTTTGTATTTTAAGTTGTAAGAGATTAATTTCATGATTCTAAATTAATTTTCAATGACAATGCGAAAATTTTGGATGATTTTCATTCACAATGGACATAAAATTGCAAAATAGGTCAACAAAAAGATGAACATAACCCAACGAGTTCGGCCTGGCTGTTACGATCATGAAGATCTCGTGGACTCTGTTAAATCCCAACTGATATCCAAAGCTTCCTATAATCCACCGCTTAGATTACTCCTCTCTCGTTACTTACTATGAAACAAAATATACACATACATATACATATATACACACAAAACACCCACACACATACATTTTCACATATAATACATCTCTACTCGAAGCGAATTAGGATTGCGAATGAGCAACAGAATCACATCGGTGCACGAGCCACAAATGGAGCAAAAGATTGACGGTAGACTAGTAATTTCGCGGGATTAATATTTAATATCTCCAGAAATATGACGACAGTATACTACACAACGACCAACACAGATCTATCTGTATATTTTTCCCTATACTTTTCTTCGAGGCCCATCATTTCATCGCACAATTTTTCCCCTTCATGGAATACACCATCTTATGAACATATACAATATACTTAACGTTTTCACTTCCTTATACTTTTATATATGAACATACTTTTATATATTATGTATATACATATAGATTCGGAGTGCTATTTCATCTTTTGGGTTATACATATACATATTATATGTATATATATGTGTAGGTACTTTTTGATCTATCAAACTTGTTCGGATGAACTTTTATGAAGAGAGAAATTTCTTCGTTTCTTTGCTCTTTTACCCTCTTGATGCAATATCAATATTTTTGTTATATATACATATGTATATTATAAATAAATGTATGTGTGTGTGTGTATTTGTATGAATGATGTGTAATGTGAATGAGTTTGTGGGGGTAGCTTTTTTTTTTATGTATAGGTTTGTGATGTGGAAAACAATTTGTAGATGTGTGATTGGGTTTTTACGAATGGTTCAAAGACACTTTTATTTTATATTTGAATGTATGTAGTCGTTTTTATGTAGTGGGTGTGCCTGGGTATGTGGGTGTGTAGATATGGAGAGTAGAAAAAATTTTGTGAAAGTTCAATCAAAATTTGTGTTGGATTTTTTTTTAACACAAATTCAACTTTGAAATGATGTTTAAAGAAGACATTATTTTTGTGGCTTGATTCAAGTTCAATGGTGTGTTGAACATTTTAGAAACATTGATAAATATGTTGACTCGAAATGTATTTAGTCTGAGGAACGAAAATTTAGTGTGAGATTTGATATGGAATATTTTTTATTTTATGCAAAATTGTTTTTTTGCTTTATCACAAATTTTTCTGATGAAAAAAATGATAGAAAATCTGCGTTAGGAACAATTGACACAAATTTTGAATGGACTTTTACAGGAATTTCTTTACTGTGTAATGTAATAAACAGAACTAGTGATAAATCACAGTGCAAAAAATTTTTTATAATTTTTTATATAGTTTGAGAAACAGAAATTTAGTGTGAGATTCAGTATGAAATATATTTTTCATTTTATCCTAAATAATTTTTCTGCTTCAACACAAATTCTCGTGTTGAAATTTGCTAGTAAGTTATCGGGAAAAAATGTTGACACAAATTTTGAGTGGTCTTTTTTTACACAAAATTTTTTACTATATTTTAGATGTTTTCATGGAAAAATTAAAAAAGATGATGACAATAAATCTTTCTCAGTATATAATAAAAGATTCTCAAAACTGATAAATAAATATCGCATGACAACTAATAAATAATTCTTTCAATGTTAAGAGGAATAAGTATTCTGAAATGTCAATTATTATTATTATTATTCCAATGACTTCAAATATTGAATAAAAAAATTTTTCAACACCTCAACAAAAATATTCAAAATTTGATATTAGAAAAAAATATAAGTATTTCATCAAAAAGTGAACAGAAAAAATCTATCTAAAATGCTAAACCTTATAAAAAATCACCAACATATTACAAAAATTTCATGCAACATAAATAAATCACCAAAAATATAATTATTAAATCAACAAAAATGTTAGTAAAATTTTATATTTCTCAGATTCGTCATTTTATTAATTACAATTGATAAAAATTTATTTTCAATTGATTTTTCAAGCATATCTTGAAGATCTTATGGAACTACCATGGGAGTTGAATCAAAGATAGTCTGTCCAACAATTTCAAGTTTAGTTCAGTGCGAAATTTTAATAAGAAATAGATGGATGAGATATCTAAGAAAAAAGTTGGAATTTTTCTATTGATAAAATTCTTGAAATTCAATTTCTTCAAATTTTTTTTATTTCCAGAAATATTAGCTAATACCAAAACTTTTAGGACACCTGATATGTATGTTCTTCACTCCATATACAGATAAGATTCAATCACGACTTTTGCAAGTTTCATATTTTTCATTTAGACTTTCTTCTAAAAAGTATATTTATATTAGACATATAGATATTTCGAGATTGCTTCTAACGAAAGAGTCATACTAAAATATCTGTATGAAATATTACATTACATTATTCTGAATTCAATGAAGTATATGTCGTACATAGATTCCAGTTATAAGACTAGAATATACGAGCGAGAAATGATAAAATAAGGGATAAAATGATAAACTATTTATATGGTAATACTAAATTAATATTACTGAAATAGTTTTATTTAATATATGATTTGATAGTTATTTTCACACCTTCTAGTAGGATGAAATTCAGTTTTATCAAAAAAGAAAAAAGAATGTAACTTTGATTGAAAATTAAAACTATTCCAATTTTACTATAAGCTTTTTAGGTCATCAGTAAAATCCAAAATAAAATATTAAAACATCGAATGGATGGAAATGAAAGTAGAGTAATCACAATGAAAGGTTAATAATTATGTTTAATGAATACATTTGTTTTTTTTTTTTTTTTTGCACTCAAACTTTGCCCATCGATAATAATTAATTTTCAATTTCTATGAAGTTCAATAATTGATTTCGGATTGAAACTGAAATAGTTTTATTCTCTGCAGTAAGTATTTTATTCAATTTTATTTTCATGAAAAATCAAAAATATACTCTGAAACTTGAGTGGAAAATTCTGTCGATCGAAAATATCGTAAATATCGTTATTTGGTAATTTTATTTATTCCTTAACTCCTTTTTATATGAATAGAATATTTCGTTTAATATTGATATGTAAAAAATTATAGAATTTTTACAATTTTGCGCTCGAGTTCAACTTTTTTCTGGAACAAAATTATAAATAATCTCATATCGATGATGAACAAGACTCACAAAATAATACGAGAATGACGAGAAAAAAAATTTTTTGTCATTTGAATAATATTCTATTTTAAATCTAACTCAAAATTTTTGTTTATTAAAGTGAATAAATTTTGAGTTCATGAATTTCTCAAATCTTTGTCAATGTTCAACATATTATGTGTATTCAATCAAATTATGTAAATGTTGTGTTGATTTAACATAACTTTTGAATGAAAATAGTATAAAAAAAAAATTTTGAGTCGACTTTTACAAAAAATTTGTGTCAATTCTTTACGACGTTAATTTTATATCAAAATACAACACAAAATTTGTGTTAGAGCAAAAAAATTGTTTTGTGTAAAATAAATAATAATAATCTATTCCAAATCTAACACAAAATTTTTCTTTTTCAAAATAATGAAATTTGGTGTCAATACATTTTTTTAAATCTTTCTTAGTGTTCAACATGATATTTAAATTAAACTAAATCACATAAATACCGTATGACTTCAACATAACTTTTGAGTAAAAATTGTGTAAAAAAAATTTTGAATTTTTCACACAAAATTTGAGTCAACTATTTTCATCTCAAATTTCATATCAACTTCAAACACAAAAATTCGCAAAGAAAAAATCATTTTTCCAACGATCATTAATATTCAATATTAAATCTAAAACAACATTTTCATCTATCAAACTAAATAAATTTCGTATCAACAATTTTTCCAAATCTTTCCCACTGCCAAGTTCAACATATTTATTTATTCAATTTTGATTTCCTAATTCCAACATATATTTATATATTACTCATGGCAAATCGAGACCCATAAATCCCAAATTAATTCAACACCAAAATCAAATAAAAATCGCAAAAAAAAAAAAAAGAAAAAAGACAATTACATCAACTCAAATGTTGCCTGTAAATTTTCAAACAAAATTCCCCACTGTGTCACTATGAAAGTGTTCATTTAATACTTGAAATGTTCACAGTTAAACCTCCAATGCGTGTTGCATTACCACAAAGAGCTCATCGCCTCGAATTACCCACAATTCCAATTATCTAATTGAAAGTAACGGTCTGGCACCCCGTTACACACCACCCTCTTTCTCTATCGGCCTCACTTTGCTTCATATCTATACATATACACATATATATATACTTCCTCGCATTCCCGTGCACAACAATTGTATATATCCCACCTTTACTGCACCAATCCGAAGTCACTCAAGCTTTTGGCCATTCTCTTTCTCTCAATCTCATCAAATGTAACCTCCGATAAATTACCGTAGATGGCCACACGCGCAATGTACAAGAGGACCGCACAAGAGGCCTTTGCACGTACTAAAATATACATATATATATATATATATATATATATATGTGTGTCTGTATTTATTCGGGGGACTGTAACCAATAACTGTTAAGGATTCCCATCTGCTTTGTTCTCAGTGATATAGTCTATTGAAACGCTGAGCATCGAATGAAGGTATAATATCTATGTCTGTGTATGAGGGACTTTGGACAATGGGGGAAATACAAGTAATTTCTCTGATGTTTGGTGTATGTGTATAATGTATATATATATATATGGATTGTTACGTAAATGTATGTATGATAGTGATGTAGCAAGTGGAAGTTATGTTGACGCATTATTCGCACGATTAGTAGGAATTACATTGGAAGTTAGACTTTGTTAGGTTAGGTTGTAGAATTTTGCATTTATGTGTGCATTGGGGTGGTATTTATGTTAGGGGTGTTTGTTGATTTGGGATGAGAGCTGTGCTTATAGTGAAGAATTTTGTGTAAGAGTGATCCAGTTTAAATTTGTATCAACTGTTCTTAATGCAGATTTTGTATAAATTTTTTAAAACAGAAAAATAATTTTGCGGAAAATGAAAAATATTTCATGTCGAATCTCACACTAAATTTTTCTTTCTCAGATTATATAAAACATGAAAAATTTTCTATATTGCAATTTGTCACTATTTTCCTTTATTATAGTACGCAGTGAAATAATTTCTATGAAAATCCACTTAAAATTTGTGTCAATTGTTCTTAACGCAGATTTAGTATCAATTTTTTTTAATAGAAAAATTTTTGTTGAAGCAGGATAATGATTTTGTGTAAGATGATCAATATTTCTTGTTGAATCTCAATAAACACTCGGAAAAAAATTGAAAAATATGTTGACTCAAAATCTAAATAGTCTGAGAGACAAAAATTTAGTGTGAAATTCGACATGGAATATTGATTTTATTCAAAATTATTTTTCTGCCCAAACACAAATTCTCGTGCTGAAAATTGATATGAAATTTGTGTTGAAAACAGTTGACACAAATTTCGAGGGGAGTTTTACGAAAAATTTCTTACCGTAGATATATATTTGTTTCAATTTGTGTCAACATATTTTTTAATTTTTCGTGAGTATTCAAGATACTCAAAAAAATGTGTTGTTAGAAGAAAGTTGTTGGAAAATAAATATTCTTGTGTTATAATATAAAATTGTTCGATATCTCGCTTAGTTTTCGAGATATTGAAGTACAAAAACCTTTTTTTTTAATGTTTTGTTTTATTTTATGCTTGACAATTTTTCATAAAATAATACTTGAAAAAGTTTTATTTCGTCGAGGAAGGTATGTTTGTATTTATATGTATGCAAGTATTATTTTTTTTATATGATCGTGTCTACATAAATTATTTTTTTTTGTGATCTTGTCTACATCATGAGTGGTAGTCCAGAGGCAAAGCCCCGACAGGGTCGGGGGGCGGGCCCCCCTATTAAAAAAATCAGATTTCCAAATTTTTCAAAATATTAGTTAAAACTATAAACTAAAATTAATTCTGATGATTTCGCCAAAAATAAATTAATTCATAAAATATTTCATAGAATGCGCGCCAAGTTTAAAAAATTAATTTGTTTAAAAAACAAAAATTTCATTTTTGTTTGAAATTCGTTTTCATGATAAGCATGTGTATGCACGCAGTATTATTTTTTTTTTATGTGATGTGTTTTATATGTAAAATTATTGAATTTTAGTTTAATTATTACATTAAAATGCATTGCAAAAAAATTAATTTATTTTAAAATTTATTAAATTTCTGAATTCGATATCTCAAAAACTGAGCGAGATATTGAAAAATTTTATTCTTCAAAAAAGAATCTTATCTTATAGAGTTCTGTAAGAATCCGTGGTCGTTTGACAACGCATAAGTTATAACAATCTTGCCTTAAAAATTGTCTTTGCATAATGAAAATGTAATTATTTTTATTTCAACAATTCTCTTTGTTCCAACGTGAAGTAGAAACTTATCTATTATACAAACATATATTTTCACATGGCACCCCCAAATACACGAAATAAAAAAAAAAAAAAGATAGAAAGAAAGAAATTCAGCAAATACCATTGTTTTAATATTCGCCTGAAAAAATTATTTTCGTTGGAAAAATCGTTCAAAAGGTATCATGGAAAAACTACCAACCTATATCCACACACACAAGAAACGAAATGTAAAAATTCGTTTAGTAAAAAATACATGGGATCACTTTCACGTGGGCATTCAGGCGTAAATTCGATATACCAAGCAATCGATTCCAATCGCGAGTTATCGACGCGATCCGAACCATCAAGGTTCTCTTTTGGTCTCTTTTCACTTTAAGTGTGCCAAAAAAAAAAACACACACACATACACACGCCGAATTTATCTACGTTTCAACATATTATGCAGGATCCTTTCAATGTTCGAGGTAAAGTGGAATCAATGTTTTATCCAAAGGGGATAAAAACCCTTGTGAACCCCAGGACTCATTGGATATTTCTATAGTTTTTTCTCTTTCTTTTTTCATCTTATTATTCCAAAGGACATTGCTTAAACTCACCCTCGTTTCTCTTCTATATCGCCGTGGCAAAATACACCCTCCGTAATATCTCACTATTTTGTAACATGATGTAGCACACGATAGTTAGTAAGAAATAAAAAATTTTGTGTTAAAGTCCACTAAAATATTTCGGTGTAGATTTTTATTAGACAGTTTTTGTCTTGAAGTTATGTTAAATCAAGATCATAATCATGTGATTGGATTTAATACAAATACTGACTAAAAATCTCGTGAAGATTTGAAAAATTTGTTGAATTTTATTCAACATAAAATATTATTCATTTCACGAAAAATAATTTTTCTGTTTTAACGTAAATTCTCCTGTCAACATTTGACGTAAAATTCGTGTTAAAATCAGTCAACACAAATTTTGATTGTGCTGCCACACAAAGTTTTTCAAACACAAAGATTTATGTTGAAATATAAAAATTATTCTACTCAAAATGAATAATATTTCACGTTAAATCTAACATGAAATTTTCATCTTCCCAAACTATATAAATTTTGTGTCAACAAATTTTTGGAACTTTCGTCAGGGTTCAACATATTATTCATAAATCCAATCACATGAATAATATCAGAAAATTGCATGAAGAAAATTCCAACACAAATTTTCACTAAACTTTTTAACAACATCCATACACTGAATAGAATTCTTTGTAAAAGTCTACCCAAAATTTTCGTCAACATATTTTGAAATTTTCTCCGAGTGTTTAACACACCATCGAAGTTGAATTTCGTCATATGAATAATACAACTTGGACTTTCGCGTATAGATACACGGTACGTATAGTGTCTCGCTTCACAGTGAACTTGGTGCGAGACACTACTGTGTCTCTTGATCTGTTGTTTCAACATCATTTTCATAGAGAATTAATTAAAAGAAAAATTCCAACCCAAATTGTGGGTGAACTTTTACATAAAATTTTTTACCGTACTCATATTATATCAACAACACGAAACACATTCCTACCTCCACCCTAATTGCATCTTGATTCACACAAAGCTCCCCTGAAATCTTGCTTCAATTCCGACTATATACCATCACATATATCCATACATACATAATACATATACACACATGCTCGATAATCAAACATAGGACGAGATGAGCCTATATATTCCGTACTTGAGCATCACAATGTTTCGTAAAACGTGTTAGTAAAAGACACGCCTATTCCATCTGCGGCGCCTAATTCTGGTTTAAATCCCCCACGCGTAAAACCGGGTCTCGGAATAATTTAATAAAGGGTCCTTGTTAATAAATACGTATGAGTATAAGTGAGATAGAGAATGAGAGGGTGATACAAAGCTATACAGATATACATAATTGTACGTAAATCTAATTTCTATATCGTATAATATTGTTATATGACTGTCCACTGTATATAAATGACAGAGATATTACAGGACAGGACTGTTGTCTTTCAGTTTTCGGCAGGACTTTGACAATTTTCGATTTTTCCTACTCTCTGATGTCTTTTACTTCCTATCTAGCTTTTGTCCTTAGAAGGGTGAATTAGACAACAATAAACCCTCAGGAACTTGTGTGCTATCCTATCGCTTAGGTCACAAACGAGTTTGATGCTAATATCAGTATTGCTAATTTTCATTTTGATGCGCTTCTGGATTGCTGGCACTGTCTATTGTATATGTTACATTCACTCGTAAACTTTGTCGGGTCATTTATTGAATTATTGTATGCATGTAGGTAGTTTGAAAACAATTTAATATTGAAAATTCAATTAAATATTTTTAAAATTCAATTTAATATTGGAAGTTAAATGCAATTAAAATTCAATTTTGAAGCTTTTCATATATATGATTTTAATTGATGGAGAGAACAAAAGTTCACTGTCTAGCACACAATAAATTTGCATATGGATTTATGTACATATATACGAAATATGTAAAATTGTTCATATATATTTTTATTTTGCATTAAATTATATAGAAAGTTGAAATTGAATGTCGATAATTTTTATGGAGAATGATGAATAGAATTTTTTATTGACGTTAAAATATTCAGAATGTTTATGTATTTTTTGGATAATGTTGAAAGAATGACTGTAAATTAATTAAATATAAATTTATTATATCTTATGTATTTTGTTTTATTTCAGTTTAAAAAAAATATAATGATATTTGTGAATAAAAGAAAAGTTAGAGAGTTTGTTGTGGATTATTATTAATTTTATTATTGATAATTTTATTCATTTTCATAAAAAAATAGCATTTGCTGTACTCACAATAATGCAAAAAAAACTTTTTTTCGAGTTTTCGACCTGGAAAAAAAAGTCGAATTTTTTTTGAGCTTCAGATCAAAATACATAAGTTGGCGTAGGGGATTTTCAAAATATTGATTAGTTTTCTATTTATCAGCAATTTATCGATGAATTTTGGGTCACGAAAAAATTTTTTTTTTTTTCCAAAATACTGTCATTTTGGAAAAATCTTACGCCATCTTATGTATTATGGTTTTAATTGTTTTCAGATGAAAATTGTTCCAGTTACGTTTCTCGAGGTGGAGCCTCCACGAAAAAAAATTTTTTTTTATTATCATGAGAACAGCCACTATTTTGTATGAAAGTGCCAATAAAAAATTTTTTTTATATTCTAGAAATGTGTATTTATAACCCCTTATTAAGAGTTTTCCTGTCAGCCTACTCATATTTCCACAAAAAATCACGAGAAAAAGCTCATTTTTAAGCGAGCCAGAGTGGTGTTATCCCTTAACACACCATCGAAATCCAATCAAGTCACAAATATTCTATTGACAACACATCATTTCCAGGTTGAATTTATGTAAAAAAAGTTTCAACACAAATTCCCGCGTGAACTTCTATACAAAATTTCCTGCTACGTACCTACACGGAGAGAAAAATCGTAGAATTTTCGTAAAGAAAATCAAACAAAAATCACCATGCTGTCCAGTAATCGAGTCACAACTGTCAGAAAAACTAAAAATTATTTAACAAACTTATAAATATTGACAGTTTAAACTGTCATAACTGTTGGTGGCGCCTGAGAAAAAATAATTCTCCGACACAAGAAATTTTATCGTGCCAGACCTCTAAAAATTAAATTGTATCAAAACCATTTTATAAAAAAATGAAAACATTTTCCTTTAAAATGGTTTCTATATATAGAATTATATAGACGTCATATGATATTTCAAGGGGCTAATTGTAAATTTTTATTTTAAAGCAAAAACGTTTTATTGAGCACTACTGCTGATTCTTAGACATGAATGAAACAAATATTTTTCTTTGAAATTTTTTTTTGAAAAAAACAATCATTAAATATATTAATATAAAAATAAATTATATAAAATAAATGAACGAAAGAATCAAATAAATACATGAGGAAATACAATGAATAAATGAATGTCGACATAAATAATTTACAAATTGAATACGATTCATTTGTTTAAGCAAAAGAAAACAAATGAAGTGAGCCACAATTGCTAGACAGGAAAATTTTCTAATCTAGCACGGTAAATTTTTATGAAGTATCTCATATTCAACCTTAGAGCAGCTAAGAAATGTTCGTCAACAAAGTACTAAAACAGCTTGTTTGGAAATTTTTACTGTGCTGTCACAGAAATTTTACTGTGATATATGTTACTCAAATATATCCACACTTATTTTAATTTTTCTATGACTCCATAATTAATTTTTTTTCGTTTGACAGATAAATATTTCTAAAAATGTCATTTATGACAGTTTTGTAATGCACACCACAGTAAAATTTCGCAGATTTTTCTCTCCGTGTATTAAAAACAAAAAACAACTCATAAATACATATTATACTGTCTCAATCCCCCAACATCATGATACTTCACCAACATATACAATATCGGTTAACAAATATAAACGTAATGCGGCGCGAGTGCATGACGTCCCCTTAAGATTAAAGTGACGGACAGACAGACAAGGGGGCACTTCTTAGATTGAGCGTCACTGAGCGAATACATCAGACATTCGCGCAAGCGGCATTATATGTGTCAGCCGCGAGATAGTCTTGTTAGTCACGCTACGCCCTCCACAAACTCGTAAGCTTATTATAGAATATATAACTCTAGTCCGTTGGAAATGTGCGCAACTTGCGGCTGAATTTTATACAAGGATTACACTCGACGTATGGTCCAAATAAAGCCAATATTTATCCGATTCGTTCACGTCACGTAACATCCCATTCACACACACAGAATCATTTGAATCCTAAAAAAAAAAAACATATATATATGTATATATATATAGAAATAATTAAATAATACACGGTGCAATAATTCACACCCGTGAGAAAATAAACCAACTGACAATAATACAAACCTTAATGAAACTCGAAGCAGATTAAATTAATCGAAATTTTTGTATAGGAATTTATTAAATAAAAACAAATGTGAAAAAATAAAACTTGGAGTTTTAATACAGTCTATTACATTTTAGATAATAAAACGAAACAAGTTAAATAATGTACTCACAAAGAAAGATTTTAATTGTGAATTTTGTCGGCGGAATATAAATGACGAATAGCGACGCGTCACGCACTGCGATTTTCCACGGTTTTGTTCGCTATGGTCAAAGACGAAAATTTGATATTATAGAATAGAGAGAAACGTTGGACCTAAAGCTATTCAATCTCACCTTTAGTGACTTCACATAATTAATTACCCTCTGATGCAGGTTCCCTTTTACCTCTTACTGCTCGCTGAACGCTGTTAATTAATTCTTTTTTTGTCCTTTATATTCGTTCAAATTTATGAAAGAGAACTCAAAAGATAGATTGTTATTTTTTTCTTTCTTTCTTTATTTTTTATTTCATATACATATTTTTTTTCTCTTCCATTCTCTTTATAACTTGCCCGGTTTCTCTTTGTTTTGTTTTCACTCACACTCTCGATGAAATTCCGTATAATGTTAATGTATAAATTTGTTACCTGAATACAACCGCAGGCGTGTCCGAGTATATATCTATCAACAATGCCGAACAGGTATATGTATATCCCCCATGTGCCATTGGGTAATAAGAGATTTCACGATGGATATTAGGTCGAGGTAATTATGAACATTAGTGGCCACATACATCAATTATCGATGACACGATGACGCCAAGTTGCCTCTTGGGGCATCACACATTAATGGGATCGATTGAAATATGTATATTATATACATATCTATGGTGTATAGATGTTGAATATATGTATACGTATCCTATTTTAATGGTATGTGTGTGTGTATGTCACGACAACAAATCAGTGCACATTATAGAGAATTTAATTGTTTGAATTTGTAGGAAATTGATAAGAATTATTAACCGATGGCTTTTTTGTATTTTTTTTTTTAATGGATTGAAACAATTTTGTGTAAATGTTCACTTGAAATTTGGGACAATTGTTAATATTTGGTTAGTAAGACAACACATTCATTTTTTTTGTTTTAGCAAAAATTTTCGGGGGGAATTTTGATATAAAGATTGAATTGAAAAATATCAAATTCGATGTTTGATTAATAACATTTATGAAAGTTTGATTATAACATTCAGACGAAAAATTTTTCCTTGTATTTTAATAAAAATTCTTGACTTAAAGTTTGATGTAAAGTTTAAATTAAATACAGTGAAGATAAATTTTCAGTGAACTTTTAAACGAAATTTGTTTTCATGTACTTCAACAAAAATTTTTGCGTTAAAATTTGATACAAAATTTGCATCAAATACAGTTGACACAAATGTTGAGTGGACTTTTACACAAAATTTTCTGCTGTATATTTTGTTAGGTCCTAGGGGACCTTCCGCCATCTTCATGACGTCTGCGCTTCAGTTACAGCGCATTTTTTTGAATACAATAACCTCGAATTTCGAAATCTGTCTTTATTTTAACATAAAATCGAATAATATAGAATTTCGCTTATTTAATGGAAAAGTAACTTCATATTTTAGGAATATCTATTTTTAGCCGAATTCAAGAATCGTTTATTGCAAATTCTTTGTCGTTTCCAAGAAATGTTTGAAAATGCTGATGAAAACTATTCAAAGCTAAAGTAAATTTTGTCTATAAAAACAAACGCTCAACGAGACTCGCCAGTTCACTTATACCATCATCTAGGACAACGTCAGTTCAATCGTATCATCATTTACGACAACAACAGTTCGATTTCTACTATCGTCGAAGACTACGTCAGTTTATTCCGTAGCCCAGTGTTGGGTGATCCGTTAGCCGGTTTTGGCAATTAATTATTTAGTTATATTAGTTATCAACTGAAAAAGTGTTTCAAGAAAAGCATCTTCGAGTTAATCGTAAATAAGTCGTAAAGTGAATTCAAAGTAGTATTAAATAGACAATAATATTCATAGGTTCAGTTAATAAAGAAAATAAATTATCAAATTCAACACGTTCTTCAAATTCATATCTCATAAGTGAAACTATAGACAATAAATAAAAGTGTAATTTTTTGTAACAGTTCAAGTGTTTAAATCAATAAATATCAATTAAAATTATAATTGTTCTCCAAAATACAACATCCTCATTCACTTTCATCATCCTTGCACTTCAGCTGCGCATAGTAGTGGCGGGCAACGATCCCATTAAAAAATAAATATTTTAAAACTCGTCTCAACGTCCAAATTACATCCAGAACGTAAGAATTTATATAATAAAACGGTTTTGATTTTTTAATTTTTTATTTGGTTCCATCACATCCACGCTAAAATAATATTAGTACAAGTTTGACGTAACTTTTTACCTTATGAAAAGTTTTCGTGAAATTACAATTCATTTTGTGTATTTCACATTTAATTTGGTTACTCAATGACACGTGAATGATTGCGGAAATTGATACAAATGCATTTTCACGTATTCAGTCCTAAAATGTTTCGCTTTTCAACCAAGTTTTCATTGTAAAATCATGAAAGGTGAAAACGATAAACGTAATTGAAATCCTGGAATGGTACATTTCCACCATAGCACAACCGAATCAAATGAATTTTGTTTCAATCGCCATGAAATTTTCAATTCATTTATTATATATATGTATGTTACATATTTTTATCAATGTATTTCAATTAAATGTGCTGTAGGTGGTAAATTTGTGAAACCATAACATAACATTTATTTTCCTTTGAGCAGCAAATTATTGGCACTTACAGGATCCGTTGGCGGGGCTGTTTATCAAAACAATCATTTGTTTAAAACATTAAAAAAATGTATAAACGTTTTAAAATATCGTCAGAGCAAACCGGTTCTCCGAAAATCACGAACAACATACGATAATGTTGAGCTTTCGATGAAATCATCATTAAATACAGTATATTACGGACACTGTTACAAATTATTTACAGCAATAAAAATACCTCCAGATTTTCAAAATTTAAATCAAGAGCTAAGTGTAGTGGAACATGACAATGCCTCGGAGGTATCTGGGGAGAGCTCAGAATCACATGCTCCTATTGATTCCGCAACTACTCAGGCAGCTGGTACATCAACAGACAAGTAAGTGCTAGTGTGACTTAATATATTGAATATTGTAAAGAAATTTTATTCATTTAATGAATTGTTTACTTTAAATTGTAAATAAAAAAAATGATTACTTTAATGAAACAATATCAATTACGTCTTGCGCCAAAAAAGCTGTTAATATAATTATGAAATGTAGAAGAATATTTTATTGCCATAATTTTAATTTCATGTTATAATTTTTAGCATACATCGCACTAGAGGAAACATTTTGCGGGAACGTTAGTTGGTAAGGTTAACAAAAAAATCAATCAATTTTCTAGTTGCCAGAACGAGGTAATGCAAATGAAATTTGTACTTAGTATTTGTTACCTGGTGTTTGTACTATATAATTCCAAGTAACTTAGTAATTAATACCCTACTCTAGGTATTGAAATAGATATTTAACAGTTGACGACGAAACTTGACTCCCAAAAATTAAAGAAATATGTCAATCATATATTTGCATAATATGGATAAATTCAATAGTTATAATACTATTGAACTTTATATTACTTTTATTTGATTGAATGAAATGGTTTCAGTACACTCGGCTACTACCAGATACCTACTAATAATATTGCATAAATAACTAAGGTATTCTGAACCGCATAGTACAAAAATCCGGTTATAAATGCTGAATTCCTTGTTCTGTCAAATGACAACTCGACAATTGATTAACTATTTGGTTAACCTTACTAACTGACGTGCCCGCAAAATGCCTTCTCGAGTGGGATGTATGATAATCGGGTATGTTATTGGTTAAATTGTTTCAGAACGGAAGAATCAAGCAATATTCAACAGGACTATGAGGATTTAGATGATTCATGCACTACAGATCAGTCTGTCAGTAATAACGATTTGCCACCACGAGTGTGTTTCATTTGTGAAAAAACACGCAAACGGTTCCATGGGCGTGAAGTTTGTTTAGCAGTTAGTAGATTAAAAACTACAGAATATTTAAAAAATGCTGCTACAGAATACAACGA
Source organism: Microctonus brassicae (assembly GCA_918226075.1). Lineage (NCBI taxonomy): Eukaryota > Metazoa > Arthropoda > Insecta > Hymenoptera > Braconidae > Microctonus > Microctonus brassicae. The sequence continues at coordinate 10,259,315 of OW445482.1, forward strand.
CATACCGATGTTGGAAAAGCTTAGTTCTTTCTCGAAATATTCAGATATTCCTTATCATAAATGCTGTAAGGATCAATATGTGCGTAGAATTTCTAGGGAGGAGAATGGCGAACTTTTTATTTAAAAAAAAGCATCCAATTCTGCGTATATTATTATCTGTAATGTGCAGGAAGAAAGAGTAGTCAAAAATAATGAATGCTTGTTTTTTGACCATATTAAAAAAGAATATCAAAAATTATTAGAAGAACAATGTAGTCTGTTATCCAAATCTATCACCATTTCTTCATTCTCAGACCGCCATTTTGAAAGGAAGCTGATGGAAACTTTCAACCAAAGGATAAAAATAATTTTTGCTGACAAAAAAAATTCCTTGCTCCATTTTCCGCCACTATTGTAACCTACAAGGATTTATTTGAAACAATGGCAATGAGGGAAACCATTCATTTAGTTGCAACACAACTCCGAGAGGAAGTTCTTAGCTGCACCAAGAGAGAATTACCCGAAAACTTGACAGCCGAAGATTTGATTGTTGGAGAAGTCGATTCCGTGCCAGAGCTTCTAACGTGTTTTTTGGAATCCTTCATTTGGGGTGATGTTTCTCATTTGTCGGAAAAAGCGCGTGAAAATAAAAAAAACAATAAAAACCTTGCTATATTTTCGATTTGACAAGATCTTATTTACGCTGCTTCGAACCATACAATGAAGACATCGAAGCACATTACTCTAGGTTTGGCAGTGAAAAGCTTGTGTAATAGCAGGAAAGTTGTCAATATACTTTCCACATATGGACATTGTTGTTTTTATACTACTCTAGAAGAGCTGGAGACTGAATTAACTTTTTCCACGGCAAATAATACATACGTGTGTCCTAAAAATATTTTACACTATGAGCAGTTTACGACGAAAAAAATTGTTTCGTAGCCACAAAAATCAACTGAAAAAGAGATGAAAAATCGCATATTTAAAGATATTTGGATAATTTTGTATAACTTTGGATATAAAGGATGAATGTAGGATATTTCAGTTAACTTCTTAACTTCAGAGTGTCCCAAATAAACCCTGAAAATTTCAAAACGTTGCGATTTTTTTTCTTAGTGCCCCGAAGCTTCGAATTCATTGTTTCTACCAAAAAATCAACATAATGAACAATTTTTCAGTGAAATTTAATTTTTTTTCTGGCAATAGTCTTTATTTCACCCATGGAAAAGATCAATTATTGTGAAAAATCTGAAAAAAACTCTTTTAAAAAAAAATTTTTTTGATACATTTTTTTTTAATTTTATAATTTTGATTTTTTTTCTCAGCATGTTCACAGTGCTTTAGCATGATTCAACATAAATTCTTGTATTAAAAATTAATACAAAATTTGCATGAAAACTGTTAACTTAAATTTCGCGTCGACTTTTACACAAAATTTTCTACTGTGTATCATCAATTGCCTTACAAATAGTGCAATAACCTCTTTTTCCCTCATGTAACACACTTCATATTCTAATTTAGAATAGTCCCTTCCTTCCTAAAGTACATAAATCTGATAGCTAACTGTATAAAACATTTATATTAGAAAATAAATAAAGAATACGATTGAACGATGAGAGTTTTTTTTCTACAAACTTGGAAATTATTTTTTCCTATCTTGTCCACATATCTTATTCCATTAGACGAGCTGATCAATGAAAGTGTGATTGGTCACGCCAGTCGCAATAACACAAATATACATATATATGAATAAACTTTGAAAGCGTAGGATGTGTTAATGGTTGTTGGTTGTCGGATGTGTCAGTGAGATTCGTATAAACTTTACGATGAACGTAATTCACAGACCATTTCTGTCTGTTCTTACATGTGGTTGTCTCTTATGTGCAGGCGTCAGAGTTGGATGTAGAAGTAAAGATCTAAACCTTCAGAAACGGATAAAGAAAGAAACAGAGAGAGAAAGCGGAACATCACAGAACGCAGAGGATAATTCTAACGATAACGCCACGTTCCAAACCTACCACCCGTAATTAAGACTTTAAACAAGCCCTGAGCATCTCTGCAGGCGGCTCTTCAGATATATATCTTATCGCAAGTGGCGTTCAACTGAGTGAACCTTAATTTTAGAAATCGGCTCAAAAAATCAAAATAAATTCACTTGTCTCCGCCCAGGAAAATATACAAAATTTCAAATAAGAATAAAATAAAACTGTTGGAAAGGAAGAAGAACGTCTGTATCTAAATGAAAGACAGTTGGCCTTTTTTTTTTCTTGCATCATCTTCAATGAACGAACGTTGAGTGGCTCGTTTGGTTCCTTGATGAATAGCAAAGGAAATACAGTAAAGATATATGTATATTCCACTTGAATAAACTATTGAAGATAAAAAAAACTGATGTAGTCATTGTGAATATGATGAGACAAATAGTTCATGTGCATTAGAAAAATTGTTTTTTGGAATATACTAGAAATTTGTGTTGACTATTTTTAACACAAATTTCGAATCAAATTTTAGCAAAGTTTAACAAAAGTTTGGGTTAAAGTAGAAAGATAATTTTGTGTTGAGTGAAGAATATTTTATGTTGAATCCAAGACACAATTTTTGTCTGTCAAATTATGATGAAAAAATTTATGATGAATAATATTTTCGACGTTTTTGAAGCTTGGCGTATCGTTTGTTTACATTTTGACCTATTATCAACAATTGAAATTTTTTTTTCAATTTGGAATGGAAGATGTGTAATCCAGTCTTTCGGGAAGGTCACAACAAGAGTTTAATCGGTGTGACTAAATTCTGAGTGTTTATTAATGTAGTTTCTTGATGAACCTAAAAAAACTGAAAAAAAAAATCTTGCAATAGTTTTTATCTTGAAAAAATTATTTTTTCAATCAATTTTCAAAAACAAATAGGTTCATCTCGAAAGTGATATCATTAAAAAGATCGGTGCAAAATTTAAGCGCGACATATTTTTAAGGTGTCATATTAACATTTCATGAAAAAAAAAAAGACTTTTTTGAAAATTTTATGTATATCTCCCTCCTTAATATATATAATATTAAATCAAATAACATAAATATTGTGTTGATTTAACATAATTTATAAGTAAAAATTGTGTAAAAAATATTTTAATCCAAATTTTTTAGTGATTTGTTGCACGAAATTTTTTTTGTGTAACAATTTTGCCTGCTTTTTCAAAATTATTCAATCAATAACAATTATCATTTGTTTTGACACAAAAAATAAATTCATGTCATCGATTTATTACTACCAAAATTATTTTTTTAATGCCATTAGAATAATTATAATTTAATTTAGCTAATTAAATCGTTAAAACTATATTATTTATTATTCCAAAATTATTTTTTCTTTTATTAATTTATGTATGAAATCCTGAAATGGATTAGCAAAATGAGGGAAAATATTTATTGAAAACAAAAAATATTGTTTTCATTTAACCTAAATTTTGAGTAAAAATTCTATTAAAAAAAATTTTAATACAAATTTTTAATGGACTTTTACATAAATTTTTTTATTGCGTCAAAATTCTTATTGCTTAATTTAAATTTATTTAATCAATAGCCATCATTATTTGTTTCGACACCAAAAATAAATTCATTCATTAAGATATAAATTTCAAGAATAAAAAAACAAATATTTATTAATAGCAAAAATCATTGTCGTTATTTTGGCGTTTTCAAATCGGACGAAAGCAATACTTTCTTATCACTAAGTGATGAAAAGTAATAATAAAAAAATCATTTGTTTATTATTTTCAAATAAAAATTCTTCAAACTTATTCACAAAATAAAAAAATATATATATATAATTTAAATCAAAAATGGTCCTGATTCAGCCTAACCGTTAAACTAAAAATTTTACAAAAAAAAATCCAACACAAATATCCAGTGAACTTTTCCCCAAAAATTTTTTACAATATGTAAATAGATAAATAGATGAAAGCATACCAGATGTGATCCACGCACATTTGCTCTCATTGTTCATTATACTTCCTGTCAAAATAGTTTCCCATCTCACATAAACATATTCGCCGCATGATTAAACATATTGATAAATAACTGATTCAAGTTTCTTCAATCTCTTTCAATTAATCACATCTACCGTGCACAATGTCTATTTGAATTATCAATAAAACAAAGTCCATCCGCCACAGAAGGATGTTGATGATGATACCTGGCATATATTTCAACCACGTAAATATTTTCTATCTTAAGGTTCGATTGATGTGAGCGCATGAAATTTACGGTAGCTTGAATTCACTGAATACTTGTGGCACAACACGAAAAAAGGTTTCAATGAAAATATGGCAGATGTGTAGTGTTAGCTTTGTGTCCTATACTAAACTACTCATCTTTATTCCTCTTTTGCCTCTTCTCTTTTCACTTCTTGCTTTTACTTTTGCCTCACGTGTGTATGTTTGCAATGTTAAAACGCTCCTTCTTGCTACTCGGTCGTTTCAGGTGCAACCAGCCACGATTAACGCACTCAGAGATGAGATGAGGGTTCGTTATTTTGATAGCCTTCTTGCATGTTTACTGGCGCATTCATATAAATACACGGGCAGTAATACTGAATGTTGGAGTACTCTCGTGCGAATGAACGACCACATCAGCCGACCTTATATCGTATTTTACCGCCGTAGCTTTTACGTTTGTATATGGTATATATTACCCTTAAGTTTACATCATGTTCAAGTATAATTTTCATGGTCCTACCGCACATTTTGTTGCACTCAAAACACGATTTTCAACGCATAGAGCGTGAGTTGAGAGTGTTGGGGAAAAAAAAAAACGACAGGTAGGTCAGGGTTTAATTTACCTCGAACATTTCATGACATTTGTCGTTGGAAATTTATTATAAAATGGGATTTTAGAATCAAAATAAATAAATTTATTTATTTTTCTTGTTGTACGAATTTTTTATTCATCAAATTATCTATTTGTTTTTTGGTTTATTGTTGTGTAGCTATTTGTGAGCCTCCGAAGTTCATGTTGGGAATTCATTTTGTACGAATTGATGAACTTGTAGTGGGAGGTTTCTGGATGATTAGGAAACTTTTGAATATTAATGATTTGATGAATTTATAAATGTCATTTCTGATGGAAGAAAAAATTCAACTTTAAATCTGATGTGCAGTTGAGGATGTCGGATTTTAGAATATACAAACTTGTAGAAAGAAAAAAAAACGAGAAAATAATTAACGGTAAAATATTAATGAATATTTTTTGAAAAAACACCTGAACAAAATTTTTGTCGTAATGTGTAGAAAATAATCCTAGAATTCCCACAATTTGAGATGAAATGATACATTCGGAATAAAGAATAACTTCCAAAACTAAAAATTTAACAATTTATTAAAAAAAAAATTCAACGTTCGAACATTTTTGTATTTTTTTTTTTAAATGGAAAAATATTTTCAAATAAAGATATTCAATTTTATTACTTCCACCTTGAATATTAATTGAATTTAGAAAAACAAATAATTATCAAAATATCAAAATATAAGTTTACTTTTTTTTTTTTTTTTTTCAATCTGTTTCGTTTTGCAATAGAATTCTACTAAATTATTTAATGTCCACTAATAATTCTTATATTTTTTCCATTACTTTCTAAACCCCCTCTAAACATCTATGTTTTTATTTAAATGAATAAATGATTGTACGATACATTTATAAAATTATTCAAATAAATTTTAATTGGTTGAAAAATATCATGTAATTAGTATTGATCACAAAATTACATTCTCATAACGTGAATATTATACAAAAATGTTTTTTATCACTAACAGTAACTTAATAATTGAGATTATGAAATGTATCTTTCAGACATTTTTAATAAATTAATGAATTGTTATAAAAATACGTCGATAAAGCTTATTGATGACTATCACAAAACTAATAAACGTATAAAAAATCATCCAATACATTCAATAGAAGCAGACTATAATATTTCATAAATACTGAATTGAATTAATAAACATAATTCAATTTATAATAAATAAATTGCGGCTAAAGAATCCGCATTGTTAATATATTTTATTTTTCCCTCACACAATTAAATATTCTGCCTTAATTCAAACTGTAAATTAACAATTAAGAGATAATTTTCCAATGAATTTTCAAATGCTGGTAAAGTAAAATATAATGTATAAAAATAAAAATAAAATGTTTTAATTTAACTCACTTAATTATCTCCACTTCCCGACTCCTTTTCTATTTTCTCTATTTTTGAGTCGTTTATCAATTGATTATCTTCTAATGGTAACAGTGAATTCAGTAAATTTGAATCGCCACTAGCAGGATTATGCAAACTTAATTTTTCAATTCTCGATGTTGTATCGGTGTTTTCCAATTTATTTTCCACTTCTTCAACTTCTATTGGTGTAATTCTTAAATCATCACTTTGTGTAGATGTTTTAATGGCGAATTGATGCGATTGATTGCTGTCGGGCGTCTAAAATATTTCACATTATAATTAAAACACAATAAAAAATACAAATTAAAATTCTAAAAGCATAAATAATTTGTACATTAATATTGAATATCACGTTAATCGGTTCTCTTTTTTCTTCATTTTTTATATGCCTATTATTTGTTGAGTTACCGATTCTTCTCAATGAAAAGAATGAAAGTGGTCCCAGTACCCATCCAAGCGATCCACCAGCCAAACAATACATCATAATTATTAAAACTATTAACGTTCCAATAATTAATAATGGCTCGAGAATAATTTTAATTGGAAACCAAAGGTGTTCTAAAATTAAATTTATTTTATTTTTATAATTATTTCTCCGTACCAGATTATTTTATCTATTTGAACATATATGTAATGTGATAAATATTTAAACTCACTTGTTGAATGATGTGCAAAATCGCTAAGAATGTTGCCCATTAATTTGAGCGGTTGCAAAATACATGTTCCAATCATCTGCGATAGTGCTTGGGCAGGTGTTACTTGAAGAAATGGATTTTCCATCTGTGCCTCGAAGTATTTATGACAAGAATCCTCTGCTACAATAATAATTTTATTATAATAGAGGGAATGAATAACTTTTATTAAATATCAATTTGCAATGTAAATTAAAAACTTGGGCTCAGTTCGATGAATGATCCGAAGTGTTATCTCTTTTGGTCTCATAGAAAAAATTAATATTACAAATATTATGTTATTCATAAATAAAAAAATTTATAAAAAACATATCTAAAATAAAAATATAATTGGTATAATTATGAGAATTAAATAATTATTACAATAGATATAAAGTGTTCATTGTGAATAAACATTGCAGGATCTAATTTTATTAATACCAGGCATTTTTTAATAATTTTCTGATATGAATTACTCAAATTACTCAGAGAACACAAACATAACTGGGAAAAATTTTCGAATAAGAGCATATAATTTTAAAATGATTATTATGATTGTTAATCTTTTTCCCTGAAGTTTTTTTTTAAACAAAATCCATATCTCGCCATCACTCGATCGTACAGAAAAGTTCTATTTACTTTTTTTGTAGGAAATTGAACGCTCTATAAAAAAAGTCCCTTGTGGTTAATCGATTACTCTAACCATTTAGAAGATATTCGCACTCGAATCCCTATGCGTACTGTTTTAAATAGTTTTTTAATAAATATTTCAAATCTATTCATTTGTGTCATGAATTTTGAAAATATCCATAAAAATTTGAACTTATTTTTATAGAATAACAGTTTCTAAGTTATGTCTTATCTTTTGTTTCGGAATTGAAAAAAATTAATGCCTAAATTTTTTCAGCAAATGGATTTCTTCATATGAGACTGAAGAAAAAATAGAAAACTGAGATAAAGACCTTCCTATTAAAATTTAGAACTCATCTTTGGAGAGTATTTCTTAAAAATGTCTAGGAACCAATTTTTCAGTGTCGAAAGTTAAAAAAAATAGTCCATTTTTTTGGCCCACTCTATTAAACATTTTATTACAATTTAATAATTATATTTATGAGTTAAACATCAAGTGGAAACTGCAATTACCGAATTAAATTGGAATGGCATGCTTCATTTTAATTCCAATAACTTTTGAAATTAATAATTTATAACGGCGTAATTAAAAACCTTCGTTCATTATGCAGATCTGGTCGGTTTTAGAAATACGACAGACCCTTCAAATAGTAGTACAAAGTTAAAGTGAGTACATACTCACGCAAAGTTTTTGCACAGGGAATGAAAAGCAAAATGTGTATTTTACGCGAATCTGGTCATTGAGGAGCAGCGAAATCACAATATCTTTCTGACGATTCGTCTGATCGCATTGAAAATAATCGCATTCGAAAGCTCATACTCCAATTATATATTAAAGTTATTATATTTTATTTCGATACGTCTTGTGACAAAAAAAATTCTTAATTGAAGTTGAAATTTCGAACACAGATACAGCGTAAATGAAATTAATATAATATAAAATGATTTTGCTCATTTTTAATACATAACAAAACAAGAAAATATCAAAACTTTGCAAAAGCCCAGCAGCATTCAAATAATTGTAACAATAATAAAATTTATCCTAGCATAATGATGTCGATTAATATATTTTTTTTTTATACGCTACAACTAGTGAATTTAATAACAATTACAATGTTAGATTCGTTTCATTTCGAATAACGCGAAATTGACGCTTTTTTTTTTTTGTTTACTTTTAAAATAAAATGGATACTTACTAGAAAAAATTGTCAATACTTTGTCCCACATTGACATTTTATCTGGTTGACAATGAATAGGCATTTTTCCAAATGCCATTTGTTTTGCAGTAAGTTGGACTTCAGCCTCCTATTATGAATATAAATGAAATTAAATTATTTCAATGAATAATTAACAATTAATACGATACATATTTTCATTATTGATTGTATTGTTACGAATATTTTTAAATGTTATATTGATACCTTTATAAGTTGTAGCCACGTTATAATAAAGCTTGCAGCTAACACAATCATTAAAGTTATACCACTCAACCTTAACATATTCCATTTTGTTGTAAGAATTATCCACGTCATGTATGAAATAACGAGAAATCCAAATGTAATATCTTTCTGTAATATTAAAAATCAATAAAATAATAACAAGTTTCTAATAAGAATTGAAAAATTACAATCATAATATTCCAAATCATAATTTTTCCCAACTGAATGTACAATCTGAATATTTTCATTCAACTTTGATAAATTATAGATTTTATAAATCATAATCGAATAATTAATAGTTGAAAAATTAATATTAAGTAATACAGGAAATTTTAAAAATGATGTATGATAAACACTAAATTATTTCGTAAAATTTCCAACTAAAAAAATTTAGATGCTTTGAATATTTAGTAAATTATTTTAATTTTCAAAGTTTTCGAACAAAACTATGAAATAAAATTATTGTATATTGTTATGTAATAATGAAAAAAATTCATTTGTTTATTTAATTGTATTCGATAAAATTGGGAATAGTACTATAATATTTTTAAAAACAAATATAGTAACAAAATTAATACATACGTGCATGATTGCTTCGATACACAAATGTTTAATAAGTGAAAAAATATCACCATAATTAAATTCTTCATTTTTTTTAAATATCTTGGGTATAATGAAATATGTATCTCTAATAGTAGCTTCTCCATTAGCGAATTTTTTCAATTTTTCCAGTTGACCAGTTGAAATTTCTATAACGATACTGCCAATATGTCCATCATCATTTTTCTATATTTGCATAGAATATTTAATAAATATATAATAAATATATATTAATGTCGTGCATAGTAATCAATTTATGAATAAATATAATTTTGAATTCGTGGTTACTTTCAATCCTGCATGAGACAACAAAATATTTATAATTTGACGAGAAAATGAATCATCAGGTATTTCATTGTCCTTGTTATTAACACAATCATTATATTTTCGTATGCATTGTTCCCTGAAATTCATTATATAATATAAATTATTAGATTTCAATTCAATAGCATTGAATAAATGAAAATTGAACTAACAACACTCTGTTGGTATTCATGGCAGTTGGAGATTCCATTGCCACATCAGATTTTGAAAATTCATCAAAATAAAACGAATGAGGATCCACATCAGCTTTGGTCTCCCTAAAAATAAAAAATTAAATATATATGTGAATAATTATAACATCAATTACAATCAAATGAATGAATTAATATTTTTTTAGTATGAAGTAAGGTTAGGAAACACTTACTCAGGGCTTGAAATAGCTAGTGCTTGTTCTATATCAGAATAACATCTTATATGCGATGAAAAAAATATGAAAATGATGAAAATAAACTTCCATTGTCGATAAATATTCATTTTGATAAACATTTTAATATAAATCAAACCTATTTTAAATTTATTTTCATTTACTTTTTTGAGTACGAACTTATTTCATTTTTTCATGCCACGTACCGGCTACCGCATACGTAAAAACGTTTTCAATTACTAAATAACTGATTCACAATGTACGAAATGATGATTTCATTCAATTAACTGATTACTTATTCACATGTAACCCGAATCCGACCTGTTAAAGCTAAAAATAAAATCTTAAATCAATGAAAAAGAGGAATTATTTTGTCATCAACGTTATATAACCTCAAATAAATGTTTTATCAAATTCATCTTGTTGTGACATTGACAATGTTATAATAAATTAACTATATCTTCAATGAAGGAATTTATTCCATATATTTATTTTTAATGACATATATAATAAACATATAATTCAAGCAATATATTTATTACAATTTGCAATTTTATCATTCAGCTTTTGGAACATTTCTACCAGTTTTTCTATGTGAATTGTATTTAAACATTTGAATTCTCGCGCAATTTATCGTAGTCATTAATATTATACATCACTTTTATATGTTATTCACAAATTTTTCCGGTAAATCTATTTGTATAACAGAATATAAATTTTAATATTTTTATCTACACGATAACAATGCTGTAGTATTTTATTTTCTGGGATAAATGAAAAGTGTATACATAATACTACATATATTTATATTACGCGTAAAATCCGGATCAAAAACATTGGCTTCGAATGGAAGCCTGCGATACAACTCTACTTCTTCGGGACAACTCTGCTTTGTGGGGAAACCCCAACTTTCAGTATTGTAGCGCCATTTACGGGCGATAATTGAACTTTTACTTAGTACTGTTATGAACGTTTATATATATATATTAAAAAAGATGAAATATAGAGAGCGCCGTAAGTTAATTGTGTAGATGGAATACTGAAGTGTTCAATTCTTGAAGCGCGTTTTTATTTGATTCTAGTTCAAATATTTTTATTTATTTATTTGAAATGAAGGTAATTAATTGATTGTTCTAGTGTTTTGAAATGATAAAACGATATATGTATGTATCAAAATACACTGTTGTGCAAGTATTTATGAATTCGGATGCTTATATGTTGTCTATTGATCGTCGACTACTTTTCCAATACAAAATCTAAATTAAATGTCATATTCAGTACAATTCGCTGCTGCTCGCCCGCGCGGAGGGGACATTAACTCACAAAAGTAACATTTATTTTAATTTTACGAAAAATTCATATATGTTAATCCACCGTGTTTTTATTCCACATCGAAAACAAATTGAAAAACTATTAAGTAATTCCAAAAGCTTCAGATATGTGAGGGTGAATGTTCAATCCTGATAATTTTTGTTGCTACACTGTATATAATTTTTCAATTCTCTAACATTTAAAGACTACTTTACTGATTTCATGCATACGTAGTGCTTCTAATGCTTCATATTATAATATCTGATAGTTTATAAATTCATATTCCCAATCGTTCATAACATTAACCGCTGTACATTTTTAAAAGTACTAAAAAAAAAAAAAAAAAACTGAAATATTTGTAATAAAATGCAAAAATTCGATGTATAGAATTCGTTGATAATAAAATTTAAAGATTCATCATTATGAATGAGTATAAAACGTCATTCGTATTATTATTTGTTCTATAAAAATTTGTCTTCGTTACTTATATTTAGGAGATTCTGTGATTTATTTTATGCATAGAGTTATATATTTTTTAGATTATCAAATGAATGATTAATTTATATGCAATTTCATGTTCTTGCGTTAGGTATCTGATATATAAATATATAGGGGAAGGTTGCTAAAGTCGTACCACAACCTGAGTCGTACCCCGGCAATATCTTGTCTCATATTTATAAATTGCGATTTCTAGTATCGTCAACCTAACTCTTTAGTTGAGTAAGCTTTTGTGTGAACAAGTGGATGGCTGGCCGGGATCTCTGAAGCAGAAATAATCGAAAAGTAAGTTATACATACAGCTTCATATAAAATTTGTGACTCATTCGTAAGCTTTTTATGACAGGAATGTGATCCTTATCTTTTTTTTCTTCAATAACATCTATTTTAATATTTCTTTGGTAATCGTTTAGGCATACTCAAAGAGTAAAACTTCGTAGGTTATGTCAGTGATATATATCAGTTTCGAACTTCAAAGTGCCTGTTGCTTAAGTCGTACTTGTGCGGAATTCCTTACTTGTACTGGTACTTTTGATATATCAATATTGTGTTGAACAGTGATTATTATTGTGAAAGATAAATGAACCATCAATTTTATGTTAAACTTGACTAACCGTGTTGTTTTGAGTTAGTGAATAAATGTTACAAATAATCCTAGGGAATTTTCACGGCATAACAACACATATGTTACAATTGCAAATCTTAACAATAATTGTAATAATATCAGACTGAATTGTTTGAAATTTTTAGTTATTTATGTAATCTCTGAGTATTAAGTATTTTTCTATATAGCTTATTATGTATTCACTAGAATCTATCTATAAGTACGACTTAGGCTATAGGTGGTACGAATTAAGCGACTAGATGCCTTAATCGTGCCGATGCTACATTTTTAAAAAATATGAAAATACCTGATTTGATTGAAAATCTTCAGGATTTTATGATTATCAATTGAAAGGCAACTAACTAATGGTTCACTTGATGCAGAAGATTAATCAAAATAAATATTGAATAACATTTCCTTAGGGGGTACGACATAAACAACCTTACCCTACATATATATAATTGCATATCTATCTTTTGAGTCTTGAGTAATAAACAGTGTATTCAACATGTGTTTTCACTGTCAAGTTTTCTCTCATTCAATATGAGATATTAAAGTGAAAAATTGAATTCATTGTTGGATATAAGAAGTTATCATATTTCAACACGAATTATTATTTCCTTGAGTGAAATAAATCCTGAGGTATACGAACATTCGTGACATTATCAATGCAACAATACTTGACATATTGTTATAAGCCACTTTGATGCATTGCCCTGAAATCCAGTTGCCGGTAATAATCCCGAATAATTAATATTTGGTACTGAAATTTCTGAAAAAGCGAAAAAAAAAAATTATTCACAGAAATAACAACAGTAAAAAAAATTATGTGTAAAAAAATGTTTACATACACAAATATAAATTTCAAGACATTAACATCTATAAAAGATAAAGATGCTGGGGGAAATAAAAAACATGATACAAAAACATCTAATACTCACTTAAACAATGCACTTATCAATAAAACAACAGCTACCGCAGTTCCAGATGAAGCCACAGTAGCACCAGCCCCATATTGAGCTTGGCCACAAGCAGGCGGACATACCGGGATAATTGTTTCTGTAAAAAATAACATAACAAAATGTCTGAAATACATGACTATCTGCATAAAATAATTTATATAAATAATTCTATATTTTGTATATTTTTTTTTTCTAAAAACACGAGGGAATGCAGGAATCATAGCATTCTATCTTATCAATTAATAATTACGAAGTAATATATACAAGCAAGGATATATAAGAAATATAATACAAAAAAGATGATAAAATAGATGTAATAATTTTTAAATTCCTTACCAAAGAGCTCGACTGTTGTTTCGGCAGTACCAAATTTATTAGCGGCCTTACAAACATATTCGCCATACTGTCGTTTTTCAATTGTTAATATACGAATTGTCGAATCTGTATATTCATCAGCAGTAGCAAAATTTGATATTGTTTGATGTTGATTATTCGATAATTGAACGTCATTTTTCAACCATCTAATAGCCGGTGGTGGATATGCCTCAATGTGACACTCTAAATCCATGTCGAATTGCAATGCTTGACCTAAACGTGGACGCGGTGCTGTTACAACTGGTGCAAATTCCACTTCCAAATTAACGTGACGTTTAACACCACGGCCAACACCATTGTCAGCAACACAATAATACGTGCCACGATCTTCCTTATGAACATATGATATTTTCAATTCATTCCCACTGCAAAGAAAAAGAAGCAATTAGAATATTTTCCAACCTTTTTAAATATTTACTTGCTCTGTTTTGTGATATTTTTAATTTTCATATTTGATATTGATATCTAACCGGAATCTCGAACCACCCGTTGGTAACATAGCATTATTTTGTCGACGCCATGAAATTTTTGGCGTTGGAAAACCACCTGCGTAACAACTAAGTGTTACCGATTCACCCTCACTAACAACTTCTGAACGTGTTGAATTATCGCTAATAAATGGTGCACGACGTACTTGAAGCTCAACTGATGCTTCTGGAATAATCGTTATAGAAATAACAACACGGCACACATAGAATCCTGCATCAGTTTCCTGAATATCCTTAATCTATAAATACCAAAAATAATAATTGATTAAATTATTTCTCAATTGCAGATTTCTATCAATTTATATCATTTTGAACTTGTATAAATATTCATTATTTTACTTATTTATTCAATTTCTCATACTTGGAGAACATAGGTGGAGGTGGCGTCATCATAACGCAAACTGTACCGACTATCTCTGAGAATTAATGTAGTTTTTGATGCAAGTGGCAAAGAAGTACCATCTTTATTAATTTTACTCCACAAAACTGGATAATCCTGAGCATATTGTACTGAACATTGCAAATCAACAGTATCACCAATATCTTTTATTTGTTCCTGAGATATATACGATATTGTTGGAGTTCTTTGACCAACAGCTGTAAAAATCATAAATATAAGTATTATTTTCATAATTTCAAATTGAACAATTGAATGATATAATATGTAGATCAATTTCCATGCTAATGATTATTTCGATAGTGAGGTTATCAATAAAATTTTAACTCAAGTTTTTTTATTCGTTTTTTAATAGCAAAGTTGAAACATGTATCGGCACAATTTTTTGTTTAATGTTTAACGTAACATACGTTTTCAGAAGATATATTAATATACATATATATAGAATTCTTTTTAATCATTTACAAATATCTTGACTTTCTTAAACCTCAAAACAATTATTACATACCAAACTTCGAGTATTATGCTAATGATATGAGTAATTGTTATGGAATGAATGAATCATTCTGATAATTACTCATCCACATTTTAATCATTTACAAATCTCTTGACTTTCTCAAACCTCAAAACCATTATAACATACAAAACTTTGAGTATTACGCTAATGATATGAGTATTTTTTATGGAATGAATGAATCATTTCAATAATTACTTATACACTCTACAGATCTTAATGATATATTGTTTAATAATTTACCTGTTTGTAGCAATACAATAGAAAAGATTAAGCCAATAGAACCCGTTGAATACATTGTTATTGTGACACACCCAAAAAACAAATTAAGCACGCTAAATGATTTGTTTTCTATTTGTTATGATTATCCTTTTAATTATGATTTTCACTGCCACTTATTGTTTATTCACCAGTTCGAAAGTTTAAATTAGTTTATGTATTTCGCGCTCTCACGAATTTGCGTATTCCACCGCAGTCGCCAATTTTACTATGAACGTCTTTATATATATTATAAAAGATGAAATATAGAGAGCACCGTAAGTTAATTGTTCAGATAGAGCGCGCGAGGTCCTTTCCGCCTAGGGAACACTGAAGTATTCAATTCGCGAAAAGCGCATTTTTATTTGATTCTAGTTTAGATATGTTTATTTATTTATTAGAAATGAAGGTAATTGATTGTTTTAGTGTTTTAAAATAATGAGACAATATATGTATGTATCAAAGTACACTGTTGTGTATGCTTTATTTCACAGTTATGCAAGAATTTACAAATTCGGATGCTTATGTGTTGCCTATCGATCGACGACTATTTTTTTAATACAAAATCTAATCAGAGATGCCACATTCATTAAATCAATACAATTTGCCGCCGCTAGTCCGCATAGAGGGGCCGTGTACGTATTTCGGGCGTTTCGGCGTGCGTCGAGTTGAGTCGGTCGAATTCGGAGATTATAGAACAATTTGAAAATACATATTTTTCAATTTACTTATTACTACCTAGAGTACTTGAGTGCGAAGAATATCATTTGAAAGAATATAAATTTCACCTGCTATGCTGATAATATGTTCACTGACAAAACTGACTATAGTCCCTGTCCTTGAATATTTTCAGTTTAAAGTATGAGTGTGATTCCGTTTATGAATGTATATTTATCAATTATACCGTTGAATAATTACAAGGAAACTTGCGGAGAAGAAGTTTAAAATGAATTTTCCTAAAGAAAAAATGAATAATAATAAATTTAGATTAATTAATGTGATCCATACAATATTTTATATTCCTCATTTTCATTTACTTGGCATGAATACATAAAAAAAAAAATCATTGTGTTTTTTTTTGTCTATTTATATAGCATGATTAGGGTGAAAGTCGCATAGTTGCCTTACTTTTCAAAAAAACTCTGTTATTTAAAAATTTTCACTCATTAAGAATAATATAAAGTGTATATCAAAACATAGGTTTTTGATCTTTCATAGTAGCCCTTTTTTGTAAACATAATTAGTATTCGTTTCGAGTAAATTCTGTTTTATTCGACCTCTCAAAATAGTTGCCTACTATAGCGGATAGTAGCCTGATGTTAAAAATGCTTCGAAAAATACATACCACGTCTTGCCACGTGTGAGAATAGACGGCTTTCTATGTTTTTTCAAGATAAATTTCAAGTATAAGAAAAAAATCTGTTTATGGTCCTTTAAAGAATTTATAGTTGCAGATAGTTGCCCCTAGAGCGGCTATACACAAGAATAAGAAGGGCAACTATCATTTTTGATATGGATAATTGTCCTTTCTATTTGCAAAATAAATAAAAAATATTCAACAGTAAAACGTAATAAACAGTATTATTTAAACTCTAATGCATGGAGAAAAACAATATGTTGACTGAAACCACAATCAAGCAATAAAAATATTTAATAGAAATGTCTTATCAATATAATTTCGACGCCTGTCAAAGTTTCGCAATGGCAGATTTTTGCTCATAAGGACAAAACGCCTGCGCCTATTTTAGCGACTTTGATGGAACTGCGGTCTGTAGGGGGGACACTTCCAATCATAAAGAAATGATATCGCCACCAACATACCTAACATGCGTATTCAAAACCGAGGCATGAATCCGTCTGAGGCAACTATTCGGCTTTTAGTTTATTCGTACTAAACATCCTCCGGCATAGTTATATGTATCTGAATTACAATTTCACACCAAATATTAATTATTCATATTTGTATGATGATTCAGAAATAAATATTATAAATAAACAAATATTAATTATATTTATATTTATATAATGAATTAGAAGGAATTAAAAAATAAGGCAATCGGGATTATACAAAAAAGTTATTATTGAATTGTTGTTCAGCTTTTTGTTTATCACAATAATATCACCGACAAAACTAACTATAGTCCTTGCCTATGATATTTTCTTTTTAAAATATGAGATTCCGTGCCTGAGTGTACATATATGTATATTATTCACCGTTGAATAATTTCCGAAAAATTTGGAGAAATGGTTTAAAATGAATTTTTTCAAAGGAAAAGTAACTAAGAATTAATTGAAGTTAATTAATCTAATTTGTACAACTTTTCACGTTTCTTCTCTTCATTTACTTGGTGTGAATATATACAAATCAATAAATCATTATGTTACAATATTACAAATAAATTATTTGAACTGTTGTTCAACTATTTGTTTATTATAATGATATATTCAGTCAGAATTCAATATAAAATTGTAATTGGGGGACATGTAATAATGCTAGAAGATATTCAACATATGATCAATAGTTCAATAATATACAAATAAACAAAATCCGAATCATTAAAACCTACTAATACATTGTTCAAAATAAATTATTAATTTTTTTTTTATATACTTACAATATGTGAATTCACACTTAATGATTAGAAACGAAAAATTTAAATCATTATTTTCGGTAATCAAAAACAATATTGTGTTATTATTTTTCGTTTAATAAATATTTTTTTTCCTCTGCATACATTACTTTTATACATTTACTATTTTTTTTATTTAATTCTAAATTACCAAACGGGCAATAATACTGTTAAAAAGTTGATCTGGAATTGTAAAAAAACATTATACCAATTATTGTAGTAGGTATATTAAATGGGTGAGCATAATGTTTGATAAAATACTGATAATAGTCTATTATTGACAGTATATGCTGTAAATGGTGAATATATTAATGCATTTTATGTGATCACAATGAAAATAATCAATTTTTCTGTTTGCTATATATGATTGTTTCATTAATAAATAATAATTTAAATATAAATTATGAATCACTGCCATTCGCAGTGAAAATTTCTGAGTAAAAAAATTCGACCGATTCAACTTCGGGGCAAGTCGTATCGACAGGGATGTGCTATATTGCTGTTCTCCTTTACTACTCAACGCACGCCAAAACCTGGTGTAGAGGAGTGTAGTAAATGCATAAATTTATATTACACGTAAAATCCGGGTCAAAAACATTGGCTTCGGTACAACCCTACTTCAGGACAACTCTGCTTGTGGAAACCCACCTTACAGTATTGTAGTGCCACTTACGGGCGATAATTGAACTTTTATTTAGTACTATACCGACACTAAGTTGGTCACACACTGCTTTGAGAATATAATAAGTTGGCAATATGATGTACCTCTTTCTTCCTTATTCTATTGTTTTCTTTATATCTTTTCTCTTCAAGTACCAAACAAAGAATCACGTGTTGCACAGTGTAGCCTACACTGTGATTGTGAATCCTAAACATAATTGACATTAAGTAATATTAAAATCATTGCAAATTGGTTTTTGCTATTTATTTCATTCGTGTAATATTCGTTCAAATTTGTTGTATTTTTATTATTTGTTTATTTTTCATTTGTTTGGGTGTGTGTGTGTGTGTGTATGTGTATGATATTTTACATTCGGTGCCGGTACTGAAAAAATGCAGGTGATAAAAGGAGATCGCGAAGGGACGCAAAAATTTGAATATAACGGATATTTTTACCACAAGGACACAAATTACCCGGGTCGACGTTATGTTTGTGCCGTGAAAACATCTGCGGGGAGATGCCCCGTGAGTGCTCTGGTGAAAAACGGGACAGTGAACATTTCAGGCGAACATGAACACCCACTTCCTACATCTGATAAAAAACGACCAGCTATCAACATGCTGAAAAAATTGGCGAGGGAAAATCCGCATCTGACTCCCCGCATAATTATGAATGCTGTGTTTAATGAGTAAGTAGAAATATATATATGTAAGTACTACACACTTATGAATTTATTATTATTTGTATTTTTAATGAACGGAAATTTCCAATAAGTTAATTTCGACAATTTATTTTATTCTTAGGATATAAATAAATAAATATACTAACGACAGAATTATAAAAAAAATTAACTATATATCATACATATTAGGCCGGGTACGGTATTTAGTTAGGAATACTATTCTGTATAAAATTTAATTTCCTACAAAAGAAAAACCCATTAACTTCTGCTGCAAAGTTGATAGTTTTCGAGAAAAATCGAAAAAACCATGAAATCCAAGCAAAAATCGGCTTCAACATTTTTTACTGATAGGGTAGTTTACAAAACATAATATAGTGATAGGCACTATTGAAGGTTATATATTTCTGTACAATTTCTGCTGAAAACGAATTAAATAGCATAAAATACCGCGAAGCTATGCATAAATGAAAAAAAATAATTGAGATTTACGTGTTAATTAAATAAGAAAATTTCAAATTGATCATGGGAGTACTTGATATTAAAATTAATAGAGCTCATCTTTGGTCGGAAGTTTTCTTGAATGTTTTGAGTAATATTCCGTCAATAAAGCAAAGAAAAAAAATAGTCGCCTTAAATGAAGCAGCCCAATGTATATGTGTACATAAATATACATTATAGACAAGCAAATAGTGATAAAATTATCATTCAATGGAGTATGGATAATAAGTGAAGTTTTTTAATCAGTTAATTAATGAAAATGATGACAACTATGGTAATGAATGATCATACATGACATTATTGTATTACACTCATTTTATTTCCCATAAGTAAGATTATAGTAAATAAATGAATTGAACATTGCGCTCCGATAATAATGATATGTCACAGTATAATTGAGCTACGTGAGGAGACCTGAAAAATTATTTTTGAAAATAATAATGTACTTCATAATACACAATTTAGTTGTGTTCGGTGGAGTGCGAAAATATTTTGTTTTTTGTTGTGTTCGATTCATCCAATTGTTTCTATTTCTCATGAATGCAACTTTTGTAACATAGTAACACAACATTTCGACGTAAATTAGTCCATTAGCTGACAATTGTATTCAGCGAAAGGACCTGGAAAAACATTTATTTTGTTCTCTGTGTCCCATTTTTACTTCATATTCTTTCTTTACTTCAATTATTATGGTTTATAAGTGATATTTTTTCATAAAATTTTAGGTATAAAGACGCAAAAGATCTTATTTCACCGGAAGCCGCGCGCCAGACGGTCAACAGGGCCCGTAGGGAATCAATTCCATCAAATCCTAAAACCTTAAGCCTATTCATCGAGATGGTTCAGAGCATCCCGGCTAATTTGCTGAGAGGATATTACGGATCCTTTAGAGAAGGTGATGCCGTCGGCGTGGTTTTCACGTCCGACAAATTGCTGGAGGCTGTTGGCAATTCGGAAACGTCGGAGTTGTTCATCGGCGGAACATCCGATGTAAGTAGATGTATACAATACTTATTCAATTCAAATTATCATCACCAGTTCGTCTCTTTTGTATTTAAATGTGCTCAATGAATTTTTAGGCTCGACCCCATTTGCTGTCTAGCGCCCAGCTGCTGGTTATGCATGTCAGAAAGTGTGACACTGTAAGTTTATTAGAATTCAAGCAATTGTAAATGTTTTTGATGAGTATAAGATGAATTTTTTCTTGTATTTCAGGATGTTCCGGTGATGCTCGTCCTGTGCGACAACAGGACTGAAGCTTTTTATAAAGCTTTTTGGTCCTTTGTCACACAGAAAGTGCCGCGCCTACATAACACGACTAAGTATGTCACGTGCGATTTTGAGGGGGCCCTCATAAAGGCTACAAAGGAGAGTCTTCCCGTTGTGCAAGTCCGTGGATGTTGGATGTTTTTCATCCGGGTAAGTACCCTGCGTGTAATACCGTCAAGTTCAGAAAAGTATACAAAAACTATTTTTTTATTTTTACAGACTGTCACACGGCAGTGGAGGATTCTAAAGCTGCCCCGCCGAACCTTTCAGTGGAAGGCGTTGCTGGGAATGGTATGGTCCATCCCACTGGTGCCCGCTACTAGAATCGGCGAGGCGATTGCGGCTGTGACCGACGCGATGGCGGTCCACGCCACAACTGCCGTGTTGCAGAAGCGCAGTCAAGAGTTTCTCCGGTATCTCAATCAATTTTGGGGCCGGATGCCGGAGACTCTGTCGGTCGTGGACCACACCTCCTGCACCAACTACATCGCTGAGAGGTTCAATAAGCAGCTCCTCGTGAAGCTAGGAGGGCGTCGTCCACCTCTCTATTCATTTTTGAGTAAGTATGTTTTCCTATTGTATGCGTGAATTCGCATCGGATTAGACATTCAATAATGTTCAAAAATTTTCCAGAGGGCATGGGGGCTGTCGTCGAGGAGTCGGAATGGATGTGGACGCAGCTAATTGAAGGCGGTATGGTGGTCGACCAATATCAGCAAAAATTCAACCCAGAAGATCAGATTCAGCGTCACCAGAGGAGATTGCGCCTCAAGTATTGTACGATGGGGAAATTTTTAACCCAAATTTTCCCCCATCATGAAGTCGATGTCAACATTGGCCTTCCAGGTACTATGCATAAATGATGCGGTACGAGTATGTTGAGTCCAGCAAAGAAATTGTAATGATAATTTGTACATTTTCAGACGCTGAGAGAGCTTTGGAGCGTGCGGACGAAGCCATGTTGATCGCCCTGCAAGACCCAGTCGAATCGCCCGCAGGTAATGTGACGTTCATAGGTTTTAGGTATCTAAATATCGGAATAATAAAATGAATAATATATTTGATTACAGCCGATCCAGAACAGCACTTGGACAATCTCACACAACCGTTATCTCCCCTACTGCCTACGAGATCTGAGCAGGGAGGATATTCAAATGCCCAAGTGCTGCCGACGAAGATGCAGCCCCGCCGCGAAGTACCTGTTGATGTGACGCGTTACGAATTGTGTGTTGTAGAGGGCAACTACATATTCAGGAGAGTGCCGGTTGTTGAAAACGATGTAAGTAATTAAAGTTGCTTCCTATTGTGCTTTTATATTATTTATAGTTTCAATAACAATTTATTTTAAAGTTGAAACAGAATTCAATGCATTTAAAAAGATTATTTTACGTTTGTATTTATGAATTCAATTATTTTTTAATTTGTGAACAGAGACAATAATAAACCGCTCATGATCTGCAATGATATGGAAACAGAACCACACTGAAAGTTTCATCTGCGCAAGAATGATATTCGAATGCACGAACATCCAATAATAATTATGTAAGTCATCTAAATCAATTATTCTTCACATATTCATGCACATAAATATGTATTTTGGTTTAATTGTAGCTGAAAAGAATAAATCCGCCAGATCTAACAAAACCCGACTACAATATAAAAGTAGATGTGTGAAGTTACGGCATAACACTTGTGGAATTGGCCATTCGCATTTTTTCTTACCGAGACTGCAAGACTGACTTTAAGGTTAAATAAACAAATCAAATTTATTCATTGATTATTTTAATTGATTGATTCTTTATTAAAATTGACATATATTAATTTTGTTCACAGGTTATATGTTTAGTAGTACGAGACGATCCGCCTGCCCTTCCATTAGATAAATATATTTCGAAAGATGGAAACATCATTCGTAACGAATTGCCTGACAAAAAAATATAAACATTGGCCTGAATATCATAAGCTTTTGGAACATCCACATGATCAATAAATTTTTTATTCTAATTTACTATCTTACTCAAATAATTAAAGTAATATATTTATGAAAAAAAAAAAAAAATATTTTGATGACGATTTGCGTTTTATTTTCTTTTTATAATTCTGAAATTAATAAACTATACACGAAGTTGTAATATATTTCCATCAATTATATTTTCTTCTGCGTACTCGAAAACCTGCGTTATATCAACAATTTTTTATCATACGACAATCTTTTTTTAAATCATCGCTCTTGACATTGTGAATCATTCGTATTTACAGTTTCATTGTGGATGCAATTCAGAAAAAACAACAATTTTGATAAAATAGTAATAACTAACTATTCACATAATTCAGTGATTTATTTTGAAATGATGCAATTCGATAAGCATAATAAATGTTTTATATACTATTGAATGAATTTGTAATGAATATTAACTATTTGAAGAGAACGAGATTTGACACTAATCCATTAATTAATATGGACGGCGCGTTCTTCGCATGTCGGTCACTGCGACTGGTTGCCCACTGACTAGTGACTAAATCAGTACCCAAAATTTTAATATTATTCTTAGAGTTTGCAAATTAATATCAGCAAATACATTAAAAATATTCATTTTTTTTCATCCTGAATAACTTTTTGAGTTATTTTAATTTACTCAAAATAATTTGTGCATTTGTTTGTTAATAATCCGTAATTAAATATAGAGGAAAAAATTCGAAATTCGCAATGTAACACAGGGTTTGACAACTTGAACAGTATATTTTGATAATTTTTACGTCATAAAAATATCGATGACATATATTTACGCCTTTCATACATACTAGTGGAATAATGAAGGCGTATATAGACGCCTCTAGTAGGGGAAGAGTGGCATGAAAGAGCCATTATTATTTACGCGGTAGTTTTGGAACGAATCATGGATGTATTATTATTTTAAGATAGTAACACTAGCCAAATGTCGCCCACAAACATTTGACAGTTTATCGAAAATGAATAGCGTCGATACGACATATTGAAGATTTTGTCGTCTAAAAGTATGTTTCTGAGTTCATTTTATTTGTTTTTTTGACGTCTCGACGGACAAAACTAATAGTAATGTGATTATAAAATAATTTTATAGATATATTATAGGCCTTTTAATACCATATATATTTTGTGGGCAAATCTTTAATTTCATACTAATTTTTGGGGTCATGTTTCTTAGGGAGAATATGTTTTGAAAAAGCCTGGCTGCAGTGTGATGAAAAATTTAGATTTATATGGTCTCTCAAAAAAGCTATTACTAAGAAATCTAAAATAAATAATAATACAAACTCAGATATATCAAATAAAAATATATGAGTTCTTGAAAAGATCGTACCCAGTCAGATTGTAATGATTCATCTCAAACGGCTAATTTCATGAGAATTTCTTAGATTTAAGTGAATATTTTACCCAGAGTTTGCGTTATATAAAACGTTTTATAATTATATAAGATAAAAAAATTATATCTTAACTAATAATAACATATTGTTAAAAGTTATTGATAACATATTCTGAGGTGCGATCACAGGGTGATAGACCATAGGTGAATATATATGTATGATTTGGATTACGGAGAGGGGAAATGGGGAAGGTCGCGTGCGACCTAACAGTATACAATCTAAAAAATAATAATACAGATAATAAAGTCAACAAAACTATGCTCAACACATTCAAATTATATGCGTATAACTTGAATTTTTATTTTATCTTCATCATAATACATATATAATATTCAACTGATTATTAAATAATATGAAGCATTAACTATATTTTCCATTTATTAATAAAATAATTTATCATGGTTCCTTTTTCATTAAAGTAAATCATCATCTCATCATTTATATTTTATGAATCAGGAGTTCATCAGTGGAATGATATTGTCCCGATTTATACAAATAGCAGGAATTCTTAGTTGGTTGCATCTGAAATAGCAAAATAATCAGCTACAGTTGTTTTCATATAGACAAGAAAAGGTTCATGTACATTTACTTCATATTTTTCATAAATTATCAAAACAAATCTTATTAATAATTCTTATATTCTATTAGCTCTACAAAAACAAATGTATATAATTAC
This sequence comes from Microctonus brassicae, assembly GCA_918226075.1. Taxonomy (NCBI): domain Eukaryota; kingdom Metazoa; phylum Arthropoda; class Insecta; order Hymenoptera; family Braconidae; genus Microctonus; species Microctonus brassicae. The sequence continues at coordinate 10,284,760 of OW445482.1, forward strand.
CCATCCTAGATTATGCTTTGATCGACATACATAAATCGTTTCATTCCCGATCTTTCCACCTTCAATTGCATCATTCGGCACAGTGTCACCTGATGATCCAATCCACGCGTAATTGCCACAATTAATTGAAAGAACCTTGAAGTATTTTATACATTAGTTCATGATTATCAATTAACTTCAATGGGAAACAAATGAATTGTTTCCCATTGTACTATTTTTTCGGCTCAAAAAAAAATATACACAAAGACAAAGAGTTCCTGGTACGAAAAACAAAATAATTATCGCGTTTTCAATAAACAAATCAAGTATCATACTCTCGTTGAATTATGAAACTTGACAATAGGATATTAGGGATATCTGACATATCGGGTATAATCATGAATTACCTCCAAGTTTTGTAGCTCAGTTGCATTGCAGTCGAAAAAAATTACATCCCCGTTATCATTCAGTACCACCATACATGGAAGTATATCACCATTTTCATATACCGCACGAGCTATTGGATGTATACCGTACAAGTATTTTCCTTGCTTCACAAATCTCGTGTTATTAATTAATTCAGCCGTATAGTTTATCCATTCGTATTCTATAAAACGCAGAAAATCGTAGTTATAGTTACACGTTATCCTTCTTACACTAACTTTATTTATTGATTATAAATTATAAATTTGAATTATACATATATTTATATGTATTATCAAAAAATGGTGACTGAATACATGAGAAGCTGACATTGGTTTTATTAATTCATTACTTACTTTTTTCGCATTTGAGAGTAGTATTACTGAGACAATATTTTGGAGGGCAATAAGGATCTGAAATTAAAAAATGGAATAAAAGAATGCCAAAGATAGTAATGGTATATGGGGAGAAAAAATTCTTGGAGCATTTTCAAATAATCGATGAATGAAATGAACAAATAGATGGATTACATAATTTACTCTGGAGTTAAATTTGTTTGATAAAATCAAATTTTTCATTAAAATGCTGTATTTTTCCAAATTTATCTTTTCCGTTTACATTACCTAATGTTTTCTTTTCTGGTGATGAACTGATTGTAATTAGTATTCCGTTTTCTGTTGTTGAAGGGATTGTGATTTTTGTTCCCTCTTCTGTAGTTACATTTATTTCGATTGTTGTTCCCTTTTCAATTATTGAAGGTATTGTGAAGGTAGTGTTTACTGTAGCTAATGTTGGTGATGACGTATTATCTCTACTCTGGTTCCCAAGTGAAGCTAATAACAGGAAAATTAATTTGAATAAATTCAATTCTCATCATTGACACAGCTCTTCTCGTTAAGCGGTCGACATTCCCACGCTGCTAAGTATGGGAACCATCAAATACAAAGTCTTATTTCCATGAAAAAATATATCCTTCAATTGAAATGTTGATAATAAATAACTCAAATTAATGTACATACCACACGGCAATCCATAACTGCTTCCAATTAATATTTGTATTAGACACACTAAGACTACCATATCAACGTAGACATCAGCCTTCATTTTCGACAAGATGGATAATATTTATTTAGTTGACAGTTGATGTCTTAAATGAGATTTTTGAAGAAATACACTTCCTTTTAAAGCATACCATATCTAACTTTTAATCTAATACAGTGCTATTATCAGTACATTTTCTATGATAAAAAATAAAATTGGAGGGGTAGAATAAACCTTGAAGACAAACATAATCGTTGTTTTTGAGTCGAGAATATTGTGATAATGAATCAGTGACGTGGAAACACTAATGAAATTGGAGATTTTTATGGCTGATAATTTGACGATTGTTACAAAAATAATATTTTGAGGTCAGAGCCCAGAGGCGAATACAAGTGAGCATAATGGATCTATTCAGAAAAGAGGGAGGCAAAAATAATATGTCGCTGTATTACTGCCGGAGAGCTGAGTGAGTGACAAATTGATATAATATATATGAGATTGGTGGCCCGCACACTTGACACTTTGACAGCAATGCGATGGCTACGGCTATTAGACCAGGGCTGAAGCCTTTGAAAATGGTAAAAAGTGAAAAAAAAATAATAGTAAGATGAAACTTATTGGAAAAGGAAGAGAATAATATTACAAAAATGGGAAGGGGGTGGATTTTTAAGGGTACAAAACGGTTTATCTCGATTTCCGGCGAAATTGAAAGTCCTATGGAAGAAAATTGAATGGCAAAGTTGTAGGTAATGAAAAGATTTACAACTTTTGTATCTACATTTTTTTCACATAACCTCAAAATTTATGTGAAAAATTCGAATAACCAAGTTTTTGGCTTTTTATTTTTATCTTTTACAAAAAAATTTTTTTTTTCACAAAATTTAGTGAAAACTTACATTTTTTTATCCTAAACACACTGTAATTTTTTTGATTTAAAATTTTTATTTTTTCACCTTATTTTGACTTAATATCGAAAAAGCACCCTAATTTTCAATCGAAAATTCTCACGTTAAAATATCTGCTTTTTTAAAAAATTCAGTGAGCTTTTTATTCGTTGAAATCTCTACTTTCTGATGATGTAAAAAAAAATATACATTACAACGGTGAATTTTCTCAGGAAATGCAAAAAAGCGAAGAAAAATCGAATCCGAAAATTTTTTTTCAATCATTATGTACGGATTTGAACAATTTTGAGCTATTATTCATTAATTTACACTTTAAGGAGGTTCGTGAGCGAAACCTTTTAGTAGATAAAATTTTTTTTTTTTTCAGTTTTAATAAGTTAAATGATGTAGCTATCTAGCTATCTATCTACCTTTGAAATTTCAAGACGCCTTATCGATAATTTAAGGAAGTTATTAACGATCAAAATTCAAATTTTAAACATAGAGCCTTATGGAGAATTAGCATTTTTATGTATTTAAAAATACAAAAAGTATATTGTAAGAGTGGATACAATAAAAAATAATGTTTAAAAATATTCTTTGAAATATGTAGTTTATATAACTCCACAAAAAACAGGTGTTGACGAATGTTTGAATTAAATATTAATTATTTTGATAAAGATAATTAAAACTGTTTTGATAAATTTGTAGCCATCTTGAAAACTGGCAATAGCGCGCAGTAATGAAATATACACATATGCACATACACATTGAAAGTGTCAAAACATAACATAGGCACTGTTGCCAAATTTATTTAGCATTTCAAATGGCGTCAAATCAATTGTTAATGTGGATTAACTGATTTTTCAAAATAAATACCTCAAAATTAATTTGGTACATATGAAAAACAATTATAAATCATTGTAAAATTATTAATATATTTTACAAATTTTCTCAAGCCCTAGATAAATTTTATAAAAAGTTAGTACTCATTTGACCCCGGAGTATCTCACGTCCTTAATTACTCGAAAAACGTAAGATTCCATGTCATATTGATAAACAAAAGAGTGTAAATTTCAATAAATATTGGTTTCAAGAATTATCGACTCTGGTATAATATATGCATTTTGAGCGTGGAAAAAGAAACATTGCAGTGCGCACGCGTCACGGATACTCCCATCATATTATTGGCTCAAACTGATCATGTTTATAACAGGCATTTGAATTACACTGCAGTGGCCCGCTGTGTTGTCACCGGAGATATGCACCTCACGTGCTCCTAGTATACTCAGTGCAAATCCCTGTATAGCCTTTGGTGGAGTGCACCAATTATGCTATGCGGGTAAGATCCGATCGAGTTAAAATCATTTTTCTCTTCATGAAGGCATTATCATTTCCAACTGCAGATAAAGTAGGAAAATACTCTCTTTTTTACCGACACATCGTTGTTACTCTTGAAGTTTGGCATAATCAATAATATAGTTCATACTTTTTGACAATAAACAAACTGTCATTCCTGACAACAATTCAAAACTAATATAGAAACAAATTTTCAAACTGAAAAATTAGTTTCGTAATTTTTTTACATTTAAATTTACAATATCGCGCATTTCTCTGAAAAACACACTTCAATTAAAAATTATATGAAATTAGTTAATAAGTGTAGGTATTCCATTTCATATAATGTAATAAAGTTCACTAGATTATTTATAATGAATATCTGTGACTCGATTAAAAATAATGAAGTTATCGCTTTTATGCTTGAGGTTATTTTCGTATTTATTCTATTTTCAGAATTTCCCAATCTTTTACACCACAAATTCCTAAAAGGAAATAATTTCTTTGAATATGTATGATGGTGATTAGAGGCAAATCCAAAATGAGATCATGTCATATCGTACATAAATAAGTTAACCTTTTCGCCTGGGAAACCCGAATTTTTTCTCTCATAAAGAGGATAACTGGAATATTTTGATGCAATGTGTAACTTCAAAATCTTCTGTAGGAGAAAGTGGTCTAAAATGGCGTATCATTTTTTCTATCGAGTGATATTTGCAAACTACAAACTGCTGGATTAAAGTATAATATTTTTCTAAAGCTTCAGGAATATTACTTTGATACTGACACATTTAGAATGCCGTTCATTTCAACAATTTATTTTATTGCAAAAAAACATAAAAAACTGTCATTAACCATTTTACCCTCACTGCTATGGGTTAAATGAAATACTTAAAAGAAAACACATGAAATATATGCCAACCTAAAATGGTATACATATGGTCTTAGTTCACAGTTACATATGCCGTTTTAGGCCCATGACACCATTTTACAAAACATAATTAATTTTTGAACTCAAAAACAATATCATAATTTTCTAACTAGTAAAATACATGAAATATAACCTATTTCTAAGTACTTATCTATAGTTTTGTTGATTCACTTCACTTGTTAGGAATGTTCCAACTTTAACTACGCGATTTCGCGTTATTAGAACCATTTTAGCAGTGCTACAGTTGAGCAGGGTTTTCAAAATCGCTAATAAGCCGTTTTACCCTAGTATACCATTTTAGGCCACTTTCCCCCACGTCCATTAAGTAACTAATATTATAATTGATATATATTCCATTCATATAATAATTTAACCGAAAAATAATAGTCGTTAAATGATATTCAAGTTTAGTTTTATTATAATTTATTTATTTCACCAATTATTTAATTACGATAATCGTTGTGCATTATCCCTGGCTATAAATAATAATATTTTGATGACTAATATTATTAATAGCTAACATTATTCGAAGGGTCAAACTGTTAAACGTGAATACAAATAATGATTGAGGTTATTTTAGCTTGGAAAATTGCTACAAATATCCGGACAAATTTATATTTGCATAACTAATTTGCCAGATTATTCCGGAGCAGGTTCGCATAATCACGCAAATTTAATTATCCGTTGGAATATGTATAACTTCACATAAACCAAAACTTTCAACAACAAACCATAATTATGATGAAATTCATTATATGTACGTGTATTTCTCTAACTCTCAATTTCATTTCATCTATCTTGTTTTTTCTTTGTATTTTTTTCTCATTGTGATAAGCTTTACATATTTTTTTTATTTCATTCTTGCTTTTTTCCTCGTTGAAATTCAATTTCTTTCAAATTGATTGACACTCTTTTCCATTAAATTGGCTGTGAAATAATAAAAAGAATTTTATTTCTATTATATTCATTTTTCATTGCGTTATAATTCACATGCGAGTGTCGATGAGGCTTCTGCGACCCTTTTTTTTTTTTCTTCATTCGCTTGCATTCGTTGAATTTTTCATTATATAGTTGAAGCCAAACGAACAATACCCAATTGTGTTAACAAAACTTTTTTCACATCAAAAATCTATTAAAATAAACTGAATATATTCATTCATTCATATTCCAACTATAAACTCATAGTGATGTACAAACAAAAAAATGTTTATTTCATATTTTGAGATAAATACATGGAAATTACGGTGAAATTAGTTTCTATAAAAATTTTAGAATGACATATTTAATGGTATTAAAAAGAAAAAAAATTTATGCTGATAATCATCAGGATTTTTGAGGTATTGCTATTTTTTTTTCCGCATTTGATTGTCTTTATTCCATCTCATAATTTATAACGATTATAGTATTTGTTATAATTACCTGATCTATAATTGGTACACAAAGTTGTAGTTCATTTTCATCAATCACACTTTCTTCTGCGCATTTGACATACTGTGTCATGTCTACTAGTTTTTATCATACAATATTTTTAAATCATCGCACTTGACATTGTGAATTATCCGTGTTGACAGTTTTATCGTGAAAGAAATTTTCAAGATGACTTACGATTTCCTAATCCAATATTGAGCCGACTTCTTCGAGAAATCATTGGATAATTGTTTGCTGAACTTTCTTAAACTGAAAAAATTTTAGAGAAATTTATTTTGCTTTGACTAAGTGATTTTTTTTTTAATAAAATATGGACCTGAAACTCTGGATAAAATTTAAGGGAAATATGGGAGCCTTGGGACATTCTAGCACAGTGTTACATAATTTTCCAGCTTGTTAAAATTTCATTGACTCTTTTGTGAAGATTTAAATTCCTATCTCTAATAATTTTTCTCTGTGGGGTATAATAAAAGTGGCATAAAATAACACTGCTTTGTGACGACAATTTTTCTTTATGGGCGTTTTAAAATTATATCTTGAGTTTGTTAGATATATTCTGGATTAATTAATATATGTCTACAGCATTCTACTGTTTAGATTTTACAAGATGTTCATAATTCCATAGAAATATTTTTTGGATGATTAACAAATCTGTCATCTGATGTTCGTGAAATATTTTAATAAGTAGAAATTTCTACACTAGGAAAAGTATTTATTACCTTTTAATAATGATATTTATTAATCGGTTTCAAAAATCATTTATTAGGGATTAATAAAGATTTAAAATAGTTAACTAGTTTTCAATGTAGAGTCTTCAATTGATCCTCATTCGTTAACGAAACCTTTCAAAACATTCGGTTTAATGTGTTTTTACATTATATTCTTAATAAAAAATCATTAAATTTTTTTTTATGTGAATTATCGTTTTTATTATTTTCAATTCGCCAATTGATGTAAGTTTTTCGATTGTGTGAATCATATCAATAAAATAATAGTTGTTTAATCGTACACGAAATTAAAATGTGAATTTTCAACTAATACAAAAAAGTGTTTCATTAACTATTAATGAAACGATATATTATTTATAATGAACGAGTACTGCAACGTCCTCAATAAATTATTCTTCAATTAAAAATAATCCTTATTAATATTCAAGGAATTTTTTCTTCAGTGTTGAATATCTTTTTGTTTGATAAGTTTCTTCGTATATAAGCAACTTGAGACTCCCTTGAGTACTTGGCAAATGCACAAAAGACCAGATAATATGATGATGCCACCCCTTTTTTCTAAATTTTTGTTCATTAATAAAGTTAATTCCACTTCACCAAAATAATTTCTAAATTACTCCCATAAAATTAAAACACAATAAATATTTTTTTTGAAAATATCAATATTGATCAGATATATTCATTAATATTCTACATTCATTTGTATTCGGATGACGAATATAAATATTTTTCATTTGTCTCCTGTTCCATCGAGAATTCAATGAGAATAATAAAAAATAAATTGAAAAAAGAACCCATATTGATATCCATCGTCGTGCAGCAGCATCCATTATCTGTTGAGTGCTGGTCGTAAAATATATTAAAAACTCTGTTGTAAAAAAAAAAAATCAACATTATAAAAATAAATATTATCTTCACAGGAGTTTGTAGAGTACACCGATACCATGCGTTTATAAATGCGCACTATAGATGCAATATCACGATCCAATTTCACATTGATCCCACAAATGTATGCTTACATTACTCACTCACCTGAATGTACATATACAGAAACATATACATATTAGGGTGGTTCGTTAGAGGGGAATATTTATTTTTTCTTGCAGGATAGACGAAATATTACTCTAAACATTCAAAAAAAAATTTCCCACCAAACATGAGCTCTTAATTTTAATAGCATTTTATGCTATTTAATTGGCTCTCAGCAGAAATCGTACAAATATATTCAATCTTCAAAAGTGTCTATTAGTGAATCATGTTCTGTGAACTGTCCCGCCGGTAAAAAATCTAAATTAAACAGGGAAATTTCAAATTTCCATGTGTTTAATTAGATTTTTCTCGAAAACTTTTAGCTCTACGGTTTTTAGTTAAGAATACAATTCTGTAGGAAATTTAATTTCTTACAAAAAAAGTTATATCAACTTCTGTTGCGAAGTTGATAGTTTTCAAGAAAAATCGAAAAAACCATGAAATTCGAGCAAAAATCGGCCTTAAACACTTTTTACCGGTAAGGCGGTTCACAGAAAATAATTTACTAATCAGCACTTTCAAAGATTATATATTCCTACACAATCTCTACTAAGAATCAATTAAATAGCATAAAATTCTGCGAAGCTATGCATGAATGATGAACAAAAAAAAATTGAGAGTTAATTAAATAAGAAAATTTCAAATTTATGGAATTTTTCAATTCCAATTTTTTTTTTAAATGTTTAGAGTAATATTTCCTCCATTTCGCGAGAAAAAAAATAGTCACCTCAAACGAAGCACCCTAATACACATATGTACATATATATTGCTTTGTCACGACCACGTCATCACGTCACTGTTGCTATAATTCACATGCAAAGTGAGGGGTGCCAGGTGGTAAACAAGTACCCTGACTCTATCGCATTGAGACACAAATCGCTATTTTATTTTTTTTCCTAATTAATCATCCGAAATAAAAATAGCAAAAAAAAAAAAAATAAATAAATAAATAAAATTAAAAATAATTTCGCTACCCAATTACCTAAATAAACTATACATAGAGACCACAGTCAACGGTTGAAGTAGACAGACGACAAAGTGTGCGGCTTCTTCGAAAAGTTTTATGTTATGAAACCTGTACAAGTTTGAGCTTTAATTATTAACTGTATTTTTTTTTCTAGTGGTTGGACGACTATTCGAGGTTTATTTACGACAGTGAGACTAGTGAGAGTAGTATAATAGTACTGGGCACAATGTCCCCACCAAAGCTTGAGAAAGCTCGGCCCCATATTAGCGTTCATTGTACTTTGGAGGGGACAGCGCAGGTGTGCGCCGTCGTTTGCCCGGCCGTTGCTGTATACACTATACTATATGAGCTTTCTGTACGGTTCAGGGGCAGAATATCGTTGACTGCGCGAGGCAAAACCTGAGAAGTGGGACGCAAAAGGGGAATGCAGACATAGTGGTGAATAGTTGGTATTTATATGTGTTGGTAAATGAAAGAGAGGAAGAGAAAGGGAAAGATAGTTGGAGTGGGAGAGAAGCAGTGAGAAAGTTGCGCGGGGTTGGCGCGGTAGAAGGAGAAATAGAGAAGGGGATGGTGCGTCACAGGCTGCAGTGAGCCCGGCAGTGAGACGAAACGTTAAGCTCCGCACGGGAGTCTCGTGTGCCTGCTTTCTTCGGTTTACTTCGGTTGACACGCGACTTAACCTTACCTTCATCCGATATATCGGACCAAGTGAGCAATCATTTTAAACAAAAGAACGAAGGAAGACCAAAAAATATTCTTTTTTTATCCTCACATTTTACTTTAGTATTTAATCGATGTAATGTAATTATGAAAAATTTATGAGTTGTTTTAATTTTACAAATTGCGATAAGTGGGGAATAAACGAATTGCAGTGGAATACTTACTTCAAGAGATCAATTATGGTTATCGATATAAGCGATTTGATAATATACAAAGTAACGGTAGGAAAACGTGCTGACGTGAAGAGATTTTGTTATTTTCTTGAGGGTTTTTTTTTTAAATTTATTTGTCCATTGTGTGAATAAATGTTGGGGGTTGAATTGGAATTTGTGTTTAATTAGACGTCACAAAGAAATGCAGGAAAAAGTAACAGATGGGAAAGGTTGGGAGTGACAAAGTAAAGCTTTATCATAAGCTTCAACATGTTTTCTTGATGATTGCTCATGAAATTTTTTTTACGTGTGATCGTCGATCATTGCGGAATTCCTGATTGTAAATTCACAATGCATCATCACTATGTGAGTGTTGGATATATTGTGAAAGTATATAGAAAAGGTGTTACGATTAATGACCAGGTGAAATGAGGGGTTGCGAGGGGTTGCGGATATTGTTCGTGCGTCTGACTCAGTAGGGATGCGATCTCCTGCGGCGGCAATGCGGCGCCGGGCTCGCGCTTCCGGGCTCATAATTTTTGTAATGCGGTATATCTATTCGCACTTTATGTCATAAGAGCAAGTTTTGTTATATTGTTTGTCTTATATATTTTCTTTATATATTCAAACTTTTATTATTTACCTTTATGTTTGTTTTGTTTTTTATTTTTTCATTATTCATGTCAGGTAAGTTCGGGGGAGAGGGCCATATTAAGTAGTTCTCAAACGAAATGTTAGATTTTATTTAATATCACCTATTACAAAGTAAAAAAATTTTTGTAAAAGTCCGTTCAGAATTTGTGCTAAAATTTTTTTCATTCTAATTTAACCTGAAAATGATGTTAAAACAACATAATTATTTGTGTGACTCAATTCAACTCCGATGGTGTGTTGAACACTCACAAAATAATATAAAATATGTTTATTCAAAATGTATGTACAGTCTAAGAGACAAAGAATTAATGTGAAATTCAACAAGACATATTCATTTTACTTGAAATTATTTTTCTGCTTCAACACAAATTCTTGTGTTGAAAATTGATACAAAATTTGCAATAACAATAGTCGACACAAATTTTGAGTGGAGTTCTACACGAAATTTTTTCCTGTGTGCTTATGATATGTTGTTTTATATGTTTGAGAAACTTACTTTGGATTTTACAACAATTTTTGTTACCTTACCTTGGTTTTTTCCGTTCGCTCAATGTTTGTTGGAGATTCAATTTATGTTTTTTACACGGAAATAAATAAATGAGTCTTTTAATAAGCTTTCGTTGGGTTTCATTAAAATAATATAAATGAAACAATATTTTCCGCCTGTAAGATGGTCATAATCATTGTGTGTTAAATCCGTGGTTTTTTTCGTAAAATTTATATTGAATAGTACTTTAATATCGTCTCAACTTTTGAATATCCTACGTAAATAACGTGTAGTGAAATTGACTTTCTTGAATTAAAAGGCTCAAGATATTCAAATAAAAATTAATGTGACTGGCCACTTTCCCTGCACTTATCGTATACTTAAAATATGTTGTTGTTATTATCAGTATGCCTTGATTACTATAGGCAACGAGAAGTTCAGCGCCGATGTTTTATAATTAAAAAACAAATGAACAATTTTGAATTTTCGATATTTTTCATATTTCTTATATCCTCGGAGATTTTTTATTTCTCATTTTTTTTTCTTCCGGAGTTCTATTTCAAGATTGTGACAAGTATTGTAGAAAATTTATTTGAAAGAGATTCACTGGTTACAAGAAAATTGTGGTTATAAAATAATATTTCAAAAGAAGATAAAGACAAGGGAAAAGAAAAAATAAATAAATAAATAGTAGTTCTCTGATGATACATAAAAAAATCTCTTGAACTTGTACAAAGATATGTGACAGAGGAGTTTCATAGTGTCCGGAAAAGTAGCATTCGGAGGGCGTTATACGAGACAATATTTTATGACACGGGCGTAAACTGCCTTGTTCGGGTCATAAACGCGACATTATACTGAAGGATCAGAAGCGAGCGACAACATGAAACAACTTTCTTTTTTCTCAGAATTATAATCCATGAGATATTTAATAAACAACTGAATATTTTTCTACGAAAAGATAGATTCAATAACGAGAAATGAATTCGATGCAAAGTATAATCTTGTGTTGTCAGATTTATTTACAGTGTGTTTATTTTTCTTTGAAATCATGGCCATGACAAAATTACGTTGAGCAAACGTAGTCAGTTATGTTGACATCGTAACATACTGTTTGTATACTCACACACACATACACACAAACACATGTACACATCTAAGGGTTCTCCGTATAGTGTTTGCGTGTTTTGACATCATAAATTCATGGAAGCGAAGAAAGGAAAGGATTAAAAAGGAAAGAAGTCATGGGGGACCGTGCAAATGACCGATTGAATTGAAAAAAAAAAAAAAAACGTAAATAAAAAAAACAGCGCTGTAGTAAGAGCGCAAAGATCGTTTGGAATAGATAGTGAATATAAAATGCCAGGCTATAGTGGGTAAAAGTTAGGTCAACTCATGTGATTAACATTGATGTTTTGCGACACCGTAAAGTGCGCGTTTACTTATTTTTTATTACATTTTGTTTTTGTTTTATTTACTATTGACATCGTTTTTTGAGATGTTCATGTGTATATAAGCCTTTCGACATTTATTACACATCGCAGCGATTCTCATCCTATTACGTAACTCTTTTTCTGAGAGCTTTTGAAACACATTGACGACATTGAAAATCAGGAAACTTTGTTCGCAGACGAGCCAAGTGACAACTCTCCAATGATGTGCTATTACTTTGAAACAAACTTAGCTGAGCAAGAGCGACTCTTATCCTCTCAGTTTGTCAACGTAAAAACTTTTCAATTGCAATATACAATGAATTTCAAGCTTAATTATTATTAATTTTTTGATCGCGAACATAATTTAATGAGCTTTTGTTTCATTGAAAACTTCTGTTGTTTATCTAAAACTGTGTTATACTTTGGTTAAGAATTTGAGCATTCAACTGGTTTATGTTTTCTAAATGATCTTTATACTTCAATGAATGGAAGCTGGGATTTCCTGGCAATCTGCCGCGGCCGATTGCAGAGTTGAAAGTATTATCGATAGTTATATAGCAATGATTGAATCTTCAATCGGACGTGTTATACTGCAATAAATCTCTGTCTTGACTACGTCATTTCACAACAAAATTACGTGGTTGAATACGATCTGTTTGTTTATTGTTCGATTGTAATATTTTATAAATTTAGTACCGTGATTTGATTTTTTTCGTCAGAACAAGCTTGAGGGGCTTTTGAAAATTAGTTAATTCATCAAACGTAGAATTTTTTTTCTGTATAATTATTATTTGAAGATTTTTATTTCTTAATCGACCGAAATCGTGATGATGGTCAATTAATTGATAATTAATATAAATATTTTGATAAGAAAGATCAAAATTTTTCAATAAAATATATGAATTAAAAATAATCAATATACAAATAATTTTTTCATTTGTAGTGATTATTACTGACGGAAGAGTGGCATGAAAGAGCTGATTTTAAAAAAAGGGATAAATAGTATAAAAGAAAATAAATAATTAAAAAAATTTGTATAATGAGTGATCGTTCATTCATTTATGTACGTGATGTCATAAAACATTTTTCAAAATTATCGGTATTTTTGAACTTCTAACCATTTATACGAATAATAAAATTTGACTTTTTCATAACACATAGTCATTGAAAGAGCCAAGTTGTTATTACAGGACTGAAATTTTAGATTAACAAAGATATTATTTACTAATAATGTTAAGATATAATTTCATATCTTATATAATTATAAAACGTTTTATATAACACAAACTCTGGATGAAATATTCACTTAAATCTAACAAATTCTCATAAAATTAGCCGTTTGAGATCAATCATTGCAATCTGACTGAGTACGATCTTTTCAAGAACTCATATATTTTTATTTAATGTATCTGAGTTTGTATTATTATTTATTTTAGATTTCTCAGTAAAACTTTTTTCGAGGGACCATATAAAGCTAGCTTTTTCATCACACTTCAGCCCGGCTCTTTCAAAAAATATTCTTCCAAGGAACATAACCCCGAAAATTGAAGTATGAAATTGAAGATTGCCTGCAAAATATATATAGTATTAGAAGGCCTAATATATCTATAAAATTATTGTATAATCATACTACTATATTAGTTTTGTCCGCATAGACGTCAAAAAAACAAATGAAATGAACTCAAAAACTTACTTTTTGACGACAAAATTTTCAATATGTCGTATCGACGCCGTTTATTTTTGTTAAACTGTCAAATGTTTGTGAGCGATATTTGGCTAGTGTTACTATCTTAAAATAATAATACATCCATGATTCGTTCGAAAACTACCGCGCAAATGATTATCGCTCTTTCAAAACTTGGCTCTTTCATGCCACTCTTTCCCTATACTAGGATTTTTTTTATGAAAATTGTGACAATGCATTTAATAGCAGAACCGGTCGAATATACTAGTGCACTTTAATATTAATTCAAATTCTTTGAGATTGTAAATCATCTAAATTATGAATCGTTCGTCTAGTACAATTTAAGGTTTATTGTTTTTTATTTCTGTCAACTCTAAAGTATTTTTCTTGCATTACACACAACATTTTCCGTATATGATGTCAGATTTAGCATAAAGACAACTCATATTTTATTGCAAAGTAATGAAAAAAGTGGATAATATCGGCGTAAAAATATTCATTTTTCGATGAAATGTACTCGGTTTGTAATAAAACCGAGAATTCGATAGAACGTGGTTGTTATTTGTATTTTGGAATGTATCAAACAAAACAATTGGAAAATTTCACGCGCCATTGAAATGCATTTAAACGCATGCATATCAAAATATTGTTTTGCCCATTGTTTAAAATGTTACTTTGTTAAAACGTCAATATCGCGTACACTAGAGTGCAGTGAATATAGAATTATAGATAGTGAAAAGAAGAAAAAAAATTAGAAAAACTTCAGGACGTGCATGTTCGATACAGACGTTTTGTCCGCATTGCGTTCAATTTCAAGTCTGCTTCCCATTCTCTTAAAAGAGTCCTGCAATTTAACGAGCTCACGGTAAACTTTGAAACTTCAGGCCTTTTATTATTTATATTCTTTATTTTATCATTCTTTCTTTCCCATTTTATACTCTAAAAAGCTCGCTATATTAGTCGGAATAACACACGTAAATGTACGTCAAATTCTTCGTACCATGATACACCGAGGGACTCAAAGTAAATCCATTTTCTTTTTCATAGCATGCATTCATCTTTTCTTTTCTTTAAAATATATAAGTGAAAAACATTTCCCGAATACCATGAGCTTTACAGTATTCTGACGAGTAAGTTGAACTTTTGCCCTGCAGCAAATACGCAATCAAAAGAAGAAAAAAAAAAGAGCGACTACATTTTATCTGTAAAATTCACGTTCACGGAAAGCATAAAATGTTTTCTTGTTATTACATGAAAAATTCATTTGTAATATTTGATTCTTAGCTTCAACTTTATTTTCAATTCGTTAGATATCTTAAATCAACATCCTCTCATCACCCGAATCCGTTTCATTGAGTTATCGATTAATTTTAATTGCGGACAAACTTTCATCTGAGTAATTTCCTTTGCTTTCAACGAGAGTTGGATACTCAAAGGACATCAATGTAGTAATATAATACCGGGTCAAATGATGATGTGACAAGTGAACAAGTGGGCTTTAAATGAATGTCGCATAATTCTTGTGTATACATATCTAGTTGGTTGACGTTTCATCGATTCAACCGCGAATTGATAAATTACGACGTTGAGTGAAATTATTACAATATAGCAATAAAAACTTTGATTAATAAAATACGTCATTCGTAAATTGAGAAAGTAATATAAAGGAAATTGTGCGGGTGTAAATTGTAAGTAAAAAGTAAAGATGAAAACACGATTGAGAAGGAAAAAATTGTTGAAAGCACTGTGAGGTGGACGAAGAGAAAATTAAGTGGAATAAAATAATAAAAGAAGAAGTAGGCAACGGGTGAAGAAGAAGTAGTTTAGTAGAAGACAGGGAGAGGGGCCACGAAAGACAGGTCAGATAGATTAGATGGTGGAGGTGCTTGAGTGGCGGCCTTGGGAGCCTACGGGGCCGTGCAGGGCACCTCGCACCACCCCGCGTAGTCTCCCGGGTGAAAAGCTCATCGTCAGGGCTACCATCGTTGTGGGGAGAAAAGGAATTATTACAGTGTTGGTGCAGGGGCCCCCATTGGTGGCTCCCACAAAAGTGAACAAACCTGGCGAGCGCAATGTGGCAAAGTGGCGGCATGGGCGCCCATGCGGCCAACAACCCATGGATGAAACTTATGGGTATTGTGCACAAAGAACGAAGACATCACGACTCCGGCGGTGGAGCATCAGGGGGCCAAGGGACAACGGCAGCGGGTGCCAACGAACGTGGACTCACTCAGTGAGTATATTTTTTTTTATTAATTTTAGTTTATTTGTACTTGTCTGGATCTTTTTCATGATGTTCAAACTGTTCATAAAGTTTTATTTTCAGATACTTACAAACGGTTTTTGGTAGTTTTTACAAGTGGTTTAATAGTATTTCGAAGTTTGGTTATACAGAGGAATGGACAAAAGCGAAAGAAAAGAAAATGCTGCAACGTTCATTTCAGTAAATTTCATTTGAGATAATTCAAACTCAGTTTTCGCATGAATTGGCGCTGGCAACTTTCCTTTATAATAAATCTGGCTAATGTTATAGGATTAATTTCTTGAATGGATTGCAGTATGAAGGCGGAACTCGTATAAGTGTGAACAAGGAATAAGGTTTTATACTCGTATATATAACATTGGTTATTTTTCATGAAAAAGAATCCAATTTTTTGAATCTTTGCTGAGTTTTTAAGCAGGTGAATAGAGTTCATGAATATCAGTTCATCTCGTGCGAGGAAGAATTATGTCAAATCTTTTTATCCAGCAATTATAAACGTGTCTTCATGAGGAAATCGTGTTTTTTGTTATGTGTTAAAAGGCTTTGTTTTTCTACGAATAATACGGAAATGCAGGATGGATAAAGTTGCTTTTTTGGGAATTACTTAGAATATTTGGCACAAATAGACAAACCGACAATTGTTTGATGAGGTACTTTATGTACGGTGACACTTTTAAAAACACATTTTTTGCAGTAATAGTTTTCTGCGTAGTAAAAAATTTCGTGTAAAAGTCTACTAAAGATTCGTAGTGAAATATTTTTTTCACAAAAAAAAATTTTGTCGCGAATATTTTGTATAATTAGATAACATAAAATATTATTTATTTCACGCAAAATTATTTCTTTGTTTCAACATAAATTCTTGTATTGAAATTTGATACAAAATTTGCGCTGAAAACAGTGAATACAAATTTTTAGTAGACTTTTACACAAAATTGTTTTCTGTGTATTATTTTAGAATTGATTTTTGATTCTCTGAGATAATGAAAAGTGAAAAAATTATTTTTGAGACTTTTTCAGGATGAGCTTTTTGCTCTCATCACATCATTTCGCTTCATCTCTTCCTATACTTCACAAATCTACGTTTCTCCATTTCATTTTTTCTTATACTTACAAGCAAATTTTTTAGTTTTTGTTCAAAATACTTAGCCTTATACACTGATAGAATTTTATATTTCAAGGATCATATTCAGCTATTCAAAATATTAACGGATTCACAAAATACGCGATAAATCTAGTGTGAAGAACATCTTCCCATAAAGTAACTAGGCAAGGACCGCAATGTGTGCGAACTCCGACAGATTTACCGAATGAGCATCGTGTCTCGTTTCACAAAGCACACTACGGAATACGAAATGTGAATAATACGTGACTGAATGACATTCATAAAGACAAATATAATATCAGTATCCATTACATAGAATGTATGAAAGGTTATATAAACCATATGAAAAGGAAAAACCTACTGAACGAAGAAAATCTGGTCATTCATATATAAAAGTCATCACCGATAACATTCTTTTTTTGTACTTTCATCAAAATTTTACTTGTGATAAAGTTGGGAATCACATCGGCTAAGTTATTTTTATCTCCCAAGCCCTATTTTACAAGATGACGTCGATATGTTCTGTCGTATATATTCGAGAGTAAAAATGTCATGTCTTGGATTACAGTATGATATGTATACATGTATAAATATATACGCTGGTAGTATATAGAGTATTACAAATATAATACCTACACAGTAAAAAATTTTGTGTAAAAGTCCACTCGAAATTTATGTCGATTATTTTTAATTTAATTTTTATAGCGAATTTCAACACCAGAATTTGTGTTAAAGTAGAAACATCAAATTGATGAAAATAATTAATATTTTATGTTTAATCTGACATGGAATTTTTATCTACACAATTAATCAAGAATAATTGTTGAGCGATAGTCAATATATTAATTTGAATTTGGAATACCTTCTAAATACTAAATGAATTCATTCAATTTCAGTGTTAGTTATCAATTCATCATAATTGATATAATTTTTGGGATTTCAATTATATCTTTGGTTCAAAGTTTAATTGGTTATGCAAAATTACAAAGTACAGTGTAATTTTTCTCAATTTTTTTGAGGGGTAATGTCACTCTGGCTCGTTTAAAAATGAGCCTTTTTTCATAATTTTTTATGGAGATATCAGTAGGTTGATAGGAAACTGTTAATAAGGGGGTTATTGTTATAAATCAATATTTTAGAAAAATCTCACTTCATCTTATGTATTTTGATCTTAATCTTTAAAAAAAACTTCGATTTTTGTTTTCCGTTCGAAAATTATTTCAGTTTCCTTTTTCGAGGTGTAACCTAGTCAAAAAAAAAAAAAGTTTTTTTGGATTATTATATGTACAGCCTTTATTTTGTATGAATGTGCCTATAGAAAAATTTTTTTTACATTCTAGAAATGTGTAATTATAAATTCTTATTCACAATTATTCTACCAACCTACTCATTTCTCCACAAAAAAATTACGAAAAAAAGCTCATTTTTGAGCGAGCCAAAGTGGTGTTATCCCTTAAGAACATTAAATCCAAGACCCATCTTCGAAAATTTTGTTATATTTTTGAGATTTTTGATTAAATATGTGAATTACAAAATAATTTCTTCATTCTTTAATAAGAAAATGATAATTTTCAATACACTCATTATTGGACCTTTATTTTTAAAAGATTCACCCTCGAATTATTCCTAATGAGTCTAATTACTATAGTTCATAAATATCATAAATAATACGAGATTGGAATTGAAGCCCATCATTTTGTTGATAAAAAAAAAATTTCAAAATATTCAAATGCAGTCAAATATTTATTTATTATGATGTCATTAATATATTTACGCTATTTTGTCATCGCAGTAAAAATTATTCTTCCTTAATATGAGTTCCCTTATCCGTTAGAATAGTTTCAATTCCAAATTGAAGCCTTTACCTATAAACAAGTTATGTAAAATACCATCAGTTTCGTTTATTTAATATATCTCTATATTTTTCTATTTTTATTATTGTGTCATTTAGCTGGTTTATTTCATGCAAATATATTCTTACCGTGACCATGGCCTTAGTTGACGTCTTTCCAACCAGTTTCCGATAGCCTCTAAAGAGTGAAGTAATTCACGAGTATGTCACCCTATATCACAGATAAGATTTAATCAATTCACAGTTACTATGTCAAAATAGCATGAAATATTGGACAACATTATATTATATTATTTTTGGTTTTTGAATTTAACTGTTGATGAAGGAATTATGAATTGTTTATAAATATAACAAAGTGAGCGAGCGGATGTTTAATATGGATTATGAATAACTGAATTATTTTCACTCTTAAGAAATAATTTTGGAGATTTTTTTGATACAACGTTCTATGGCTATTCTGATTTTCCGGCAGTATTCTTTTTGAATGAAATATTTTCATTATTGCAACTAAACATATTTATTGTGTTTTTAAAGAAGAATTTCAATAAAACTAATGTATAAAAGGATGCATTTCAGTATTTTTTTTTATTGGTCAAAAAGTTTTTTAATCAAATTTTGGTTTTGAAAATATTTTTAGCAATATTTTTAACGATGACTTTACGAAAATAATGATTATGATATTTTTCTTTCAATTTTGAAGGCATTAAAAAATGGAAAATTGTTCTGATTATTAATAATAATAATTCTAGTATTAGAGAGAGCAATTACAAAATAAATAAACTTTGGTTTATCAAAATTGATTTATTGAATTTTGAGTTATCCTGGAAAATATTTGCAACAAAGTAGGTGATTTCAAGCCATCATATCTTTTGTACACAGTAAAAATTGTAGCGCAAAAGTCTATTAACAATTCGTGTTAACGTTACCAAATCCATTGTTTAAATAATCACAAACACAATGTAATTTAAATTTTTCGAAAGAATTTCTTGATTTACATGAAAAAAAAAAAAATACTCAATTATTACACATTTGCATTTTAATTTAATGATATTAATATTCCAATTAAATTGATTTTACTATATGAATTTGATTAAAAAAGGTGATCCATTAAATTAAAATGATATTCATCATTTAATCAAGAAGTCACATTGATTTCTCGCATTTGCAATGATAAATTGTTCACTTAACTCTACAAATTGTAAAAAAGTAATGACATAATGTATTCGTCGTGGGTGTTGATAAGAAAAGTTCCCAGTGTTATAAATCAAATCGAATATTCAGAATATATTATCACTCTACATCCAGTGAAAATTGAAATATCGTTAAATAAAATTTCTGTCTTCTCCATTATTTATGTATTTATTGAGTTATATTTTTGATTTTCTGTTCTATTTTTTTTACTGGTTTCATTTTCTTATGGTTTACATGAATGCACATGCAGGTAAAGTGTTTGAAATTAATTACACAGCAGACGAACGAGTATGCTAGTGAAATTATCCGAGTGAAAGGGAGAAGAGTACGTCAGAGGTACTTTAGAACACGTCGTATGTATTTGACTCATTAGCATGAACACAAAATTGTATGACAAAAGTTAATTTTCTATGCAACCCATTGCACGTTTAAGATCAACAAATTGAATTGAGAATATTAAGACAAACCTTTTTGCAGATGATTCTATGACACAATTATGTCTGTAGAAGTGATGATAATTAAAAGGTCTCTCTGATGTTTTTTCAATTTGTTTTTATTTTTTAATATATTCTTTTCATTAGTACATATATCATTCGCTGTCAGTGATAACAACGAATGTGATGTCCCATTTTTCCTTAATTCTACGTATTTCCTCTTGGCTTTTTATTTTTCCTTACATGCCTGATTACAAAGAATTGAAACATTTCGATATTCATTCAAATATGAAGTTAAATAAAGAAATTTGAATAAGCTCTTGCAATAGTTTGAAGTGATGCTGGAATAAAATGAAATAATGCACATTCCGGAATTATTTCCTTATTTCGTCATTTGACAGTTATCATATTTTTTTTTTATGTTTATTATGCGAACATATTTTAAGGGGACTGAAATCGGCGCTTTCGTATTTCTTAATGTTGACACAAAAAAGAAGTTGATGCATATGTATAATTACAACTGACGTTTTTTTAATATATAAAATTATTTTTTTATGGGACAAATTTTAATCGAAAGCGCGTTTCCTTGTTAGATGCTTCTTCTTTTCCTTCCGCTGAAGAGAAGAGTGTTATTGTCATGGCAACGCTATATAATATGATTGTATTTCTAAAACTGAGAGGTTAGTGTTAATATTTATCTGTCAAAAATTTTTTTGCCGAACAACCGTAAACAAATAAACCGCAATTACGCATTTATTAATCATACCTAACTGAGTACAAAGAGCATGGCAAATTTATATAGGGTGAATAATTATTAAACGTGAATGAATTAATAAAGTTAACACAATAAGATATTTATTTATTAAGAATAATAAATATTGGGAAAAAGATATAACATGTAATAATAATATAATATTTTGCCTCTTTTAATGCTTTTATTTCATGCTTTCTCAACGAATTCTCTTTTTCAACTGCCTTCTCTTTTTCATGAACCTCTTTTTTTTTTAATTTATTTATTTTTCGTTACTAAGCTTTTTAGATAATTCCTTTGTTTATTTTTTAAAATACTATTTTTTTTTCTTTTCTAATTTACTGATAATTTCAGCATACTACATTTATAATTGTATTTTTCCGCAGTCACCTCAGTACAATTATGGCCTCATTATTGTACGCTTGAAAGAAAAATAGCATACTTTATTTGGAGGAGAAGTGACTTTTCATGGCTTACTTTCTATTACCCGAATACCCGCCTCAATTCATTCGGCGGGTAAACTCAGGCGCACCTAAAAAGTCACTTCTCTCCCTCCTCCTGATATAATACACTATTATATGATTGAGGTACTTTATACATGTAGGGTGTTGACTGTAGTTCAGAGACATGAAAAAAAAACATTCATATAATAAACTAACGAAATATATATTAATAAATTTTGTGTGGAAGCTGTACATGTATATAAATACAAATAAAAATATATACGCATAAATTGGCTTGAATAATTGTTTCAAGTTTTGGTTTAAGAAATAGGTTAGGTTCAAATTGTATTTATTATCTTAATAGCGGTACATGTATATTTTGCATGTTGCAATACATATTAAATATTACATGAGTTGTAACGACACCTAGTAGTTTATCAATTAAAGTTTATTCACCAAATATATTAGTTGTATTGTTATGAGAATAATGCAATGAAACATTTTTATTTATTGAATGCAGGAAAATGATTTGAAAGAAGAAACGAAAGCCTGTACATGAAATAGTGTAATTTGAGGACGTTCGTGAGCGAAACTTTTTAGTTAAAATTTGTTTTTTTCAGTTTTGATAAGTTAAATCATGTAGCTACCTACCCTTGAAAATTCAAGACGCCTTATTTATAATTTAAGAAAGTTATTAAAGATTAAGATTCAAATTTTTAGCATAGAGCCTTATGGAGAATTAGCATTTTTATGTATTTAAAATCACAAAAAGGAATATTGTAAGAGGAGATGCAATAATGAATAATGTTTAAAAATATTCTTTGAAATTTGTAGTTTATATAACTCCACAAAAAAGTAAATGTTGACGAATGTTTCAATTAAATATTAATTATTTTAATAAAGATAATTAAAAGTTATTTGGTAAATTGATCGCCATCTTGAGAACTGGCAACAGCGCGGAGTAACGAAATATAGACATATACATTATACACATACACATTGAAAGTGTTAAAACATAACATAGGCACTGTTGCCAAATTTATTCAGCGATTATAATGGCGTCAAATCAATTTTTAATGTGGATTAACTGTTTTTTTTTAAAATAAATACCTTAAAATTAATTAGTACACCTAAAAAACAATTATAAATCATTGTAAAATTGTCAATTTATTTTGCAAATTTCTTCAAGCCTCAGATAAATTTTATAAAAAGTTAGTACTCATTTGACTCCGTAGTATCTCACGAACGTCTTTAAGAAATATTGATAAGTATCTTTTCACAATATATTTTGTTGTCCATACATGTCTTCATGAGAGAAATATAGATAACTTAGCCATCTATTGGTCACAATTATTACTAAATATTCACTGTCGTGGTAGATGGGACAAATAGACGACAAAAACGCGGTATCTCATATGTCACGTGATCGAAAAAATCCAAACTGAATCAAATATTATCGACCGTTTACCGTGTAAAGTGTAGTAAAAAATGCTCGGATTCTGTGTAACTTTTTTCACATTAGCGTGTTGGTATGATAAATACTATGCAGGAGGGTAAAAATTGAGCGTTGTACATTGTAAAAATTATATGATTACTCAGTACAATTTAGCATATTTCATGTTATAAATGATTTCTCTTATTTATTACTCTGCAGCGGAGTAAAATATATATTCTTAATTCACGCAATATTTACAGCAGTCCATATCAAAAAATAACTTAAAATGTGTAGTTTTCTATCAAATATCGTTATATCCTAGGCTTACTATGCATTTGTTTATGCATTGCAGGGTAAAATTTAATTCGAAATTCTCTGTGTAAGAAACCCATGGATCCTTACAAAATGGTGGCACATTCTGTGTTATATTTTCAGGTTATTTTTAAAATTTTGCCCTAAGATTATCATTTGAAAAATTTTGTTTCTGACTTTGATGGTCATCTTTTTTTTCGTAAGATCCGTAGTTTGGGGTAGAATCTAAAATCGGAATGATTGAAACAGAATTATTGAATTGGTGAACGGAAAACGGCGATTTTATCGATGGAAATGTGATTTTTTTTTAACTGTAGAGAAAAATTATGACGAACGATTTGTTTTTTTTTTTTTTTTTTTTTTTTTTTTGAAAATGTCGAATATGTAGGGACTATTTGGAAGTGTTTCACTTGCGTTCTCTTGGAATCAGGGACAAACCAAATGAAAAACAAATATTGAGAATGAAAAAAAAAGCTCCACCTTTTCACTTGCCAAATCAACAATTTCATGAATTTCGATTTGAACCAAATGAGATTTTGTTCAGGAAGAATAGTTCTTTCGAAAAATTCAAATGAAAAATAAATTTTTCCATTGCCTAGTTCTCTTAATGACTGTCGACTGAATATTCCGATGATAATTATTACTTGACAATGAGGATTATAAAGACATTCTACTGAACGAAGAATTCTTCTGAAACTTATATGATATACGATTCACGTAAAGTCAAGAGTTATCACTGTAATAATACGCTTTTCTCATTATCAATTTTAAGTTTTTCACTTTCCATGTCTTTTTTCGGCTGGAAGAATTATTTATCTGAAATTGAGTTTATATATTAAAGAAGAATTATTGATGCAGATAACTCTTAGTTCGTGTCAGAGGTTTGACTAATCATTAAATATTCATAATTTTCAAAACTGTGGTAAATGAGAAGTTAAATATCAAAGAGGTTCTTATACGCTATACGCCATCATTCAATTTGCAGTCAAAATTAATTAGCTGCATCATGTCATAGTAGATGCAGCGTTCCTTTACTCTGAAGAAAATAAAAATATCAATTACTTCTTTGTAGTTAAACTTGACTTTAGTACACGCAGTTTATTTCATGACTGACCTGAATGAATCTCTTTTATTAGTGAATTTTTCTCATTATGACAAGTTTTTGCTATGCATTTATAGCATTCAATTTATACAATTTGAAATTTAATGTATAATTTAAACAAGTAACATATATGATATAATAAAAAAATGGTATACGAAAGTGAAATTGCTATGATGAGTTTCCACTCTTCATTATTTAATACCCACTCGCCTTCAAATGCAACATTCACCACATCCATAATTGCATCGTGTTCACTAGAGTATTTTACTCTTGATCGAAAAGCGCACATTAAATACTTGCTGATTAAATGTTTAATTGCAAAAGACAATTACTCTCATGCAATCACACTAATTAAATACCTGTACGATAAAGTGAGAATATAATAATGTACTGTGCACTTTAACGAGGTTTAGGTGAGGCCTTAAAGCTAACTTTGATACCGTCTAACTGCATAATAGAGTTGAAAATAAATTTCCTGCACATAGCATTTTTTTTTTTCAAATAATAATACGACACGACAATATATTGAATTCAATTACGCCTTGATGGAAAAGTGGAAAATACGATGAAAGTAGCTTGTGGGAAGATGAAAGCAAAATAGTACGTTTGTCAATATGGCAACGCGGAATCAGCATTATTCATCGAGTCGTCTCTATCTTTTCGCCTTTTTTCTCTCCCTTTTTCTTTCTATTTACCTACCTATCTATCCATTCATCTATCTATCTATCTATCTATCTATTTATCTATCTATCCGTCTGTCTGTATATCTCTGTGCCACATTATCTTTTCCTTTTCTTACTATCACTCTTTTTCCGACGCCTTTTTAGCTGTTCAACAAGTTTTGGTATAAAGCATTGAAATATTCTGGTTCGTTCTACTTGAAAAACTCTCCAATCGAAGCTGCAAACGACGCTCTCAAGTCAGCTTGATGTAAACATCAAGAAATATCGATTAATTTTAACAAGCGTTCTTTTTGTTCAGGATACCTGAGTCGGAGGATACTAAGCTGTGAAAAACGATAACGAAGTTAAGAATTTCAATTTAAATATATCTATTATACTTCAAGAATACTCAAATATATACAATATTCGAACGATGGAATAAGAAACTTGAATAGTTTTCCAAGTCGAAATTTCTGCAAAGGTTAAAGAAAGTTCGATGGAGAGTTGATTAATAGAAAAATCCTCGTTTTCTAGGTTCAATCGTAAAAATTCGACATTTTGCTTTAGGATGTCTAATTAAACTAAACTATTATTCGTTTGAGTAAAACGATGATTTTTTTAATTTGAAAAATTGAATTTTGTAACATTTTTCTAGAATAATTCAATTTTTTCCACTTTCTTCATTTCGCCTTCAACAAACCATCACGCATACAATGCATTTCCTTCCTTTTACAAATGAGTTCAGAAATCAGAAAAAAAAAATAATATTATTGAATAATTCTAACATAATTAAGAGAATTCTCTTAATAAGAATTATGCTCGATAGAATTTAGAGTTACACAACTTTTTAGAGTTATATTTCCCAATTCAGAACGATTCAAGACCGATTTTTGTGAATTAAAATTGAACTCAATCTTCTTTGTATCATGAAAGGTTACACTATAAAAATTTTTGTGTAAAAGTCCACTAAAAATTTGTGTATTTTGTTTAATCAAATTAAACCAACACAATATTCATGTATAAATTAAATTCAACACAAATACTACGTTAAATATTCGCAAAGATTTAAAAAATGAGTCAAAATAAAATGTTCATAACTTGACAGACAAAAATCAAGTGTTAAAATCAACATCAAATATTATCAATTCAACGCAAAATTATTTTTTCTGCTTCAACACAAATTCTTCTGCTAAAATTTGATACAAAATTGGCATGGATTATAATAGAGGTATGAAAAAAGACAAGTTAGAAAAACTAAGGACTTATTAAGGTTCAAATTGATATGAAGGATATAAAAGGTATTGAGAAGTCACTATTTAGGATTGACGAGAAACAATTGAGATACAGTAAGGTTCAGAAAGGTCTAATGTAGGAACAAAATTTCGACTCGGGTAAGCTATATTCAACAATGCAGACAAAAATGCAAAGGACAAATAACTGCAGTATGTTGAAGAATGGATCTCAGCGAGTCGGTATGCATGGGATTTCATGTACAAACTAGGCAAACATGGACGTGATATGCCCTTTGCGTGCTAAGCCAAAAACGAAGTAGAATGAAAAACTGTTTGGGGGCCGCTCGACGGATGAGCTCGAGGGCATGCAGTGGCGTTTGCGTGCTTCTTGAGTCGTATAAGTCTTGAGGGAATGATGAGATGAAGGCAATAGAGTACACTATGACCACTATGAATTGCGTTGGCGATTTAACTTTGCAGCACTACAAATTCACCCCATTATTCTCCTGCTATTACCATTTTTTCTTCATCTAACATTAAAATGTTATACCATTGTAATTAAATTCAGTTTACGACTAGATAATCTTGATAGAATAGGCTGCATACTTATCTCACTGAATTGTACAGAGAAACAAATTTATGTTGGTGAATAAACTCGAAAACTTGATTAATTACATGTTTCAAATACATTTCTCGAATGATTTGATTCGAAATGAAACAATCGCATTCAAGTTTATCGTCTCTGTATATGTCAATTGTGTAGTATGACACATATTGATGTGCAATATATATAAACTTATAGTACAAAAGCTTCAAATGAAGGCACTTTCGGTGTGTGATGTATGCATGTTTACTAGGTCTAAAATCTTATTATAAACAGTCACGTAATAGAAGTTTCAGAACCGAGCTTAGTTAAACTGAGTTTCACATCCTTTGTTAACGTACGACTCTAATATTATTCGTACGTTAATGGAAGTGATATACAAAATTGTATCGAATTTGCACTTGAATTGAAAAAGCTGTATTTTAATTAAGTTGTCTTACAGAGAAACCATCCAAGGTATTCCTCTCCAATTTAGTTGCGGTTATTATATGTTAATATGCATCGAAAATGATGAGATACATATTTTTTTTTTTGTGCGAGAAAACATTTTTAAGGGGTGAAAAGGACCGCTGAAGTTGATACCCCATAAAGGTGGTTTTCAGGTTTCACATATTTCTAATTGATATTTTCAAAAACGACCAAATGGATAAAAATCTACATGAAAAACGATGAAAAATGCCTGTGGTGTTACAATTAAAAAACAAAAAAAAATAATTTTGAACCGTTGAATATAAAAAAAATCCATAACAAAAAATCTAACGGTTATTTTTTATGGGACCAGTTTTAATCGAAAGAGCGTAAAAAATTACTAAATACATGTCTGCATTTTTTGAAAAACCATGGTTAAAGATGCTCTAAATATGACTTAATTAATATTTAAATGTAATAAATTAATTGAAAATTATTTATATGTTCAGTGAGAAAAGGATGTGACATTTGACTGATAATTCATGTATGATAAAATCTGAAATGAAAATTCATTATCTGAAGCATTGAAATATTCGATAAGTTGGCCGTAGTAGACAAGATCAATCAATGAATATTATAATTATGTGTATGGAATGAGTAATTAATTATTGTGGACTCATATTTTTCTCGTGGTTGTGAATTCTGAATTGGTGAAGAAATATTTTTAAAATAAACAAATCCAATTTGATGATGCTTGTTGTTTAAACTTTTGTCACTTTAAATTGAAGCTTTCTACTGTATCAATGATTTTGTATCAGACCAAAATTTCGAGTAGTAAAGAAATCGATAGATGGTACCATTTTCAATTTTTCATTTTAAGGAATTATTTGTGTGATTAATTATAGAGTCGCCTGTGAAATTTATTAGTCGACGGAAAATTCTCGGAGTTCCGAGCACGGTGTATAATTATCAATATCGGTTATGAATTAAATTGCAATGCGATATTTGACATCAAGTTTTGTATTTGTCGATGAATAAGTATCGGAGAATAAATATTGGAAACACTGATTGATTAATGAAGAGAATAAGAGCTTCGACATTGCCAAGTCCACGCCAACACAATCGATACTTGATATTCACAGTTCCGAAATATTAATGAAAATTGAATATAGTAAAAAATTATATTTGTTTGATTCTCAATATAAAACCATTCAAAATTAGTGTTGAAATTTTTTTTACACGAATTCAACACGGAAATAATTTCAAATCAACATATTATTCATGTGGCTCGATTCAATCCAAATGCTATGTGAAACACTTAGAAAGCATTGGAAAATATGTTGAATTATTTATTTTCTTGTGTAGAATTTTCTGCACAAAATATGAAATTTAACGTTTCAATTATGACATTTATAAACCATTCAATTATTTAATTGTTTTTGGAATTTATTTTCGAATAATTTCAATTTGACTCATGTCATAGTGTGTACATGAAATTATTGCAAGCTTCTTTGCGTATAACTGTGGCATTTGTTACATTAATTATCAGTGAATATTTTTTATGAAATATCCCTTTACTGAACTTCCATTACTTTTTCAATAAATAAAATAATTTAACACAAATTAAATGTAACGAAACAACTTAAAAAGTTTGTGAGTTTATTCACACATTTATGCGTTAATTCATTTCAACTAGAATACTGTGCTTCAATCGGAATAAAATACTATTCATTTTGCGCAAAATGATTTTTCTGTTCCAAAACAAACTCTTGTCTTAAAATTAGCCACAAAATTATCTTTAAAAAAATTCCCACACAAATTTTGAGTGGGCTTCTACACAAAATTTCTTACTTATTAGATACAAAAATTGTTCGCTATTATTTGATAATTTATAACTACCAAAATATATTCAAATTACAAAAATACAGTTAAGTTCATTCAAAATTTTTCAAGCTTCACATTAAGATGAATGTCTCTGGCTTCTTCGCGCTTGGGGATATAAAGTCTATCGGGCCCCTAGGAACTCTTAACCGCCATTATTTGGTTAGTACCTTGGGTTCAGCAGTAACTATACAGTCTACAATAGAAACCGTCCTGGCAAGTTGTTTTGTATTATTTTGCGACAGTAACAGGGAAGGGTGAGAAAAAAGATTACGTAAAGGAGTCTTTTTGTTCTTCCTCCTTTCATTTACTTTTATTTATATTTTTATCATCAAAGTTGGATAGAAGAAAATAGAAGAAAGGACTTGAGTATTGTCCTCTCGAAAATGTGTTATACTATTAACTCACTTCGGATAAACAGTCTTACAGTTTCATCCAAAGATTAAGCTGTTTCACTTGAGCTTTGTGCACAGATGTTTTCTGTTAGCCGATATAATATATATTGCTTCGCGAAATCGATATAGTTCTGATAAAATTTAAACTGTGTAAGCAAATAGGTGAGTAAGATTGAAGTGAAATATAGTCACAGTAATAGTAGTCGTAGTGATATTGCCAACTTTTATTATTTCATTACTTCGTAATCGTAAATGGGGTGGTACCGCCATACCCAGTGATAGTCGCAGGTGTTGGCGTTGATTCGTGGCAATGCGGTTGTTAAATCTATCGTTTAACTATTTTCCATGTGTTAGTATTGCCACTGTACATTTAAAAGTCGTAATTTCCGATTTTCATACCGACAACAACTGCCATTTTTGAGAGTATCATTAAAGTGAAGTTATATTTATTATTTTCTCTTTCGTGAAACTCCTCGTTTGCTCCTTGCATTTGGAAAAATACAAAAAAGTTATGGAAAATTATAAAATAAAGTGTTGCAGTAAATTATTGGTAATATAAATGTATTCACTTTTTTGTTATAAAAATTGAGGTATAGTAAAAGCACTGAATAGCAGTTATTCAAAATTGTCTCCAGGGTGGCCGTCATCGGGGAGTCATCCGGCCGCCAAAATCATTAAGGGAAGAATACCCGAGTCGAAATTTACGTTCTACTTTCATGTTACATTTTTACAGTAGGCACACAATATGTAATTTAAATCCTCTTTTACTCCCGTAAGGTGGCAAAAATTTGGATTTCTTCCACTTGCAGGCGCAAAGAAGGAGCTCGTAGGAATGAGAAGTATCATATGAAGTTCAAAGAGCTTCTATAATCATCGAAGTAGGACATAAATTTTGACTCGAGTACATTAGAATACATTCTGAGTATTTGAAAAATGACTGTTATCAGAGGCGACCACTGTTAAGAGGTGGTCGATCATAAAGCTCTGAATATACTAGCATGAAATCATAATTTCTACAATGCGGAAATTGTAACACAGAAAAAATTTCATGTAAAAGTCTATTAGTAGTTTGTGCTGAAATTTTTTTCACACAATTTTTATAGTTTTTCTTCTTAAGGCAGGGGCCTGATTTAGAACGCCTAAATGGAGTCTTTTTTTGAGAATTTATTATTAAAAAAAAAAGTTCATTTCAACTTGCAAAAAAAGGTTTTTAAAATTTTTTTTTTCATGAATTTTCATAGTTTAAATAGAAGAAAATACAAAACTGAAGCTAACAAGCCTTAGTTTGTTTCGAATAGTCGTCTACTTTTTTTGAAATCACGTCCGCCAGTTTAGAAAAATCGTAAAAATAAAAATTTGAGAAAATGCGCTTCAAAGCTCAAAATCGCTCATATAGATACCAACTCGACATCTCACTGCGTTCAATGCTGTATCTTTGAAAACATTGTGAATTAGACTCTATAACTTTGGATACATGTTCTTAGATACATTAGAAATAGATTTAAGCAATGAAAAAAAATCGAGTTTTGAAGCGTTCTCAATCAAGCCTCTGCCTTAAACACAAATTCTTGTGTTACAATTTGATTCAAATTTTACGTTAATAACAGTTGACGCGAATTTTGATTTGTGGACTTTCCTAGAAAATTTTTCATTGTGTAAAGGTTGATCTCCAAGTGTATATGCAGAAAACGCGTACAAATTGTGTGGCAAGTCTATTTACTGCTTTGAATTCATAATGTTGGTACCTATAGTAACTCAGCGTTAACGATCGTACAGTGTTTTTGCCAGTGGCTTATCGATCCGCGTATGTTTTTGTCTATAAATACTAATGTCATGTATTAATCATGAGACGAATATATATTGTTTGGTTAAATATACCCCATCATTTCAATATCTAATACATGCAAGGCAATTACTGTATAGAGGTTATACGTTACCATTTTATTTGTTTATTTACAGTTGAGTGTAAATATTGTAATATTTGCCTTTTGCTAATTTTCAATTGTCCCAGAAAATATCATAAACTTATAACGAGATGAAAACAATCTAATAAATCATATTGTTGAATGTTTGAAATTTACGAGCTATGTAACAGATCTGCCTTATACAAAATTTCTGAACATGGCAATAAAACCAGAAATTGGTGATCATTGGTCATTGAAATTTGGCCCATGTCTGACAAATTTCAGAATGCCACTAAATCATTCGTTACGAGGTTATGCCATCGACTGTGCTATTAATTATAGTGCCATATAATTGTGAATAATAAAACACAAGGAAAACTATTAATAAACAAATTTATTCGGCGACATTATATTGATTACATATAACGAATACGAAATTTGAAAATCAAATCATCATAGGATTTATCTTTCCGCATAAAATAATAGTGTTTTAATTCCGAATTATATATTTGCGAAAGGTATTTTCATCGTAATTGAATATTTCAACATAAAAAAATGAATATCAGCATACCAAGAAGCTATTCAACAACCAGCTGTGCTCAGTGCTGTTTGAAATTGGCTAACTCTGAGTATCCCCTGGGGTTTCTGTTCTCCGCGTGTTTTATTCATAATGGGATATTGCTATTCAGTATTTTTAATATGGATTACTCATAAATATTGAGTATAGTATTACTACTGCATTGTACATTGTTATCATTCCAAGTTCAGATATCACAGTACCGAAGTAATAATATAAGAGTACTATTGTGCCTACGAGAGTTATCATTATAACATCATTAGTCTTATGAATAGAATGTCAATTACACTCTTTGAATGGTTCCAACGATTTATGGATCAATGGAATTCAATTAGACATCTTGTACATCAATTAATCAGTTTTAAGCTCGGATGAAAAGTTTCTTTATTCTCCATATCATTTGCAAAAGTGAGAAACATGAATTTGGAACCGAAGAAGACAGAAAATGGACGAAAGACAGTATCACAAAGTTGGGCGGTGTTACTGACGTGGCTTGCTGCAACAGTGCATGATATAATGTGCCACATGTTGCTACCAATCCTTTCGTTATACTTATATGATACACGGTACTGGTGTGGTACAATGAATGTACATTATTTTGTGGCACATAATAACTAAACTTTGGCATTATATGCTCCGTTACTTCTTTATTCTTTCCTTTCATCGTGTACTCACTATATTTAAAACTTACCCCCCGAGTCGAAAAATTTGTACGATTTTTGTCGTCATATATGTTTCCAGAATAATCCTCGATTTCGCCTCAACTGAAATCTAATAGTATAATATACCACAATATGACTTGAAAAAGTCTCAATTTCGTCTCATTGGAGGACAAAACGAGATTCACTTCATAACGTATAATATATTCAGGTGAGAACAAATTGAGACTTATTTCTAATAATAATAACTTCCCTTCCCCCTTCATGCGTGAGCTTATTAAATTATTTCATTTATTTTAATAAATGATACAAACATTATTTTATTTAATATTTTATTTATTATTTATCATGAAAATTACTTTTTTGTAACTATAGATATATATGATGTACTGTATATAATGACATTGTAATACAGTCCGATTGGTTCTTTATTTTTCACTACCCTGTGAACTTCCTTCGTGGTGTTCGTGTAAAATATCCACAAATTTAATGCTCGGGAACTCACAAATTCACATAAAAATAAGGTTATAAGACATCGAGAAAATCAAAATATTAAATAAGATATTTTTTTTTATTCATCCACATTAATACCACCTTCACACTATGTATATATATTCACTCTCATCACTTACACATCACAAGTTCATCGAGAAATATTACATCAATAAGTATTTATATGATGAATTTTTTTGAGAAAAATTTTGACACAAATAACGAATGGACTTTTTCGAAAAATTGTTTATAGTGCAGTTATTTGTCACTACATCGTTGTTATGTAATGGGCGAAAGTTGCCGATGATTTTACGGAATCGGCCGATTGACCACTTTTTCGGGAAATAAGCGTTTAGTCTCATTTTATCCTCAACGGAGTCTAAAACGGGTATATTTGAGGATAAAAACTGTACAAATTTGTCAACTGGTAATTTAGTCTCGTTTTCTCCCCAACGATGAAAAATACAAGTAGTAGGTATAAATGAGGAAAAATTGAGACTAAAATTAGTAAGTTAATGTTGTTGAGGAGAAATTGAATCTAAAATAGGTATTTGAGGACAATAACCGTACAAATTTTTCGATTCGGGCCAACACCCAAGTTGCAATTATTGTATTGCTTTGCTTTGTTTAGTGGTTGATTAAACATCCTATTACTCTCGTCGGCTTATTAGTTTTACATCGAATCTGGAAAACTTCTATAAATTGAAATTTGAACTTATTTCAGTGATTCGGGTCTAATTGCTATGGAAGTTCTGGCAAGATCCAACTACTTGAAGGCGTTAAAGAGAAGCTGCGTTTAGTATCAAAATATTTTCAAACAATTTTCCTTGCTCTTGCAGAACCTCATCAAATGACAATGATGAGATTTAAAGTAGCATAAAAATTTCGACGCGGATGCACTATAATAAAACTTCTATGAAATTTCTACTTGGAATGGGTTGTTGGTGATTTGAATATGATAATGTTTTCGAAAGTGTCAGTAAACAGATGGATCGGATAGCTTTATCAAGATGAAAGTAAACACTGATTTATATGTATAAGTACGATGTTTATTGTTTTTTTCTTGTGATTCTTTGTGTCATCGATTAACGTAAGAGCTCTCTCGAGCGTCAGATTTAACTGCAAGCTATTCTACCGACAAAAAATGTTCCATTCATGCAGAAGATGGAACGAACTCGCACCATGTTACGCTCTAATTATTCCAGACTTTCAACGCCACTGAAGTTTTATTTTCATTTTCTCTCACAAGGGTGTTTCGTTCACTCGCCCGTCACTGACTGATTTAATTCTGCTCCTATCGCCTTTTACCCGCCTTTCAGGTGTTACATTTTCTCCGTAGATTTTCAAGCGTTCCAATGACATTCTGCTGAGTGTTCCCAAAATTTAGTAGAAACAAATTAAAACAATGGAAAATACAGAAAGCATTTAATAAACTGAAATGATCACACTCACGTTCTAAATTGACGGTTTTATTTGTTTTTTCATATTTTTTTTCTCAGTATTACATAAACAAAACTGTTGTGTTTGGAAATAGAAAAAGAAAAGCATTATCGTAATAGCGTCATAGCATTGAATGTGCTTTTGTCAAACATGAGGATAGTTCTACAAGTCGCATTGTGAACAAAAACCATAGATTTAAAGCACTCGACTGATCCATTGTCTCTGGCGTACATAACATGACATACTGCCCTACCTTTTAGGAAACTTGAATTTTTGCCAAAGCAATTTTTTAACTTGAGAGGTCTTCAAAACTTTTCTTTTTTTCTCCATAATCCACGAATTCACTTTCTGATAAAAAAAAACCCATCTAAAAAATACTGTTCTCTACTCGCGATTGCATTCTTATTTTTATTCTGCGGTATAATGTTAGTTTTTACCGCAAATCATTGAAAAATGAGAAATTTATGTTCATGGGATGAAAAATAAATGAAATATGAGTGACGGGATATAAAAAATTGAGTGCCTAAATTCACTTGCAAACTAATTTACCACACAATTTCAATAGCGAACAGTATAATTGTTTACTATGAGTGGTGAGCTTCATTGTTTGTGGTATTTGCGCGGTTTATCGGTCAGGACTGCGTCGAGAATTTCCTGTTAGCGGAAGTGTAAAGCATTAGACGGGTTAATCACTCTTTCCACTGCATTACCGGTCGAAAATCCCGTGAATGATCTGCTGAAGTGTCAATTGAATTCACACAAGCAAATGTTTGACATTTAATTTAACACAGAATCGGTTATTTGGATAAATGTAAACTTGACTCTAGATGAAAGAAAAAAAAAACCTCTAGTGCCGAGACATCAGAAAAGCCATCTATACGATATCTATACGATACTATAATGAAACCTTAAATTATAAGACAGTTATTTCAAAATGCTGAACGAGGTCATATTGAAATTTTTGGAACTTATAAATCATTAAGATGAAAATAGAATTTACTACCATTGGAAATTGAGACTGTCATATAATTCTCTAAAAATTATGGTCTCACTAGATAAGCGAAGAAATATATCAGCTTGCTTCCTCCCTGGTATCTTTTATTGAGCGGTGAATTATTACAATATAGAACTTCATATTGTCTTCAATAATGCTGCGTTTGAGAAGCTGAATCAAGTACTTGATTCAATATTTGAGAAACTGTTTTTTAACGTACACATATAACTTTTTTCATTTCTGAATTATTTTTATATCAATAATATTCTAGGTGACAAACTTTACTAATTATTCACTTTTGCAATTACTTCTTTGTTGTATGCTTTCAAACAACTGAAGTAGCTATGAAGAGCGTAAAACTTGAAGATATAATCAATATTTAGGTTGTCACTAATTGTCTTCTGAAGTATCTTTTGTTGATGTCTGAATAGTACATATTTATACTATAGGCAAATGATTGTTTGTGATCACGTTTATTTATGCGAAAACTAAGTATTACTTCCACTTCAACTTCATGAATTCACAACCAATTAGTAATAGCACTTGTGAATTGATAAATTTGATGAATATTCAACTTGTGTCGTTCAAATCTATAAGTGATTTAAAATATATCTGCGTTATTTTTCTTGGAACAATATTAATACAATCTTTTTGTAATAATATGAAATCTCGAGTTGAAATGTGTTTTCGTTAGGTCACTTGTTGCCATTCTCAGCGACAACCTGTTAAGCTATGACGTACATTCAAATATTGATTTACAACGTTTGCCAACTTGTGACTATTTTAGTTTATATGCATCCCAAGTAATTCTGCGGATTTCACAGTAAGAAATTTTGTGTAAAAATCCAAGCAAAATTTATGCTATCTATTTTTCACGCGAATTTTTTATCAAATTTTAACATAGTAATTTGTGTTGAGGAAAATATTCCCTTGTTATTTATATCACCCTTGACGAAAATTTATTTCAAAATTTATTTCAAACGAAATTATTGAACTGGTAGCCGGTGAATGTGATTATTTTTTAACTAGACAAAGAAATTGGAACTTTTCAATTTTTTATTTTGGGAAATTTCGAATTTTCATGGATTATTTTGAAGGTTCAGTCCCGAGTTATGCATCTTTTACGTATTTTCCATTTTTTCCAAATCACCAGTGACCTACGTTCTTTTAAATTCAAGAAAAACTGAACAACGAAAATAAATTGAGAAAAACTTGTTCATGGTTTTTCTTCTCTATCAAAGTGCTATATGCACCGCTCTACCTTTTTTTGCTTGCCAAATCAACAATTTTATGAATTTCGATACGAACGAAACGGGATTTTGTTGAGGAAAAATATTACTTTTAGAAAATGCAATCCAAAAAATCGATTTCTCAATTGTGTAGATCCCTTGAAGCAGAAAAATTATTTTACGTAAAATGAATAGTATTTTTTATTGAATCTATCACAAAATTTTTGTTTCTCAAACTCAAAATATTCTGTGTATAAATTTCAAGTGGACTTTTACGCAAAATATTCTACTTATACAAAATAAATCAGATACTATAATAATTTGTGATTATCAAAAATGAGATATTACTCCCAGAAATAAAAAAAGAGACTATTAAAAATAAAAATATGCTCGCGAGTATTTTTTTAATGTCTATAAAATTTGGATCATCCTCATTTATATGCTTTTTATTTACTAATGTATAAGCAAGCAGTAAAACAAATAGAATATCATCGCGTTGTGAGTGCACCTGGTCGTAGATATTTGTTTGCTTGTTTGCTTGTTTGTTTGTTTGTTTGTTCATTCAATTCAAGAACTCTATGTACAGTCGCTCGCCGTTAACTGATTCAACGTCAGTTAATATATCGTCTCTCAGTGAGTTGTGAGAGTTAAATGTATGAAGAGACACCAGGTGCTAGCACTGTATTTACATTTATTTTTATAAATTTATTTTTTTTTCATCGTAAAAGTGAAACAATGCAGTCGGGTAAAATGAAATGAAGTGTTTTAATTGATTAAAAAAGCATACATTTGAATAATATAAATCATTTGTAATGAAAGCGCTCTAAAGGAGCTTTAAATTTTAAGGATATGTAGAAGAAAAATAAAATTATGATGTAATAAAACTCCAAAACGGAAAAATACATTAATTTTTTAGCTAATACGTCTGTATTAATAGCACACTGTAAATTAACGGAATTAAAATTTTACTTGATCAATTATAATAAAATATGTCTAAAATTTTTATTGCGAATACGAATGTACCCACATTCGTATTCGCAATAAAAATTACCCAATTATAAATCATGACATCGTGTAAAAAAACCATCAACGATATATTTTAATGTTGAATATTTATTTTTGGGTAGAATAGTATTCAAAAAAAGTACTGAACTTCATATTTGTTTGAAAATATTTGTTGTAAACAATTAATATTTGTTTGGAATGGATATTATTCATTTACTGCCTGTAAAACGTTTTCGTAGCGTAGGTGATATTAATAAGGAAATCGTTTTAAGTTTCGATTATATGAAATGAATAAAATATTAAATAAACCACTAGGTGTAGTAAAATTAGTTTATACCGTACGTGGCTCTACCCCATGGCACTAATCTGCGGTTTATTAACTGCTAATAAATAATCCATTAGCATAATAAACGAACTACTCAGCGTCGCAGCCATATTATTATTTCTTAACTACTAATGAGTATTATGAATGAGTTGTGAACACTTTCCTCAGTATATAGTACTTTTATGTTCGTATAAACTTAAAATTGAATTGGTAGTTCATACTTTTGCATGAAAAACAAAAAATCTCATGTGTTTTGAATAATTTCATTGATTCACTTGTTGATTAATCACAGAAATGTATACAATAAAAAATTTTGTGTAAAAGTCCAGTTGAAATTTGTTTTTAATTTTTTTTTCACCCACAATTTCGACTCGAAAGTTATTTTAAAATATAATCACAATATTCTTATGTGATTTGATTTGACACGAATAGAATGCTGAACACTCGCACAGATTTCAAAAATGTATCAACACAAAATGTATTCACACGAAGAGAAAAATCTACGAAATTTTACTGTGCTGTGCACTACAAAACAGTCATAAATGACATTTTTTTAAAATATTTACCTTATTACAGACGAAGAAAAATTAATGTAGAGTCATAATAAATTAAAAATAATTGT
Organism: Microctonus brassicae; assembly: GCA_918226075.1. Taxonomy (NCBI): domain Eukaryota; kingdom Metazoa; phylum Arthropoda; class Insecta; order Hymenoptera; family Braconidae; genus Microctonus; species Microctonus brassicae. Next base: position 10,323,958 of record OW445482.1, read on the forward strand.
GGATATTTTAAAGTAACATCACAGTAAAATTTCTGTGACAGCACAGTAAAAATTTCCAAACAAGCCGTTTTGGTACTCTGTTGACGAAAATTTCTTAGCTGCTCTAAAGTTGAATATGAGACACTTCATGAAAATTTACCATGCCAGAAAATTTTTCTGTGCTGTCTAGCAAAAATTGCCATTGAAAAGTGTTCTTCGGAAACAAATTAATCGTATTAAATTTGTAAATTATTTATGTCTTCATTTATTTATTCATTTTATTTTCTCATTTATTTATTTGATTTTTTCGTTTAATTTTTCATATGTTTAATTCATTCATATATTAATATCTTCAATAATTTGTTTCATTCATGTCTAAGAATTAGCAATCGCCCTCAATCAAAAATTATTGTTTTGAAATAAAAATTCACAATTAGTCCCTTAAAATATCATATGACTTCTATATAATTCTGTATAAAAATCATTTCATAAACAAATGAATACATTTACTTATAAAATGGTTTGTATATAGAGTTATATAGATGTCATATGATATTTCTACGGGCTGATTGTGAGTTTTTATTTCAAAGCAATAATTTTTGATTGAGGGCGATTGCTAATTTTTAGAGGTTTGGCATCGTAAAATTTCTTGTGCCGGTGGATTAATTTTTTTCAGGCGCTGCCAATAGTTATGACAGTTTCTCCTGTCAATATTCATATGGTTGGTAAATAATTCTGGTTTTCCTAACAGTTCTGACTAGATTACTAAACAGCATGGTAATTTTTGTTTGATTTTCTATACAAAGATTCTACGATTTTTCTCTCCATGTATAGTTTGACATTTTGGAATTTCGCTTCAAATTTAATATAAAATATTATTCGTTTCACATGAAATAATATATTTTGCTTCAACGCGAATTATCATGCTGAAATTCGATATGAAATTTACGTTAAGAACGTCAGTAAACGCAACTTTATATACAAAATTTTTTACTATTTACATGTTGAAATTCTCATTTTGAGCAAAATGTGAAACCTAAACTCGTATTCAACCATTAATTTCCACAAATTTCCATTATTCAAGAGAGAGTATTGCATGCATACCCAAGTGTCATCGTAACTCTACAAAGAATTCCCCAAGGTTGGCTTATCATCGGTACTGACAAACCCATTTAATCAGATTAGTAAATTTCCACGCGTTGTGATGGATATTTGCCCAGTCATCAGAGCTGCTATTATTCACTGTTTCTCCACCTATTCAGCTATTTTATAAACAAATATTGTGTAGGTCATGGGTGGTATAATCTGGTGTACAGTTGAACCTCATTACTTTCGCTCTTGCGGGACCACAATGTCCGAGAATTCTCATGAGTTTTCAGATCTGCTCCCAACGCGCACGGAGCGAAAAATACATTTGTTTTTTCTCATGCTGTCAGAGAGGTAAAATTTCACGAAATAAACTTCGAACATTCTATATATTCGTCTATCTCGATACAACATTTTGTTCCAATTGACCAATCCTGTATTAGAATTTGTCATTTTTGCTTTATTCATGAATAATTACCATCGAAGAGAGCTTCATGTCCTCAATTCTTGTACGTGATTGGACAATCCGCAGTGACAGAGGTTAAAGCGGGGACGATTTCACTCCTCCCATGTGAAGGAAGTCGATTCTAAACAGTCGAAAGTATAAGGACCATGAATGCAGTATTGTAAATGGCATCATTGCATTTGAAGTGAGGTCAATTTCATCATCTGAAGAAACACCATTATACTTTTTAGGTTTTGTGAATTTGAACTTAGTTTTGCATCCAGCATCGTCATCTGTGATCCGAAAGACAGCGTCATATTGTGATCCTCTTTAGACATAATCAATTTAGACTATGACATTTTAAATGTCTTAATTTTGAGAAACTATTTTCAGTCTCAGAATTTAGTTGATCATCAAATTAATTTAATTCCTCTGAACATCTAATTTTCCCTAATTTCAGAAAAGGTTATTATTTTGCTCTACCTGCCATATTTTCTCCCTATTCGAATTTTTGATATTTCATTTTGGAAACTATCAAGCTAGATAATCGAACAAAAGTTCAGTGCCATCAATCATGTGAGTATTGTTGGGCACAACGTCGCCGCATCTTTTTTCATTGCATAAGAACTGACATTACAACATATGGACTACTGTCAGTGAGAAAAGTTGTGCAGCATAAAATGCGCAAGTACGATTATTTTCCACATGCGCAACTCATTCGTCATGAAATCTCATTATTTATAACTGTCCACATCTATTAATCAATTTATAATAATCTTATGTATTGTTTGATATTAAAAAAAAATTCTGCATTCGATAAAAGTTGAAAGATATATTAGCATATAGTTTATTAGATATGTTTTGTGTGTGTGGTTATATTTCAAAAGAATACATTACCCTTTGTTATGCAGTCATGAACGGGTAATCTGAAGATAAACAGCTGTATATGTTAGCGTTAGTTCATAGGAAATGAGGTGCCTTTGATCATACACATGAAAACTTGGTCTAAGTAAATATATTCGACGGATGTTATGAAGTATACCTTCATGGTGGTAACACGCTGACTCGAATAGAATTGTTGATAAACTAATTTTGACAATCATTATTTTCACTGAAAATGAAATGAATGTTTTTTTGCATGCATTAAATAAATAGCAATCATTTCAAATAAATTTTTTTTTCTAATAAGTTTTTTTTCTAATTAGCAATTTTCACATGAAAAAACCCATTTTAGAGGTTTCTAACCATCACTATTCGAAAGAGCGACCTTCAAAACATGGGGTTCAGTGGTTCAAACATTTTTTTCGATCAAATTCATTGTACCGTGAATCTTTGAACTTTGGTGTCGAAAAGTGTCCGTTCAGGCGCTAATGGGTTAAAATATCAAATGACGTTGATATAATTATATATAGAAACTGTTTTACAAGTAAATGTATTCATTTGTTTATGAAATAGTTTTTTTACAGAATTATATAGACGTCATACGATATTTGAGGGGGCTAATTGTGAATTTTTATTTTGAAGCAAGTAATTTTAATTGAGTGCCACTGCTAATTCTTAGACATGAATGAAACAAATTATTGAATATATTGACATATAAATGAATTATATGTGAAAATAAACGAAAAAATAAAATAAATAGATGAGGAAATAAAATGAATAAATAAATGAAGACATGAATAATTTATAAATTCAGTGCGATTAATTTGTTTCCAAAGAACATTTCTTAACCCTTTCGCTGCGGAACGCTGAAAATGAATTGCTCTCTCAGCAGCCGGCTTGAGAGATAAGGTTCATCATATCCGAGCGCCAAAAGGCGCTGCTCGCAGCGAAAGGGTTGATGGCAATGTTGACCGTTGTAAGTTGTGATACGTTATGACGCAACAGAGTGCATTGAAAGGACCATAGACATGCCAAGTCCAGAAAAATGTCGATGACCCCCGACGATTTTTTTTTCAGGCGTCTTATACGTCAACAAAGACCAAAACTTTGGTACCAATGAAGCGAGCCCCGATTGCTAGATAGCACAGTAAAATTTTCTGTTTTAATTGGCACGGTAAATTTTCATGAAGTATCTCATTCTCAACCTTAGAGCAGCTAAGAATATTTCGTCAGCAGAGTACTAAAACGGCTTGTTTGGAAATTTTTATTGTGCAGTCACAGAAATTTCACTGTGATGTTACTTGAAAATATCCACACTTATTTTGAATTTACTATGACTCCACATTAAAATTTTGCCTCGTTTGCAAGATAAATATTTTAAGAAATGTCATTTATGACTGTTTTGTAGTGCACTGCGCAATAGAATTTCTTAGATTTTTCTTTGCGTGCATAGTATAATGTTTGAAATGTTCAAATATAGTACATAGTTAAGGTTTCGCAATATTACATATTTCATTTATCTACTACATAACTAAATAATTTTTGACTATCTCACGAACCAATTATTCGTTGTCTTATCATATTTTTACTACCACTTTCCTCAATTGCTTCTTGAGTAAATTCGTTTCTCAACTCTATTTTATTATTCATAACGATTGGTCTCACAAGTGTGAATTCAAGTAATCTACAATGAATATATGCATAAGCTTTTGGAGAAAGTTTTTATAGAAATAAAAAAAAAAGGAATTTCTATTCCTTCTGAAGAAATTATTTTTAACTTACAATTAAATAAGAACGAAAACTTTCCACGCGTGTTATAAACAGCTATATCAATACACTTTGACTGAAATTGGTCGGAAAATCTACTTTTGTTCTTAATATACTGCATTCAAAATATCAATAGATCGTGAACAAAAATGAATATTTTTTTGAAGTGAAAACTTCTTATGGCGCGTTAGGCACTTTTTCGGATGAGTGTAAAGTCCAACACATCACCATGCTCGTGTGCTACAGATATATAGGTTATGTTAGCGTGCATCGTATAGTATAATATTACGCATGTCTCTTTTGACACGAGTGATTATTATAACCAAAGTGACATTTTCAAGTGCAGTTCATTGTTATACTATTGTGTTTTTATATTTAAACTATAAATTAATTATTTTTTATTATTATATAGGATTCCTGTGCAGTTTGCTGTTATTAAATAGTGCATTTATATTTTAATTATAATTCAATTGTTTATTATGAATAAATAGGATTGTTGTGCATTACAACGTAGGTACTGGAAAATAAGTTTAAAATTTCAAATTGAATGTAATCGCATATATTTATATATTTATACATTAAAATAAAACATCAAGCATCGTGGCAGTAAAATGCATTAGTTTATACTTATATAAATTCACGTGCCCACCGGGCCACACGCTCTGTGCTGCTCCCCCGCCCCCCTCTCTTTTAATCATTATATAAAGAAGCCAGTAATTCAAAGTCTTCTTTACTACTTCCGATTTGTCGACTTCTTCAAACAAACTTAACAAAACATCAATCATTATAAAATTCAAATCAGAACATGTTGCTCAGCACTTGATTGGCATAAAGAGACGCAAAGGCGTGTTTGTTGAAAGATGTTTTTAACACTAATACTACAGGTAATGTGTATATTAATGAATTTTTGAGTACGCAACAACATCAAATGTACCATAGAGCGAAAGAGCTGTCGATAACCCATAAATGGAAGTACGTTTGGATTATGGAAGGCAACATATGGTTTCGTAGGGATGGTGCTTCTGAGAAATTACGTATAGCCACTAAACGATATTGATCATATTAATGCTGTGAATTAACTAACTCCATCCGCTGTCACAGATAAACAACCATTACAACTTGCTGCAACATACCTATCTAATGTAAGAGTTTGTCAATTTTATGCTAATTCGTTGCTTGGACATATTGACCTCATACGTGCCCATGTAGCTGAAAATGATTATCACATTATTGCTATTACTGACACGTAGTCAAAGCCTGTAACATCTGATTGTCTAATCAATATTGATGATTATTTCTTACTTAAGCATGATCGAATACTATGTACAGATAGAGGTGTAACGTGCTATATCCGCCCTTCAGTTAAAACAGCTGTTTTATCATTGTCTATCAATGACATCATTAACGAACCAGAATTCATGGTAATCAGTGTCACATACAATAACCGAGATAGTATTCTATTTGCTTTGGTTTACCGACGACCTAAAGGTATGCTGTTCAACAATTTCAATGGAGAGTTTTGTAAATATTACCCCAACTTCAAGAATGTCATTATCACTGGAGATTTTAATTGTGATTTGGTGTCAAATAGTTATGAATCGAACTATCTTCGTGAAATGATTGATTCACCAGCACTTAAGGTGGTACCACCTGCACCAACGCACCATATGGCCACTTCAGACACCTGGTTGGATCTTCTTATTGTTGATGACCTTCCCAAAATTAGTGAATACTCAAAATCGGAGTCACCTTTCATCGCTGGCCATGATTTGCTATGGTTTTCACGCAATTTATCATCACCATGTTCACAAAGTTGTATTTTTAGCTGTCGTAACTTTCATGATTTGGATGACGTAACATTTAATCGTCATTAAGTTAGCTATATTAAAGAATTACTTTCTTCACCTTCAACATACTCCCAAGATATCGACGTGATTGTGTCTCATATGCAAACAAGTATTTTAATATAAGGAAGTCATTTTATTGAAAAGAGTAAAAGAGAAAAATTGCAATTGAAAAGGTTTAGTCCATTCAAACCTTACAGAATTTGGAATTATTTTAAACAAAACACTTTACAAACCAAAACGTTTCTTGATTTTATTTCTGAAGAGAATGGATTATTTATTTTTTTATTCAATTGTCAAAGTTTACGTGCACATGAAGCTGATCTACAAATTGATGCTCTTGTAAAAAAAAAAAATGTTATGATTTTAACAGAAACTCATATGAACAACGAAGAAATAGTTGACCTTCCAAATTTTAACTTTGTTGCAAGTTTCAAGAGACCTGCATTCCCAGCGGGAGGAATTGCTGTATATCAAAATTTATATGGTTCAACGCGGATGTGCACATCACGTATGGATATTCATGCAAAATTCACTAAAACGTTTAGCGTTAATATGTCTGACATTGGTGACATATGTATTTGCAGTTGCTAATCAGAAAATGAACGATCCATAATAATGGTTGCTGTTTATATTTCACCAGGAAAATCTATGCGGGCGATACAGCAATTTCTATATGAGAATTTGATTGGTTATTCTAAAGGAGGTTCTGTGCTACTTGAAAAGAAATTTGGTATAAAACTTTATCAAAATCCCATGATTCTGAGTGGAGATTTCAACATCGATTTTGCAGACGAAAAAAATATACCATTGATTGAATTTTTGAATAAAGAGTTTGGACTGAGAATCTCCAATGATCGACGACTCAGCACTACAAAAAATAGAACTACTATCGATGCTGTTTTTATGAGACACTTGGATAGATATGAATCGCAATTATTCGTTTCTTACTTCAGTTATCATAAGCCTACAGTGCCATTTTTAGAATATGATGATAATGGTAATGATAATCATGCAAGAATTTTTGAAATTGTGGATGAAAATGATGCCAACAACTCAAATATTGTTGAAATCAATGGAAGTAATGTTGACAATTCGAATCATCAAATTTTATGAAATTGTTTATTTTTATGTCTGTGTATATTATATGAATAATAATTCTTTTTTATGTCAAATAACCAAATAAACAAGAGAAAATTATAATTTTAATATAAACTGAATGAATTGATAAAAAATACTTTCTTAAAAAATAATTTTCAATGCAATTAATAATTATACCATAGTGTTAACTATGTGATGCTAGAATGTTTTCACTTCTGTCGGCAGTCCGATTACTTAGTTTTTTTTTTTTTTTTTTCGTTTTCGGTAAACTGATGCAACTGATAAGGAATGAAAATACTCAAGCGAAAATTTAAATTTATATTAAATATGCAACCGGAGATAGCTTCACGCTGTGTGATATCGACTTTTCCTATTTTTCGATGTTATGCACATTCACATACATAACTTTACGTCGTTCCATTGAAACGTCGTTTATGAAATATAAAAATATACTGTCAAATACGATATTTCTTGTCGTGGTACTACCAGCACAATTCTACCATTTCGTACCAATCTATTGCCATAGATATTTCTGGAAAATATTCATCAACTGAATATGGCTTTTTCGTTTCGATAACAAAACATTGCGAATGATGACAAATCGTAGCAAAAGATTCGCAAGACAGGAATTAATCAAGTAAACTTGATTAATATCGCAATTATTTCAATGGGATATAAATGACTTGAAGATTTTTAAATTCTTTGGTTTTCCAATCAAACTAAAATTGGCCATGTTTGAATATGATATCACCATTTTTCAGAATCTTAATGAAGATGATGTCAGATATTTTTTTGGAATCGTTTTATTAATAATTATCATTCGTTGTTACCCTGAAAGTTCGATTTTGGTTCTATATGAACATTGTTTAATTGTCAAAATTTCACATGAAAATGTACTAAATTTCTGACAATTTGAGAAGACCCTTTTTTTGAAGACGGAATTGGTATCAAAAGCAAATGAAATGATTGCAAGTTTTTAGTGTCCAAATGGAAACACCAATCAGATTTTAAAATTTTCCGAACGAATGTTTTCAAATCTTCGGATTCTCACCACAATATCTATCAATTTTCGAATAATTCCATATTGAGTCACAGTCGAAATCACATTCCTAGATGTTGAAAAATCGAGTAAAAACATCATTTCCACTGAAACTATTAGTAGCGTATCAAACTGTTTCATAAAATGACTCAATTCTCAATTTATATCTCTTGAAAATCTACCAATGTTCAAGTGATTCTATCAAGTCATTTTCAATGTAATCCAGTTAGAAAAACCACAATCAGGAAAGTTGACAAATGTTTTCAAAGATATCATAAAGTTTTAAAAATGTCAGAAATTAATAAATATTTGCTATTATGAGGAAATTCAATTTTAAGATTAATGTAATATTTTTATTTCACGTTGAAAAGACTAGAATGTCAAGAGCGTAAACTTAAAATGAGATTATCACATATTTTACAACGTTATTAAACTTATGATGCATCATAATCAACAACAGATTATCTGGATAAGTATTTGAGTTGGAAAATAGCAAGAAGTTATGCTGTCAAGTGCACACAAAGCCGAACTCACTGGTTACTAAACTACTATCAGGAAATTTTATCTTTTTTTCTTATTTCTTTCCACCTGTTTGCTTTATGTACGAAGATTTATCTCATTTCTATCGGATTCTTCGATAGTTTTTTATCTGCAAGTCATATTGCATCACAAATTACCACAGATTGAAAATATTTGAGATAGTGATGTGATTATTATATTTATCAACATGAACTATCTTGAATATCACGTCGAATAACACTTCACAATTCTCGAATTCTTGCGATTGATTACAGTTGTAAAATATTTTATACTATCAAACCTGTCTTAATCTAGAAATTTCTCTGCATTTTTGTACTTTTTCTATTCATTATTTTTCTATTCATTTTTCTATTCACTTTTCTATTCATTATACGTACAAAAAATAACATTAAACAAAGTGACCTATTATTTAAAATCTACACTTCATACTGTTTGCACAGGACTATTGCTCTTCTATTGAAATGGTAATTTGCTCATTTGTTTATTAAGAGACATTGTGCAAATATTGGTAGATTTCCTCATCCGCACAGATACAGATAAATTCACTCCTTCGAGGGCAACTTCTGTATATGTATTTTGGACTGCAATTTTCACCTGACCTGACGACACACCAATATCCTTCACGCTGGGAGAAGTGTGAGAATAGCAGATATTGATCGATGGCTTATGTACTTTACCAAGTACAGCTGCATTGGTTTCCGGGTTATGATGACTGAGCAACACCAGATTACTTTTGTTTGATCCTAAACAACATCATTTTCTACAACCGTGGAAAAATCATAAGATTACTTATTAAAAATCAGTAATTTTATTCTCCAAAATGGAGCTTGAATAAGCTATTCGAGAAAGAGTTGATTCTCATCTGGTGAAAATATCTATTGCAGAATCGAGGGAAAGGATCAACTACAAAATAGTGTCATCCAATAGCTGCGATTTGAAAATATGATTTGAAGTATTTTTAGTATACATTTATTTTTCTCCCGATGGCGCAATTTCCGATTTTATTGTGTTCACTCGTGCAAGCTCGAGTACTCGGATGGTCACAGCTATTTGCAGCTGGATGAATTGGAGAAAAGAAAGTTTAACTACACGTGTAAATTTATCGATTCATATCTCTGAAAATCTGGCAGCATTCCAGTGAAATTCATAATTGAGATTTGTTCATTTTTGGACCCTCATTATTGTGGAAGTGTTGATGATTGTAATATTTTTAATAAAAGATTAATTATTTGTGGTCTAATTGTTGAGAGTTATTCTATTTTATTACTGAATTGACAATATGGCTACGTGACGTAATATGTAACGTGACTAACAATTTAATATGGGTGGTGGAAGAATCGTAATTATCACTCTGTACTGAACTGTGCTGAAAAAAAAAAAGATTTAGTGCAAAAGGGCTGTTTAAAGTTGATAGAATATTACATTACATGAGCATAACACCTTCACTTTGTTGGTTCTCTCTTTAAGTTTTTTACTTATATGGACTACCTTTGTGTGATACATATAGTCCATATCTCAAGATTCATTTTGTCCTATTATTTATATTCAGCGCAGCGTATAGGGGGAAAATATTTTCATGTTTTTATAGTCACTAATGGCTAAATATGGGGGTATTTTCAAGGCACTGGTGCGTTACATTTTCGGGGGATTTTACTTACTTGGATCAGACTTGAATGAACAAGTAAGGTTTTCTATATTATACGTAACTAATATCGGTATTTCATGAATCAAAAAGCGATGAGGATTTTTTTTTATAAATTATACAAACACACTTCTTCAATTTTTTTATATAACCCCACAGTCAGAAATTTTGTGTAAGGGTCCACTCATGATTTGTGCTGAAATTTTTCATGATAATTTGGTGTCAAATTTTAACATGAGTTTTTAATGAATTATATACAATTACTTTGTCAACTTTATTTATTCCAAGAAATACAATGAAAAATTCAAAACAAATGAAATTTTTTGTTTATTGAAAAATTAATCAATCTTCATTGAAAAGATATTTTATGAAAAATATTTACTGATAATAATATAACAATAGCCGCTGTTAAAAACAATTGAATAATTTAATGATTGATAGATGTTATAATCAAAACAATAAATTTGATATTTTTTAATTTATCATTAACGCAAACTCGAATTCCCAAAACATTTTTAGAAAAATTTTAATTATAAATCTCATCAATGGTCGTGTTGTAACGAATGATTGGATGAATTCTACAGCGAATACGACACATATTGATGCTCATGTTCAAACTACTGTGTTCTAGAAATGAATTACATTGCCACAACTGGTCATTTCAGATAGTCCATTCATTGATATCTCTCTTCTTTATATGGAGCAATCAGTTTGCTCCCATCCTCTGTCAATATTCAGATAATCCAAACAAACGATGATTTATATTCATCACATACAAAATAAGTTACGTCTACAAACAAATCGTGCTTAGAAAAATGTCACAACATTGATTTTGTCCCATGGAAATTCTCAGTAAAAAAATAGTAGATAAAATAAATATACTCTATTGCGCCAGGTGTAGTTGACATGAGATAAATGGAGTTTGTGGGAAAAAAAAAATTTTTTTTTTCATCTTGGCACAGTGTTGGAAGTTGAGTTAGTTTTAACCATATGCTCAATTGGAATAATATGCGAATAAATTGATCGATAATGCGATTATCTTGCGAATACTCATTGCCAAGTTGTCTCGTGCCAAGAATATTTTCTGCACATGCTCTAGCTAATAAAATTTTATATTATATTTGATCAGTTTGGTAAAATTCTATCGATTTATTCAAATATTCTGTATGCTACAAAATAAGGGTAAGTTGGAGGAAGATAAGTCGTTCTTCAGGGATCAACCTACTACAAATTACATCACGCTGTTGTTCCCCTCTGTCTCATATTATTTTATCAGTATTCGTACCTCTGATCATTTCATAGGAGATCATGATAGATTTATAAGCTCAGTTGCTTATTATTTTTTTTGTATAGGAATTTGCATAATATTGTACCGTATAGAATAAAAATACGAGCTTTAGCTAAAGTACGATATGCCGCATTGGATCAGAATATTGCGACAGAATATCGGTAAGGCAATCTGAACTTGGTTATATCGTGTTAGTAGAATGAACCGTTCTTTTTTTTTTCATGTTTATTTGAACTGGGTTTTCTATTTCAGGAATGTTCTTTTAATTGTATTTATAAACAAATAAACAAATAATTCAAATTGGAATATGAAAAATCATTTTTTATATCAGCTTTTTACAAATACACGGAAAGAAAAATCGTAGAATTTTTGTAGAGAAAATAAAAAAAAATTACCATGCTGTCTAGTTATCGAGTTACAACTGTCAGAAAAACAAAAATTATTTACCAACCATATGAATATTGATAAGAGAAACTGTTATAACTGTTTGAGGCGCCTGAGAAAAAGTAATCCTCCAGCACAAGAAATTTTACCGTGTCAGACGTCTAAAAATTAAACGTGGCCCCCAATCAAAAATACTTGGTTTAAAATAAGAATTCGCAATTAGCCCCTTAAAATATCACATGACCTCTGTATAATTCTATATAAAACCATTTTCCAAGTGAATTTATTCATTTGTTTATAAAATAGTTTTTTTTACAGAATTATATAAACTTCATGCGATATTTTAAGGGGCTAATTGTGAATTTTTATTTCAAAGCAAAGATTTTTTATTGAGTGCCACTGCTAATTCTTGGACATGAATGAAACAAAATATTGAATATATTAATCTATAAATGAATTATATAAAAAAATAAATGAAAAAATCAAATAAATAAATGAGGAAATAAAATGAATAAATAAATGAAGACATGAATAATTGATAAATTTAATACGATTAGTTTGTTTCCAAATAACACTTTTCAATGGCAGTTTTGACCATTATGAGTTGCAATACGTTATGATACAACCGAATGCGTTGAAAGGCCAAGTCCCGAAAAATGTCGATGACCCCCGATGATTTTTTTTTTCAGGCGTCTTATACGTCAACAAAGATCAAAACTTTGGTACCAATGAACCGGGCCTCGATTGCTAGACAGCACAGTAAAATTTACTATTCTGCCACGGTAAATTTTCATAAAGTATATCTCATATTCAACCTTAGAGCAGCTGAGAAATTTTCATCAACAGAGTACTTAAACGGCTGAAACAAATTAGAAATTTTTACTGTGCTGTCACAGAAATTTTACTGTGATCTTAAAAATATCACCACTTATTTCAAATTTACTATGACTCTACATTAATTTTGCCTCGTTTGAAAGATAAATATTTCTAAAAATATCATTTATGACTATTTTGTAGTGCACAGCACAATAAAATTCTGTAAATTTTTCTCTCCATATACTTGGAATTAAATAGCTGATTATTTGTAATGCTTTTAAGTAGTCGGATATCGTCAAATTTTTCATTGCAAGACACAAGGGAGGATCAGAGAATGAATGTAATTATTATATTTTGAATTGTTATTTTTCCCACGAGTTTTAATTCTTTTACCAATCGTTTTATTTTATTAATTACTTCAGTCAATAATATTTTACTCGATGTTTCATATACACTTCCGTTATTATAGTTATAAGCATTTTATCCAATTCATTTACATCAGCTGAAAAAAAATTCAACTTCAGCCATAAAATAATATTAAATACTGATTACATTTTAAGTTTTAATTTTATACTTAATGACATTCGTCAGAATTTTCGCATGATTTTTTTGGTATTTCATTGATATAATTTTGCCATACTAATAAGGTAATGGCATTGATTCATTGAAATATTTCTAGAATAGTCGGTTTTAAAATTGTCTACTAAAACTAGAAACAAACACTGACAAATTAGCATCAGAAACTTACTTGATGTTTGCCAAATGTTCAACTAACAGTTGAAAATTTCATTTTCATACAAGTAACAATTGCCCTAAGAATTAAAATTAAAAAATTTTAATTTTATTTTCATTTATATATTTCTTTTGTGATAAACTATTGAAGTAGATTCACTTGATTAATTTATTTCTCTATCATTCATCCAGACTATTTTAATAAATCTGAATCTCACTGGCAAAATGCCCGATAAAGTCATAACGTCCGTCCTATGAAATAATTCCAATGTTCAATGAAAAATTTGTTAGATAAATCTCTTGACTTCCGAATATAATTTAAGTATTTTCCCGTAAAATAAATTGCGTAAACGTTGCAATGAGAATCGTCAGTGTGACATTATAGATATAACAGTTTTAGTCCATGCATATTTTAAAAAAAATTGATTGATTTAATCTGGCAATAAACGCCATGTTATAAATAGGTGAAAGACAAAACAACACGCAATCGTTTAATATAGATATTCCGTAGGCGTTTTAAATAGAAATTATAGCTTTGTCATAATTTATTAGCACGTACGCCTATGAAGATTTACTAATTGTGATTTACATATTAGCATGTGAAAAAATATGAATTATACAAATGGGTTTCTCTAACTGACACAACATTCCGATCAATAGTAGACAACATAACACAGTGTGTGTTGAATCGATTTTACATTATTTATTCATACCCGCATGGTTTATTTGCAATGTCTTGGTGATGTGTTTATCTATACTTACATTCACCACATGTACACAATAAAGAATTTTGTGTAAAAGTCCACTGAACATTTTTGTTGAAATTTTTTTTTTTTACAAGTTTTACACAGGAATTATGTTATATCAATACGATATTTATATGGTTTGATTTTTAACAAATATATAAAACACTTGCAAAGAGTTGATAAATGTGTCAAATTTATCATTTACCGATTTAATACAAAATTTAATCAGTTTTAAACACAGTTAACACAAATTTTGTGTGAAACTCGAATTCTTGTTTCAAAATTCAATACAAAATTCCTGTTGAAAACAGTCGATACAAATTTTGTTTGGACATTTTTGGAAATTTTCTGTTGGATTTGACATAAAATATTACTCATCTTATGCAAAATTATTTTTTTATTTCAACTCGAATTCTTGGGTTAAAATTTGATACAAAATTCGTATTAAAAACAATTAACACAAATTTTGAGCAAACACATACACAAATTCGTTTTTTTGTTTGTTCATAAGTAAGTAATGTTCTCAAATAGAAAAAAAACTATCGAAGTAATATCTAGATTTTACAAACTGAATTAATCTGCATATTTTATTTGGAATTGAGCCGACCAAAACAGAAATCCACTAAAAATTCATTTTTCATTACCTGTAACAAGCTTCATTCTATTTATTTTTTTTTATTATCATTATTGGTATGGCAAATGCTAAAATGTTTGACGTTCCAACAAATGAATCGTCCATTCAGAAAATTCACCATCCAAAATATCACAGCTATATTTGCAGTTCTCTCATGAACACATACAATTTCATCCAATTGACGCATGAACACGAACACTTTTTTTTTTTTGCACTCCCATTCAACTAAATTAACTGGATATCACTACAAAATACGTCACACGCAAGATTACCCATATTCAATAGTAAAATTCTCTCATATACATTTCATAACTAAAATCAAAAATAGATAAAATACATTGAATGAATATTAATTTCATAAATAAAAATAACCAAAAATTAAGGTGGTATATCAATGAATTTAGCGCTAAATTAATTTAATGATAATTAAATTCTGAGGTCAGTGAGGTCAACGGGAAAGATATGAATAAAAAAAAATGTCAAATTACGTTTGTGTAACCGGAATTTCGGTATATTATTCTGCATCGAATAAACAGAGAAAGGGACGAGACTAGTGCGACATCTGGTATCATTGACCTCAAACAAATGGAAGCATAAAGTGATGCAGATCATGTAGGGGTGTACGATGGTAAAGCCGTGCATGATATCGAGAATATCGTATAAATGAGTTCACAAGCACAAGAGAACATGTACAGACAATAATACAGTTGCTATGTACGATGTATGTATTAATGGTATAAAGCAGAAGAAGTTCACAAATTTGAATTACGATGATGTCATTGTAGGTCAAATATTTATTTTATAGTATGTTATTTGATGAAGGATTGATGTGGTAGTGGTAATAGCGACATAAACAGGGTAACAAACAGCAACTTATCTAAACTAACCATTTATAATTTTAAAATGGGAACAGGGAAAAAAAATAGATAAAAAATTAGTGGAGATGTCATTTTTTTTTTGGAATTGGTTCTGATTGAATTGGACATTTTCAACTTTTTTTGAGTGAAAATATATTCGGAATAATCTTCATCAAAATTTGCGCAATCAAGTCATTTTTGGAAACTATGAAAAACTTGTTTAAATTTAGAAAATTTGTATTAAAAATTTTTTCACACAATTTTTACACTAAAATTGTATTCAATCAACAGAATATTTATGCGATGTAATTCAATGAAAATGCTATGTAAAACACTCGCGAAGATTTAAAAAATGTGTTAACTCGCATTTTATTTAATTAGACGGACAAAAATTTAGTGGTAAATTTAACATGAAATATCATTAGTTTAGCGCAAAGGAATTTTTCGGCTTTGACACAAATTCTTGTGTTGAAATTCTACACAAAATTTACGTTAAAAATAGTTAGTACACATTTTTAGTGGACTTTTACACAAAATTTTCTATGGTGCAAGCTTAGTTATTGTGCAAATTTAAATGGAAATCGTTTCGAAAATATTCATTATCAATAATTATTTCCTGGCGAAATTTTGATTTTCCAATATTTTAATGTGCATCTTTTAGAAACGTCCGATTTTATTTTTTCTCCCTGCCTTCATTTCAAAATTGTACAGAGAGAAAAATTTGATGTAAAAGTGCACTCAAAATCTGTCTTAACTGTTCCTAACACAATTTTCGCATCAATTTCCAACACTAGAGTTTATATCAAAGAAGAAAAATCATTTTCAGGTTGAATTTGTGTAAAAAGAAAAATTTCAGCCCAAATTTTGAGTGGACTTTTACATAAAATTTTTTACTTTAAAAATAATTAGCTCAAACAACTTTCTATTTCTCTCCCTGTATACTTCAAACATCCAACTACATGTTTGATACTGTACAATATATGCGTGTATTTTTATAACTGTACAAATTTTAGTATAGTTCATGTTGCTGCACGTGGCCTAAAGCTTCCGCGCCAAAGCTTTCTATCGACAGGTGGAGGCTCATAGTGGTGGCCCCACGTACTTGGCACAGTGGTTACCTCTTCCCTCACTGCTGTTTCTTCCCGCCATGTCTATGACGTCAAGACGCATTGCGACATACTCGTCGCGCATTTTCTCCGTTATTCTCTGTTTCTTTTTTTATGCATTCGTGAGTTGCGCGACCGCATGAACCTCGATGTTGTCGCACGACTACTCAAGTACCTTCATTGAACTTGCAATGACATACACGGTAGAAACTTTTTTACTCTTGAATCCATTGTATAGTCAGAGAGTAACTTCAACACGTGCTTTGTTGACTGTAACTGCGAGTAGTTGAAGAATTTTGTAGATATTAAATAAATTCGTTTTTAGAATTTTTTAGTCCGAAACAATAGAAATTTATTCATATACATCTACATATATATTTTATTTTCAGCCTAATATTGATTAATTATTGACATTATAATTTTTAATTTGTGAAATATTCATTTGCTGGTCCTGTTCAAAATATTTATTCACTTTCCAGTTTTCAGGGATGAAATTAATGAATGATATATTAGCAATATTAATCAACTTTATACGTACATATTTTGTTTTCTTTATTGAACAAGGGATTTTTATTTTTATTTGTAAGTACTTTTTTTTTCTATTCTTTATATTACTGTTGTAAATATATTTAGATAAAAAATTCAATCGAATGAATATCACATATTTCTAATTGGTCGTTTAGTCGAAAGAAAAAATTTATTGAATATTTTCATTAATTTTAAATCTTTATGTTAATTCCTTTTTCTCGAAATCATTTTTTTCGTCTCAGTCTCTGCAATAATTCATAGAGTTTTCGATATTTTTTAATGATTTTTTCTTACATATTCGTAATTATTTCGTTTATATTTTATGAAATCAGATTTTTAATGAATCGATTTATACAATTATTATAAATAATTAAACTGGAAATTTATTATTGGAATATGTATGAATGGTTAATTTTGATCAGCCGTAAATTTATAAAATTCTCGAAATAACATAATTCGGTTCTATATATGGAGCCGCAACATTTTTTTGCGGAAAATATTTTTTTTCTTTTTGCAGATGGTTTGATAATTAGGGTCAAATCATATTAAGGACCACCAAGCAACATTTTTTTTTATTGGGTATAGTTAATTACGTCAAATATTATTTCACATTTATCAATGCCTCAAAAAAAAAAAAAATAACCTTTCCTTTTGTACTTAAGGAATCAGTTTATAACATATAATATTCATTTTCATTAATTTCTTTTATTATCACCATGGAAAAAATTATTTAAAAATATCGAATTTTCATTACCTACCGCTGAAAGTATCTGACATTGTAATTCAGAAGTCTGTTTAAATTATATGATCGAAAAATAAGCAATTAGTTATCGTACAGTAAGAAATGAATTCGTATGAAAATCTACTCAAAATTTATTTCAACTGTTTTCAACGCGAATTTTGTATCAAATTTCAATAAAATGTGTGTAATATGAAAAAAAATTATTCCGCGTGAAATGAATAACATTTCATAATAAATTCAACACTAAATTTTTGTCTGCCACAAAAAATACGTCCGTAATTGCATGGAAAGAAAAATCGTAGAATTTTTGTAGAGAAAATCAAACAAAAATTACCACGCTGTCTATGAGTTCTCGAGTCAGGAAAACAAAAATTATTTACCAATCATATGAATATTGACAGAAGAAACTGTCATAATATAACTGTTGGTGGCGCCTGAGAAAAAGTAATTCTCCGGCACAAGAAATTTTACCGAGCCAGACCTCTAAAAATTGACAGTAGCGCTCAATCGAAAATTCTTGGTTTGAAATAAAAATTCACAATTATCCCCTAAAAATATCATATGACGTCTATATTATTCTATATAGAAACCACTTTATAAGTAAATGTAGTTATTTGTTTACAAAATGGGGTTTTTACAGAATTATATAGACGTCATACGATATTTTAAGGGGCTAATTGTTAATTTTTATTTTAAAGCAAGTATAGTTTATTGAGCACTACTGCTAATTCTTATACATGAATAAAACAAATTATTGTTTCATTTGTTTATTTGTTCATAATATTAATATATAAATAAATTACATAAAAAAATAAACGGGAAAATCGATTAAATAAATGAGGAAATAAAATGAATAAATAAATGAAGACATAAATAATTTACAAAGTTAATACGATTATTTTGTTTCCGAAGAACACTTTTTAATGGCAATGTTAGCCGTTGTGAGTTGCAATACGTTATGACGCAACAGAATGCATTGAAAGGACAATATAGACACGTGAAGTCCCGAAAAAAGCCGATGATCCCCGACGAGTTATTTTTCCAGGCGTCTTATGCGTCAACAAACACCAAAATATTGGTATCAATGAAGCGAACCAACGATGTTACTTAAAAATATCCACACTTATTTTAAATTTAGTATGACTCCATATTAATTTTTCTTCGTTTGAACGATTAATATTTAAAAAAATGTAATTTATGACTATTTTGTAGGGCACAGGACAATAAAATTTCGTAGGTTTTTCTCTTCGTACGCGAATGTCATTCGTAACTAAAGTCGCACCTCATTCAATTCGTTCAATAAATGTTTGCACAAATACTCTATTAACCTGGACATCAGCTGAGATATATTTTACGTACAAGCCATGGAATAAATAAGATATGCTCAACGCATTACAAACACCATCCCAAGGGGGCGTCGTTTGATATTCCTCTTTCTATCCCCTTCCTTCGATGGAATTAATTAAAAATAATTGATGAGTAGTTATAAGCAAATCAAATTAACAAATTTTACCTCGATTTATTTCCAAATATGATATCGCATGTATTTAATTAAAGAGCCTTGTTGATCACTATTAATTATTTTCGGTTATTCAACTTGGATTATCGCAAGTGAGTTAAAGCTCGACAGTTAGGCAGGCAAATTACCATTAATTAGTATTAAGGATCAACAAGATAAGATTATGAATAGACCATCGAGTAAATAGCCTTCTGTATATTGCTTTGCGGAGTATCCCCTTTATGTGAAGCATATATTCTACTCGAGGGAGTAGAAGATCAACAATCTCCCCTTATGGAACGCATCATTGAAAGCTGATGAAGACAAATAGATCACGACCGAAGAATTGTTGAAGGGATTGTGCAGAAAAAGATTGGACAATTGTTCTATACATGAAATCAGAAATATACAAAAATGTTCGTTGGGAATGGGGAAACATTTATTACAAAAATAGATACATTTGATAAACCTGTATCAGTTCATATGTGACGTATCCTATAAGTATTCCAAGCGACGAAAATGCTATGTGAAGTTCTTAGGGTTTATAAAAGTTGGGGATAACTGATTGACAATTTTCCGTACGTAAATTATATTCATTTGCGATAGTTGATCGAAACTTCCAAGTAATTATTTTATTCAACTTAGTTTACCTGTTACATATTCATGATGTCCTTTGATCTGGTAAATCTGGGAAGAACAAATTTCAAAGTACGACCGCAGTGCAATAAATAGTTGGGAAAAATTTGTTGAATAAGTTGTTACGAATTCATCACTACTAAAGTTTCCTTTGGTTTATTTGAATTGTAACATTGGCTGCAGTTGACACTATGATGAATTACTCAGAAACTATTTTTATATTTCAAATATAAATTATAATTGGACATTTTGTGTTGTTTGTTTCAGGTAAGTTAATATTCTACAGCATGCTTAATATCAATCTCGATTGTGGTAAGTCGTTTCAAAATAACGTTTCTTTTTGACAACGGACAATTCAGCTGTTGAATTATATTCTTTATTCGAATATACTTTACGAGAGTTAATTTCGAAAAATGTTCTAGAATTACGAGACAGTATCAATCCACGATTAGAAATATTTGGGTGAATTCATTTGAGATGTGCTCAACTAGAATCTAGATGATAACGCTGCGTTCCAAATTCTTCAAAAATATTCAAAAATCTGACAAGATAAAAGCAACGATACGTTTTCTTGATTTTTTTTTTCACGAATTGTATTGACACGAAAACCGTTTTCTGATTTGATTCCTCTTGCATTTATAAAACATAATTTTAATTATAATTTCAATCACAGTATTTGCCTTGAATAAACTTCGAAATTGAGATTATTTCAGACTTTAAAAAATTGCAGTTTGAAAAAAAAATCAACACTGTGACTGAATTAATAGACTTGAAAATGTTTTCAAAGTCTGTTCTACAATTGTATAGTGGTACAAAGTTTGTAAAATGAATGCCAAGTGAACTTACAGCAATATTGTGTAATGATTTTAACTTCAAGTGAATACTGGTGATTATAAATAAATATCTTATTTGTCATAGTCTATCAACAGTGAATGCCACGTACATTGTCAACTATTTAATTGTACTACAATGTGATTATTTTCGATCGAAAGGTCCTCCAAAACTAGAATAAGTTTCTTACTACTTTTCCCATCTCACATCTAGTCTGTAGTAATGAACATTGAAGAATCCACATCGTTGGGAAGTCAGTAACATTCACATTTTTTTTTATATTCTTTCCTTTTCAAGTTTATTTGGACAGTAGTTCATGAAATACTGTTTTTATTCCGTCAGAATTGAATAAGGCACGAGCAAAACTTCATTTTTTGTTTTTCAGAATGTTGATGAAGTGGAAAGTAAAAATTGAATTGAATTATTACAGAGAATAATTCATTTTTGACTGTACCAATTTACATATCATATTTCCTCGTTCGTTTATTGTTTTGTCTGTCTGTGCATAGTAAATATTCTGGTCGAGTGATCTCGAGAATGAGTAAATATGTCCTCAAAATGTCCTCTGGCGAAATTGCTATGCATATAATTTCAAGTCAACCTTTGGTTTGGCTCGGAATAATATTTGAACACGATTTCGATAATTCTAGTCAAGTGATTTTATGAGTAGTCCGTTGGAAACAATGTTCATGAATGATTGTTGAACTTCTAACCGAGTTATCTCTACAATAGTTCGATAAAATCATTTTAAAAATAGATGAATTTCCATATGGTAACCCAAAGATTAAAAATCTATATTTGGTGTTTCGACATGATTGATAGATTTTCTAGAAGTGATTGCTCTAAAGGAGCTAATTTGGACAAAAACTATGAGAAATGTTTTCCTCCAAGAACTAGTGGCTTGAAAATCAATATATTTTCTAATAAAGTATCGAGAACTGATGAATATTATTATTTACATTACGTCCGAATTGAATTTTCAATATAATCCAAAATTATTGTTCACAAAAAAACAAATCAACACAAATGTCTAGAAATTATTATTGGCAGAATAAAAAATTTTGTGTTAAAGTTCACATAAAATCTGTCAAAATTATCTACACAAAATTTTTTTAGGTTAGGTTTATCATAAAATATTATTTATTCGACACAAAATTATTTCTCTACTTGAATACAAATTTTTGTATGAAAATTTGATACAAAATTTAAGTTAATAATAGTTGAAATAAATTTTTACTGTTTGAATTCAGTCTGATTTCATATTTTTGAATAAGATACTATCTTTCAATTCAATGCGATGAAAATTACTTAATGAAATTTAGTAAATGCATCAAATTTCTCCATACCCCGCATTCAAAATATTACTATAATTTTCGACGAATTCATTCATCAAATCAATGATTCCATCGTGCTATCCCGACGTGAATTTCGATACCGTTGGTAAAGTGATACCTCTATCACTATAATAAACGATGTTCATCAAACCGATTGAAATAATAAACACAGCTTGATATTATTGAAACATAATGAATGAACTTGAACGCAATTCTATTTGAGCTGTTTTTATTTTTAACAGCAGTGGCACATCAAACAAGTCGTTTAAAAAAATAAAAAAAAATTAATTGAAGTGAAAAATGATCCAAGCACTTGTGTTAAACATTTCTCTTAGTTTAAACATCAGTTGGGCTCACTTCCCCGGCCAGCTTTTACCTCTGTTTCGAAAATATACACACACTCCGCCCACTGCGAACCAAAATAATTCAGGAGTGTATTGGACTTTAGAGAACCCCAGATTGCAATAAACTGATTAGATTAAAGATTGACTATCAGGTAAATTTCGATGATAATATAATAGTGTTTCCCATTTTCTAAACTACGGTGTGGATTGATATTCAACTTAATTACTACAGCAATATTTGTATTTGTTCATGAATTGTGTTTGTTATTGGTTCGATTTGGGTATGAATAAGTTGGGGGATTGTCGCAATTCTTACACTCATGACTTTAAACACGCATTGGCGATAGACATACGTTGTTGAAATAAACTTGTCATTGTCTAGAGTTCAGTTTAGAATTGTTCTTTCCCTCACAATGAAAGGTCCGCGCTGTTGTTTTTAAAATTCGACATATATCTTAATCAATAATATCGATACATATAATTGATTCTAATTATTAAAAACATCATGCTTGAATTATTAATCTTCAGTTTTCTCATTGAATAATTATACAAATTATGAATTCTATTCTTATTTCGATGAAGAAGAGTAGAATTAAATTGATTGATTTGATATTACGTTTGTTAAAATTCTGGAAATTGAAGAAAAAATACTGTGCGGGTTCGTTGTATTACGATCAATATCAGATGTCACGCAAGTGATAATATTGAATAATTCAAAATTACTGTGTACAGCGAATAATCATTCTCTGGTGATGACAGTGAACAACTGAATGTCTCGACAGTTGTACCCTATTATTATCAATAATGCATGCTGGCATGAGAAGTGCATTTGTCGGTGCTGCAAGAAGTGTAGCACCGTCACATAGTAGCACCCGAAGGTACGAACAGGTAATGTCTAATTAATTTTGATGCTTCAGTCTTGTTAATATTGCAAATGTAGCATTTTATAATTATATTTGTTTATGTTGTGGAAGTATTATTGTACTGCCTGATTCTATTTACGATAAAAGAATTTAATAAACGAAAATTGATCCATTTTCTTGTTTGTAATTTAACTATTGTAATTCCCGAATACTTAAAATACGTAAAAATACGTTGATAACTGGTGAATTTTTGCTAAAATAATTTCATAAGATGATGATGTATTTATTGTAGCTTGATAGTTTTTTATAAATTCATCAATTATTAATACAAATGACAGATCGAACAAAGAAAGCGGAACTTCGAAAGAAATATAATGAGAAGTTGAGAACAATTAAGACTACAACAAAGAAATCTGCGCCATCTAGCAAACTTAGTGAGCAAACTCTCATTTATGAACATTCGGACTAGCGGATATCGCATATAACAATAGTGAATTACGCAGATGAAAATTTTGTGTGAAAGTATAAAATCGAAATTTGTGTCAATTCTATTTAACGAAAGTTTTGTATCAAATTTTAACACCAGAATTTATGTTATAGCTCAAAAATCATTTTACGTGAAATAAATAATATTTTTTGATAAATCGAACAAAAAATTTGTTTCTGTTAAACTAATAATTAAATTTTGAATTGACATTTTTCAAATCTTTGTGAGTGTTTGATATAATATGTGTTAAATCAAATCATATAAATATTGTGTTGATTTAACATAACTTTCGAGTAAACATGGCCTAAAACGAACTTTAATAGAAATTTTTAGTGGACTTTTACACAAAATTTTCTACTGTGATATCTGCTGATGCATTCTCAATACTCCACCAGCTACAGCCCTAGTGTTATGACACACCAGCTGAGTTCGACCTTAGAATGTTCTACTTTTATCTTCGTAGGATAATGTAGAGAAATTCCTGGGGTTGGAAATTTAAGAGTAATTATCATTGATTGGAAATATTCACAAAGGTGTCATTAAATTTTTTAATAATAGTTCACAATTCTTTCGGAGTGCTTTGATAGATTGATAATATTAGATTGCTATTTGTAATCAGTACCCGAAGAATGATAATATTAATTATTGAAACGTAATAACATAACAAATTGCGTGTATATTTTTCTCCCATGCACAGTCCTGAAAAACAAACCATGTGAAAGTTTCTGATTAAGCAGCTTTCAGTCAACAATCTGATTTGTCATGAATTATTTAATAACATAGACATATATCAAAAATTTCAAATGAATCAATTAATGAAAAGCACGATGAAAAATAAATTGTTTATAATTTATTATTTTTTTCTTGTTTGTCATTTCAGAATAATAATTTTTTGCTTCAGGAAAAATTTTTGTGTTAGAATTTGATACAAAATTAACGTTCAAAACAGTCAACATAAATTTTGAGTGGATTTTTACACAAAACTTTTCACTATACAATGTAATGAAAATTTGTTAGTATTCAGAATTTTCAAGAAACGAGATCGTACTGATGCAGGTATTTGAGGTCACTGAAATAGTTATGCATATCATGTACTAAAATACGTCATGTAGAAAAAATCGATATAACTAAAAATACTCTGCACGATATTGATGTTATCCAAGTAATATTTACATTGTGTGATTTGTAAATAATCGTCCGTAACACTACGCATACAATCATATTTCACAATTCGAAATTTGCAATTTGGTTGAAGAAGAGAAATTGATCAAGTGCACTTATAACAAACCCATATATAATCAAAATTTAAAAAACAATTCATAAATTCCAAATTGTATCTCACTATTATGCGGTATTCATTCCTTCCAATTTTTCCAATCAGAATAAACTATAAATAGAAGCCGACTTTTGATGATAGCTTTGAGCCCATAAATAAATTCTTTTATAATTCGATAAAGGCAATGAATTACCACCCTCGAGCTCTTGATAATACTTCGTGCTATACCTGAGGCGTGCGCCCCTTTTCATAAACCCCACATCAAAGTTGCTATAGTTAATATAAAGTTAAACTCTTGCTAAAAAGAAAAATATTTTATTAACATTGTTTTCTTCTTTTTCAAAGAATTCCGCAAAAAAGTTTTTCAAATCAATGAATCGATTTATAAAAGCATTAAGTATAAAGAATTTCCCATCTTAATAATGTCATTTATTATTATTGATTCGAGTTTGCCTAGAGTAGCTTATAGTATTTCATAAAATTCACCCTCGTTTGTCCAGTACATTGTTGACCTGGGTCATGACTTCAAATGTTGCCTGTAGGTGATTATGTAGCACGTTTTCTGCTCGTTTTATGCATTAATACTCACATATGTATGTACATTTTCAACATATATGCATAATCATGAGTTGCCTGCGTGTATTATTAATATGCAACGTTTAATTAACGGTATACAAACTCTTGTGCTGCAATTTAATACAGCACCAGCGCATTTAATGGGAACTAATGATAGGTTTATTGTCAGACGAATTAATGCTAATCGTAGTTTTTAAAATAAAAAACACGAAAGCAATTTGAATTGATATATTAATCAACTGTTCTGAATGTTTGAACACTTGCCAATAAATGAACAATTAATTAACATGAATTTAGCTGGCTATTATAAGATTGTCCGAATTTTCGGAAAATCGTCTCTATGAAGCGATACAATTTCCAACTAACTACTATCAAAGTAGAGCAATTTCTATGTGAATATCTAGCAAACTATAAGCCTGAATTCACGCAAAACTAAGTAGCATTAATAATATTATTTATTGATGGACAAACTTGCATCTAGTGTATTACATAATCAACAGATTATTACTTGGAATGGGTCGATTCGACTGCGGTCGCCGACACCTATAGTTTATGAAACTGGTTGCTTGTTTATCCTGACTGTACGATGTCAATAGAAAGTGTGCTTTTACAACTTGCACGTCATACATGACATACATCCAGCGGCTCAGTAATTATAATAGCCTAGGAATAAAAGTATACATGCAAGAATGCGTGAGAGAGGACGAATGGTGAATAACAAGTGGTGGGGCACACAATATTTACTAACGAGAATTCAGTTACAAGTATAAGCGCAAGAAAGAAAGAATACGAGAATAACACGAACGGTTGAGTGCGCGAGCTCAGTTTATGCTCGTAAACTCAATGCTCCACCAACCAAGCGACCAAGTGCCGCCTCCCTAGTACCCATGAGCAGGTGGATGCAGTTCGTACCGTAGTCAGTCATTCCGAAGCCGTCATTCGTTTCACATCCAGACTAATAGATTTTATTGAACTCGTGTTTGTTCATCACTTCTGTTTTTTCTTTATTTTTTTTCTTTATATGTAATTTATATTACTTCGCGATCCATTTGTTTACCAATCGTGATCGGAAGTTATCTACTGATCCCTATTATGTGATTTGTGGTTGAAATAGCATCAAAGTACTACGACATCTGTGGGATTTATTCGGAATTTGTATTATTCCCGCTATATTGTACGAAGCTTGCGCCAACCACGATTGGTTTCATTCGTTCAAATTCGCCGAACGTATCTACCACATTGCAGACATCGATTGGCATTTCCGCCAGCTATAATCAGCCAGAAAAACTATTGCGAAGATTACCACATAAGATATAGTAAAAATAAGATAATGAATAAAATTTTTTCTTTGTTTGAATCTTAATCATTTCCGGATGCATAAAATATTTTAAATTTATTGAAGGAATATCGAAATATTTATAATTTATGAATATAGTTAATTTAGAACTTTATAGAAAACACAAAATTTCATTTTTAATTGTCGAATTCAATAATTGATTTACTTCTAACCCTTTGCGTTTGTATGTTTACTCACAGTCACTAACGAATTTTCGCAGCTTATGTATAAATATGATTTTTACATAAAGTTAATAGAATTAACATCCCGTTCAACGAAAGCCGATTCCTATCAACATGAAAACTATTTATAAACTCAATACAACCGCAAAGGGTTCATTCAATCACACAAAATAACACTCAGCACCTTTGAACTGCAATTATAGAATGAACTTCAATCAATAAATTTACCTTTTATCGGAATCTTTCGGGGCAAGCATTGATAATTAAAGTGACTGTGGAATTGGGCCGTGATAGCAATACGATTGAGGTTAGCGTGTCGACTAGATGGTCGGTTTTGTTATCCTTGGTCTCTTGTATTGAACCGTCGTCATCAGCGCCCTTTTCCATTTAGCACTTTTGCACGACTAGCACTAGCACCACTCGGCGTTTAGTGGCAGAAGCTGAAAGCACCTTTCACCCTGGTGAATGCGCTTGCACTAGATCGCGCGCAATCTCAACTTGGTTGATATATAAAATACATATTGTGTATACCAATACGGATAGTAAACTCAATCAAGTTTCGGATCGCAGATGTGTTATTTTTGAGATTGGTAAATGTTTATAGTCACATGAATAATTAAAGTTATCTCTAGAGAAATCGGGCTGAAATAATTTGGAAATCTAAATATGATTAAGCTGCTAAATCGTGACAATTCAGTCGAGATTCGAAATAATGTATCAAGCATTTGGGTGGGGTAGAGAAACCCGAAATTGTAATCATACTGGATAGTGTTCATAAGATTGTTTAATTGTCTTTAGTAATGATAGTTTATTCACATTGAACAATGGAAGAATGGGAAATACGACATGGAAAATATAACTACAGAATTCAAATAAGAAAACATGTTCGATATTTAGTTGGGCCAGCGACGACGACAACGGGTGTCAATTATCGAGTTGAATGGGTGGGCCGGGCGTGGAGCAGGCTACCAGGCACAAGCTGAACGCGGTGCCTCACTACGTCGGTCACGGGGACCATTTCCTCGTTATCGGCGGACCACCCACTACTGCATACCGCTTTTACCAACCAAATCATCATACACCGCCCGATACGATTTTATTGCCATCGCCTCCACTCGGTCATCAAATCTACATTGATAGCAGCAGTCTCGCACAAAGTATTAGTCTTGATACCATCAACAACAATCATCAATACATAAATAACAACGCGAAAGTTGATACAAACGACAACGAGCAGGCCAAGACGGCCATGTCATCACCGTCCAAGCATCGTCGTGGTTTTGAATCCAATGATGTTACTGCTGGTGATTTCCGTCGTTATCGCCGTGTTAAAAAGCGACGGTGAGTTTTGAAATATGATGTATATTATATATTTACTGCAATATTTATTCATGATATCATGTGAAATTTATTTAATTCACATAATAAGTCACGTTTTGCACATGTTTTGAAATCGATCTTTGGTACGGACAATATTTTCATAAAATTGATTGAGACGATTCAATTTTTTCATTTTATTTGTTGGATAATTCGAATAAATGAATATAGCGCATGTCCGTGCCAAGGTGCGACAATTATTAAATCGTGGCTTTACTTATGGCGAATGCACCAACATTCACAGAAGCTTTGTATGTACCCACAGTGACCTTGAAGGCCGGGCAAACAGACCACATTGATCTCCTGTCACATAAGCAGCACAAGGCACTCCCGTTTTACACGCTTGCGATGTTTGATGTTTGGATCGCTTTCTGGTTGGTTGACTCAGCATCATTGAATACGTCACGCGGCGTTCTCATCCTATTGATGTCAATATTGATGCCAATCGCTGTCTGCTTAACTCTTCAATCGTACAGGGTTCGAGTAGATGTATCAAGAGCCAGTGGAAGCAGATAATGTAAACGTTCGATCCATGTCGTTTATTATTGTTACGGATACAGTCAACAATTAATATTGGGAAATTGTGATACGTCTAAAAAGTGATGATGGGCAATTTATGAAATGTTATTATTTATTGAATTGTCAATGTTACACCGAATGCGCTAACAAAAATTGAATTATTTTTATATCCAAATTCGAATGGCTTCCAGAAAAAAAAAAAATGTATAGATAATTTTACATGATATAATATTAATATTATTCTGAACAAGCCCGTAACTCTCTCATTTCTTATTGTTATGCTTTACTAAGCACGAGCTTTTTTTGATCAATGTGTTCACAGTCATCCATTTTTTTTTTTTTTTTATTTTATACATTTTCTTCAATGAACGTGTACATTGATGAATCATTTTAAGTAAGTGGGTGTCTTATTCTCCGATTTTTTAATCTTCCCTGTATCCTCTTTATTTTTCATTTCTTGAAATTTCATCATTTATCACCTTCTTTAACTGATCCATCACTGTCATTTTATTCTACCGATTGAGTTGCGCCACTATCGCTTGAAATTGAATGAAATCTCTTTTGTAAATCAGTGACGAAACTGGTTTACTTTTCGAACCTGATTTTCATGATTAAATTTAAACATGCTGATTTTTTGCATGGGTTAAAGGATTCGATATTATTATTAGTATCTCTGATGATAGTGGTCGACATATGGACAATTAAGAAAATTTTGTATAGCAGTCCACTTGAAATTTGTGTTGAAATTTTTTGACGATAATTTTGTGTCAAATGAGTAGTTATTTATGTTGAATGGAACACGAAATTTTCGTTGAAATAAATCAATAAATAAATGTGTGGAACTTACGCTTTTTTTAAGTTGTTTTGTTAGATTAATTTTGTGTTAAATTGGGATTATTTATTTGAACTTGAATATTGTGGATGTTGAATATTTTAATAAATTATACAATCACTTGCTGAACTTTATTTATTCCAAGAAAAACAATGAAAAGTTGAACTTAAAATTTTTTGTTTATTGAAAAGATATTTTATGAAAAATATTTACTGATAATAATATAACAATAGCCACTGTTACACGCGAAAAAGCTTGAAACAATTTTATGCATTCACAATGACACGAGTCGAATTGAAATTTTTCGAAAATAAATTCCAAAAACAATTGAATAATTCAATGACTTATAAATGTTAGAGGAAAGTAATCAAATATGGGCTACCATTTTGTTTTTGCCTCAAAAATAAGAAACTATTAAAAAATTAACCATTTATTGACGTCAAAGTAATCACGCATACATTTTTAAAGAGCTAAGTAAGAATCTCATGTTCTTAATATTATAATTTATAACATATTATTAAATTGAGCATTAAAAAAAATATCATTAAATATCATTGTTACTAGCCCATATTAAAGCACTAGCCCACATTTAGTTACTCTCCTCTATAATCAAAACAATAAATTTGATATTTTTTTAATTCATCATCAAAGCAAACTCGAATTCCCAAAACATTTCTAGAAAAATTTTAATTATAAATATAATATAATTATTAGCACAGTAAACTATACAATTACTTGGTGAACTCTATTTATTCCAAGAAAAACAATGGGGAAAGTTCAACTTCAAATTTTTTGTTCATTGAAAAAATAATCAATCTTTATTGAAGGGATATTCTATAAAAAATATTTACTGATAATAATATAACAATAACCACTATTACATGGGCAAAAACTCGTAATAATTTCACGTATTCACAATGACATGAGTCAAATTGAAATAATTCGAAAATAAATTCCAACACAAATTTTGATTGGACTTTTAAATAAAATACTTTACTATGTATGTGATTTTCAATTTTAATATTCAAACGCTACAAAATAAGGGTAAGTCTCACTAGGTATTACTTCGTATTGCAGTTGTACAACTGTGTGCGTGTTCACAAGCTTAAAATAAAATTACTCTCAAGTCTCACTCGGATATTGTGGTTTCTATTTCAATCATATTATACATAATATTTTCCATATTCAAAATCCATATTACCTACAGTAATTCATTTATTTAGCAGAATTCATTCAGTTGAAGTGACAATTTATATATATATTCCATTCACTATCAAATATTTTATTCAGGAATTACACTTGTATTATCAAAACTATAAATAACTGCAACATATGGAATATTTTAATATTCAACGGTGATGAAAGCAAAATGATTTGTTGGTATATCACCTGAAGCCTTTCAAGTATTTTAAACCCCAAGCGTCAGTTCATGTGCTGCTTTAAGTGAGAAGCCAGTTGGAATTCAGTGAGTTGGGTTGTTGATATTATAAATAGCGACTGTCACCATTATTAATGATGTGGATCTTTTTAAAATATGATATCATTTATGAATTAGTGATATGGGTTCTGTGGGAAACGTTGTTGTAGATTCAGTTATTTTCTTATTTGTTACAAATAGTTTTCTTCGTTCATTTGGTATTTGTGAATTTTGTTTACCATATTCAATTGTTCTGACCGTCTTCTTTATCACAACAATCTTTTTGTAAGTTATACTAAGTGAAGTTTACAATATAAAAAAACTTTTTTTATTATGATTTAATGATAATTGAAGCTTTGCTATGATTCATCAAATTTAGTATGCTTCATTTGTCAAAATGAAAAAAACCATTCTCGGGCACAAGAATTGCTATTAAATTTGGGGAATATTTATTCAAAAATTCACGATGATATATCAGATTCAAAATTGTTTGATATTATTATTAACAATTATTTATGGCGTGGAACTTTACACAGTAAAAAATTTTGTGTAAAAGTGGACTCAAAATTTGTTCGAAAATTTTTCTTGAACCAATTTTTACTCAAAAAATAAGTTAAATCAACAAAATATTTTTGTGATTTTGATTAAACACAAATTCTCGTGTTGGAATTTGGTCCAATATTTAATTTAAAAAATATCAACATAAATTTCAAGTTGACTTTTATACAAAATTTTTTACTGTACATAAATAGCATGATGCAGAGACATAAATTTTGACTTCACCAACATTGTCCCGAGAAATTTCACATTAACTACTGTAATAATCTATTATTTATGTTCAGTAATGTGAATACACGAATATGTTCAAGTCCAAATTCTAACTATGTGGGGGTTGCGAATAGAGCAAAGAGTAAATTCGGGAATGAATGGAAACGGGTACTGTTAAGTGCAACACGTTTAACAAATTTACTAGATAACTGACTCCGACAAGTGATTACACACTATACGATAGAATATTGTGGCCCGAGGATGGAAGTATACTTATATTATATTTAATTTGCCAAGAGGTCGTGGTCTCGCATCCAATTAATTGTTCCAAGATAATAAAAAAAAAAAAAAAATATGCACATATCCAATTAGAAACGAGAAGGAATAAAAATGCAGTGATAAATTAATTTTTGTGTGATATAAATAAATACAATTAAATTATTACAAGTTATATTAAATTTATTTTTCATTTAAATTTTCTGTGATGACTTTGTAAACAAGATGACGAGGTCAGTTGGTCGGTTATCTTCAAATGCGCTGCAACGACCTTCGGGCACAACTTGCCCAATTAGATTGAAACTTATCGTGGTGTTACTTGGCAGCACTTTCTGCAGAGTGGAGTGGAAAGGGCAACAATGATGTGGAAGTGTATCACCAAATTATTCCTAGTGTGGATAATACTTCCGAGACAGCTTGGAGTTGGCCATAAACCTTATTCGAAGCAGAAGAAGCGGTGATAGTACATAACAGTACTAACATAATAACTTTAAACACTGTATATGCTGCATAGTATGCTGTATGCTATTGCCAGTGAATATCCTAGTATAGAATTAGTTTGAGATAAATCTGAAATGAATAACTCAATTAATTTCAGCATCACTGTCTCTACATAATTTTAAAATTATCCAATCTTAATTTAAAATTTTTTGCAAATCAAAAGTACCATCTTTGATAAAAATAAAATGGATACGTGAAGGTCGAGCTTTTTTTTATGGAACAGAATGCGAAATTACAATTTTGTTTATTGCTTTATTTTCTACGTGGACTTTTATTATTAGTTGACGAGTTTTCGATATTTGGAAAAAAATGGAAATTCGGATGAAGTTTTTTTAAATAAAGTTGGTCAATCTTAATATTTTATTATCTTTTTATCGTTTGGTAATATGGATAGAATTGATTTTTGTTGACAGTGTTGGTTAATTATTTTTATGCTTTTCCATCTCAAAATTTTGAATTCATATGAGACCAAAAAAATAAAAGCACATTCGATGCTGCGAATTAGAAAAATGACGTTGTCTTTATTTAGATAATATATGATTTTGAATTTCTTAAAATTTTTTACTCTTTAATAGAAAAATGATTTTATTTTTAATTGTAATAACTGCAAATAATGACAATTATTATGATAAATTTTATGCTTGATTCCGGCATTGTATTTCTAGTGGTTTTTATATTCCAAATTTTTTTACATTCCATTGAAATGAACTGATAGTCTTGACCTGGAATGCAAAATAATATGAAACTAAAAACAAATGGAACGTGACTTCCATATTGATCAATAAATTTTTCTTTTTTATTCTTGACTTCGTTCCTTAATACGCCACTTCAAATTTAAGTTTGAATCCTAGATTCAGTGACCTAGAAAACTTTTCATCTTTTTGTAAATTCGGTGACTTCATGACACAAACAATTTTTGATACAGATATATAAACTTTTGCCACTCAATATAGGAATTGACATTTTCGTTTTCATTTGCTTGACTTACAACTGTAAAATAATATTATGCCAAAGTAACATTGTAGATTTCATATAATATTCGAGAATATTTATAAATATATACAATACAAAAAGCACTTTTAATGATTATACCAACTTGCGCGTGGTCAATATTTATTCTAACAATTTTGAATTATACATAGTAAAAAATTTTGTGTAAAAGTCCACTCAAAATTTGCTTTAAATTTTTTTTTTTTACAAATTCAACTGAAAATATTTGTAGTTTCGCAAACAAAAACTTTGTGTTGAATTTTCTGTGTGAAATTTCATGCTGTGAAACATTAAATTTAATGTTTTAATTATGACATTTAAAACCATTGAATTATTCAATTGTTTCTGGAATTTATTTTCGAACAATAAAAATTTCTATCATGTCATTGTGAGTACGTGAAATTATTGCAAGCTTTTTCGTGTGTAACAGTGGCTATTGTTATATTATTATCAGTGAATATTTTTTATAAAATATCCCTTCAATAAAAATTGATTATTTTTTCCATAAACAAAAAATTTCATATTGAATTTTCTTGTATTTCTTGGGATAAATAAACTTCATCAAGTGATTGTATAATTCATTAAAATATTGAGCATCCACAGTGTATGATAAGTTTGGATAAATAAGCCCAATTAAATATAAAAGTAATGTAACAAAACAACTCATAAAGTGTGTAAATTTCACACATTAATTTATTGATTTATTTCAACTAAAATTCTGTGTTTCAATAAACATAAAATACTATTCATTTCACGTGAAATGATTTTTCTATTTCAAAGCTCACCCTCGTCTTGAAATTAGCCACAAAATTATCTCAAAGAAATTCTCACACAAAGTTTGAGTCGACTTTTACACAAAATTTTTCATTGCATATCTTTCCCTGAACTTACTTGCGTTGATAATGTAGAATGTGCAAGTATGATACTAACCAGGAATTGTTTACACTACAACAAAAAAATAATATTCTGTATACTGCTGCAGTTTTATTCATGTGCATCGAGTTTTCACTTGCATCCGCGAGATGGCGGAACCATATTGTGGTAACTACCCTTCATTGTAGCATGAAAATTTTCAACCACAACCCCCAAATATGTATATAACGAACGCAAAAATAAAAAGTTCAGCATTTGTTTATCAAGTCAAGCTACAGTACCATTCGTCCTAATGAAATTTGTTCAATATTCTAACTGCAATTTATCACCAGTTTCACATCATTTTCCTTCCTCATAAATTGATTGTGAAAATGACGTAGAAAATATCACGTCCAGTCAACAAACGAGCTTACCAGCGCGCTTATTTGTCGCGGCTGCGGCGCCGGCTCAGGATTTTGCAAAGTAGGTCGTGACGTAATGCTCGTGATCGTTAAACTGGGGCATATCGATACAGACACTGCATGCACGTGAGAGCGATGTATGCACTGCATCGCGCACTAAATCAGTATAATGCATCATATACACTCACAAAAATTTATATGTATAAATAAATGTGGAAATATTACAAAAATTTAATTTCGTTTAATACGTTGTGTATTCTGTAGATATTGGTGATTTCGTTGGTGCACATATTTTTCCATTTGCATTAGTGATGAGTGCATCACTATTTTGAATTTAGATTGTTCACAATGTTCATCATAATTCGGTAATTCCGAATACGACTTCAATTAATTAATCGCAATGGAATATCGATGTCTGAAAAAACCACTATGATATATTTTTAGCATATTTTAAAAAGCAGGGTCAACGTCAACTTCCAGTGGTTGGAAATATCAAAATTCCCCATCTCATAAATCATAAATTCATACATAGTAATAAGTCCTGCGTTAACATGAAATTCAAAATTCACGTTAAAGCAAATTTTGAATCAAATAACAATACGAGAATAACATACTGTTTTAAAAAAAAATTTCAACATAATTTTTAAATAGACTTTTAATAATTTATAATTTATAATTCTTCCGATGGAGTGTTCATTGTTTTCTTCATTAATTTACGACAACCCAAAAATCTCGTTTGGATGAACTCGAATTTAAGCTCTGATTAATACAGACTATTCCTTCCGATATACCGACCGTGGATGGATTGAAGCAATAAGCGGTAGTTAAGATTGTTAAATTAAAAGAAGAAAAAAAAATCAATACTCTTTAAACAGTTTAAAGGTTCATATGGCTTCTCGCCTTACTTGAGGTTGACCTCACTTAATCGTTATCCATTATTATCCTCCTCTTTCACTGAGTAGTTATCCATTTTACTGAGATTAAATTGAAGAAAACAAAATTCATAGATTTATCACATGGACTAATAACACGCACAACTCATATTTATAAAATAAAATAATACTATTCATAATCTGATCCAACTTTAAAAAATGAAGTATTGCAAATCATATTTATCTTTAATAAACTTCATATTCAAACAAACTAAAAACTTTTCGCGATATCACTAGTTCCAGCTTGGTAAATTAATTTTTGGAAATTCCCAACTGTTACGAAAATTTCAAGTACTTCAGCTCATGATCACTGAAATCGGAAACAAAATGTGGATTTAATACGACAGATGAATTCTGATGTTCCTTTCACATATACAACTTTGTAAATGTTTCATTTTTTCCTATTTTGCATTAATCCATCTCAATCCTTCCAACTTGTCATATGTACTAAAAGCTTGAAGACTCTACTAATTGTGCTCACAATTCTTCGTCATACTCTTAACTTAACATTTGTACTCTGCTCTAAAAACAATATATTCAAACTACGGTATTACTCATCGCCTGTGGCAAATCTCATCGTATGCATCGTCGCGTGCAACTACCGCAAACGCACTGTCTAACATGTACCCTTTATCCGGAGCGTTCACCCTTTCATTTGACGTCGACGCCGTAGCCTACGGCTCTTTACTCGTGAGATTAACGAGCTCACTAGCCTATTACAATCGATTTTCCTCTTCCGACATTGTTTCACCCACAAGATTCTTCCTTGTTATCGTAACAAACGGTATAGAGTCATTTAATCTCACGAAACTGTTTGTGAATATCACTTTTTTGAAAATAAAAATTGAACACAATTGTTTATGAATACGTATATGAATATAATTATTCATTTTTCATCTATGATAAATGTTTGTAGTGAAAGGACATTTAGTGTATAAATGGTAACAGCTGCATCGACCGAAACCTCGTCGAAGAACGTAATTGGGGCATGGTTATCGGTCTTTGGCGTGAGATGTACTGGGTACTGCGTCAATTTTGAGCGTGATAAATACTGAATTTAATATCGATGCAATACCAGACGAAGATATATATTGTTGGATAGGATAAATATTATTTTGGTTTTTCTTGTTTTTCCCCAAGAAGTTGATCGGAATTCTATTTTGTATAATGTCACGTGTACAGAGTTCGGACATGTCATGGAACCATCCGAAATTTTTTACTAGATTAAAATGCAATTTCTGAAAAATATAATTTTGAATGTTTTCAAATTTTGTTTCAATCGAATTTTTAAATATTGAACGTGATTTTTTACAGTGATGAGTTGAGGTTTGGTGTTTATACTTCTAAAATTTCGCTTATACAACAATTAATATTCCAAATTTGAGTTTACATTCTGAGATAAATAGTGAAATCTTTTTTTTTTTGAAATTGTTTTGTATTTTACATAGAATAATTCCATTAATATGGTCAGGAATATTAGAAATTTTGACAATGGAGAATTAAGAATTTGCGCCAAAAATTGATACATTTCGAAATTTTCATTTGTTTAGGAAATAATATTAATAAAGTTGTTTTTGTATTGACACAAAGGTTATTTTAAAAGATTGTTTTGTTATTTTTCTTAATGTTGAATCAACGCAGAATGTGCTTAGTTTAACAACCAAAATTTTTGTGCATGATTAAATAGTGAAATACAAGTCGATACAAAATTTGGGTTCAAAACAGTGAACAGAAATTCTAAGTGGACATTTTTGCGCAAAATTTCTTATTGTATAAATTTTCTGACTTTGATTTTATTTGATAATTCAATATTCTCAATCAATTTCACTTTGGTCTTAAGTTACAGTTTAAAATTCAATACCCCACGGTCATCTAATTGACGCGAACAGACCCTTTCAATCATAGTTATAAATTGCATTGGGATCAGAAATATGTATAACAAGGGTCAGTGCTCGGATTATTGGTTGAACTAAGTCGTAGCTTTAGGAGTGAATCTAAATAGGGTGGAGTTGGGTGTATCTAGGTATACATCATTGAAGATTCGAGGAAGGAGGTAAGTAGAACGATGAAATTCAGTTTGGAATGTAAACTACTGGTCTGATTTAGATCGCTCCATCTAAGATTGAGAAAATGGCATAAAGTTAGCTTACTGCATCAAACTTGGCCCATGTTGTCGAAGGGAATTGAAAATTGGACATACATGGATATATCTATTTAAAAAATTATTCAACACCACAAACAATTTTCTTTTTTTAAAGCTTGTTCTTAGTGTAAAAATTTATTTTCATCAAAGTATAAAAAATAACATTGTATATACTTTCCTCTAATTGAAAATGCAATTATTTTTTCTTCATATTTCATGTTTGTATTAAGTTTGGATTGTAACGTTATTGGCATCAGCTTGTATTGAAATCTGATACGAATATTGGCAATGTTAAATTCGATGTATGTTACCATTTTACTTCTATTTTCTAGTGAATATGCATATATTGCACCAAAACATTCGTACATTTTATTCTAGAGCTACCTACGTCATCTAGAATAAACAGCGTACGACCATACGCTCAGTAAATCGTGATTTTATTACATTTTTTACTTGGCCAAACAGATATTTTGGCAATGTCATGGTAATTTCATTTTTCGTATGGATTTCAAGACACTGAAATTCAAGGGCAAGCTATATTTCATGAGCCCGCAACAAATAAATGTTCAGAACAGACCGACCGTGACAAACCATTTTTCTTATGACTAAAAAGTTAGTTAAAATTTCATACCATATTTGTAAAAATACATTTTTTTTTGTTTTTACAAAAGTAATTAAACACTCGTGAAAACAAAAAGCTTAGCAGGACTGTACCCGAGTCAAAACTTTGTTCCTACATTAGGCCTTTATTTCCTTACTGTATCTCAATTGTACCTCGTGAGTCCTAAAAAGTAACTTCCCAATGTCTTTCATATCCTTGATGTTCATATGAGCTTTGATAATTTCTTAGTTTTCCTAACTTGTTCCTTTTTTATACTTCTATTATCATCCAT
The DNA here is from genome assembly GCA_918226075.1 of Microctonus brassicae. NCBI lineage: Eukaryota > Metazoa > Arthropoda > Insecta > Hymenoptera > Braconidae > Microctonus > Microctonus brassicae. The sequence goes on from OW445482.1 coordinate 10,363,401, forward strand.
GTAGATACAAGAAGGTACAAGTTAAAATTCGTATCTTTTTATACCTTAAAGTGGAAGACCTGCCATTTCTAAGGTCTTAAAAAGGACTAAAATTAAAGAGCTCGTGCTTGATAATACCTTCAATTCCTACAAAACGAGCTATATGCAGGTCTTAAGTAGGAACAAAATTTCATCTCGGATAGATTGTTATTTTATTTATATCAATGATGAGAATAAACGCATGTATTTGAATGAATGATTTTATCGTTTTACTTGGAGATATCAGAAAAATACGCTGAATTAAAATAATTGAAATTTCAACGGTTCCGAATTTAAATTCTCTGATTCATATGCACAATAGCATGATTATCATATTGGAGACGATACCAATGATGATATTGAATACCTTATGATGAATTCCTTGTTCATATCGAAGTCCTGTGGCCTTTACTCAACAGGTCAATATTCAAATTTTGATGAGTAAACGTGTGTTTTAGTATATTATCATCAATTATTAATACCATACCTTGTATAATTTTAATCAATATTTATTATCAAAAGATTAATTATTCATAGCTGTTACTTACCCAGTAGAAAATTTTAACCGAAAAACCACCGTAAACATTCGCGAAGATTTAAAAAACATGTTGATAAAAAAAGGACTTAGAAGTGAATTTGTTGCTACTTTAACACAAATTTTGAGTGAGCATTCATACAAAATTTCGTGTTGTGTACAAAAAAGAAAAATGAATCAACTAAATGCGCATATAGATCAAACCACAGTAAAATCTCAAAATGGTGTGTCATAGTAATTCGTTTTAGGAAAATGATTTCACTGCATAAAAACATCTTCGTATCAGCATCTATTTAAAAAATTATCAATATCATTTCCGAAAGAAAGCAATAAATCCAGGCAAAATAATGATCCTCATAAAACAATATCTTCTTTACTCAAAAAGGATTAACGAAAAAAGAAAGAACAGAATGAAAGATATTCATCATAGAAACTAGAAGAAAAATAAGGTTAGTGAAAATACATGAGTTTGTGCTTAGATTCAGGGTTAAGTTCTAGTCGCGACAGAGTTCGGACACTTTTGGAGGGCTTTAAAGTGTCTTGAAAGATGGGTGGGTTTGAGAGGTATAGAGTAGGGTAGGCCAGGGGTGTCGAGGGTAGATATCGACTGGAAAGTAGAGACGGCATAACCCCATACTTCTGATCGCTGCTCTCTCCATCCCTCCTTTCGTTCATTCTGGTTGTTTTTCCCCTTACTTCTAAGCGCCCTTCACAAACTACCGACGAGCCTCCCTCCCCCCCCACTATCCATCTCATAGCATCGAGCTTTTCTCCGTGATACACGTCTGGCTCACTCTCGCCCATGCGTCGTCTCGTTGTTATTCACTCACTCTCACTCTGCATCATCGGGGTCTCCACTTTCCCGCGCCTGCAGCGCCATCGGGTAACGTGATGGCGGCACGACGAAACATCCACCCGCTGTACAACCTTCCTACCTATCCCAGGTCCAACCTACCCGACGGCAAACCTATTTAACGAGGGAGCTCCTCGGCTCCGCGAGCGCGCTCGCGAGCTCATCAGCTCCTCGTTTTGTATAGAATATAGTAACACAGACTAGTGTCACGCCGATTACAAGTGAGCACTTCCAACGCATGTGCGTGAATGTTGGTGTGTCACGCGCGATATATATCCAATTCAGTGAAAAATATAATTCAGTCGTGTTACCGCCGAAATGCACGATAGTTCTCCTTCACCGGGCTGTGACAATTGTACAGGAAAACGATGATTTTGCGCTTCAACATCAAGGCAAACTGCACTGTGTATCCTGCCTCGTAATATTCATGAGATATTCGTAATTTCGAATTGGACTGTCTCTCAATTTAATTCCATCTCACGTTTCCTCACTCTCACTCTTCTTCCACTTCCAATCTCCCTTTTTCATTTACCACCGGTTTCACAATGAATGATAGTGACAGTGCTGTGAATGGATTAATCCACCGTTGAGTGTGTCTGTGTGTCTGTGGACATTGCCAAGTGATGACAAAATAAAATAATAATTCTACAAAAGAAAGTATTATTCAAAAATAAATTTTGGTTGTAATTGATAAATCAACCCGAGATGCGGAGAAAAGTGATGGGTGAAAATGTATTATCGACGCGCTTCTCACGAGTGTGCGACAGGAAATCTCATAACTGGAATATCAGTTAACCTTATAATTGTGTTTACGTATGAATATTAGTCTTGATATTAGTCATTCTGATTACGATCACTTGAGCCGTCTTATTCCTCCGTCCTTTGTTTTTTTTTTATAGACTACGAAAAAAGCTTACGAATCGCTGAATGTCATTATCATTCGTATTCTGTATGTTTGATATAAACATTTATATACCCACGTAAATCTTGTGGGTGACAAATTTCCGTTGAAGCGAAGCCAACAGAGCAGCCGCCCCCATGCAACATGCAGATGATCCTGGTTGCTGGCGGGTGAGTCCATCGTCTCCCTCTTGAATGCTCTCGCCTCTCGCTCTTTTCCTTTTAACATTATACTTTACCTCTTTCTCATTTCGACATTCATATCTACCATCAATGTCATTGCCATAACGATATTCTGAATTCTATATTTAATTTTTGTTGTTTGATATTCATTTCCATGTTTCTAAAATATTCATGCCAAATGCAGTTGTGTCTTAAGTGGTTATAGACCTTCAATCATTACTGATATGAAGCGTACACACAATTCTAGTATTGCTGCATGTTAGTGAGTCGTAGAAAACAGGTTACTTTTACTAAAAAGTTGCTATGAATATATTCTTTTCCTGGTGCCACGTGTATACTGTCGGTGCGCGCTGTCGCATAAAGTCCTAAAGAAATTGGACACGAAAAACGTTTCTGAAAAGAAAATATACAAACATAGATGCATAGTATTTTTTTCTATCAATTCTAACATCAGTTATTCAACCTATTCTATGATACGTGTGCACGTAATTCAATTATAATTTCCAATCATATCGCATTCCGCTTCATATACAGCCTTTTACTTCACGTGGTTTTCAATGATTGTACAATGTAGAAGAGCTTGAGCATGTCCGTCATATCTTATTTATTATTGCGAAAAATTTCGGAACTAGTGTGTATCTGTATATTCATTCAAAAGAGAATAATACACAATAATATCTATTGTTATTATTTATGAATCATAATGTCTGAATAGTTTTTTATGTGAAAGTATTTTCCGAGAAAAACTAGTCTATTATTGATGACAATGTATCTTCGTTTGATCGATCGGAGAAACGACGAAAGTTTAGAATAAGTTTTAATGATTACAAAATTGTGTCGGTATCGTTCGGAATGATATTTATTTTTGATCCAATAAAATTTTCTGAACGTCAGTACGAAGCTCCCTAGACATGACACCGAAGCCAGCGATGGACGAACCTTGGTTTTTATAAATAACTGGACAAGAATTGGACACCAAAATCCGGATTATCTTTTGTGAATTCTCCAATGTAGCTCGTTATTCTTAAATAAGGCCAATTAGAAATGTAATTATATGCCACATAGTATTATAAATATTGAAGAAAATTAATTCGAAAAAAAAAAATTTCAATAACAACTAATTGACACGAATGAATAAACTGATTAGCTCTTATGAATTAAATAGATTAATAGATTCGATGGATTCAGTTAGTAAAATATTATTATTGACCAACTGTTGGCTCAAAAACAAAAAGAAAAAGGCTCCATTTAATATTGCTAAATGCTTCACTTGAAAAAATGAAAATGCTATCATTAGATAATCGCTTTCTCAAGGTATTATCGAGAGGATTTTTTTTCTTTTTCCATTTTTCAATTTTTGGTGACACTTAGACGTGAAGATACCGATTTTCGTCTTTAAAAAGGAGTAATTTGTTTTATAAATAATTATGCAAAATGAATAATTATGAATAAAAAAAAAAAAAGCTCTCGATAATAACTGGAGAAAGCGATTATCTAATGATAGCATTTCCATTTTTTGATATCAAATGATAGAGTGATGAGTTTTACACTTCACCAACGGATAATTTTTTTTTTTTTTTCAAAGACTTGCTGTCATGGTTTCAATTATTTATACTTTGCCTTCAAAATTTAAAAATGTATTGCTCACATATAATACTATAACATCAAAATGGATTGAATGAATTTATATTACTTTTAGCCTCTAAAAAAAAAAAAAAAATGTTTGAAATCGAATTATTTTTCACTGAAAAATCGTTACTCCCCCTCTTAATATTACTTTCGATTCCTACAAAACAAGCTATATGCAGGTCTAAAGTAGAAACAAAATTTCGACTCGAGTACATTGAAAATTTACAATATTTTATAATAAATTTACAATCATAGAAATAACGTCAAGATTTACGTGCCAAGTTCTTACTTTGAAGATCCAAATTCGAATCCCATCCGGAAATATTTTCTTTAATTGTAAATATGTATCACTGTCAACAATAAAAATTATCAATTTAAATAGAGAAAATATCAAACATAAATAAAGAATATGAAAATTAGGAATCAAAAATGACTTTTGAATTTTAATCCCCAGTCTTGACCAGTTCATGGCACATCCATGGCAATCGATTCTACCCATTCATGGGCCATGGATTCCTAAAATCGATGGCCCATGCTATAGTACTATTAATGGCATAGTGTTATCATCTAGCTTTGGTTGCTGTTATCCGGTCATTACTAAATGCCTCACGCCTAGCTATGGCCCATAGCGTAGCAAGTTGTATAGACCCGATTCGGAATTTATCGTTATTTTTCCTAATACTTTTTTGTTCCAACCATTTTTTCTCGCAGCATCATTTAAAGTTTCTCATCATCTTACTCTAGTGTATGATGTGAAACTGGTGTCGAAAAGAATATCACAATTGATATTTGGTCTGAAACACATTTACCGTCAGTCAATTTATAGTGACGTTTGAAATTTCATTCAAGCTTGACATATTTCCAACTATATTTGAATATAACTAGTGACTTGACACATCGACATTGATTCATCAGTTGATAATATGGAATAGGATTACATAATGAATCTAATTATCATTGATCTCACGATTCTATGCACAAATATTACACATATTTATCGATTTTTTTCTCTAACTCGTCCTTTGTTCTCTCTATTCTTCTCCATTCATTGTCCTACGCTTCAAATGTAATGGGAACACGAGCTAATTGCACTTCGAAACCTTATAATGTGTTTAACTTATAACGATAATGTTCAACACCTCGTTCGGAATCTATCGAAGGCAACGCTTCACTTGAAATTTATTTCATTAATTTAATATTATATAAAAGAATTTTAATTATATTTTTTTTTTTTTCAATTCATCACTTTCACTCTTTCATTTTTGAATTCTTTTTCATTTTTATTCATCAGATTGTTGAATCACCGAAAATATTGATGAATTGCATTTGTCCTTCAACAATCGAATTCAATCAATGTCGCCAGCTGACGTTGCAATAGTGGAAAATAAAAAAATCATTTTCAGCCTCTCAAAAGCTTTGTACAATTCATTGAAATTTCTTACAACCAGAATATGATAATAATCCATGTTCATTGCGGATATAATCTCAACTGTAATCTCTTTATATTGATAGCTAGAAAAAAATTTAATAATGAAATGATTATTAAAAAGAGATATGACCATTTATTAGAATGAAAAAAAGAAATTTTTTGAAGAAACAAATAACGTTGATTAATTTTATTTTTTTTATGGCTTTTTTTGTGTTCGATAAACTTAAAATTGTTGAAAGATGTCGCCAGCTTTCCTCTTAGCGTCTAAATTGGAAAGTTTTATTTGTTTGGTGAACAGTATGTGGTTTAGATATAGCTTATAGTGAAAATTCACTTGTCGATATTCAATAGTGTGTTTAGGTGTAAGAGATGAAACAAAATTTTTTTCTTATTGTCACCATACACCATTCGCTTATTCAAAAGCCAGTAAATATATACATATAATATATATAGGTGTCTTGCACGATCTAGTGTCGCATTGTTTTCACAAACTACCAATTGAAAGTGCTACTTTACCTTTTGAGTATTATCTGTCTATTCGACTTTAGTTCTTGCATTTGTAATCTTTTTTTATCTGAATAAATTTTTTTTATAAAGTCATTCAATAAATAGAGGGAAAAATGTATCACATTTAACATAAACTACTTGAATTGTTTTAATTATTTTAATAACTAGAAGTGAACTAAATATAAAATTGAATCATGTAATTTAAAATAATTATTTTTCATTTTTTATAATTAACAAGAAGTCAATGAGATTACTTCGATGATACCTGATTACAAATCAATTATTTTTTCATTGTGTTTATTTAATTTGTATCAGATTGTTACATTAATGATACATTTGAAGCATTAAATATGTAAAATAATTGTAACAAATCCAATGAAGTATTTGGAATAATTAAAATAAGTTAATTAGTGGTTTGAGCAAATTGAACAACGTATGATATGGGCGTTATTTATTTGTCAACATTATTATAAATTGAATGTACAGATAGTGATGAATTTTGTATCAAAATCTATTCGAAATTTGTGTTAATTGTTTTTAACACAAGAATTTTAATTAAAGTAGAAAAATCAATTTGTGGACAGTGATTAATTTTTTTTTTTAAATCTAACACACAATTTTTTTTCATTAAACTACATTCATTTTGTGAACTCTTCGAAATTGTTCAACATGATTTTTATTATAATTTTAATGTTACAATTGTGGAGAAAAAATTAAAACACAAATTTTTAATGGACTTTTACAAGAAATTTTCTACTGTATAATAATTTTATTTGTTTTATTCAAATCTGTTCAATCAATAACAATTATTATTTGTTTTTTTTTTCATATTAGTTCAATTTAATATTAAAAAAAAAATTCATTTCGTCGATTTTTTACTGCTAAAACAATTTTGAATTAACGCAATTTGGATAATTATCAATTAATCCAACTAATAGTTTTCACTTTCATCAATTTAAATATAAATCCTTCAAATGAATTCACAATATAAAGGAAAATAAATATCTATTAATAGCAAAAAAAAAGAATTGTTTCGATTTAACATAACTTTCGAGTGAAAATTGTGTAAAAAAATTTTCAACACGAATTTTCAGTAGACTTTTATACAAAATTTTTCACTCTGTACATATCTATACGTGCGCAACACGCAAACTACAATACGTGTTAGTTATCATGTTCAACTGCATATAAAATTATCACAAATTTGATGCACACATTATTATATATAAAATAGATGATCTCAATATGCAGTCACGTATAATTAATTCTATAAATAGAAACAAAGATATAATTACGATCCAATTTTCTCAATGGATGATTTGCATTCATTGAAGAAGTAGTGTCAAAATGATTGTAATAATTTAATTAACAGAGATGAACGCGATGACGTGGCTTGTATTTAAATGCAATGAGAGCAAAAGTTGGCTGAGCATAAACTATATATCCAAAATTGAATCTAACTTCGTTTGGTATTTTTTTTTTTTCAATTCAACCTAAATGAAAGACGATGTTTTGCGTTTAATCGATCGCGATTCTTATATCTGCATTGGCAATATAAATTTATATCGTATGTAAACTAGTTTAAATGCCGCCATTTTTTTTTTACTCTCGACATCATCCACTTGCTCTTGAAATTACAATTAATTCTCATGGAATTAACGTAATGATAGTCGCGATTAAAGCGAATATCCAAGAATGAGAAAATGGAATAAGGACAAAAAAAGGTGGAGCAGTTGAGGGTGAAAATGACTTTACATATATTTATTCTTGGCTTTTTTTCACCTTGCAATGCCGACGAATTGAGTAATTCGCATATATACAAGATGTTGTGGCGATAGAATTTGAATAAAAGTTCGGGTAAAAATCGTTTTTTGTTTTAGTTTTAATTACTTTTGTATTTTTTATTTTTTACAACGCTATCGATTAAATTTGGTTTGATGTGTTGAAGGTTGAATTTATCATGGGAATTATATTCTATTATTGGTTTCTTCATTAAACTGCAAAAAAGACTGGAATTGATAGGGAAAAGTTAATATAAAATTATTATATTATTGAGTTGATGAAAATTGATAAAACATTAATGATTTTAAATTCGTAAAATATTTATTTGAAATGTGATGTTTTTTTTTTATCTTTTCAATTATGTCGTCCATTTTCGTGTAGTGTTTTTATTGTTAACTGTGTAAATTATCAGAAAAAAATGTAATGATTAAAGGGAATTTAGGTAGAAGAGTTGAAACATATTTATTTATATCTTTATTCAGATTTCATAATGAAAATTCAATCAGTACTAAAGTGATTCGGTAAATATTTGCGAGTTTTACTACACAGTGAGTGATTCTCTTTGAAAGTCCACTCGGAATTTATGTTAATTGTTTTTAACACAAATTTTGTAACGAGTTTTAACACAAGAATTTGTGCTCAAGGTGAAAATCAATTGTGTAAAGTGAACAATATTTTATGTTGAATCTAACGCAACATTTTTATCTGTTCAACTAAATGAATTTTGTGTTAACACAATTTTCAAATTTTTATCTAGTGTTCAACATATTAGTTGTCCAAAATCAAATCATACAATAATATTGTGTTTATTTATCATATTTTTTATTTGAAATTCGTAAAAAAAAAAATTTTAACACAAATTTTAAGTGGACTTTTACACAAATTTTTTTACTATGATTAATTGTAGCGCAACAAAAGAGCAAAAAAAAAAGTCATGAATTTTCCAAAAATCATAATTAATTTTTTTATTTTACTTTGGAAAATAAAAAAAAAATTTTAAATCTCGTTTTTCATTTACTATTATTTTTTTACATTCTTGATATGATAAAAATATTCATTTCATGATTAAGAGAATATTTCCGTAATTATAGGATTAATTTATAATATATTTAATAATTATTTATGTAATTATTTCATAATCAAATTTATGACAAAAAATAAATATGAAAAAATAATTTTCGATACAAATTTTGAGCTTCCAAATAATTACCCACCATTGTTCATAATAAACCTACACTATAAAAAGTACAAAAATACTATCATAATTTTATAACTTTACTACGTAATTTTTATGTTTGTTTAGAATTTTAGTATTTTTCTTTCTTCCTGTTGGCTTCTATTTTTTTATTTCATTCTGTTTGTATTTTATTCCTTTTTTTCACATCAATTATCTGTCCCTCGTTTTTTTGTTCATGCAAAAACCTCAGTCACAATTAAATTCACTAAAAAATCGAGACAGCTCGCGATAAAAATGAGAAGGAAATGAAGTGTGAGAGTAGCAGACTCACGCGACTTCCTGTAGCTCACGTGCTAGGTCATAGGCTATTTTTGTGTATTCATCACTTAGACAAGGGGAAAGACGAAAAGACGACGAGTGAAAAAAAAATAATAGTTTCAGTAATTTTCATTCAAAAATATAAAAGCAAACGAGAATAATCAAAACTCTATTTACCATCGGTCGTAAATTTCATTTCTTCCTCATGCGCTTGAAGATTAATAATTGATGTGAGGAATAATTGCAAAGATTTAGAGTTAATTAACAATATATACTGTTGAGTTAATCAATTATCAAAGTCATTCGATAATTATCTAAGAATGATATTATGTTTCATTTAATTTAGTAAAATCGTGAAATAAAAAATGACAAAACTTTATTTCATTAATAAAATTTTTTAATAAAATTTCTGCATTCAGAGTATTTTTATTGATATTCCAAAAATAACTTCATGAAATTGTCGTGGAATATAATCATTATTATAAGAGGTAACAAGGATAAAAGTAGACAGTTAAATAAGACAGTTTAGAATCCGGAGTGCTTCATTTTCCTCATGCTAATTGTTTTTATAATCGTCTAAAACGAAAAAAAATTAGTTTAAATGGATATGATCCTTACCGGACCTCGCATAATCAGAAAATATTTATCAAAATAAAATTGAAGTTCTTATAAATTAAAAGCTGAATTATTTAAAAAAAAAAAATTCCAGCCCAAATTTCGAGTGGACTTTTGCACGAAATATTTTAGAGTATAAAAAACGAAAAAACGAAATTTACTTGACAATAAAAAAAAGTTAACTACTACTAAATTGTAAAGCAAAGGAAACTACAAAAAAAAAATAATAAAAAATGAGAGAATATCGGTTAGAAATTGAACGAGATTTTATAATAACTTTCAGCAATTGTTGGAATGTAATAAATAATTAATAATTTGACTGCAAAATTTGCAGTGTTCTATTGATGCATGAATAATTCCAATTATTCATCGTATTAATATATTTCCTGCAATATAAAATCATCACAATTACTATTGCATATGATCTTAATTTATTGATCGTGTATAATATGATTAGTCTGACAGTTACATTAAAAGTTTTGCTACAATTAATGAAGGCTCAAGTGGAAATGTATTGCAATAATTATTATCATATTAACATGTAATACATTTAATTTGAAATCAATGATGAATATTAAATAATACAAATATTTTCGTTTCTCATGATAACGAAAATTCCTAACAGTAACTTATTAAAAGAATAATTATTTTGTCATATATAATATCGTAAGAGTGAAAATTTTGCCGGAAAAATTTTCAATTGTTTCATGAAGGTTTGTTGCTTATCAATAATATGAGAAATATTTTCTAATAAAATCGTGAGCCACAGGCGAGCGATTTTGAGGCAAATATTTCGAGAAAAATTGACAAAAAGCAACAAACCTGAATGAAAAAAGAGAAAATTTTTTCCGCAAAATTTTGACTCGAACGAAATTCGACATGATTATTTCGAGAGTATAATTAATATACAATATATTATATGAAATGTCAACGACTGCCTTATCGTATGTGTTATGAATTCGTTCATAGCAACATAGATCTGGCTGTCAATAAACAAAACAAAAATTATTAGTAGAAAATCTCCTTTACTCATTAGTTCGTGTTTGCGGCAATTTTTCATTTGTTATGTATAACCTAAAGTTTTAGCACTAGAATACAGCAATTTCATTGGAAATAAGAGCTTCTCATTGGTCCAATTTGAAGCGAGTGAAGTAGTCAATAAAATAAATACACTACAAAAAACAGAATCAAATTATTCAAATCCACGAAATTTATTTGTTTATATGAATTGAAATACCACCCACAAAATGAAGTTTTTTAGAGCATTGAATAAATATAATTCAATTTATCAATGAATTATATTTATATAGTTTATTAATTTTATTTTATGAGAGATTTGTTTCAAGATTTTCATTACTAAAAAAATTCGAAAAGCTGCTGCGATATTGTAGTGTATGTTAAAAATGAACAAAATACAATTTTAGATTTAGAATAAATGAAATATGTTTTGTTATTATCTCAGACTTGAGGGGGAAGGCCACTGTGACGGCCGAAAAAATGAATGATTTTTGGAAATTTTTTTGACTCAGAAAATATAGAAATATCAGAATCGTTTTTTTTACTTTTCATCGCTTAGTGATAAGAAAGTATTAGTTTCATCCGATTTAATAACGCCGAAATAACGCATGCAATCGCATTTTTCAACAATAATAACTGAAATAACAGATAAAAAAACTTAATATTGATGTTCGATGAATTGTCTCCTTGAATAATATAAAAAAAAATTAGTGGAAGTATCTTGAAAACTGCTGGACCAAACAAATTAAAAATTTATAGGGAGTTAATTGTTATCGAGCTAAGAATAAATTGTTATGTTAAATTTTGTTTTGACTTTCCGTTCGCCGTGAAATAACAATTATATGCGTTTTCGAACGAAATAGGTATATTTCATAGAATTTATGTGACGAAAAACATAGAAGCCACGTGATCTCAGGAGTGGCTTGATAAAAAAGTTTGAAATTTTGAACATAGCATAAAAATGTTCGGGGGATCATGAGTTGCTATGGCTCATTTCGATCGGATGTTTATATCGTGAGAAAAAGACGTTTATATGTATTGTGGGAAAATTACATATAAAAGAATATACAAGGCATTCTGATGACGTGTAACGCGTCACCGATGTCAACAAACCTTGCTAGAGTTTTGTATTTCCGAGAATCCCTTTTCATGGATGAAAATTCGAATAAAATATAAAAATAATTCTCACTGTTTATTATTGAAATGATTTATACGATCGAACAACAATAGTGATGAAAAATATTGGGCAAGTCTACTTGCCTAATCGTTTGTTTATTTTTGTGTTATCGGGTGTTTATCCAAAAATATTCACTGCATGAATTGTTATTGAAAAATATTAAATAGTGTTGAAGATACGAGCGTTGTCGTGGAGCCTGAAAAAAAATTCTCCCCTATACATGGTCGCATCGATTTCTCAAAAACGGGTTATCTGAAAAAAAAAAAAAATTCAACTTATTTATAATCTATATGAATGTAGTTATTGTTATGTGTCGCCAATTTTTTTTACTATTGATTTTTTTCAAAATTGCGACCGATTGAAAATTTTTTCATTTTTTCGATCATTTTTTTTGTTGTTTTCAATCGGTCACCATTTTGAGAAAAATCTATATAAAAAAAATCGGTTGCGTACAACGATAACTACATTCATATAGATTATAATGAAGTTGGATTTTTTTTTTTTCAGGTAATCCATTTTTGAGAAATCGATGCGACCATGGAAGGTGAAATTTTTTTTCAGGCTCTACAACAACGCTTATATCTTTTAAGACTACTTAATATCTTTTAATAAAAATTCATTTGAATATTGCTGGATGAACACGTAATAAAATAAACAAAAAAACCATCTTGATACTCCTATATTTCCTTAGTCGAAAAAATTCCCGAAAATCACTCATTTTTTCGGCCGTCACAGTGGTCTTCACCCTCAACATTTATTTCATGAAAAGAAAATATTTTTTTGAATTCAAAACATCAAATGATCATTTTTTTTTTCCGTTTTCTGAATATCTGTCATTTTATTTCATTTTTCTTTTTTCAGGGCATTAAAATTTCGCAGTCTACGTATACATTTAGAGTTGGAAATTTGTTTTATTTTAATGGCAAACTTCAACTGAATCAAATCGATTCAACGTTCGCGTGTTGATCTCTCATAACTCTGTAAATAATGACTGTAAGTATCGTTAGGAAATGAACGTGGAATGATAGAGAGTGCAAGAGATAGGCGGGGAATAGTGCAAAGGAAGTACTCAGTCAATATTATCATTGCATCCGTATTTTCATAGGTGTAATACATAATTTTATTGTTGTAACTACATTTGGCAATGGTTAGTTTGATATTTGACATGGTTCACATCTTTAGCCGATTGCAATAACATTTGGAATGTCATATATATATTTATATTGTTTATTTGGCTTGATGCCTATTTTAAGGTAGACTGAATTCAGACAATAAGATTTTCTAAAGATCTGTTGACATCATCATTTGGCACGTTTTTTGATCTAGTTAACCACGAAATGTTATTTTGCTTTTTCACTTTTTGTGATTTATAATCGTTGAATAATACTCGGTGGAAAATTTTGTGTAGTAATTCACTTAAGAATTGTGTTGAGTGTTTTTAACTTTCATTTTGTAACAATTTTTAATACATGAATTTGTGTTGAAGTAGAAAAAAAAATTTAATGAATAAATTTTTTTCTGTTGAAATAAATAAATTTTGTGGTGGTGTATTTTTTGAACCTTCGCGAGTTTTCAATTTAATATTTGTGTTGAATCGAAATCGCATGAATATTGTGTTGATTTAACATGAATTTTGAGTAAAAGTCGTGTGAAAAAAATTCTTAATGGACTTTTAGATAAGATTTTGTACTGTAAAATAATTTCAATTGTTTCATTTGAATTTGTTTAATCAGTTACAATTATTATTTGTTTTGGCAACATAAATAAATTCATATTGTCGGTTCATTATTCCTAAAACCATTTTTTTTTCTACACAATTCAAACAATTATAAATTAATTCAAACAATCAGGTCTTTCAAACTATATTATTTATTTATGTTAGATCATCATTACTTTCATCAATTAAAATATAAATTATTCAAATGAATTCACAAAACAATAAAAAATACAAATTTATTAAAAGTAAAAAAAAAAATAGTTTTGATTTGAATCAATTTTTGAGTAAAAATTTGGGTAAAAAAAATTTTAACATAAATTTCGAGCAGACTATTATTCAAAAGCTTCTACTGTGTACACTTTAAGCTTTTAAAATAATCCAATAGCTATGAAAATTGTCTATTTAGTCGGACTCGTAGTGAATTTTTAATTATTTACTTAATCCCCCAGTATGTTTATTTATTCTTCGTAATTATTCATTCAAGTCATCATTAATAACAAAGAGAGAGCTCTATAATTCGACCATTTTGTCTGAATAATCCTGATATTTCTCCTCATGGACTAAAAGTGCGAAGTGATAAAATTCTGACATTTAAAATTTCATACATAGCAAAAAATTTTGTGTAAAAGTCAACTTGAAATTTATTTATTTTGACAGACAAAAGTTTCTTAGTGTTATATCAAACATAAACTACAATTAATTTTCTGCAAAATGATTTTTTTGCTTCAACACAAATTTTCAATGAACTATTACACAAAATTTTCTATCAAAATCAATTCATTGAATTTTATTTATTTTATTCGATTCAAGTCAATTTTTATTATCAATTAATACAAAATTAACTCAATTTGTTTATCGTCTATTTTCATTCATTGAATTCTTTAACAAATGTATAAATATTACAGTGAATATATTTTTGAATACCTCAAACCCAACTCACACACACAATTACTACAGCTGTGGTTTACTCATTATTCATTCATCCTTAGATATCGACCGCAGCGGATATAAACAAGTGATATAGTTGCGTGTTGTCCTAGTACAAATGGATAGCATTGGTAAATCTTGGAATCAAGCTCATTCATAGAGAATATAGTGGTGATTTATCCCCACTCGAATATCAGAATATATAAATTATATTTTCACATTTGGTGCCTATCAAATACCGAGCTATGAAGTCACATTTTAACACTGCAGTATCTCAATTTTTATAGATCAATAATATTTATACACGACTGCACTATCAGAAGCATTGAGGTGAAATCGCTTTAATTGAACTTGTATATACGCAGTGAAAAGCTTTGTGTAAAAGTCTAATCAAAATTTGTGTGGGAATTTTTTTAAGATAATTTTTTGGATAATTTTAAAACGAGAGTTTGTGTTGGAACAGGAAAATCATTTTGCGTGAAGTGAATAGTTTTTTATGTTGATGAAAACACAAATGTTCAATTGAAATAATTATTTAATAAATGAATGTGTAAATTTTACATATATTTTAAGTTGTTTTGTTACTTTAAATTTGTGTTGAATTAGAAATATTTATTTAATCTCATCATACATTGTGGATGTTGAATATTTTATTGAATTATACAATTACTTGATGAACTTTATTTATTCCAAGAAATACAATGAAAAATTCAATATGAAATTTTTTGTTTATTGAAAAAATAATAAATCTTTATTGAATGGGTAATTTATAATAAATATTCAGTGATAATAATAGACGAAGAGTGGTAAGAAAGAGCCAGTTTTAAAACATGGGATAAATAATATGAAAGAAAATGAATAATTAAAAAAATTAGTATGAAAGTAAAGATTTACCTACAAATTATGTATGGTATGAGAAGGCCTAATTTATCTATAAAATTATTGTATAATCATATTACTATTAGTTTTGTCCGTATAGATGTCAAAAAACAAATAATATGAAATCAAAAACTTACATTTTGAATTAAATATCATTGAATAATTCAACGGTTTATGAATGTTATAATTAAAAAATTGAATATTTTCCAATTCAAAATTTTGTACATAAAATTCAACGTAAAGTTTTGAGCTTATAATCGAATCACATAAATAATCTGTTGATTTGAGATCATTTTTATGTCAAAATTTGTGTAAGAAAAATTTCAACACAAATTTCCAGTGGACTTTCACACAAAATTTTCCACTGTGTATAGTTTACAATCAATTCCTTCGATATTAAAAATCATCTGGCAAATAATTCAGCATCAAATGTCGGATTTGGAAAATTTTATTTAATCAACAAGTATTTTGATTCATTTTTTCTTCAGATTATTGAATAACGGCATAATTAGAGTGATGAAACGATTATACTTCAACAAAGTTCGTGATAGAGTTCAAAACCATATACACGCAATTAAACTTAAATTATGGGTAGCAATTAAGTAAAAATAATAACAGTCATGAACAAAGTTTATATTAATGCTTTGTAATATCGAAATATAGTCACGTCATTTTCACGTCGAATTAAACGAGACATTTTATTGTTATTGAAAAATAAAATTGATATTTATTAATCATTATTAATATAAATTTAATATTACAATTGCATTGTGATAATTATAATAAAAAATTAATTTAAAATTGAACATGTGATATATAATTTCGTTTAAATAATCTTAGAATTATCTATAAAATTAAATTCTGATATTATTTGGATGTTTTGCTAAAACTAGGTCAAAAATTATCAGATATTTTTCAATTTCTCGTGAAATTTATAAAAATAAAGAATATATTGAATTATATAGACATTTTTATCTCACTTAAGCCAGCTAGAAATGATAATAACAATTTATGAACTGGTCGTGATATTGATTCTGTGTAAAAGTTTTAAAATATTAAATTAATTATTACAGTTTATCGAAAATATAAAATCAATTTTTGTTAAAACTTTAATATTTGGATTATTTTTCATATTACATGATTATATTTTTATTCTTAGTATTCGCATAAATATTTGATGACGCCTGTCTGTAAAATATTTATAAAACTGTTTTAATGTGAATGATATAAAAAAAAATAAAATTTGATTGTGAAAAATACTGTTGCAAGTGAGTGCTTTTTAATATTGTTTCATAAAGTCGACAAAAGACAAGAGACAAATCAATGCTAGCATTTTTTCAAAGTAAAAATCAATGTTTATTCAAAAAATGTGTTAGATTATTTTTCTTTTTCTATATTATTTCATGTACAAAGCTATATTCATTTTAGAATATTAAATGAGGATTTGTTAAATTTATGAAAATTGATACAAAAAAATTAATTATTATCAGACAAAGATCGTATATTTTTGTTTAACAATTTTCTATTTTTTTCAACAGTTTTTTATGTAAATATTATTTGTATATTTGTTCTTGGTGTGATTTAATTTGTCATTGACTATAAGATGATGATAAATAATTTTATAATGAAGTATCTTTGTTGGAGTGTTATCATTATCAAAGATATAGTTCATTTATGCCATAATATGTATTAATATTCAACATAAATTTGGATAAAAGTATGTAGGTCATCGTAGAAATGGAAAAAAAAATGAAAGAAAAAAAAAAAGAAGAACATTTCAGTACGGTGAATAATGAAGAAGAATTATTATAATATATACATATAAAGTTCCTTTGCAATTTCTGATTCGTAGAGGAAACCGGGACAAAAGCATCACACCAAGCTAAGTGGAATGCACGAAAATGGTCTGGCACTGGTGACTAAAAGAAAGAAACAAAATAAAACTTGAAAAATCACTGCGGGTGAGAAGAAAGAGAAAAAAACTAAGTAATACAATTATGACATTTTTTTTTTCTTTTTGATAAATAATTCGATTTTATAAATATTAAAGTAAACTTTCGAATTTTTTGCAAATCGATAGAGGAATGATGAAGAGAATTATTACAAAAAAGTGAAAAAATTTATGTAAAAGCTCACACAAAAGTTGTTCACTATTAATTTGTGTCAAATTTTGACAATGGAGTTTGGGTTAAAACAAAAAAAATCATTTTGTGTGAAATGGATAGGATTTTATGTTGATTGAAACACAAAATTTCAGTTGAAATAAATCAATGAATGAATACATAAAACTTACACACTTTTCAAGTTGTTTCGTTCCATTTATTTTGTGTTAAATTGGGATTATTTATTTAAACTTATCATACATTGTGGATGTTGAATATTTAAATGAATTATACAATGACTTGTTGAACTCTATTTATCCCAAGAAAAACAATGAAAAGTTCAACATGAAATTTTTTTTTAATGAAATAATAATCAATGTTTATTGTCGGGATATTTTATGAAAAATATTCCATGATAATAATATAACAATAGCCACTTTAACATGCAAAAATTAATGCAATAATCATACGTACTTTTAATGAGATAAATCAAATTCAAATTATTCCAAAATAAATTCCAAAAACAATTGAATAATTGAGTGGTTTATAAATGTTATAATTAAAACATTGAACTTGATATGTCTTAGTTTAAAATTTTTTATAGTAAATTTAGCACAAAGTTTTTGTTTATGAAACTACAGATATTCTCAGGTGAATCAGCAAATAAGTAATTCAACGATTTTCTGAATTATTTGTGTGTTCAACATAGTATTTGAGTTAAATCGAGTCACATGAATACTGTGTTGATTTAACATCATTTTCATATTGAGTCTGATTGAAAACACTAATTTTGAGTGATCTTCCACTCGAAATCTTTTGCTGTGTATTAATTAAAATTATATTTGATAATATATAAAATAAAATAAGCTGAGTTCTTTTCGAGTATGACTAAAAAATTGAAAAATTATAAACAAGATAAATTATTCTACTGTATTTGTATGCGACATCTAGTTTGGTGAGAGAGAACATTCATTTTTTTTTCAGACAATTTACGAGATTCACTTGACGATGAAAACAGGTGAAATTGCTTGCCACATAAAAATTGTGTTAAAATTTTTTTTACACTTTTTTTTACACAATAGTCATATTAAATCAACACAATATTTTCATGATTTTGATACAACACAAATTTTCGTATTAAAATTCGGTACAAAATTCATTTGTTTAAAAACACGAATCAAATAAAAATACGAAAATTGTTATGTTGAACATTAAATTATAACTTTTGGAAATGTCTACATAACATTATGATTTAATTTATTGTTACGCAGTGACAAAATCAAGCATTTTTGCACGTAGATGAAATATTGTACACAAATTATACACGGAGAGAAAAATCGTAGAATCTTTGTATAGAAAATCAAACAAAAATTACCATGCTGTTTAGTATTCAAGTCACGACTGTCAAGAAAACAAAAATTATTCACCAACCATATGAATATTGACAGGAGAAACTGTCATAACTGTTTATGACACCCGAAAAAAAGTAATCCTCCGGTACAAGAAATTTTACGATGCCAGTAGACCTCTAAAAATTAGCAGTGGCACTCAATCAAAAATTCTTGCTTTAAAATAAAAACTCACAATTAGTCCCTAAAAATATCATATGACGTCTATATATATATATATATATCTCTATGTACAAACCATTTTATGAGTAAATGTATTCATTTGTGCATTTTTTTTTCAATTTAATTAAATTAATTTATTTTAATAATTTAATAAATAATTATGAAATAATTTAATTTAAAGCAAGTATTTTTTATTGAGCGCCGCTGCTAATTCTTAGGCATGAATGAAACAAATCATTAACGATATTAACATATAAATGAATTATATTAAAAAAAAAATTTAATAAATAAATGAGGAAATAAAATGAATGAATAAATGAAGACATAAATAATTTACAAATTTAATACGATTAATTTGTTTCTAAAGAACACTTTTCAATGGCAATTTTTACCGTTGTGAGTTGCGATACGTTATGACGGAACCAAGTCCCGAAAAATGCCGATGACCCCCGACGAGTTTTTTTTTCAGGCGTCTTATGCGTCAACAAAGACCAAAACGCATTGGTACCAATAAAGCGAGCCCCGGTTGCTAGACAGCACAGTCGAATTTTCAGTTCTGGTACGGTGAATTTTCATGAAGTATCTCACATTCAACCTTAGAGCAGCTAAGAAATTTTCGTCAACAGAGTACTAAAACGGCTTGTTTGAAAATTCTGACTGTGCTGTTACAGAAATTTTATTGTGATATGTTACTTGAAAATATCCACACTTATTTTAAATTTACTGTGACTCCACATTAATTTTTCTTCGTTTGGAAGATAAATATTTGAAAAAATGTCATTCATGACTGTTTTGTAGTATACATCACAGTAAAATTTCGTAGATTTTTCATTTCGTGTATAGATGATTAATTAAATAATGCAACGCTGTAAAACTTCGCAATTTTGCAACGCTATAAAATTCACTTGAACTAAAGTACAAAAACTAGTACTTTTTATACAAAAAGTATAAAATTCATTTCATCAATCTCAAATAAAAAAATTTCTTCCATTTTACTCTATGATAAATTTTCGACAGCAAAGAAAATTAATTTATCATTCGTTGTTTACTTTCACATCTCATTTCGATAAAAATAATTGAAGAAAAAATCGATTCACTTTAATATTGTGCACAGTAATTTCTTATAAAATTTATTCTCCATGTGAAACTTCTAATTGAGCTTTTAACAGAATAAATCGATAGAATTTTTTACAAGTAGATGAGTTTTTGTTAGAATTGTCAATTCGATAAAATGAAAATTGTTCGATTCATCATAATTCGTTTTTATGAATATGATAAAACGTACGAGGATAAATTCCCTTGACTAACTTGCTCATTTTCTATTTTTTTGTGTATTACACTTTGTCCTGATTCTTCAACCATTCATTTATATAATATTAATGTCTGAAAAGTAGTAGTGCATATATTCTATATTCCACAAGTTCATCAGCTAAAAGGAACTTTCTTTCATCTTTTGTCTTTCGTCTCATGACGAAAGAGTCATAATTTGTATGTTTGCCATAACTAGAATCCTTGTCATAACGAATAACATGAACATAATATTGAGAGTCTAGTTTAATTTGTTTAGTTTAGAAAAGTTGCTTGCATTGAATAAGTCACAAAGTAAGATACAAGTGAATAAATAATTATTTGAGCTATTTGTGTGTCATTTTTTAATATGATTCTATTCATTTCATTTGTATCAGTACTTTCGAGCAATAATTTGGAAAGTAACAGTCGAATATAATACCAAATAATTAAATAATTATCTTTGAACGTTGATGAAAATCATGGTGCATGCGCAATAAAAAGTTATGTGGTAAGCTCTAGTTAAAATTTGTATTGAAGCTTTTTTTATATTATTAAGTTCAATAGACGAAAACTTTGTGTTAGATTTAACATAAAATATTATTAACGCGAAATGAAGTTTCTCGTTTTACACAAATTTTTATGTTAAAATTTGATACGAAATTTATGTTGAAAAGAGTTGATCCAAATTTTGATTGTTAATTTGAGCAACAGAAAACGAAAATTAAAATTTAATTCAAAGCTTCCATTAGATTTACAATTTCTTGCTTTATTTTGAGTTTTTCAGTCAAAATGCATGTTGAAGTACACTTTGTGACAATCGTACGCCAAAACTGTTGATTTTACAAAAAAAATTGTATCCATATAAATTATAGGAAATTTTCTCTAGTTTAATATTGTATATGAATGTTTTTATCGTAAAACGAGTTCGAAACGAGATATTGTCAAAAAACAATACAAGGTGGCAAAGTTGAAATTCGGAAAGAGCACATCAAATTCCATATAATTACCAATTTTCAAAACTCCCGGAAAACTTTCCAGGTAACCTCTTTTTTCAAACCAAATGACTGTACTATTTTCAATTCACACAAAAATTAAAAAATGTATAATTCACTTTCAGAACAATCGTTTTATTTCTCGTTTCTTCTTTACTTTGAACACTAAAAAATTTTGTGTTGACTATTAACATAGATTATTAATAATTTAACACAAAATGATTCTTCTACTTCAATAAAAATTCTCACTTAACTTTTACACAAAACTTTCCACTATGTGTGAATTTTTCTAATCTCAAGTAAAAAATTAAACTTATATCATAATATTAAATAACATTATCTAATTGATATAATTTGCATCAAAATATTTTTAAAAATTCACTGCATATTATATTATTATGATTATTATATATAAGCTGAAATTTTTTCATATTTATATTTCTCTTTCAATGGACTCAATAAAATACCTGAATATTCAAAATGTGAAGTGGATTATAAAACCACTTGACATTCGAAAGGTTTAATCTATTTTTTGAATATTCAAATCAACTATATTTATATCCTCACATAAATAAATAAATAAAAATATACATACATAGGTATATAAATATATATTTGACCTTAGATGACTTTTATGAAAACATTGCACATGATTATTATCACACATTCAAAGTGAATTTTCGAATTTCATTGAATGTAGATTAATTTTATTTTGCATTTGAATATTCCATTTGGAACCTTTCTACTTCATACACTTCATACAAGATTAGTTTTTTACTTTTCATCACTTAGTGATAAGAAAATATTGGTTTCGTCCGATTTGAAAACGCCAAAATAACGAATGTAATCGCATTTTTCAACAATAATAACTGGAATAACGAATAAAAAAACTTAATATTAATGTTCAATGAATTGTCTCCTTGAATAATATAAAAAAAAATTTCATGTTTTTGAAGGTCACGTATATGAAAAACGGGGTTTTCAGCGGGCGTATGGACGAATATTTTATTTATATAGTGGGAGTATTTTGAAAATTGTTGGACCAAGCAAATTAAAAATTTATAGGGAGTTAATTGTTATCGAGCTAACAATAAATTGTTATGTTAAATTTTGTTTCGACTTTCCGTTTGCCGTAAAATAACAATTATATGCGTTTTCGAACTAAATACGTATATTTTATAGATTTTATGTGACGAAAAACATAGAAGCCACGTGATCTCAGGAGTGGCTGGTCTGAAAGATCTGAAATTTTGTACATACCATTTGGATATCGGGGAGGTTATAAATGGTGACGTCATAATTCGATATGACTTTCGGTTCGACCAGAGATAATAAATACGTGTTTTTTGTTGAGGTAACACATGCAATAAAAATAGAAGCCACGTGATTTCAGGAGTGGCTTGATAAAAAAGTTTGAAATTTTGAACATAGCATAAAAATGTTCGGGGGATCATGAGTTGCTATGGCTCATTTTGATCGGATGTTTATATCGTGAGAAAATGACGTTTATATGTATTGTGGGAAAATTACATATAAAAGCACATACAAGGCATTCTGATGACGCGTAACGCGTCACCGATGTCAACAAACCTTGCTAGAGTTTTGTATTTCCGAGAATCCCTTTTCATGGATGAAAATTCGAATAAAATATAAAAATAATTCTCACTGTTTATTATTGAAATGATTTATACGATCAAACAACAATAGTGATGAATAGTACCGGGTAAGTCTACTTGCCTAATCATTTGTTTATATTTTTTTAATATATTTTTTTTCACATTTTTAGAGTTCATGAAGAGTCTAGAAATATCAAATTGAAGTAAAAGCCGATTATGTATTTTTCACCACACATGCAAAACATATTCGATCACTGACTGTATTTAATAGTGGTAAAATATTTATTGTATGTACATGACATTGATTGCTGAACGTTACATAGCTCTGATATGATACAAAACCGTAACAGGTATAGAAACAGGGATCGGGCACAATTCAAACATGTTGATAAAGTATGGCACGTAAAGTGTGTAATGTTCGAGTTCCATAGTGTGCATTGTCAATAGAGTATCTAATCTGTATAGATAGTTGCACTAGAAATATTGATTAGTAGACGTCGAAGATAATGATCTGTTAGAATTGACGATGATAATCAGCGTGGTTGTGGAGATATTTTGTCATTTTTGAATATTTTGTAAACAAAGTGAGGAATTGAGTGTGAAAAGCCAATTAAGATTTAGGTTGACTGATTTTAACAGGAATTTTGTATAAAATTTTAATTTAAGAATTTGTGTTGAGGTAGAAAAATTGTTTCGTGGGAAATGAATAATATTTTATGTTGAACCTGAAATGCCCGATTTTTTGTTTGTCAAACTGAATAAATTTTTTGTTAATAGGGTTTTGTCAATCATTCAAAATTGTTCAGTTTATATTTGTGTCTGATCAAATTGTGTAAATATTGTTGGTTCAATATAACTGTTGGGTAAAAATTGTTTAAGAAAATTACAATACAAATTTCTAGCAAAATTTTAGATGGAATTTAACACTGTGTACTAGAGTGCTTTGTTTGAGGAGACTTTTTTTTCCGTGGCGTTGACGAAATATTACTCTAAACATTCAAGGAAAAAAATTCCCACCAAAGATAAGCTCTTAATTATGGTATTAAGTACTTCCTAAATCAATTTGAAATTTTCCCATTCAATTAATACGCAAATTTCAATTTTTTTATTTTCATTCATGCATAGCTTTGCGGCATTTGATGGTATTCCATTGGTTCTCAGCAGGAATTATACAACGACATATAATCTTTGAAAGTGCTTATCATTCAATTATGTTTTGTGAACTATTTTACTGGTACAAAATGTTGAAGCCAATTTTTGCTCGAATTTCATGGTTTATTTTAATTTTTTTCGAAAATTATCAATTTTACAGTAAAAGTTAATGAGACCTTTTTTGTAGGAAATTAAATTTTCTACAGAATAGTTTCCATAACTGAAAACCGTAGAGCTAAAAGTTTTTGAGAAAAATCCAATTAAAAAAATATCATGCAATTCATAAAAGACCAATTCAAGGTATAAGTAGTTCAAATTTCCATATATTTAATTGGATTTTTCTCGAAAACTATCAATTCTACAGTTTTTATCAGGACGACTATTTTATAAAAAACTCAATTTCCTACAAAAAAGTCATGTATACTTTTACTGTAAACTTGATAGTTTTCGAAAAAAAAATTGGAAAAACTATGAAATTTGAGCAAAAATCGGCTTCAACATTTTTTTACCGACGAGGTAGTTCACAGAAAATAATTTAATGATAGGCACTTTTAAAGATGATGTATTTATGTATAAATTCTCCTGGAAACCAATTAAATAGCATAAAATGCCGCGAAGCTATGCATAAATGGAAAGAAAAACTAAGATTTACGCGTTAATTAAATGGGAAAATTTCAAATTGATTTAGAAAGTACTCAAAATTAAGAGCTCATCTTTGTTGGGGATTTTTTTTTGAATGTTTAGAGTAATATTTCGTCAACGCCGCAAAAAAAAAATAATCGCCTCAAACGAAGCACTCAACTGTATACAAAGTCAAAAGTTTTGTGTAAACGTCCGCTCAAAATTTGTGTTAGACTTTTTTTCACGTTAATTTTGTGTCAAATTTTGCAACAAATGTTTGTGTTGAAATAAAATGATCATTTCGAGTAACATGAATAGTATTTTTTGTTGATTGAAATACAGAATTTCAATTGAAATAATTCTTTAATAAATGAATATGTAAAACTTACATAAGTTTTAAGTTGTTTCGTTACTTTAAATTTGTGTTAAATTAAGAATATTTATTTAAACTCATCATACATCGTGGATGTTGAATATTTTAATGAATTATACAATTATTCGGTCAACTCTATTTATTCCAAGAAATGCAATGAAAAATTCAATATGAAATTTTCAGTTTATTGAAAAAATAATCAATGTTCATTGTCGAGATATTTCATAAAAATATTCACTAATAATAATATAACAATAGCCACTGTTACACGCAAATAAGCTCGCAATAATTTCACGTACTCACAATGACACGAGTCAAATTAAAATAATTTGAAAATAAATTTCATAAACAATTGAATAATTGAATGGTTACTAAATGTTTTAATATAAACATTGAATTTGATATTTTCCAATTCAAAATTTCGTACAAAAAATTTAACACAAACTTTTTGTCTGTCAAACTGAATAAATTTTGTGTCAACACATTTTTCAAAACTTCACGTTTATCCAAGTCAGATTTGCATACGATCAAATTACACAAATATTGTGTCGATTTAAAATGAGTTCATAGTAAAATTTATATGAAAAAAAGTTCAAAACACACATTTTGAGTGGACTTTCACACAAAATTCTTTGCTTTATAAATTTGTTCTATCAAATATCATTGAAAATAATAATATCAATCCAAAATCACCAGATTCTGAATAATCCCAACCCAAATAATCGAGTGTAGAATTTTTCTCTCCTCAAATTTTCTTCCCCTCCATCCAAATTTAAAACATCCAAATCATCTCCCTATCCGATAAATACTACATCACTTTTATTCACTAAAATAATGTTACATTGCTCTACTTCCAAGCTCCGAATTTTATCCAAACATTATACTAAAAGATGGGCCAAGTTGAATATGTAAACAAAAAAAATCCTCTCTTACACCTGATGGAGGCTGCCAAAATTGTGGAATGACTTTAAACGGTTGAAATTAAATTTATAAAACGTTTTTGGCACAAGAGATATGTTTCGACTTCCCATTATTTTTTTTTTTTACACTTTTATTCACTTTTTTTTTTCTTACTTTTTTCCCCTCATCATCAGTATTCGTTTCACGTATTTTCATCCGGACCACAGTCAAGTCCATCCACAACTTGCCTTTCGTTTTATCCATCTCTAAGGCATTGGCTGACGGGCCAAAAAACTGTTCAATCGCACAGTATAGCAATGGACTATGGGCTGAGCGGACAAAAATAATTTTGTTGAAATGAAACGACGTATGTGCTTGACGCAAAATGAAAAGGGCGCACAAGCGTCACATATAAAAAACGTGACAGCTGTTATATGTTCAGATTGTCCTTCGTAATCGATTGAATTTTACGGTCATCGCTATTTTTTTTCCTATTATTTCTTTTATTTCGCTTTTTATTTTTTATTATTATTTTTATTTTTTTGTACACTTCGTTGGTAACGAATGAACGTGTGCATACACATTTTACACAACATCACGTATTTGATACAACATTTATCGATGTTGCATTGACAATTTACACGAGTTATATTTCATATTCATCGTCCAGCCAGATGGTTGTACATGAATTTTGTTCTTGATTAATTATATATGTATATGCATACGTAGTGAAAAAGTTTGTGTAAATGTCCACTATGAATTTGTGTTGAAAGATTTTAACGCTAATTTTACGTCATATTTTTTTACAAAAATTTGTGTTGAAGTAAACAAATAATTTTGTGTATTATGAATTTCGTTTAATGTTAAATCTAATTTAAAATTTGCGTTCAGTGTTTTTAATACTGATTTTGTGCCAAATTTTAGCCCGTGAACTCGTGTTGAAGTAGGAAAATTATTGTGCTTGAAATAAGTAAAATTTTGTGTTTAATCTAACACAAAATATTTTATTCAAGTAAAAAAAAACTATTTTTTTCACGATAATATTTTGAACAATTAAGAATTTTGTGTGAAATTATGCGCCAAATTTTAACATAAGTATTTGAATTGAAGTGACAGAAAAGCAAAAAAATTTTTTTGCTTAAAATTACTAAAATTTTGTGTTCAATTTTACACAAAATATTTTATTTATGTGAAGATGAAATTATATTTTTTTTTACACTTATATCTTTAGGCATTGAACAATAGGGAATTTTGTGTAAAAGTCCAGTAAAAATTTGTGTCAACTATTTTTGACTAAAATTATATTTCAAATTTCAACACAAAAATTTGTACTAAATTAACAGAAAAGAAAAAATATCATGTTGCTTGAAATTAATGAAATTTTGTGTTCAATCTAACGCAAAATATTTTATTTATGTTGAAAAAACAATGTTTTCTTACGCTAATATTTTTAGTCATTGAACAATCGAAAATTTTGTGTAAAAGTCCAATAAAAATTCGTGTCAATTGTTTTTGACTAAGATTATGTGCCAAATATGACCACAAAAATGTGTACTAAAGTAACAAACAAGTAAAAAAAATTATTCTGCTTGAAATGAATAATATTTCATGTTAAATTCAACTCAAAATTTTTGTTTGCTAAACTTAAAACATTTTATGTTGATGAATTTTCCAATTCATTCCAAGTGTTAAACATTTTATTCGCATTCAATCGAATCATATCAAATATTGTGTTGATTCAATATAATTTTCGAATAGATAATTGTGTGAGAAAAATTTCAACACAGATTTTGAGTAGAATTTTACACAAAACTTTCAACTCTAAATATTTTAAGTAAAATAAAGTTCCATCTTGAATTAACGAATTATAAAGCATCAAGATTAAATAAAATAATCCCAAAATTCCTGTTGAAACAATTATTTATTATTGTCAAAATATTTATTGCAATAAACCAACTCTTGATTTAGTAGATTTTTTATCCAAAAGCCATCGATCTACTCTTGTCACATTTATTCACATGACACTCTGGGGATAGGTGCCAGTAAAACCAGTCATTTGAGTTCTGCTATTCCAAGCGCGTCAAATGATATTCCAGTATCTACCAAACGTCCGTGAAATTTTTTTTGTCAAACAAAATATTTCGCCAAAAATATAAAAATAAAAACAGGAAATGAGACATAATCCTTGTAGAGATATCAAAATTCAACTGCAACATCATGAGAGGTCTTCAACTATCCGTCGAAAATATATACAACAGGAAAACAAACAGGAAAAGACAAAAATAAAAAAAAAATGTGAATATTGTAACTCTTGAAAAGAGTTTAGAGATAACGAAAAGTTTTAGGCTCTATATGACTTCTATGACAACTCAGGTCACATTTTTTTTCCGGTTTTTAACTACAGTTTTTCTTTCTAACTGTTACTGAAAGTATCATTAGTCTTTTTGTGGATGAATTGCAACTAGGCGCGTAGTAAAAAAGAATTATATTTATAACATGATGAGAATTATTGGCATGAGAAGTCGTTGAGATTTTATGATAATAAAAAGGCCACGGTCAATGATAATTATAACTAAATTATTGCATAAATTCAAGATGACAAATGAAAAGTTTTCTAAACTGATTTTTCATATTTTTAAAATGAGGGCAGAAAAAAAAATTAAAATATGTTTTAATTCAGTGGGGATATCATTCTCGAATCAATAAAATTTGTCCTGGTGATAAAGTGCTAAATTATCAAAAAATAAATAGCAAAAAATTTTTTAATTATTAAGTATTGGAATTAATTCGTAGCGTTTTTAAATGACAAATCGCGATAAAAACGCTATGAATTAATTCCATCTAATAATTTTTTTCTACTTTTAAAATCTCTCATGGTTCAAGTTGAAATTTTTATATTAATTAAGAACTCAATATTGATAAACAATTTTCATTGATTAATATTCATAGTTATTCCTTTGATAGTATTATTTTATAAATATGAAAATTTATACAATTTATACGAAAAACAAATTGAATTTTTTTCTGTAGGAAATTTTATTACATTATTATAAATTATTATTTTAATAATAATTAGCGTAGCTTCTTATTTTCTATCTTTTTCATGAATATATATTGGTACAGATTTACATGAAATTGAAGCCATGATTGACGATTTTTTATGAAATAATAAATATACTTTATGTACAAAAATTTATCGTTACTTAATCCCTGAATTGAACGGTAAAATCATTCGATAAAATCGTTTTTGTAACGTTAATCAATCCTATTAACTTTAAATAATGGCAGCTATTAGAGTCCACTCTGAAATTTGGTTTTTTTTTCCTTAATCGGGTTATTCAATGACACGAATCTAACATGGATGACAAAATTTTCCAGTTGAGTAAAAATCATTTTTCTTTCTGTTTTTATTTTGATGTTCAAAAATCTAGAATTTCATTTTCCAATGTTACGAAGCCATTTATTTACTGTAACCAACAGAGAAAAAAAATTCATGCAAAAGCCCACTCAAAATTTGTATTAAATTTTTTCTTCACACAAATTATATGTTGAAAAATTGTGAAAAATTGAAAAATGGGCTTCATTAGTTATTTCCTAATTTAACACAAAACTTACTTCGTTTTATGGACAAAAATTTCGTGTTAGATTTAACATAAAATATCGTTCATCCTAATCAGAATAATTTTCCTATTTCGATAAAAATCCTCGTGTTAAAATTTGAAATAAAATTATAAAATTAATTAATACAGTTAACACAAATTTTCACTGAGCTTTTATAAAGAATTTTTTATTCTGCAATAACATGAAATATTATCATGAAAAAAATATAATTTCTTCATATAAACAAATGAATAAACAATATTGTGTTAGATTAAATTAAAAATATTATTCATTCCAAGCAAAATTATTTATCTTCTTTAACACAAATCCTCATGTCGAAATTTGATGTAAAATTTGTGTTAAAAACAATTTACACAAATTTTGAGTGGACTTTCACACAAAATTGTTCACTACATAGTACAAGGCCTTGTCACTGTGTATTTTCTCGTGCAATATATCTTCTCATTCCGACTGTAGGATTAATTACCAGCAAAATTAATGTTTAACGTCTACTCATCCACTTCAAACTATCAAAAAAAAAATAAAAAAAAAAAAATACTAACACTTTGCGCAGTATAAATTTATTATTCTTCTAGAATGAACATCGACATACACAAACACATCATAAAAATAATTAAAAAAACACAATCAAAAATACCACTTCATCGTCATTTTCTCTTTGATTATTTGCACATCCAAATTCACAAAAGTTTTATAATGTTATTGCTGTAATATAGGTAACCTTGGGACATTGCGGCAAATATTGATGTATATATATCATCAAGTATACAGTAATTTCATATTCTGAATAGTGAAATTCAAATTTCCATTATAAATACATCCTGGAACATACGACAAGAGACTTGAAATGATACATTATCATAAAAATTTTATGAATTTATCAACATTGAATTATTCTATCATCAAATATTTTTTCACTGATATAAAAAAAATATAAAAATTCACACATTGATTCAATTGTTAATATAAAACTCATATTGACTATTAAATGATATAATAATAATAATAATAATAATAATAACAATAATAATAATGATAATAATAATTATCCTTGTAATGTTACACTGAAATAAATTTTATTTAAAAGTCCATTTAAAATTTCTTTCAGAATTTTTTTGACACACTTTTTACCCACAAATTATGCTAAATAAACGTAATCATTATATAATTCGATTTAATGTAAATAATATGTTGAACATTCATCGAAATTTAAGGAATTTTTTGACACAAAATTTACTGAATTTAATAAATATTTTTTTTTTTAGATTCAACATAAAATATTAATTTTTAGCCAAACGATTTTTTTTTCTTTGACACAAATTTCAGAAGAACTCTTATAAAAAATTATTTACTCATAACAATAATTTTTCATTGTAATAATAATAATAATAATAATAATGATAATAAATATATAATGTTACACTAAAATAAATTTTATCTAAAAGTTCATTCGAAATTTCTTGCAGAATTTTTTTTATACACTTTATATCCGAAAATTATGCTAAATAAACGTTATCAAATAATTCTCTATTCTTCGTATAAGCATAATTAAAAATTAGTAATTTACAATTATCAATATCAACTATTAATATTAAATATTATTTATAATTTCATTTTTTTCCCCATACTTCATCAAAAAATTTTAATTGTTATTTAAGAAATATATCTAAATATTATAAAACATTAAAATTATACCAAGTACAAAATTTTGTTTAAAAGTTCACATAAAAATTTGTCTCAAAATTTTTTCTACACATTTTTCCCTCAAAAATTTTGTTAAAGCAACACAGTATTTATCCAATTGAAATTGAAACTAAAATTTAAAAAAAAATCAGTTACCCTATATTCATTAGACACAAAATTTATTTAATCCAACATACAAAAATTTCCTGATAGATTCAACATAAAATGTCATTAATTCTACTTAAAATAACTATCCTCCACTTCAATACAAATTCTAATACCAAAATTCAATTTAAAATCAAAGAGAACTTTCGTACAAAAAATTTTTTTCTGTATACAAATTTTCAAATAAAATTTTTCCCAATAAACTCCTAATTTAAATTTGCATTGTAAGTATACTATCTCCCAATGGGCTACATAACTTGTAAATGTACTCGTGTCTGATCATATACTATTGATATTCTTTTATTCGATCCATTAGAAAAAGAAGGGGCATTGCGATAGAATGGGGGTTGAAGCGGGGTGGAGAGAGGACAGGGGATGAAAGAATGGCACGCGCTGCATAAGCCAAGGCCTTTACACGCGGTCACTGAAGCATTGCGAGGCCGTTTCGACTGAGAACATACGAAGCGCGACCTCCCTTGTTGACCGGTAGCGACTTGTCTGACCACGTTCACCCCCTTTCCACTTGAAAGCGTTTGAGTCCGTTACTTCCCCTTAACTATCAGCCGATCCGCTTTAGCTCTTGGCGCGCTCAAGTGACATTAGTTGTGCGCCGTTGTTGTATAACAACATCGATACGTGACATGATTGCTATTAGCTTACAATTAATTGTTTAATGATAATAGGGTTCTGTGATAGTACTCGAAGGTGATATGGAATAATTCGAACGATGTTGTGCCAAATTGTGTTTCATAGTGAGAATAATTCTGTCTAAATTTTATAGGTCCTCCATGTGAATTATTTTTGAATTATTTGCAGTTGAATACACAATTTTCATGATTGATTTCATCGTTATAATTAAAAATTAATTTGTGAATTATGTATTGGAATAATATTACAGAATTAGTGATATTAATTTCGTGTGTTTATTATATTTTATGATGATGAACGTAAAAAGTTTGACGTGAAATATTTTTGTCAATTGAAAATAAAAAAATATTACAAATAACAGTGAATGGTTTATTTTTAAATGGCGATTGTTTATGATATTATTAATTTGTTGATGCTAAATTGTTTGTGTATTTTACACGAGTAAATATATTTTTACATTTTATTTAATCAATGGATAGTTACAATGGATATTTACAGTGGATTATAATAACAAATAGTTGAATTAAAATAAATTATTTCGATGTCGTGTGAGTTTGTGTTATTTTTTTGTTTGTGATTTGTAAAAAAAAAAAATTGCTTTTACATTTATTATTTTCTTGTTTTTTTTTTTATGTGAAACGAATATCGGTTATTAAGAAAAAAATACGAGCAATGCTTTGTGCATATAGTGGATCGAAGTTTGCTATCGTTTGTGTGAAAATGGCCGCACGACATTTGTTTTATATCTGAAAATATAATTTCGATTTGTGTATATGTCTTCGGCGTTCAATATAAAATTGCTAACTATATAAATTAGCAGTATAAATACAAAATACATTCATTTCAATAACATAAACATTTTTTATATCAACACGAATCCGATCTTTAAAAGTGAATATTTATTATAAAAATTTTTTTATCTTAATTGAAAGTGGATTTTTTAATTTTTTTACGTTGTTCTATCACTTTAATTATCGAAGCGCATAATTTTGAAGGATATTATGTGGTATACCATCTCCCACAAATTTTCTCTTTCGTTCATTTTGCTATAATTGAAAGTGACTATATGTGAATGACAATTTTACGTATATGACAACCAGTATTAGGTATGTCGATCGAAGTTAAAGTGTGCACTTACGTGGATATTCTGGTTGAATTACAAATTTCCATGACTGAACAATTTTCTATACCGTCACAGGTGCATAATAGATGATGTATATATACTTGAAATTGTATATAGCAAATGATGTGTTCACATGATAAGAAAAATTAAAAAATTAATTTCATTCATTTAATATAATTTCATTAAGAAATGAAACGTCGATTTTTTTCTTTCTTTTATTCTCATTATTTATTTTATATTGGTGACGTGATGAAAATATACATGACCTAATTTATGTAGAGCAATAAAAAGTCAAGCTCGAGGGTGAAAAGAAAAAAAAATATACTAAATAATAATAAATAAATATTGTAAATAGTTACGGATAAACTAGAAGTAAACTCAAAGTATATTCTGGGTGTTTATGTACATCGCAATTCACACTTTGGTACGCATTCATGTGGAATTTAATGTAATAAATAAAGCACTGCCCATGTCTTTGGAATATACGTTGGATATCGATCTTATTCATCTAGATGAAGATGGCGAGAGATGACAAGCATCGGGCGTTTGAATTTTCCACATCGGATATATTAATAAAATAAGATGTGCAGAAATAAACAGTGTCGCGCTCAGTGTAAAATTATTCCACTGACGTTGCGTTGGTTGGTGCTGATGCTGGAACTGCAGAATTCGTAAAATTGTATAAATTATTATCATTAAATAATAATTACAGTGATGATGAATTATTTTAATTGATACACTTGGCGTTTGTTCAGTGAGAAGATAAAAGTAAATAAATCTAAGTTGATAATTTATTATTGATGAGGATTCTCTAGAGGTTATATGTTAAAAGAATAATTACAGCCAGTTGATTAGTGGAAGAATATATCAAATTTTGATGTTATTATGTTGGAATTTATTTGACATAGTTTGTGCAATGTGTTTACGTTGTATAGTTTGTAATGACTTTTATGTAGGAATATGTGTTCGATGATAAATGAAACAGACATTAATAATTTTCTGTGATTAAACTGAGGTATGGCCGCAGTAGCTGGCATTTATGGAATTTCAGAAGATCGTCATGGTAAATTTGGTGATCATCGACATCACTATGTGTGAGTTTTAGGTTTAGTTTATTTTTATCAATTGGATTGTGATGAATTTCGTGTGAAAGTTCACTTGGAATTTGTGTAGGAATTTCTTTAGCACAATTTTTTTTTTGGATATTTTATCAAATTTAAAATTTAACGAATTTTAACAGTCAAATATGGTCACAGCAACAAAACGACAACAAAATTTTTTTAGATTATAATTATTTATTGTGTGGAAGTGAAAAATTTTGTGTGAAAGTTCACTTAGAATTTATATTAAAATTTTTTTTACTCAATTTTGAAGATATTTTATCAAATTTGAAATTTGAAAAATATTATTAACAGTTAAATGTGGTCACTGCAACAATATAACAGCGAAATTTTCATAGATAATAATTATTTATTGTGTGGATTAGGACAGTAAAAAATTTTGCGTGAATGTTTACTTAAGATTTATGTTAAAATTTTTATTGTTCAATTATGAAGATATTTGAGTTCAATTTTATCGAATTTAGAATTTGATAATATATTATAATCAGTCAATTAAGGTCACTGCAACGAAACAACATTCAAATATTTATGAATAATAATAATTTATTGTGTGGGAAAACACAGTGAAACATTTCGTATGAAAGTTCATTTTTAATTTGTGTTGGAATTTTTTTTGCATAATTTTTACTAACATAAAATATTATTCATTTTACGCAAAACGATTATTTTTTCTGTTATTTCACTGTATCTATTATGGAATTCTTACATTTCGTTAGAATTATTAATAAAACCCACATAGTGAACGAATTAAACGTTAATAGTGAACAAATTAAATGTTAATACTGTTAATAGTAACAAAATACAAATGAAATTTGTATCAAAGTCAAAAAATTTGTTTAAACTGTTTTTAACATAAATTTTGTATCAAACGTTAACACAAAAATTTGCCTTATAGTAAGAGATCATTTCGCTCAAAATGAGTAATATATTACACTCAATATATAATCTTCGTCTGACAAACTAACTAAACCCTGTATTAAATAATAAATAATAAATTCAACACAATTTTTCAATTCCATCCAAATGATTAACACATTAATTTGTATTAAATCAAATCACATAAATATTATGTGTCAAGTTATTCAACATAAAATTAGTGTAAAAATTTTATTTAAAAAAATCCAACACAAGCGGACTTTTATACGAAATTTTTTCCTGTTCAGACTTTTATAAATTTATAACGATCAACGAAATAAATCATACACTCCAAATTCAGAAGACCACTTTATTTTATATTCGCCATATTCTCAATAAATCGAAGAGGCTGAACAATATATAGAAAAACCGATTTTAAATAAATTACATACATCTATATATTACGCTTCAATGGATATCCACAATACTCAGACAAATTCGATTCATTATTTCTGGTTCACATATTGTGGGATAGAATTTTCTTCATGTTTATATATGATCGAAGCTATTTTACCCATCAATTTTGTGTACTATTGATATACACATGTAATATTATATTCATATTATATAAGGAAAAGTGGCTTAGAATGACAAACTAGGGTAAAACGGCATATTAGCAAATTTTAAATTCCTTCTCAAGTGTGGCACTGGCAAGATGGTTCTTATGACGCAAAATTGCTTCAAGGACCACCCACGAAATTTGTAACATCGTATCTGCAGCCAGTTGTATGCGAAATATTTTATTTATGCATAGTTAAAGTTGAAATATTCCTAACAAATGAAGCGAATCAACAAAACTATAGGTGAGTAAAAATAATATTCCTGAAGGTTTAGAAAACTATTTTACTTTAACCCGACAATTTGTAGTTTTCAAGTAGCATTCAATAAATAAAAATGGTATGCCATTTTAGGCCACGATTTCTTAGATTGAAATTAATTTCTATTTTTTTTTTTTTCCATTTTATCGATCTATATTTTTGTTCTAATGTCATTTGGTGCGCAACAGGCATCTAACGAGGTTCTATTATCTGATAATTTCTGCTTGAAAACACGTTCCGACAGTTTTTCTTATTTATCGAGGTTTTTTTTCTTCTTTTTTTACATTTTATCACAAAATTTCTGCGAGATAGATTCAAGTTAGAAGAAAAAGTTTGGTTAAATATTACCCATATGAAAAATATCGATGAAATTTGTCTGAGCTTGATACTTTGACAGGATTATTACTAAAAACTTGTCCAAAAATTATTATTATACTGAAAGAATATTTTTGTTATCAGCGTCACTTTGATATTTTATCATAATCGATATTTTCTTATGGATATGAATGAAAATCAATGAAAAGGAAATATGTAAAGGATAAAATCAAATTGAAATTGAGTGCAAGTGTATGGTAGAAAACGAAAAATAAAAATATTGAGCCAATATAAAATGTAAACTCTATAAAAACGAATGACCTTCATCATCCAAAATTATTTTAAAGAATATAATTTTTTTTCTTACTTTCAAACATTTATTCAAAAGTTAAATTCAATACCAAGTGATTTCTCACAAAGACATTGAATTAAATAATAAAAATTCATAGTTTATAATTAATTTTCCTTACTATAAACAAATAAACAAAAGTATTCTCATCATCAAATTCAAGAAGAGAAAAAATATCAAACATTTTTTTTTCGATCGTTCATTCAAAGTTTCATATAAAACAATCTGAAATTCATCATGAAAAATTTTCAGCTTTTATTTCCATGTAGTAATCATTTTGTCTAAATATTCTGTACCCACAACACTATGTTTTATCTTTATCTTTCCTCGATATGCATATACATGTTCATATATATGTGTAAACCGAGTTATGAATGCTGCGAATTGTGGTATTCGATGGTTGTTTAATTGATTTCCAATATGCGCCAAGTTGGCCTTCGGTCGATGCGGCACGAGCACTATTTGTACCTCACAATGAACTATTGATGCAGTGTATTGGTTATCAAACGGTCATGGAACCTATTGACCACCATAATGCGTATTATTTGACACTGATTAAATCTTATGTGCTATATTAAGTCGATATAAGAAGAATGAATGAGGTGAATTTCATTTTAATAATTACTGTAACAGTAATTGTAATAGTTTTTTATCAACTCTTCATCAATTCTTTCAAAATACTTTATTTAGTGTCTTATTGCAATAATGGTTCAGTACTTTCAGTGTAGAATATAATAAAAATTGCATTTTTAATTCAATTAATGATAGAAACAAAAAGTTGAAAGATTGAATTAATTTTTGTGTTTTATACACAGTAAAAAATTTTGTGTAAAAATCCACACCAAATTTGTGTAAATTGTTTCTAACATAATTTTTTTATCAAATTGTAACACAAGAATTTGTGGTGAAGTAGAAAAATTATTTTGCTCAAAATTAATCATATTTTATTGCAAATCGAAGAAAAAAAATTTTTCTGTGAATTTTATTGAAAGAAAGTTGAGAATAAATTGAAAAATGTTCTGAGCATTTGAAAAAGGGTTATTATTAGAGGTGACTGCTGTAAAGAGGGGCTTGATGATAGAGTTTTTGACTGTATTTGTGTTGAATTGAATCACAGAAATATTGTGTTGATTTAATACAAATTTATTTGTGAAATTTGTATTAAAAAATTTCAGCACAAATTTTGAGAATTTTATCCAAAATTTTTTACTGTGTTTATTTTTTACACTAAGGGAGCTCAATTGCCAATTAACAAAGTGTGAAAATTCCATTATTATACAAAAGAATTCCAAAATATTTATTGAAGCAATTTTCCATTATAGATAAAATATTTATTGCAATAAATTTTGTTGTAAATCAGTAAATGAGTAATTTAACACAATGTCTAATTTTTCAAACGTGTTCATACTTATTATTGGTGTCAAATCAAATAATAAATATCATGTTGATTAATAAAATAACTTTTTTGGTAAATATAATATTAAAAAATTCTCAATTCAAATTTTTCGTAAACTTTTACACTAAATTCTTCACTGATGTGTATCTATTTTTCCCAAACAAATAAGACAAGAAGGTTAATAAAAATATTTCTAGACAGAAAATGTTGCCAAATCTAAGCTCACATTTCATTTTTAGTATGACTCATAAAAATTCTTTTAAATTACACACTTGTCATATTAATCTGTCTCTCAATGCATCAATTCTATAAAATAAATCGACAATAAAATATTTCGAGATTATTACGATATGTTTATATTATATTTACAAAAGTATTCATCAATTTAGTAAAAAGATTGCAACTAAATATTTCTCGTAAAGACATAAAGACAAAATATATTAAAGATAAATTATTTAATTGTAATATTCAAATGGAATGATTGAAATATCTTTGACTTTGCATCCAATATAAATTGTAACTTATTAAACGAAACGAATAATTCAAGATTTACATTGATTGAAGTAGATGAAATAATATTTAAATATTCATACAGATGCGACATAATTTATTGAACATCGATGTTGATAAATAAAGAGTTATGCTTTACATTATTTGTGAAAACTTTGGATAACATCCAGATGATATGAAAGAGCAATATCTGATGCCATTAATATTTACAATAGCTACGTATTTATGTTGGCCTTATTTGAATAATATTACTACTATACCCACTCGTAACATGATGTATTTGTTTATTATATTGGCATAATATTCCATATTATGAATTTCTTATTGATCTTTCTACACACGAACAAAAGAATTATGCAAATAATTCTCAATAAAAAATTAACCTATTCATGAGGGATTTATATTGGATTCAAAATATTTTACGAGTTAATTTCAACGTTTTTGAAATAGTGTGATGGATAATTTTGAATAAAAAACTTATAATTCACTGGAGAAATAAGTTAAATTAATTACAGACTCAATTCCTTTTTAGTAAAATCATTTATCATGATTAAATGTTGAATAATTTTCACTGATTTATCAAAATTGTTGGTAATGATCTTATCATAATGGGGACGAATAATAAATAACAAAATCCACAAACAGAATGAATATATACATAAAGGGTATACAAATGGGAAGTTGACTAAATCAATCATTCATAATTTCGAAATTAAGATAGGGAAAAAAAATTGAGATAAATAGAAATTCAATAAAGATGTGATTTTTGTTTGAAATTGGTTAAAAATTAGGATTTGGACAGAGGATAATTATTAATTGCAAATAATTTCGAAGTGATTTCCATCAAAATTTTTACAATAATCAAACCATTTTTAAGAATAATGAAAAGCTCATTTAGCTTTTAATGAAGAAACACACTTAATTGAATATTATACAAATTCAGATGGTTATCACTTAAAAAATTTTTATTATAAATAATTACCCTCAGGAAAATTTTGTCAATTTTGGAAAATGTCAATAAGGTTGTTAAAAATGTCCAACTTAACTGTAATCAATTTCGAATAAAAATAATATTTTTACTAAATTCATAAATATTTTCCATTCTTATTTCCTCTGTCCCTATTTTAAAATTATAAACAATTAAATCAAGCTATTTATCATTCGCTACCCTATGCAACTAAATCCAGAAACATTGTCAAGTTGAATCGTTCAAATTTAAATATTTAATAATAAAATATAAGTGCATACACAAGTTATTGTATGTTAACATTAATAAAACATGTATTACACAGACGTTATTCGCATAATGATTCACAGAGATAGTAAAAAAGAAAAAAGGTTGAAGTTCAAAGAATGTATAGTATATAGACATTGCATAATATATTGAAATATGGAGAGAGGAAAGTTAAATTCATTGCAATGCGCCATCAGAATACACATATGTCGCTTGATATCTATTGTCAGCGCTCGCGTGAACATTCGCATTTCATGACTGTAATCTGCAGCTCAACAGGAAACACGCGCACACACAATGCAATAAGCTTTGACCAACTGCAGTTGATCGATCTGACACACAGACAGACGAACACGCAAGAACTATATTGTATTGTCATATAAAATGGTTTGTTTCACACAAAAAAAATTTCATATGAACGTAGTTATGTTCTCATATTGTGACCATAATGAATGTCACAGACATTTTCACGATTTTGTTATGTTACTTCGGAAAAAGTCATTGTATACATGCAATGGTGGAGAGCTTTTTTGTGTGTATGTGTACAGTAAAAATCCCGAAAAGCGGATATGGAAATTTATCTTGTAAATTGTCGTCGTAAGAAATGGTTGGAGTTTAGAAAAAGACAAAAAAGAATGAAAAATTTCGGAACACTTAAAAAATGACAGTTTTTAGTTCAATATTTTTTTAATAAATTTGAAAAAAAAAAATTTTTTAATTTTGTCTAAAAGTTTACTGAAAAATTTGTGTTGATTATTTTTAATACGACTTTTGTTTTTAATTTTGGAACAAGAATTTGTGTCGAAGTAGAAAAATAATTTTGTTCAAAATGAATGGTATTTTATTTTGAATTAAACAGAAAATTTTCGTTTAGAAAACTAAATAAATTTTGAGTTAAATTGGTAAATGAAAAATTTGATACAATTTATAATTCTTTCCGAGTGTTGAACATATATATTACAGAAAAAACTCTGAATAACGGCCACGAAATTAAGTCTCATAAATGGCCGTTATGGAGGGTGAGAGTCGAATTTCGTTTGTATTTGTGTTGAACGAATCAGAAATAAAAATCAAAATCAAGGCAGCCAAATTTTATTTATTTGCCACCTCTCAACAGCGGTCACTTCTGAAAAAATTTATTTTTAAATTTCTCAGAATTTTTTTTTATACATTCTTGAAATCCTCTTAATAACGGTCATCCCGAAAACAAATTTCTATGACCCTTATTCGGAGTTTTTTCTGTTTTTATCATTTACCGAAAATTTTGAACAATTCCCCGAACTTTTTTGTTTTTTCTTCTTCATTGTTTTTATTAGAAATCCAAAAATAATTACACTGTTATTATGTACATGCTCATGAGATTCTTTTCTCCAAACAATAATTCATTTACGAGAGTAATAAAAAAAATAACGTAGCGTTTTACAAAACCCGGTCAAAGGTTAAACTTTCATAAACGGAAAATTCAATATAATGTAATGTGGTAGAGGTGAAACGGCAGCAGTACCTATATACTTCTTGAAGCGCGTGGCTAGTGATCGTTAGGCTATCCCCATGACGACCAATCATTG
Source organism: Microctonus brassicae (assembly GCA_918226075.1). Taxonomy (NCBI): domain Eukaryota; kingdom Metazoa; phylum Arthropoda; class Insecta; order Hymenoptera; family Braconidae; genus Microctonus; species Microctonus brassicae. The sequence goes on from OW445482.1 coordinate 10,405,147, forward strand.
AGAGTTGCCTCCCTTGAAGAGAATGTTCAATAATCCAATTAAATATCATAAGCTCTTTTAGCAGTAAATTCAAATCTATTTTTCACTGTCTCATTCGAAACAGTTACAAACATTGAATTCAGTTTCATTTATTGATGAAGAAGTACAAGATATTGTCAAGAAAAATTCTCAGTCAATTATATAACAAAGAGAAAAAAAAAACAGTTTAAAGAATAAAATGACGATTGAATAAGAATAAATTATCACAGACGAAAAGTTATCTAAAAATTCTGAAGGGAGAGCAAAAGTTATGGACTATTCCCAATCGCAAAAGTCGATTCTCCGCTTGAATACGAATTAAATGGAGGAAGAAAAAAAAATTTGAAAATTTAGTTTCATTGTCTTATGGTAAAAGCCTATAACTCACAATTGCGATAAAAAGTTAATTAATATTTTTTTGATAAGTTGAAAGATTTATTTGCTTTTATGAATATAACTATGTTAATTAATAGTTTCGAATAATAGAAATGAATTTTTTGTATGAATGAAAGCGTTTTCTGAATTGAAATATTAATCAAGAGAAATGAGAAAAATACTTTAAACTTAACAACGATGCAAAGCAAATGTTTGTTGAAAACTGAAAAACAATTTTTACTTTTATAGTAATCCTTCATATCAAACTGGGAACACGTCACGCAGTTTGATGAGTTTTCACTTGAAGTTTTAAATTGTACAGTTTGTTCAATTGGCATGTGGCAACCTGAGAATATAAATTTACGTAAGCTTATACAAGAGACTCTTTATCTCTTTGTACAAAATTGCATCGCGTAATCTGTTTTTTTTCAATAGATGAATCAGAATTAACAATCAAAAATTTTGTGTAAAAGTCCACAGGAAATTTGTGTTAACTGCTTTAAATAGAAATATTTTATTAAATTCAAACACGAAAAATTTTTGTCAAAGCCTAAAATAAATAATGTTTAATGTTCAATTTAACAAAACAAAATTTATTTAGTTCGACAGGGAAAAATTCCGTTTTAGAATAAACAAAATTTTGCATAATAATTTAAATACATTTTCCAAATCTTTGTGACTATTTAACATAATTTTTGAATAAGAATTAAGTAAAAAAACTTCTGACACAAATTTCTAGTCAATTTTTAAACAAAATTTTTTACTGGCACGAGAAAATTGTTTTTTTTCGACTTCAACTCGATTTTTTGATAATAAAAAATTTTTCTTGAAAAAAATGAATTCACAGCTTTTATAGAGCATTAAATTTGCTACAAAAAAGTTATTCATCGCAAACGCTCTCCGACTAGCAGTTTTCGAGTTGTAGAGCTGAAAAGCTGCAAGTTGATTATAATTGACAACAAATTTTTTTTAAACTGGAATTCATTGATCTGACATTAATTATTATCTTACAATGAACTCTATAAAGCTCCTACATTGTTAATTGGGCATTATACCGTTTATAGTAAGATAATAATTAATGTTAAATCAATAAATTCCAGTTTGAGGAAAATTTGTTATAAATTACATTCAACTTTCACTTTTCCAGCTCTACAACTCGAAAACTGTTGGTCAGAGAGCGTTTGCAGTGAATAACTTTTTTGTAGCAAATTCAATGCTCTATAAAAGCTGTAAATTCATTTTTTTTCAGAAAAAATGTTTTATTATCAAAAAATCGAGTTAAAGTCCGAAAAAAACAATTTTCTCGTGTTATTCATATGGAAAATTGGATTTTTGAATGAGCGAAGCCTCTAATTAACTCAGAATTTTTTTTCAAACCGGAATATTTGTTTTTTCTCACAATTTATCAGATTGTCACTGACCACGGAAAAAAAAATATCGCCTAAAAATGAAACACCCTAATGGTCACCCTTAAAAACAGACATTGTTCAATTATTATGAACTTCTTTAATCATTCATTACTTCCTATCAATAACTATCACCCCAATAACGGCCGCGTCATCATCATCCGACCGCTATTCAGAGTTTTACTATGTTAAAAATGCATGAAAAGTGTTCTCAAGTAGTAAAGAATAAATATGGGCCGACAATTGCTGTATGACATCGGCGATTCGTCGGTATTGCAGTAAACTGTAAACAGTAACGCCATCTCTTCACTGTTACTTCAAGCTTCTAGGTATAAATTCATTCTCATCCAACGTATATTTCTCTTTCCAATGAGCGCCACTGCAGCTCACTAGCTCCACGGATGTAATAGCGACAATATTCAGTGCGAGCGTACTCTGTTGAGTAAATGTGGAAATTCTGAATGCATATATGCCATTGCAGATTTACTGTCCATTCCCTTGACTATATGTTCGACGACATGAATTGATTAAACAAAATGTTTTCAATTTTTTTAATCATGTTATATAATTTCCGATTCTTTCAATCACAAATATAAAAATGGAATTTCTATTAAAAATTTTTCATCATTCATATTCTTCTTTCTTTATTTTCGTATTCATTCGTTTAAACATTTCAGGCCTAAGTTTTTACTTAGAATTTCGCCAATGTTAAAACACTATTATTTCTATATTTAGTTCATCTATTGCCAGTCTAAACAATAACAAACTCTTGAAACAAGAAAGTGTATGTTGAAACCACTTGAGTGGCTCATGCACTATTAAACATTTCGAAAGATTTTCTGTCTGATTGCATCAATGACTCGGGGATAAAATAAGAGGAAAGAAAAAGTATATTTTGTTAGTTGGTATAGCAGTTGGACATTGTCAGTTTGTTTAATCAGCCCTGTCAGATCCATTCACGCAAGTGGCTGCATACACGAATATTCTATTAATAGAACAAATTCTAAATATAGCAGACAGTGAACAATTTCGTATTCAATGATAAAACAATCGATTTAGTGAATATATTTCGTATGTTTTATACTACAAAGTGCGCACTATTCAGTAAAGAAAATATCTGACTGATTTTTAATTCAATTCAATTTTATTTCTCTTTTATTTCGTGATATTAAAATATTCAATTAAATGCACCGCGATGTTCAATCAACATTAAAATATTTTCTACACTTCATACTATTTAATGTATTTTATTTAATTGTTTTTTCACTGTATGACGTCAATGTATGATGCATTGAAAGAGAGGATGGCAATGACCGAATTATTATGAATAATTCTGCGAAATATATTTAGCATTGCCAATCAGTTGTTTGTATAAATAAATAATTATTTTATCTCTCTTTTCTGAATTATCTTCTCTGAATTATTTTCCAAACTCAAATACGAAACATAGTAAAAAATTTCATTATATTTTATAATATTTGTGATAATATCATAACTTTTTAGTGAAAATTGTATAGAAAAAAAAAAATCAACACAAACTTTGACTTGTTCATGCATTGATTTTATGAAAAATATACAAAAATAAAAATCCAAATAGCCGAAACTATAACAAATTATTGTTAAAGTAAACAACTATGATTTTTATATTATAAATAAATGAATCTTTTGGAAGAATTATGAATTGATACAGATGAAAAAAATTATGAATAATTTATTCTGCTTAATTGACGCACATTTAGTTAATCTTATTTGAAAAAATGATTTATAAATAGTTAATTTGTGCACAATACGGATAGCTAAATGCAACAAAATATTAATGTGTTTAATAATAATATTAGTTAAATCGAAAAGTAATGTTGTCAAATTCAGAAAGATAAAATTTTTCCAAGTCTTTATTTTTAATCAATGATGTAATCCCTCATTATCTACAACCTTTTGCAATCTAGTGTGTTAATTTTCAATGCTGGATTGAAAAAAGTTATTGTTTTTTGAGCAAGATGACTAAACAATATGCGGAGAAACGACATTACTTTCCGATCGACCTAAAACATTCCAAAACAAACATTTTTTATTATGCTTCCACAATAAAAATATTTATGAAATAATATATGAGCATATTATAATACATGACATACTTTACTGAAGTATCTGCAGTAATCAAAAATTCCATTATATCATCAAAGTACTTCATACTAACTCAAAAAGAAGTTGGAATAAAAAAAAAAAAATATGTGTAAGAAAGTGCCAGAGGCCGTAAGGTATATTTTATGCTCACGTTTTGCAGTGTAGCAGTATGGTCGGTGCCTCGAATAAAGTTGTCCATATAGTGTCTTGTAACATCGGACATCCGCTAGAGAGCGTTATTCATACTCCATTGATGTATACTATATGGCCGCAATTCACGAGAATAAGCGCAAGCGTTTTCCAGCACCATTACACATACATATAGAAATGTTGAGGAAACAGGGAAGTTGACCTAGATTTTCTCGCTCACCCTCGTTTTCTTTGGTGTCGACCTAACTCCGTTCTACCTTTAACAACAGAACCAGTGAATGGACCCTGCAACATGACGCACACACCATGACATATATACAACTTGTATCTTCACGTTTCTCCGACCTCGCCTCAATCTCGATTCAAACCAGTCTTACATTTTGCGATATGGGTAATTCTCTGTAAAGACGTTTTCAGTCCGTACATATAGTTGTCCGGTCATACTAATATTCTTTCGATTTAAGAGAACTGTACTAAGGACTAGAAAAGTAATAAATTAATGGGAAGTGCTAAAAAGCCCATTGAATTTATAGATCTTTTTCAAAATGTTAGCTTTTTTCGGGTAAATGGTTACAGAGAACTGTTGATAAAAAGCCCGGATAAAACTTGAGCAAATGAATGAACTTATATGAATCGATTTCAGATGTTATTTATTCCAAAAGACAATAAATTAATTGATTGTGTTTTTGAAAATTACACACAATATCTTATATTATATATAAATATCTTAAAATGAAATCTTGAAGTGTTAATTCTTGAGATGAGACAGCACAAAGGAATGTTTTTACGCTGATTAGGAAATTTTTTGACGAATAATCATAATTTATGCCATTATAACTACATGTGCACTAAACAGAAATAGTCTTATGCTTGCACTCTAAGATATTTTAAGTTATGATACAGCAATAGTTTTTGGAAAAGGTGGTTAGGACAGCCATTTAGATGTTTACAGTGAATCGCTCATATATCAAACAATTATGTGTAAAACAAAACAGGCTGAAAACTTACCGGATGATAAAAAAAGAAGCCTGTTCCAAGTGGCGTTCCTAATTTTGATAATCAGAAGTTCCTCATCGCAATTTTTGTTTTTCTATTTAAATAGCATGAAAAAAAATTTTTTTTTTTTTTTTTTTTTTTTGAATTTTTGTAGCTCAGTATTTGACCATCATCGAAATAAACGCATAGCATATTCTTGTAGGAAATTAAACGCTCTGCAAAAAAGGTCTCTTATACTTTTTTCATAGAGACAGCCATTCAAAAGATATTCAAACCCAAAATTCCAAATGTATGAAATTTTGACTTTTTTCTTATTAAATCGCTACTAATCACTTCATTATTGTAATAAAAAAACACTCCAATAATTGTAGTTACATTGCTTAATTTCATGTAGACAATATAAATCCTATTACTTTGAAATAATAATGAAATTCATTCAACATAAGTTATAAATATTTTTTTTTCACAGTAACTAAAATAAAGAAAACAAAATATCGGTCACGTCCTTTTTTTTCAGCTCTACGAAAATATAAGCATACTAAACTATACAATTACATGGTGAACTCTATTTATCCCAAGAAATACAATGAAAATTTGAATATGAAAATTTTTGTTTATTGAAAAAATAATCAATGTTCATTGAACGGATATTTTATAAAAAAATGTTCACTGATAATAATATAACAATTGCCACTGTTACACGCGAAAAAGCTTGCAATAATTCCAAGAACTCTTAATAACATGAGTCAATGTGAAATTATTCGAAAATAAATTCCAAAAACAATTAAATAATTAAATGGTTTATAAATGTTATGATTAAAGCATTAAACTTGATATTTTTCAATTTGGAATTTTGTACAGGAAATTCAGCTCAAAGTTCTTGTCTGTTTGACTACACGTATTTCCAGTTAAATTTGTGTAGATAAAATTTCAACACAAATTTTGCATGGACTTTTAAATAAAATTTTTTACATTACATCTTTACAACTTCTGATAATTCTCATGCTTTCATCGTTGTTTACTTGTAACTCGTGATATAATAAATCGATTCATCGTGGAGAAATACGTAACATAAATTATTCTCAACTTCTACAGCTCTTTTAATGAAATTTATTTTCATTTTAAAGTTTTGATTAGTTAATGACGATTTACAAAAGCCACAAACTTATGTAATATCTTATTATTCTTTCAAAATTTACTTTTGTTTCACAATTACTATTATTCTTGTTTTTTTTTCCCATGTCAACTGGTAGTCAACATCGCTGATACATTTATCAATTGTAATAAAATAATTTCTGCTATTTTATATTCAACCAAATAATTACAATATCAAGCATTTGAGTGAATTCATTATTAAACTATCTCACATGTTTAATAAAAATTATTCACTGTTGAAATTCAATGTGGAATTTACTTCGTGTTTATCATTCGACACTTAAATGCTCAGTGAAAAGTTTTTTGTAAAAGTCCACTTAAAATTTGTGTCAACATAAATTTAATGCCCACAAGAATTTGTGTTAAAATAGAAAATTTATTCCATGCAAAATGAATAATATTTTATGTTAATTCTAACACTAAATTTTTGTCTGTTAAACTGAATAAATTTTGTGACAACAGATTTTTTAATTCTTTCATTAGTTTCATTATTTCTCTAATAATTTTAACACGAACTCTGAGTGAAGTTTTACACAAATTTATTTACTGCGTATGAAATGCGTTGAGTGGATAATCTCAGACTTAAATTTTGTATGCATGCTTGACTGAAATACATGACATCTTTTGGCAAAGAACTCAAAGATCACTTCAAGTCCTTGGCCTCTACTCTTCAGTTGCTCCAAATGTTGGCTCTTGAGGTACACTTGGACGTTAAACAAGTGACTATTCAGATCAATCACCTGCTTTTAGCACGAAGAATACACAGACTTAAAATACATATTTACTTTGTATCTATTGTTTCAACAGAGGGGTTTGTTTTTCCAATAACGAATGTCATTCATGAAAAAATAATAATTCCGTTACACTTTTTGTTGTCTGAGTTTAATCATACCGAAATAGTAATCAAAATTAATGATGCATCAATGTGATATTCACGTGCCAAAAAAAAAAAAAATATTCATTCATTAAATGGAAAATGTTGAAAAATACAAAAATAAAAATAAACCAACGAATTATTTTCCTAATGAGATTTTTATTTTCTTAATACTTGCGGACGTTATGTTCTGTTGGCCTACTTCTTCATCATGTTTGGACTAAATTTAATTTTTTTTCTTAATCCTTCAGTATATATTTGGACATATTTCAACTCATGTTTTAAGCACAATATCAAACATAGCAGTCTGACACGATACCGAATATTTCTACTTAATGGGATATTTTCGTCATGTCGTTAGTCACAATATATTTTATTGTGGATGAAATAGATTAATGTTAAGCATCATGCATAACTTGAGACAAATTTACGTTTTCCGTATTTTTAGTTGGAAGATTGAGTGAATTGACATTCAAATATTGTTAAATAATTATTGAAATGTCCCAATACAGTAGAAAATTTAGTGTAAAAGTGTAAGCAAAATATGTATTAGGATATTTTTCGCACAATTTTTATGATCCAATTTAACATAAAAAATATGTCAAATATTTAACAATAATTGAAAAATTTGTTTAATGATTTATTTATCGATTTACTACAAAATTTATTTAGATGGACAAAGAAAAATCCTGTCTTAGATTCAACATAAAATATTATTCATTCCAAGCCGAATGATTTTTTTATTTCAACATAAATCTTTGTGTTAGGTTAAAAACAGTGAACAAAAATTTTAATTCAACTTTTATACATAATTTTTTACAGTATGAAATTTTCTAGACTTAAACTGATGCACTGAGCATATTAGCATTCAAATAAAACTGTCGCGGCACTCAAAATTGATATTAATTTGTTTATCCAAAATCCCATAGTTTATTTTCAAATATAATAATCAATCTATTCTAAAGATAAAAATCCTGGGGTTCGTTCACTTTTCATCAAAAAAGACTCTTGAAAATTAGTCAATTCTTAAAATATAGAATTTTTTCGATTCATAATTATTATTTACGCCTTTTCAATACTAAACAAATCAAAATCGTAATAATTGTTAATTACTTGATAGTTAATATTAATATTCTAAGGAGAAAAATCAATAGAAATCGTACTCACTTACAAAAAAAATTCCAATTTCCGAGCGTTGAAGTGACAATATTTTAAATTTTTTATAAAATACACCAATCCAAATCAATCAAGTCTGCTTCAACTGAAAGATAATTTTTTTATTTGTAGCACAGTAAACTCCATCATCGACCACCCCTAATAGCAATCAACCTCTAAAACGGTGCATACTCGAATGCTCAGAACTTTTCTCCTCATTCATTACTTTCTATTAATAACGACCACGCCATATATCGGCTGCCGAATTGAATATCCATGACCGCTATCCGAAGTTTTCATTGTAATTTTCATTACTTGCATATTTCCGGATAATAATAGTAAAAATGCATTTAGTAGCAGAACTGATTGGGTATAAGGACATGATCGAATACCGAGACTCGCATATTCCGGAATTCCAAATAATTCCAATCGCTTAGGATGGAGATTTCGTTCAGAATTTTTACAATAGAAGATTCGATAGCATCTTATACAATAGTTGCGACCTCATTATAAAACGTGTGAACGGTTTCATTAATAATAGCTGAAGTCAGTGAATGAAAATCGATTTTAATACTCATATTTGACACACTGTGTTAGTAGAATTGTACACAGTATTTGGCCATAACGTTTGGCATCTAAATAGTAATTTATTAGTTCAAATGTTCGGAAGCTGCTCTGAATTTTGGTAAATGCTGGCTGAATATCTTAATTTCTATGAATCTGTACTGATTGTTCTGAACTTTGAACCATTATTATTTTTATTTGCGAAACTAGCAAAGATCTAGTTAGAACTTGAGCTGATTTTTAGGTAAACGGTGTTGAAATTTTGAGGAATTATTAGCTAGAATGCAGGAAAATCTGCCTGAACCTCAGTTAAGATTATTCCTTTTTGAATACAGTTTCGAACTAATTAAAAACTAAAACATTTAAATCTACTTTTATTATTTTAAAATAAGGATTTTTCGTTGCATTGATTTTCTGGCATTTGACTTAAAATTATCTAGATACTGAGTAATTTTTGCAAGTTTTAGTTCTTACCTGGTCTAGTTTTCTATTAAAAGTATTACACATATTTCTATAATAAGTTTATTTTGATTTAGAATAGGAAAAAATTAATCAGATTTTATTTTGCGTGCAGGTTAAATTTCTACATGGATGGGCAAAAAATTGATTTTCTTTAGTTTGAATTACAAGTGAGATTTGTTCACTCTCTGTCAAATTACAAGTTGAATTTCTGGACAACCAGCTTTGGGCAATGAAACTCATGAAATGCTGCTCAGTATCCAGATGACACGACCAAGTACCAGACAAACTTCCAGTCGAGTGAATTTCATATCACAAAACGCTTGAAGGAACTCTCTTTTGAAATCTGAAAAAATATACAGAGTGCGTTATTTAACATAAAAAATAAAATTTTCCCACTAAAACTCAAAGTTTAATTTTAACATAAACTTCTTCAAAATATATGTATTCATTCTAAAACGTAGAATTAATTTTTCAAAAATCAACATAACCAATTTTAAAATATTCGAATGAATTTGATAATCTTCTTCAAGTTCATACATAAATGTCCAACGCATAGTTCGAGGACTATTTTTTATAAGATGAATACTTTGAGAACATTTTGATACTTTGGGAAAATGTCCGCAAAGTATCATCAATCAAAACCCCCAACACTGATTTTGAGTGGACTTTTGCACAAAATTCTCATTTTTACACTCAAATTTCAATCTCTAGCCTAACTTAACATCAAAATCCATCACTATTTCATAACATAACAACCAAATTCACCATAAAACACTCTCATTCCCCCCATCCAACTTGTCAACAAATAATTCCCTACAAAAAAAAAAAAAAAAAGATTTCTCCTCACACTCGTCAAATCTTACAAAAGTTTTTTATCAAATCTCAATTATTTACCCATTAGTATATCCATACAACCATACCGACATATATTTCCTTCAAGTCAACTCCATTCATACCTAATTTACTGCTGTATACATAAACATATATGTACAATGTACATGTTACATATTATTTTCCCCCTATCGACAATTAATCACGATAAAAAAAAAATTCTCACACGTTGGGTGTTCAAAGTACATGCGTGACGATAAAGTTGATTGTCTATATATATATTATGTACACATACATATATAAAATACGTTGACGTTGACCGCGTGCTCTTGGCTTTCCTCTACAATTTCTTTACCCTCTTTTCGTTACTTTTTGTCTCCTCACAATTTGCCCCCTCCTTCCTCTTATATTTCCCCTTCTATTTGACTTCGCCTTCAACGTCGATATCAGCGCAACGAGATCGAGTGGCGCACGCAGCCAAGTTATACGGCATTCCCATGAGTGATGCGGATACATTGTGAGTCCGGCATGCGCGTGCGATACTCGTCAATAGGAAATAATATATATTACACACATATATACATCAAAAAAAATTTTTAAATCCCTATATATAATCAAATTCCTTAATGCTGCATTCGACATACCGATCATGAAGCATGAAAAGAATGCAGGAGGAATAAATAAAATCAGTTATATTTACTGATTATTATGATAATGATTATTTCGGGTTGATCGAGAGATTGAGAAATAAAGACAAAAATCGGATGGGAATATATTTTAGAAAGATGTGGGTGTGAGGCGAATTAATTGAGGGGCTTTAATATGGAGATTAGCAAATAATGCGCAGAGAAATAGCGAGATAACGCAAGATCTGTGCGCGTAAAGGAGGGGTTTTTTTTTTGTGCACACACAAAAGAGACAAAGATCGCGGATGAGGTGTGGCGGGGTTGTCTCGCCTCGAGTATACCGACGAAGGTTGTGGCCAGAGGTGAGTCAACAGAAGGGGGTAGTATTGATTGCGCGCGTGGCTGATGGTGAAAGAGCAGGAATGTGAATACTGAAGCGGGGGTAAAGAGTCAGGTACAGGGACAAATGGAAAAGAGAGAATGGATGAAGAACATGGCAACTTTCTCATCATTCTCATGGTTTAACATTTTATTTTTACGATCATTTCATTCTTACGCTGACTCTTTTGTTGGTTTCATTTACTATTTTAGTTTTATATCACATGAGTAACATGCTGAGAATTTTCTTGTGGAATCGATGAACATGATGTTGTATTAAACAATTGTTGTATTGAATAAATTGTATTTCATCAAGATTTTATGGAAGGAGTTGCTGAGGATGTGAGGAAAAATATATACAATCGAATATTTATGAATTTATGGTAAATTTGTTTTAGTTATTCTTGAGTATAATATTTTATGGTGTGATGTGGATTGTCTTGAGTTGGGTTTGATCCATGCACAAAAGTGATAGACATGTTCATAATGGAGAACATGAAATATTAGGTCAATCGGAAAGTAAATTGGTTTCTGCGCATATTGTTATTTATCTGCCTTGAAAAACAATCATTTTTTGCGGTCCGGTATTGGAAATTTACACACTATATAATTTTTTTTCTTCTCATTTCAATGGTCTATGTATTTTTTTATTTTATGCCTTCATAGTTAAAAATTCGTTTTGTCTCCGATTGATTTTGATGTCAATTCTGCGTCGAATTCTACAACAAAAATTTGTGTTGAAGTTGATGAATAATTTTGTTTGAAATTTATGATATTTTATGTGCAATTTAACACGAAATTTTCGTCTATCAAACAGAATAAATTTCGAAAAATCTTCGCAAATGTTTTATATAGTATTTGTGTTAAAATTTCACTCAACTATAATGTTAAAAGTCCACTTAGAATTTTTGTTACTCATTTTTAACAAAAATTTTGTATCAAATTTTAATGCAAGCACTTTTGTTTAAAAATAGAAAAATAATCCTGCTCGAAAGGAATAGTATTTTACATTAAATTTAATACGAAATTTCCGTCTGTTAAACTAAATAAATCTTGTGTTAAATTAGTAAATAAATAATTTAATACAATTTTTCAATACTCCTCAAATGTTTTACATGTCATTTGTGTTAAATCAAATAACATGAAAATTCCGTTTATTTAACATAACTTTCGTTTGGAAGTTGTAGAAAAAAAATTTTCAGCACAAATTTTGTGTAGACTTTTACTCGAAATTTTTCATTACTTATGTTTAATAGTGCAATTAGAATTCTAATATCAAATACCTCTGAATAGCGGCCACCTCTAAACCGGCCATTTTCGAATACTCTGAACTTTTTATATTCATCCGTTGTCCCCTTCCAATAGCGGTCTCAGGAAATATTTGAGTGGCCGCTATTCGGAGGTTCTACTGTATGTACATAAAACATGTCATATTGTTCAATTCAAAAGAAAATATAGAAAGAAAATGAAAAATACAGAAAAAAAATTTTTTCACAATTATTTTTGATAAAATAATCACTAAGAAATATTAATAGTAAATTTTTTTTTCTTCTCGTGTTTTTAAATTGACATTTATTATTGTATACTTGATAAAAATGGTCAAATTAAAAATATCATATTTTTTTTTATAATCACACGAAATTGTTCAGCAAATATAAAGTCATTTTGTGACATAAAAATTATTTTTCAATCGATTTATATGTCTTCAAATGAATTTATTATATTTTTCTTCATCCCCCTATGACATTTCACCCTCATGTTCTAACGTGTCACGTTTCTTACAAACGTGTGGAGATCATAACTCCACCCACATTCATGTACATTCACACGGGTTTTATGTATACATATATACTTACACGCAACTAATGACAAATGATAACATATTGAGATTTTACTAAAAAAAAAAAAAAAAAATATCGGATATAGATAGTTGCGCGCCCAAACGTGCGCACAATTCACGGATATATCGACACAAAATATCTTACATAACTCATGTCGATGCTATCATCTAGTTTCACCCTCTGTTTCATATTCAGTTTATTGTATTTCTTCAATTTCATTTTCAAAAGAAAGATAAAAATTCGTTATAAATAAAATCATCAATTAAAATTATTCATAACTAAATACTAATTTTTTTCTTTGCTTGAGTAATTTCAAAGCCACAAGTGCATTATTACAGACAATGTAGATTATCATTTCGATGTAATAATTAATTAATTGCCACTATTAATGCTATAATTGATTATTAAATATAATGAAAAAGAAAAAAATCTTCATTTAAAATAAAACAAATTTTATAAAAACTGGCAGTTTATCAATACCAATTTATTTATTTCCGTAGAGCAAAATGAAAAATTGCAAGCAGTGATACTGAATGTGACCGACTGTACTTATATATAACCACATCAAGCACACGTATGTATATTTATCACATAGCTTACGGCCAAATACGCTTGGTGGCGTTGCGAGCGCCAAAAATAGGGAGCTCACAATTGGACTTGTATTATTCGTTGTTATATGAACGAATTAATGGGATTGGGAGACGGATAGGTGCACAAAATATATATTCATATTGAAATAAAAAAATAATAAAAAATGAAGAAAATATAGCGCAAGTGACGATGGTGGAGAGGTCGGAAATGAATAAAGAGACAGTTAACGGAAAAGAGAGATGGAAATGGTGCAACATTGCGGGGTAACGAAGGACGCATAATGTCAGAGAGTGGGAGATGCAGGAGGGAATTGAGGGGAGAATGTGAGGCAGGTGGGGAACGCGCGCAGCTCAGGCTGACAAACAGGCAGGCTGGCAGGCACGCAAGCGGGCAGCGCACCGCACCGCGGCCTTGCAAACGCCGAGAAGCTTTAAGCTCGCTCTATGTTTCGTGTCGTGTGTATACTCGCTCTTCTGTATCAATTTATAAATGAGCAAAAATAGGAAATAAATAATACGAAACGAACATTAAACATTAAAATTATAATTAAAAAAATTGTTGAGGTGAAATAAAAAATTATAAATAATATTTAGGAATAGATTATGAGGAATAATGTAACCGTGAAAAAAATATTGGAACAAGTGTGAGAAAATCGTGAGGGATTCGTGATTGTTTTGTTGAAAAGAATATTTAGGGATTTTTGTTTTCTTCTCTTCTTTTTTTTTCTTCACATAACTTAGTATACACGAGGAGATGAAATATAAAAAAAAAAGTGGGAGTCTAGAAAGCTAGTGTGACAGAAAGAAAAATCATCGCGTGAAGTAGTAAAAGTGGGAGGGCAGCGAGAGTCTGCGCCGCTGATGCGGTTGATGCTGCCGAGTCCTATCGTTTTTTTTTTTATCAAAAAAGAAAAAAAAACGCCACTGCGACTCGCGTTCACGTTGCGTGCTGTCGTTCCACAAAAAGAATTATCATTGTCTCTGTTTTTTATCAGCATTATTTATATCACAGTAAAATTTGCCAACATAAAATCGTGAACATTGTGCAATTATTCCATGACAATGTTGAAATTAACGGGTAATAAAAGATGATGCAGAAAAAATCCTACATGTGTCAGCGACGTGATAATAATTAACAAATGTGCGAGGTGTATTAGAGAATAAAAAATAACCTGCGACAATTCTTGTCACAGATACGGATTAAATAAATAAATATGCATAATAAACATGAAAAAATTCTCAACGATAAAAAAACAATCGCGTTACAATTCATGGGTTGGACACTCCTAGGCCAGAGTTGGCACACGGTGGCTCTGTACTGTAGTATACAATGATGGTGGTGTTAGTGATCTACGGAGGAAGCCGTGAGAGCACGAGAGGAAACGAGTAGAGTGGTGAGGTGATAAGCGGGGGCGCAGTAAAACGCTGTTTATAACGAAAAGAGTGTGAAAAATGATTGATCAATTGTGTTGAGAGAAATGGATAAATAAAAGAAACGTCAGAAAAAAAAATATAAAAAGATCCAAAAAGACAAAGAGGGTGATATTAAAAAAATAGAAAGACTTCTCTTTGCACATCGGGGTTTTGGGGTGTGTTTTCGAGAGTTGAATACACCGTCGTGCACGGTGGGTGTCTTCCAAGTCGATCCATAATCTCCGAGTTTATCCCCCAACGGATTTAAAAACATGCAACAACGTATCGTAAAATTATCAAATAAAATAATATTAATAATAAATTTAATTGTTATTGCGCGTTATCGATTGCAGTTATTATTTTGATTAAATGACTGATATTGATGTTGAATAGAAATATGAAAAATAAAATTAATATACAATTGTTAATGATTATATTGTGAGAATTAATCGACTGTATATAGTGTTTTTTTTTTTTCTACTAAAAACGCGGAGATTTTCCGTTGTAAACCTGATATCAGCAGCCATTTTGGTGGCTGCGGGCTGCTGCTGCTGCGGGGGCAGCCAGCCAATTGCAGGGGGTTGTGGGGGTGCGGCGCTCGGGGGCATGGGGCTCGGGAGGGGGAGTCGCCCCCTCTCGTAACCGCCGCGAAGCGCCAAGATTTCCCGCATCGAGTTCATCGAGAAATGGGGGCTGACCCCTGTCCTCAGACCGAGGCAGGACCCATGCCCCCACCGAAATGGTGCGGAGGAACAAGGCGACTCGAGGTACATGCTTAATGATGAATCAATCTCTATTTCTTTTTTTTTTTTTTATGTATATACAACATGGACCTTCTTCTTCTTCATCTTCATTTCATCCTTTCATCTTTTCCATTCTTTGCATGCACATTTAATATTTATATGGGGCGGTGCACTTTGTTGTTTTTTTTACATTTTCTTTTTAATTTTTTTTCCCCACTTAATTTTTTTTTTTTTTATATATTCATTAGTTTCTTAATTTTACTATCATTATGACATACGTCGTGTGAAGATTTGTATTTATGCATGAGCATGCAGAGTAAAAAATTTTGTGTGAAAATCCAGGAAAAAAAAAAAATTTGTGTCAACTGTTTTTAACACAAGAACTTGTGTTAAGGTACAAAAATTATTTTGCTTGAGAATGAATAGAGTTTCATGTTAAATATAATATGGCCATTTTGGTTGTCAAACTGAATTTAATTACAGAGAAAACTCTGAATAACATGGCTGTTATCAACAAAAAATAATGAATGAATGTAAAAAAAAATAATTATGAGCATTTGAAAAATGACCGTTTTTGGGGTGATCGCTATCGGGAGGTGGCCGCTATATAGAGTTTTTACTGTATTTTTATGTTGAATCACATAAATATTGTGTAAATTTAAAATCATTTGTGAAAAAATAGTATAAAAATAATTTTAATGCAAATTTTTAGTGGACTTTTTACACAAAATTTTTTTCTCTGTGTTTAAATACATATTTGTTTATTTATAATTAATTTCTCGTGCTCTACAATATTGATATGTGAACATTATTTCATATAAATAATAGTTTGCTCTTAATCTCGAATTCAACGACTCATTTGTTTAAATAATTCATTCATAATAATATTTTGAGTACATTGACACGACGTACGTACGCAAATAATTATAATTATTAATAGTATTATTGATAATAAATAGAAATTTTATTTGTAAAAAACTGTCGACATATTAAATATCTGAATAATTCTACTCGATTAAGAGTAACAAATTTTTTCCAAGCAAAATATCATGATAATTATTTGTTATTATGCAACATAAATATATTTTAAAACAAAAAATAATTAGTTGCAAAAATTTTCCTCAACTTGCATTCAATAAACGTTTATATATCAGACACGCAATAATATTTAAAAATTCATAATTAAATAAAAAAGTTGATTCTGAAGTGTATTTTTTTCTCAATCAATTTATTGTATTGTCAAAAATAGTAAAAAGGAAAATATAAAAACTAGTAACAATCTAATATAAAGAGCTCATTATTTGATATAAACTTATGACCCTGAGGAGGTCAGAAGTGGACTTGAGTCCATTACTTGACTCTGTTACATTATACATGAAGTACATTTCAAGTGAGAATTGAAGTATGAATAGAATATTAAAAAATGCATTTTAATCTGATATCATCAAAATAGTATATTAATTATTGTTGATAATGACATTTTGTATACATAAAAATACATAACATGAAGAAAACTTTCGAAAACAATCACACAATTCATCAATAAATATTATGTTATGTCTACAAGTGTAGAAATTATATCGGGGTCAAGTTTCAACTTTAATTTTACTGACTGGCTTTTAGTTATTTACCATATTTCTTTGAAACAAACATTGAAAGGCCAAACGTATGCGCCGAACGAATTTAGCTACGAATAACAAAATACAACGGTCGCATTGCGGTAGAATCACCAAAACTAGGTTTACTATGTGGAACGTACCTTAACTAACGTCAGTGACGTGCTCACGTCATGCATAAATAACTTGATAAACTTTATGATAATTTATCTATCTCTTAATTTCAAATAAAATATATAAGCCCATGATGGTTTATTTGATTTCAATAGTTTTAATTATCAATAATTTAATAGCACTAACAAATGTTCATTCAATTGTTTTTTATTATTTTTACATTCACTGCCAACTTTTGGTATTTTTTTTTTCTTCCTATTTTTCATTGCCATGAGTTGTCGATAAAAATAATACAAACATGTGGTGCTTCGGGTTGGAAATATTTTTAGGAATGTTGCCAATGCTTTATTCATCGGAAATTCAGTTGCCAAGTGATGTATGGTACTACATTCAAAATCCAATAACATAAAAGACATCATACTTTGTCAAAAATGCATCTGCTATGCAAAAAAATTCATGACCTTCGTTTTGTGGGCACTTGAATATCTATTAAGTTTATACGATCTGGGTTTATCGTGGAGGATTAAAAAAAAAAATGTGTAGATTATTGTGTGCTATTTTTAGGCAACTTTTTTTGTTCATCAAAAAAACAGGGCTGAAAATTTACTGGACTAATTTTCGTTTTTCCATTTGAATAACATGAGAAAAAATTTGTTTTTTCTTTTATTTTTGTAGCTCGGTATTTGCGCATCATAGAGATGAGCTCATAGCATATTCTTGTAGAGAATCGAACGCTCTACAAAAAAGATCTCTTACACTTTTTTCATAGAGACAGCCATTCTAAAGATATTCAAACCCAAAATTCCAAATGTATGAAATTTTGACTATTTTGTTGTGGAATCGATACTAATCACTTTATTATTGTCTTAAAATTTATTTTTAATCAGAAAACTGGTATCAGAGTGCTTATATTTTCGTAAAGCTAAAAAAAAAAAAATTATTCACGTGTCAGATATTTTTTTGCTATAAAAAAAATTGTTAATAACTTATGTTAAATGAATTTAATCATCATTTCAAAGCAATAGAAATTATGCTGTCTGAACAAAATTAAGCAATGTAACTACAATTATTAAAGTTTTTTTTTATTACCACAATAAAGTGATTAGTATCGATTTAATAACAAAAAGTCAAAATTTCATACATTTGAAACTTTGGGTTGGAATATTTTTAGAATGTATGTCTCTATGAAAAAAGTGTAAGAGACCTTATTTGTAGAGCGTTCGATTCCCTACAAGAATATGTTATGGACTTATCTCTATGATGCGCAAATGCCGAGCTATGAAAATAAAAAAAATAAAAAAAAATTTTCTCATGTTATTCAAATAGAAAAACGAAAATTACGATGAGAAATCTCTAAATTTTAAAATTAAGAGCTCTGCTTCAAGCAAGCTTTTTTTCTCACCGTCCAGTGAATTTTGAGCCTATCTTTTTTTTTAATTTAAACAGTTTTACTGGATAGAACATTCAAAGGACAACTTGAGTTGAAAATTGAACTGTGCAGTGAACGCATTTATCATAACTGTTATTTGGAGGTTGAATGACATCTTGGTCTGCATAAGAGAGCAAACAATGTGAATGTGATTGACACAACTGAGAACAATCAGTGCATTCAACTATATCTAGTAAATTTAACTAAACTGAATTGTTTTGCCAACTTATTTAGGACAGTTGAACATTCAACTATGAAAAAAATTGTACTCTATAGTTGATAAAACTAACAAATTGTAACTGTTCCAATTGTCTTCCGGTTGTTGATGCTACTATAGAAGACTTCTGTAAATCACAGCTGTATTTTTTTAGGTAATTCAACTACCTTTTCCAGTTGAATCGACAAATTGTGCCATTCTTTGACCTTCTAGTAAAATTAACTAATTTTTTTCAATGTAGGTAACTTAGTTGTGTATTATATTATATCGTTTCGCTCTTTCTTACGAAGAATTGTCATGGGATACTATAAATTCATTAAGACCATTACTAAATAAATAAATAAATAAATGAACATGAAAAAATGACTAAAATAGAATAGTGAAATAATGAAGAAACAACTTTGAAGCTGAGAAAGAAACAGTATTATTTTCTTTTTATATTTACTTTCAATTTTTTCCTATGTAATAGAAAACTCAAAATGTTATTTGTTTTTCAATCAAAGTCAAATTTGAATAATAATAATTGCGTATCTTGTAATTTATTCGTCCAGTATTCATGTTCTGAAACAGAATAAAAATGATATTGTCTAGGTGAAACGAAAGACATCAGAACTATCAGTAAAACTCAGTGGGAGTAAGTATAAGGGTGCACGAAGGCCAGTAGGACAACTTCAAGTGAGGGTAGTTCATTTATGGCATGTAGCCAATGCCGTAATGCCGTATTTTACTCAATCATACCATCAAACAATTTTACTTTATTTATATTCTTATTTTATTTGTGCTCATCTGAATGATAATTTAATAAAATTAAATTGCGAACCAAAAATTTTTCTTTAGATAGTTCTTTGCCAACAGGAGACAGTTGAAATTGATCGAGGAAATGGCTTTTGTTTGAATGTGTGCTGTAGAAAATTTTGATTAACTATTATATATATATTCTTTTTTCTTTGTGTGTGTATATCCAATGAAAAAGTTTTCTCAAAGGGGCGACGAATATTATTAAGCTCTATGTGAGTCTATCTCTGTAGATTAGGGAATATATATAACTTCCTTTGCCATTTTCCGATTTTCTGATTGCCTCACTTTCATCCCCCTGAATTGCTTTTATGACTTCCCAACTAAAAGATATCAAAAGACAATTTAAGACAATAAATTTCCTAAAGTTCTCCAATGCTAATGTAAAAATATAAATATTTTTCTTCTTTATAAATTTCATATTCATCATGAAATATCACAGAAATATTATCAATATTCAAATAAATATATAGAAAATATTTTAAATTATGAAATCAAATGTCGGAAAATTATCTCTTCATTTTCATTTACACTTCAGATTTTTGAATAGAAAAATAATTATAATAATGAATAATGTTGGAATAACTTTGAAAATATTTTGTTATTTTTGAATATATATCATTATGAATACGAGGATACCCTTCGTGTACGAGTGAAGTAGGATGAAAAGAAAAAATAATAGGTAAAGATGATGAAAATGAAATAAAAAAAGATAATGAAGAGAATAAAAAATGTGCAAGGGATATAAATAATTAAAATAAATAAAAAAGAAAATCCTTTTGACAACATTGCCAGGGGATGCAACACATATTATTAGAGGTAGTTGTAATATCAACGTGCAAATATGGGCGCCACTTAGGAGTAGACCGAATGGCCTCTATACATAGAGCTTCCGTCGACGGAATACTATTTACTAAACGTTTTGTAATTATTATTGAACATGTGCATGCACGTAAGTGCACTATCTGGATTGATTAATTTGATATTGATTCAAATCTATAAAGTAGAAGAATTTTGTGTAAAAATTCAGAGTGAATTTGGACTAAAACGTTTTTTTTTAATACAATTTTAATGCAAATGTTATGCTCAACATATTAATATTTTAAACACTCGCGAAGATGTCAAAAAAGTGTTAACACGAAATTTATTTCATTTTGCAGACAAAAATTTTGTGTTAGATTCAACATAAAATATTATTTACTTTATGAAAAATAATTTTTCTGCTTCATGAGAGATTCTTGTGCTTGAATTTAATTCAAAATATACATTAAAAATATAGAACACTAATTTTTAGTGGACTTTTGCACAAAATTTTACACAATGTAAATATATTTCTGAATTAACAGAAAAAAATGAAAGATTATTCACTTTATATTATTATTGAATGAATAATCCAAATAATTTGTTGAATATTCCGAAATAAATTCCTCTCATATTCAACAACAATATTGTATGTTATAAATATATTTGTGGATTATAAATTATAAGAAAATAAACGATGAAATATCAACAAATAGTGCGTGCGTTTTAGGCATTTGTGTACGCCATTCGCATTCAATCTAAATTCCATTGAACGTCGATGTTTACATTATTACCTTTTCTGTCTGTCTTTCCGTCGGTCTGTCTGTCTGTCTGTCCGTCCGTCCGTCCGTCCGTCCGTCTGTCTGTCTGCCTGTCCCAATATTAAATCAGCATTGACACGTACATTCTCTACCAAACAACTTTTATTTTGTCATTCTCGAAATCCAGCATAACATAATCAACGTACAATTAATCTTCATCAATTTTCTAATATGAAAATAAATTCCATAATCTCTTATTTCATTTCTTTAATTTATTTGTTAGAATTCATTGATATCAACTTTACATCTCAATCATTAACAGTATTAAAAATCACAATTTATAATACATTCAAATAATAATTGGCTTCCAAACTCATTCATGAATTCATATCTGTTAACGATTGAAAGCTTCAATGAAACAAAAAATAAAATAAATGATATTAAATTGAAATTATTATTTAATTTCAATTTCATTCATCATATCATATTAATTATTAATTATCCACCTTTCACAAAGGATGGTAAAAAAAAAGGTCGAAGCATTATTTCACTGGAAACTGTAAAACTATAGTACTCAAGCAAACACTTGTGTGCAACGATTAAATCGAACGAAGACATTCTTCTACGTCATCTGACACTCATGGCCACTTTTGTTTCTTAAACCTTGAATTACATAGATATAGATGTAATGGCAATGCTAATGAATTGTCTTGTCACTTGACGTACGCTTTATCTGAGTGGTACTCGCATTAAATACCATACTGAAGTGTCACTATACATGTATCATCCACTGAATTTAACAATCTATGCTAGAAATTTTCTCTCAATTCTTTTGTTCGCTGAGGTAGCATATTGGCAAAGCAGTAGCAGATCAAAACTGAATGAAAAGAGTGATAAAATGTATATGTATAGACTGAGAAAAACAATTTCACCACACAGTAAAAAATTTTTGTGAGAATAGTTCAATCATAATTTGTGTTTTTTTTTACACAATTTTCACCCTAAAGTTATGTTAAATCAACATGGTATTGATGTTATTCATATTGACATGAATTAAATTACTCATTTATCGGTTTGACACAAAATTAATTTAGTTTGACAAGCAAAAATTGTGTTAGATTTAGCATAAAATGTTTGTAATTTTAAGCAGAATTATTTTTTTACTTTAATCCAAATTTTCGTGTTAATTAGATTAAACATTGAATAGTATCCATATTAATCAGGATTATATTTATATTTCAACATGAATTCTTGTGTTATAATTTGATGAAAACAGTTAACACAAATTTTTGTATTAGAATTACCACAAATGATTACCTTAATGTCGTTTCTGCGGATATTGTCATTAATTTTGCTTGAAAAATAATAATTTTATTCGATCCAGCATCAAAAATTTACCCACTAGTTTGCAAAAAGTTGTAGATAACTAGACTGATTGAAAATAAAAACTTGTAAAGATTTCATCTCGTTGAATTTGGCGACATTACTTTTCGGTTGACATAATATTATAAATTTCACGCAGAAATATATTTTTGCTTTAGCATAAATTTTTGTGTTGTAATTTGATACAAAATTTGGATTCAAAACAGTCGACACAAATTCCTCGTTCATATTTTCATACAATTTCCTCCTGTATGAAATCAAAAAGAATTATTCCATCAAATATCCAATTTCATTCGAATAATTCAAAATTAATAATTTGTGTTTCTTCACTTGTTCTCTCTCATTTCAAAACAAATAAATATTCAACACCCCAACACCCCCTACACGTAAATCAAATATTTGTTTGTGATTATGGGAATCCGAAGTTCATTAAAACTATAAAACTTTTTTTCTTCACTCTATTTATACATTTGTTGGGTCTGTATGTGTGTGCGTGTGTGTGTGCATTCTGCACATACCTCTCAGTAAGAAACCAACGTGAATAGAAAAAAAAAAATGAAACAGTTATTGTACTTCATGACGAGGTAGTGAATTAAATATGACATGGAACATGATAGTTCCATATCTCGTCATAGGATAAAGACGACATCGCAAATGTACTGCAGTCACTGTTAATTCATTAAAAATCTCAATGCTCTAAGAGAAAAATGTCTATAATATATATGCATTATATACTTGTATATATTTATAAATACAAATATAAATGTAAAATATGTCAAATTGTGAATTTGAATGTTTCTTTATCCATGTTGGATGTTGGATTACATGATATACTACACAAATGTTGCCTGACATTTATCTACGGTATTATTATTGGAGGTCGAATGATTGGATTTGTTGTGTTATTTTATATTATATAAAATCAGGCCATTTGAGCGGGGGTTGCGCGGCGACCTCGACAACTGCACGGCCCACCAACTGCTAACTAGGTTACTGAAGATAATTTCAACATTATCTTTCCCATCAACTCATCCTTCATGAAAAAATATACCTTGAATTCTCCATATAACATTTGATTTATGTTGATTTTTCTTTTATTTTTTTTTTTTTTCTTTCATGAAAATTTATTTTAGAAGGTAAAAGTTCCGGTACTCACTTTTCATCAATGCAAGGCTTGAGGGGCTGCTAAAAATTAGTAAATTCATTAAACCGAGAATTTATTTCATTTATAATTATTATTCATAGCTTTATGATACTAAATCAATCATAATTGTGATAATTGTCAATTATTTAATGGTTAAAATTAATTTTTTGAGGCGAAAGATCGATGAAACTGGAATAAAAAAAAAAGAAAAATTTTAATGAATGACCATTAAAGTCAAATTATTCATAACTTTTCATAAAATATACTAATTAAAATTAATCAAATCTGATCAGATTAAAAAAAAAAATTTTTTTCATTTCGAAAAAACCAAAAACCTACAATTTCTCGTGGCCGTTATTCGGAGGTTTTGATGTAAATTTTTTTTCTTACATTTTTACGTATAAAAATCGTAAAAATGTAATTGACAGCAGAACTGATTGAGTACCAGAGATCTCATGAATTGAATTCACTACTTGCTTTTTGTCATCAATTTTGATGTTTCTCTCTTGTTATTTTTCTTAAATTTCAAGAGCATTTTACTGACATTCATGTTGTGGTGCATGTGATGCATGTTGTGGTTTCTTTGATGTTTATACAGAGAGTCGTGAAGTAATAAACAGTGGCTTATGACCGAAACATTTATGATTCGTTTTGGTAACTGGTATGAGAACAAAATTAAATAAAAGAAAGTATGGGGAAGAATGACGACGGGATTTATAAGCTAGCTTGATGAATGGTTTTACGAGTTGGTCACATATTGCAAGAATGCATGAAATTTTATATCTATAACTAACATCATTGGTTCGTTAAAGGATTATTCGCATTACTGAAAACATACACAGAATAAATACAAATTGCTTTGGAGATTTTATACATCGCATTTGTCAGTTGAAATAAATATTTTTTGCTGTTGTAAATTTTTTTATCAAGACACAATTACAGTGACTTCATTTAAGGTCACTAATTTAACTCAATGAACATTTTAATTTTTGCCAATATGTGTGTGCACGTTAATTGTGTTGAATATTCAGAAAATTGACTTGAAGAAAAAAAATTTATACGTATAAATGATGGATTATTTATTTGCACAATTACACAGTGAAAAATTTTGTGTAAAAGTCGACTCAAAATTTGAAATAACTGATTTTAATGCAAATTTTGTATGAATTTTCAACAAGAATTTGTATTTCAAACATCATTTTCAGGTTGAATGTGTGTAAACAAAATTTTAACACGAATTTTTAGCGAACTTTTACACAAAATTTATCACTATGTAAAAATTTTGTGAATACATTTTTCATCCAAAGTTCATATTAAATCAACACAAATGATTGTATTGAATTGAATACTCTAAGAGAATTAAAAAACGTATCAAATTAGTTATTCACCTATTCAAAAAAAAATTTATTTAGTTCGACAAGTGAAAATTTAACTTTGGATTTAAAATAAAATATTATTCCATCTAAGCAAAATTATTTTCCTACATGAAAAGAAATTTGTATGAAAAACCCAAATTTTAAGAGGACATTTACCCAAAATATTCCATTTAGTGTTTATAAATTTTATCATAGAAAAAAATACAATTCATTCATCAATTCACAATATTTTATCATAATTAATACATCGAGAATTCATAATGAAAATTAAATAATCATCCAATATCATTTCATCAGTAGCTGAATATATTATTTCCAATAATTAATAATAATTTAAAAAAATATTAATAAATAAATATTCGCGACGTAATGAATAATTGATAAACAAATGTATCATTTGTCTGCCTAGAAAATTGATGGAGTATTAATTCTGCTTCTGATACTGAAGTGTACTCACAAAATATGATTCTACACTATTTCCCCATTGCACTTTCACATTTACTTATCGATCGTTGCCAGTAATACACAATTGCTTCGTTGGTTTTATCAAATACATCCACGGATTGGATGGATAAACGAAACATTCGTCGAGTGTTTATATACACTCTGTAGATAAATAGAGTAAATCGCTTGGTAGAGATGCGGAAACAACAATTCCAATTGCACACAGCTCGTTGCAAATATTTTTATTTTATTTTCCCATTATTTTTTTTTTCATCCACTTTATTAGTGAGCTTCACTCTAACTTCATTTAACAACAGTAACAACCCAATTAACTTTGGACATCCTTCAATTACACGAATAAATCCAGCGATGATGTCTGCATTTAACGATGCAGAAAAAAAATTGCAGTGTGATAAATCAATAAACTTTAGCATTATAAAATGTTACTTTACTATAAAAAAATTTTGTTATTGATTCACTGGAATGAGAAATAACAATGTTAATAATACATCAGAGGTTTAATTTACTTCGATATATTATTAATCAAAGACAATTTTGAATTGTAAAATGTTTGGAGATTTTTTACAAAAAAAAAACAATTCGACACTTGATGAAATATTTTAGTCATTAAATTGGCTCGTCAATTGAATAAAGAATAAAATCGAATTACGATATTGATTGATACTTGAGGACAGTATTATTTAGTGGACAAAAATATTTATTTGTATATATAGACTATCTAATATAACTTGACCAATCTTTAAAATCGCTAACGTCGTAAATTCTTTAAAACCTTGATAATTTACAGCGAGGCAAAATTTATATTTTTTTTTTATTGTGGAGACACATGAGAGCGTTGAAATACAAGTTTTTCATCAAAACTTTCCGGTGGCAGTTATTTCTGCACCGTTCATATTTATTTTTAGTAACATCATCGACACGCCAAATGTAAGTTAGTAAAATATATGGTTACAACAATTTCGGTGGCAAATAAAATCGAATAATTTTATAATATAAAAAATTATTTTCTTGTGCCACATATTCATTATAAAACATTGAAATTAATTCCACAATAATAATGACGACTATTTACTTCAATTAGTTTGATAAAATAATATTTCGTTCACACAATAATTATGAAAAATTACAATGAATTAATGTTTATAAAACTTCAATTCTCAAAGACAAATTACAATGCACATCACAGGAATATTTGAATGAAATTAAATATTATTGTGATAATTAAATAAATGGAATGAAATCGGAACGAATTAATATCAGTGGACTTATAATTGACAGATAATTAATTTTTTGCAAATAGCTTATGCATGATAAAATTTATTAGTGCGTTTATGTGAAACGTGTAATTTGTCGAGGGATGTGTTAAACAAGGTGTTGGAATATCTATTAAAGTGATCGAGTAATTATAGGTTAATCAATTTACCACTGACATAAAACTTCGGTGTCTGGATAATTAATTATTTTCATAGTCTTCATAATGAAATATAGAGAAAAAAAAAAGTATTTGAATTAAAAGAATTATAATGCTTGTTATACTGTCAGTGAATCCAACCGGAAAACTTCAGTGATAGTTTTCAAGATTTTCAGAGTTTTGAATTTGAGATGTTTAAATTTGATAATATGATATTATCAATTTTAATTTTAGATATCTTTATCGTTTATTACTAGAGTTTATTAGTATTAAAGTCATTATTAATTTTCAGATCGCTGCCAAAGCTCAGCAACCAGGACGAGGAAGGGGCAAACCCTCACACACAATATTCAGGCGTCACTCACTTCGAACCAATACCACACGATCATGACTTCTGTGAGAGGGTCGTCATCAACGTAAGTGTGACAGAATAAAATATTTCATAAGATATTTTATTCGATTTGAAAATTCATGAGGAGGAATTTTATTATTTGATTTTGATATTTAGAAAGCAATTCTATTAATGAATCAAAATGTCATTTTGAATAGTTTAGAAAAAATATGTAATATTTATTGACTCCACTGTAACAGTAAATGCATTTGGAAGATTTTGTCAGTTTGTCTATTTGTCGTTTTGTTGTAAAACATTATGCTGGGTAATTTCAGAAACTGATGGAGGGAAAATACATTGAAATTTTGTGTGCATTTATTGGAGAGGTTTATCATAAATTTTTTTAAATTTTAATCTCAATTCCAGTTTGTCTGAAAATTCAGAAAATTCTGTGCATAGCATCTCGTCATCGTCGGATCGATAAATTCTTATGACGTATATGCAAACAGACTTTCCTGGCTTGGCGGAAAATTATATTTGTATTGGGGTGATTGTAAAAAAAAATGTTTTTTTTTTTTACTAGGGTTAAAAATTTTGTTTAGGTCTAAAAATAAGTCCCTTGAATCATGCGCTCTTAAGTTTGATTTCAAGATAGTGCCTGTCGCACTTTTCTATTTTTCACAAGAATAACATGGAAAATATTGTCTTTACATCTTTAGATTTTTGTAACTTGCAAACTACCAATTACACAGAAAATCACAATATATATTTTTGTACAAAATTGAACGCTCTACAAAAAAGCTCTCTTCTCATTTTTTGATATGTCTATTTGTTTAAAAGTTATTCAATGTTAAAGTTCAATTTTTCGTAAATTCGACTGATTTTTGTATATTACACCAGAAAAATTAGTTTTATTGACAAAATCCGTATTGAATTTCACTTCTAACATATATTTAACTTTCGAAATATGTTAAACGATTCTAGAAGACTTTTCAGCAGAATTTAGCTTAAAAATTTCAGTCTTCTTCGGTTAAAAAGATTAAAAATTCGAATTAGCCCAATGATCTATATATTGCGACCTAAAAAAGGCTCAAAATTTTATTATCAAAATATTTCCAAACGATTTGAGCTAAAAGTAGCTGAAAGTTTCATAACTGCAGGGTTATCCTGCAGTTATCTAATTTCTTATAATGTAGATTAAAAGTCAAGTGGTTCCATAAAACAGATATGTTTATTTTACCTAAAATGATAATTTTATTACATTTAGAAATAATTTTTACTTATTCACATCAAATTGATCTCGCAGAAGAGTTGTTTCATAAATTCTGCTAAAAAGTGTTTTGGAAGCAGTCTATTCATTTCATTATCTGAAAATACTATTGTTTAACATATTTCGAAATTTAGATATGTGTTAGAAGTGAAATTCAATACGTATTTTGTCGATAAAACTAATATTTCTGGTGTAATATATAAAAATGAGCCGAATTTACGAAAAATTGAACTTTAACATTGAATAACTTTTAAACCAATGGACATATCAAAAAATGAGAAGAGAGCTTTTTTGTAGAGCGTTCAATTTTGTACAAAAATGTGTATTGCGATATTTCTGTGTAATTGGTAGTTTGCAAGTTACAAAAATCTAATGATGTAAAGATAATATTCCCCATGTTATATTCTTATGGAAAATAGAAAAGTGCGACGGGCACTATCTTAATATTAAAATTAAGAGCTCATGTTTTCAGGGACTTGATTTTGGACCTAAACAAAACTTTTAAGCCGAGTTAAAGAAATAAGTTTTTTTTTTAATCACCCTTATTTGTATATTTTATTTTATTTACTTGGATTTCATTATAAGAAAGAGTATACGTTTGAACGTACCTTCAATAATTAATATTATTCTCATGAATTATTTCTAGTGGTTTATACGTTCAAAAAATATTAGTTGAGTATAATCTCAAAAACGAGTGGAGGTAAAAATTTGAAAATTAGTATTTAAATAGTTGACACAGGGAGATTTATCATAAAGTTTTCCAAATTTTGATTTAACTTCTGGTTTATCTCAAAATCGCATTCATATATCATTTCCAATAATTCATAAATAAAAAATACATCGAAATAAAAAACATTAGGTGCGTAATCTCAAGAATGATTATAAGTAAAAATTTGAAAATTCGTATCTAAACAAATAGAAAGATTCAACATAAACTTTCTAAAATTTTGATTTGACTTCGAACGTAACAATACGGAATTTAATTACTAGTTTTGTTCAGAAACCAGCCTAAAATTTTTTATTCTGTGCTAATATTTTATATTAATTATCTATTCATTCATTCATTTTTATTTTTCACACTTTTTGATTTTACAATATTATACTTATGCGACAACTGTCAATTGTGAAAGTCGTATTACAAATATTCAAAGAAATGCTGATAAATTATTAACCCACATTGCGACTGAGCAAATTTATTTTTTGATAGCTATAATATATTGTTGTCCTTAGATCGACACAAAAGAAGTTTATAAATACAAAAAGAAAGTAGAGAATAAAACGAAAATTAAATCAATAAATGTAGCTCAAACTAATCGTCCAATTATATAGTTAAACATATATACGTGATGTAGAAACCTTTTGTGTGATCATCCTGCCCAATCTGGGTCGAGATTTCCATGTCTCATTGTGAAGCTAATCGCAAAAGCTCACGCAAAATCTATTCTACCCCACTGGAAACAAAATTATCCATAATTGTCTTTAAGATATATACATATATGATGGATTGAGCCGATTAAATTTTGTTTTATTGTATTCATAATATATGTAGTGTATATTCCGTTTCTTTGTTATTACAATCAATATTAAATTTTTTTTTTATTTTACCCCGATATGAATTTACATAATTACATTATAAAGATTGACAGTAGAAACTATTGTTTGAAAACCAACAAAAATTTGTGTTGACTGTTTTTAACACAGATTTTGTCGCAGATTTTAACACAAAAATTTGTGTTCAAGTAGCAAAATTATTCTGCTTTAAATGAATTATATTTTATGATGAATCTAAGTCATACTTTTTGTGTAACAATTGGGTTACAAATAATTTTAGTACAAATTTCGAGTGGAATTTTCACGTGAAATTTTTTTACTGTGTAGGTTTAATGACTTCCTTGTGTTATGAATAATCATCGCTAGAATTAATTGATGCAATTTAATAATTTATTTGTTGAAATTTATTTCAAACAAATTATATTTATTTTTTTTTTTCGCTTTATGATTTTTCTGAACAAAAATAAATTTTTTCTTTTCATTTTCATTTCTCTCCCCTCGTTTTTTTTTTTTTTTTTTTTAATTTTTACTATTATACACAGTGGAAAATTTCGTGTGAAAGTCCACTCAAAATTGTGGTGAAATTTCGTTCAAATAAATTATATCAGATTCGTTCTTCGTCGCGATTTAATTTTTTTAAACAAAAATAAATTTTTTTTATTCTCATTTTTTTTTCCTTTTAGTTTTTCAAATATTCACTACTCCACACAGCGAAAATTCAATGTAAAAGTACACTCACATTTAATATAACTTTTGTATGAAAATTATGTAAAATCAAATTTAATTTTGTTACATAATTTTTACTCGAAAAAAATCAAAAATGTGTCAAATTTCTAATCTATCGATTTAATACAAAATTGATTTATTTTGACACACAAAAATTTTGTGTAAGATTCAACAAAAAATATTATTCATATCGAGCAAAAATATTTTTTTGTTTAATTATTTTCAAATTCTTCTCATAAAATTTAATACTAAATTTCCGTTAAAAACAATCAAAACAAATTTTGCTCTGACTTTCCCACAAAATTTTTTGCCTAATATAATATTATTCTTTTTAATAGATCAAAAGCTTGTATAATGTTACTCGAAAACTGCGAAATGACCTAGACACATAATTTGGCAACACTCCAAGTTCATCTTGGAATCTGGAGAAATATAGTAGCAAGGTCATTTGTGATGTGCGAGAGGGAATTATCCGTCCTCGACTGTAGCATGACCGCACTGCGCCAATTATAGTAGCTACACTCACTCAAATTCATGATCTTTACAGTCATCAATGACAAATACCCCTAAGTGAACTGTCACTTATAATTCAATTATTATTTTAAAAAATATAAAAATTCATATAATTCATCCGCATCATTGGTGTCAGTAATCCAAGTAAAGGCGCTCTCGTGAAGAACTCAATAAACTCTAAAAATCTATAAACAAATATAATTAATTATTTATTTCAATATACGTGTAAAAAGACGTATGAAAATGTAGACAAAATTGACTAAACCTAAAAAATTCGTAAAAAGAATTTTATTGTTAATTTTTTTTCTCAATGAATCGAAAATTTTTTGATTTTATAACGAGCAATTTCATGAATTCATAAAGCAAATGAAACCATAATTATTCATAAATGTAGTGAATAAATGTCAATTATCAAGCAATTGTTTAATAATTTGACGTCATTTAATTCGTCAGGAAAAAAAAGTACAATATTAAATTCATATAAATTTAAAATTATTTTTGATACTTTTTCGTGTTATTTTGTAATTACTGCTCCACTATTTTTTATGTCGATAAGGATACAGAGTATCTAAAGTTTAATTGTATGAATATTACTATAGGTGAGCGGGTTACGGTTTGAGACGCAGCTGCGTACTCTCAACCAGTTTCCAGATACGCTGCTTGGTGATCCAGCAAGACGAATCCGTTACTTTGATCCACTGCGCAACGAATATTTCTTCGATCGTAATCGGCCTTCGTTCGATGCAATTCTTTACTATTATCAAAGTGGTGGACGTCTTCGTCGGCCAGTTAACGTGCCCCTTGATGTCTTCTCCGAGGAAATCAAGTTCTACGAGTTGGGCGAGTTGGCCACCAACAAGTTCAGGTATAAAATTTTTTGAATCATATTTCATTAAATTATTGTTGGAAAAGTATTAGCAAAGAAAACAAAGTTTGAAATAACTGGCGAATAAATACAAAATAGAAAAATTTTTTGTTCGTATTTATAAAGAACTTTAGTGGATTTTTTGATTGTTTCCAAAATTTTTTTTAATATTTGTTGTAATAATATTTCAAAATTATAATACGTAATATTATTAAATACATTGTAGGTGCAATATTTTTAGATCATGATTTGCAATTTAAAAAGAAATTTGGTTTTGTGAGAAAAACCATTTTTTTTTTTGTTTTTTGAAAATGAAACAATTAAATACATGAAACTGACGAATGGCTTCTATTCATATGTCGATAGCTTGCCTGAATCTTTGAATTTCTTAAATTCGGTTCACAAATATGTATCTAAAAAAAAAGGAAAATCGAAAAAATTAACAAAAATGGTTTTTTTGGAAATTTAAAAAAACAAAGAACAATTGAAAAATCAAGATTATACTATTTTTTCAGTTTAAATTCAAATACTAACATAAGAATTAAATTATTTCTTTAATGATATTTGAATATTTATCAAATAGGGAGGACGAAGGATTTATCAAGGAAGAGGAGAAGCCGCTGCCATCGCATGAACTCCAAAGGAAAGTTTGGTTACTATTTGAGTATCCGGAGAGCTCGCAAGGGGCGAGAGTCGTTGCCATCATCTCTGTGTTCGTGATCCTTCTCTCTATTGTAATATTTTGCTTGGAGACTTTGCCTGAATTTAAACATTATAAAGTGTTCAACACTACAACAAACGGCACGAAAATTGAGGAGGATGAAGTGCCGGATATTACCGATCCGTTCTTCCTTATAGAGACTATTTGTATCATCTGGTTCACGTTTGAATTATCGGTGCGCTTCCTCGCCTGCCCAAATAAACTTAATTTCTTCCGTGACCTTATGAATTTCATCGACATCATCGCGATCATTCCGTACTTCATCACATTAGGCACGGTGATTGCTGGGAAGGAGAACGAAATAGATTTGCCGAAAGCACCAGTCAGTCCACAAGATAAAAGCACCAATCAGGCAATGTCCCTAGCAATATTGAGGGTCATTAGGCTTGTAAGGGTATTCCGAATATTCAAATTATCCAGGCACAGTAAAGGTCTTCAAATTCTTGGACGAACATTGAAGGCCTCCATGCGTGAGCTTGGTCTCCTCATCTTTTTCCTCTTCATTGGTAAGTTTAATTCTACTTTAATGTTCAACGATCCGCCATTGTTTATTTCGGTAGAATTATTTCGCTTATATTAATCAAATAACTAATGATTCAATTACTTAAATGTTGTTAGAAAATTATTTAGATTGAAGGGACTAGGCAATTGGGTTATCGACGAAATTGAGCGCTTTTGGTTTTTTTTTATTTCAATGTAGAAAGGAAGTAGATACAGATGTATAATTTTTAACCAATATTTATTGATGTGTGAATGATCAGGAAAATTATGTTATCGAGCCTGAAAAATCTTATAAAATGACGGTTCAGTCTGCGGCTTTCCAAGTTTTCTTTTCATTTTGCCTCAATATCATCTTTGAAAAAAATTTTTTTTCGACACTGCAAGTCATCTATTCCTTTGTAAAATCTGTAGTTTGGGACCAAACCTAGAACCGGAACGATTGAAACAGAATTACTAAATTGGGAGACGAAACACAGCGATATATTTTTTCAACTGGACAAAAAAATCCTGACTTTTCAATTCATTTTCTTGGAAATCTCGAATTTTCATGGATTATTTAGAATGCTCAGTCTCAAATAATCCAAGTTTGACGTATTCTCAATTACTTTCAAGTCACCAGAAACCCTCATTTTCTTGAAACCAGGGAAAAACCAAAAAGTCAAAGTTTTTGCTCATCAAATGAACAATTTTTTTAATTTCAAAATATACCGAATTCGATCCCCTTCAGAAAAAATAGTACTTTCAGATAACATAATAGATGAAATCGATCATCCCATTGCCAAGTCCTCACAATACTTAAAAAAAAAAAAAATAATAAGAATAATAATAATAAAAATAATAATTTGAGGAAATATATATAAAATGAAAATATACGCGAGTGATGTGTGTTACATGAAGCAAGTGAAATGTGAGATAATTAGAGTGGAGTGTCTTTAGCAATTGAGAATGAGGATATAGATGATATTCACATGACGGGCAAATGGGAAATAACGGTAAAATCATCGTGTTGGTGATATGTTCGATCGTGGTGGGTGGTGATGGTGTCGAGGCTGGATAACCAGCAGAGATAACCAGCCCCTCGAGTAATGCTAGTAATGCAATGCGAGGTGTAAAAGACGATTCAGGGTGACGGATGACGATCAAGATAGTAGTTTTCGAGGTCGTGTTTCAGGGGTGATCCTGTTCAGCTCAGTGGTGTACTTTGCGGAGGCCGGATCTCAGGAGAGCTTCTTCAAATCAATACCGGATGCGTTCTGGTGGGCGGTGGTTACAATGACAACTGTTGGCTACGGAGACATGAGGTACAATCTACGACTTGATACTTCTGAACGCGTTTTCTCCGTTATCTTGCAGGTGTGGTGCTATTCTCCTCGGCGGTATACTTCGCGGAGGCCGGCTCCGAGAATTCGTTCTTCAAGTCCATTCCGGATGCGTTCTGGTGGGCCGTTGTTACGATGACGACCGTGGGCTATGGTGACATGACGTATGATGTACTCACTTTCATTAACATTTTAGTTAATGCCGCAGTAATGCTCCTACTCTTGAGTTGTCGTTTGTATGGTTCACTAAATGGTTGGTTGATTAACTTACATGTGTACTCGCATCACGGTATCTGAGACAATTTTTGATTATTCGCTTTTTTATTCGTGTTTTTTTTTTTTTTTTTTTTTTCTTAATATCAAAATTCGTTTGAAATTTTTTTATTATGTCTAAACGTTTTCCTTTCACTCTCCGCATATTTTTCTTTTTTTTTTCCAATATTTATTTATTTCATCTTTGTTTATTATTCTTTGTTCCATCATCCCATACAAGTTTTATTTCAACTCGGGTTTTTCTTGAACAATATCATATATATGTATGTAGATTAGGATGT
Organism: Microctonus brassicae; assembly: GCA_918226075.1. Taxonomy (NCBI): domain Eukaryota; kingdom Metazoa; phylum Arthropoda; class Insecta; order Hymenoptera; family Braconidae; genus Microctonus; species Microctonus brassicae. The sequence goes on from OW445482.1 coordinate 10,440,711, forward strand.
GCCATTTTTAGACAACTTTTATTTTTTTTATTAAAAAAAATAGGCTGAAAACTTTCTGGACGGTGAAAAAACGAGCCTGTTTGAAGCGGAGCTCTTAATTTTGATATTTAGAAGTTCTTCGTCGTAATCTTTGTTTTTCTGTTTAAATAACATGGGATTTTATTTATTTTTTTATTTCTGTAGCTCGGCATTCGATCATAATAAGAGATAAGCCCATATCATATCCTTATATGAAATCAAATGCTCTACAAAAAAGGTCTCTTACACTTTTTTCATAAAGACAGCCATTCTGAAGATATTCAAACCCAAAGTTCCAAATGTATGAAATTTTAGCTTTTTTCTACTTAAACCGATACTAATCACTTTATTATTGTCTTGAAGATTATTTTTAATCGGGAAACTGGTTTTAGTGTGCTATTAGTTTCGTAAAGCTAAAATAAAAATACTCACGTGTCAGATTTTTTTTTTCTTTATTTATTTACTATAAAAATATATTATTTCATAAAGAGGAGAAATGTGACTCTTCAGGCAATCCTGAGTTTGTCCGCCGAACGAAGTGAGGTGCATAAAAGAAGGCAAAAGCCATGAAAAGTCATTTCTCCTCCAAATGAAATATGCTATTTTTTTTCAAACTTACAATAATGAGGCCATAATTGTACTGAGGAGGCTGCGAAAAAATAATTATAAATTTGTTGGTTATGGTTGTTGGCAAAAAAATATTTGACAGATAAATATACTAACATTAACCTGTCAGTTTTTGAAATGCATGCGTTCATGTAGCGTTTTCATGGCAATAACACTTTTTCTTTTATATTAAATGAATTTCATTATTATTTTGAAGCAATAGAAATTATGCTGTCTGAACAAAATTGAGGAATGTAACTACAATTATTAAAGTATTTTTTCATCACCATAATAAAGTGATTAGTATCAATTTAATAACAAAGAAGTCAAAATTTCATACATTTTAAATTTCGAGTTGGAATATCTTTAGAATGGCTGTCTCTATGAAAAAAATGTAGGGAATCTTTTTTGTAGAGCGTTCGATTTCCTAGATAAATATTATATGGGCTTATTTTTATGATGCGCCAATGCCGAGCTGCAAAAATCAAAACAAAAAAAATGTTTTTCACATGTTATTCAAATTGAAAAAACGAAAATTACGATGAGAAACCTTTAAATATAAAAATTAAAAGCTCCGCTTCAAACAGGCTCTTTTTTTCACTGTCCAGTAAATTTTCAGCCTTTTTTTTTTATGAAAGAATAAATTGCCTAAAATTGGCACACCCTAATATGTATGTATGTATACATATATTTGCAAGACGTATTTATTGGGAAAAAAAATTATTCACGATATTTCGACATTACAAAAAATGTAATGTATATTATTTCTTTTTTTTTTTTTTAACGTACACATAATTTTTTTTTCTATATTTTGTCAATATTTGTCAACCTTGAAATGTTATTCATCCAATTATATTTGGAAACCAAGTTTGTTTATCGAATAAATATTTATCTGCATTCGGGCATCATAAAAAAAAAATGCACTGAAGTGAATTGATTTAATTTTTTTTAAATTTATTTTTGTTCTGGATTTTTTTCTTAATTTGTAGACACGCCTTTGGCATAAAAATGATTTTTTGTAGTTGAGTGACGATCCCAAGCTCTTTTTTTTTAGCTGCCCGATTGTAGTTTAATCGGGAAAATTCTTTGTTTCTGGTGTCGGTTAAATTATGAAAGTCTACACTTTGTTGAAATTAAAAGTGCTAATGACCTTGCTATTTTTGTTAAATAACAATAAAAATATAAATGTCATAGTAAACCAAGCACCATAGAAATTAGTCTCTTTCCGTTGTACTTTTCTAATTTTTTTTTTTTCCTTTAATTTTTACATTTTGACTATTGACGACAATTTAACATTTGAATTTGAATTTTCTTTCGCTGTGATTTGATGATTAACTCAAAATTATATCGAGTACGTCCAACGTCATTGTTACGATATTGAACATGCGTTAAATTTCAACACGTCAAAACCAAAAATAGAACTAAAAAAAAAATCATAACTCACCGGCTAAATTAGGACAAATTTGAACGAAGTGTGAAAATAATTCTAGGCATTTAATAAAAAATAATCTCGCATTAATACCGATAAACGCTGATATGATTAATAAGCCAAAAAATTCACGCGTCTATTTTTCACACGTGTCGCAGTATCAACAAAGAATTTTCCGTGAGGTACCGCTTCAGAGTGCCACAGAATGGATATAAAAACTTACCACTTTGATGCATGCGCGACGAGTTTCAATTTTTCAGGAATGCTGAAAGCGAGGCATGTTATTGAACCATATTAAAATAATCACTGTTTTAATGTTATACACAAATTTTTCATTATGATTAATCGTAAATAACAAAGATGTGGCCAAAATAAAATCATTTGAAAATAAATATTATTAAAAATAAAATACACAAGCACACAAACACACATTTAAAATGCATTCTCAAGAAAAAGATAAAAAACAAATTACATCATCATTATATTCAATCAACAAAACGTCGTTATTTTATTGAAATTTAAAAATAGAATACGTAATTGTTAATTAGTTACTTAGCTTAGAACGCCCTCGAACTTAGAAGAGCATTAATTTATATTTATAAATAATAGTATACTATATTCGCAGATGAGCCTCCCGCAAGTAGAGCCACACTTGACACGGCACACCAAATAGACACCACACCTCGCACATAGATAGTAATGATTATTTTTTTTTTTATTTTTTTTTCTTTGTAAATTTTTTTTTTTTTTTTTTTTCGTTCAACTCAACAATTACTTTGAGTTGCGTCGCATTTTTATTTTTTGTTTCAGGCCCGTGGGAGTCTGGGGAAAAATTGTTGGCTCACTATGTGCAATCGCTGGTGTCCTGACAATTGCCTTGCCAGTGCCAGTCATCGTCTCCAACTTCAACTACTTCTATCACCGTGAGACTGACCAGGAAGAGATGCAGTCGCAAAACTTTAATCATGTTACGAGTTGTCCGTATCTCCCTGGCACTTTAGGTAAGTATTTAAAGATACGAAATGATATAAAATAATTTTTATTGACTGATAAAAATTGGATTTCATTAATAAAATAAATTCCTGAATGTTGATATTTTTGTTTTTTTTTTGTTTTAGGGTGTTTGAATTGATATAATTTATATTGTGTATGGAATATAACTTCGGGGATTTATATTGTTTATTTTGATTTGCATATGGAAAGTATTTGTTAATTTTATTCTGGAATTTGGGAATTTTGTGGAATTTTCCAACAAATTTAAGATTTTCTATATTAATATGGGAGAAAATTCAAGATAAAATTAATGAAATCGATTGAAATGATATGAAAATATTTAATAAATATTAAAAATTATAATTTTTTCAGAAAAAAATTTTTTTCAATATACTGGATTATTTTTATTTAATTTTCTTATATTCATTGACTTCATGAATTGATACAAAATTGATTTTATCAATAAAATAAATTGTCAAATGTCGATATTTTGTGTTGTGAATATATAAATTAATATAATATATATATTACACATGAAAGATTACTTGGAAAATTTGTTTATATTATTTTAATTTGTATATCAAAATAATTAGGTAATTTTATTCAAAAGTTTGGGGATTTTTTGCGATTTTTCAACACTCTCAAGATTTTTTACAAAAATAATATGAGAGAAAATTTAAGATAAAATTAATAAAATTGATTGAAATGATATAAAAATATTTTATAAATATTAATAACTGTAATTTTCTTCACAATCATTTCAATGAGATTTTTTTTTAATATACTGGAATATTTCTATCTAATTTTTTTCTTTTAATAACTCTACAACGTGCATCAATATTTTTTAATTATTTTTCATCATTTTTATAAACTACTTGAAACTCATAAGCCACTTATCCTTATATTCATAAACAAATAAAATCTGGCAGTAATTATAATTTACTGAGGATTACGTGAAATTGTACGAGCACTTGATAAAAAATCTCACTACAATATATTCCACAATTCCTTAAATTAACTAGACTTGCAAATTCAATACAGATTTTCATAGCTATATTTAATAAAGAATTCTCTCCGTATATCTTTTTTCAATCATAAAAGCAGTAGTTAATTATCTCTTGTAATTTATCAATTTTTTTTCCAATTCGAAAACGAATATTTTTTATTTAGGATTTTTTTCTAGAGTTTAAAAAGTGAACAATTAAATAAAACAAAAATGGCATATTATCTATTGATCATTGTTTAAACAAATGACGTGAAAAAATATAACATATTTATTAGAGTGGTTCGTTTGAGGGGACTTATTTTTTTTCCTCGCGGGATAGACGAAATATAACTGTAAAGATTCAAAACAAAATTCCCATCAAAGATGAGCTCTTAATTTCAATATTAAATACTGCCGCGGGATTTTATGCAATTTAATTGGTTCTTAGCAGAAATTGTACAGAAATATATAATCTTCAAAAGTGCTGATTATTAAATTATTTTCTGTGAACTGCCCGACCGGTAAAAAATGTTAAAGCCGATTTTTGCTCGAATTTCATGGTTTTTTTTTATTTTTTTCGAAAACCATCAACTTTATAGTAAAAGTTGATTATACCTTTTTTGTAGGAAATTAAATTTCCTACAGAATAGTATTCTTAACAAAAAACCGTAGAGCTAAAAGATTTCGAGAAAAATCTAAACACATGGAAATTTGAAATTCCCCTGTTAAATCTAGAATTTTTACCGTTAGGGTAGTTTACAGAACATAATTCAGTGATAAGCACTTCTAAAGATTGAATATTTATGTACAACTTCTATCGAGAACCAATTGAATAGCATAAAATGCCGCGAAGCTATGCATGAATGAAAAAGAAAAAATTGAGATTTACGTGTTAATTAAATAAGAAAATTTCCAATTGATGGCGGCAGCACTTAATATCAAAATTAAGAGCTCATCATTGCTGGGAATTATTTTTCGAATGTTCAGAGTAATATTTCGTCTATTCCATCAGAAAAAAAATAGTCCTCTCAAACGAAGGACCCTAATATATATTAATAATAATTTTAATGATTCTGTTAAAAAAATAACCTGCATGAAAACTCGAAAAGTTCTCAATAATTTTCAATTTTAATTTTTACAAAACTTTTATTTATCGCAGATCAAGCTCCTTTTTCTGAAATTTAATTAAAAAATATTTCACGATGTATTAGAATTAAAAATTCCACTCGAACAAAAAGAATAAAAAAAAAAAACAGGAAATCGAATTAAAACCGTTTCGAAAATTAAAAAAAATAAATAACATGTCAATTAATATAATTATTCATTTATATTCAGGTCAACATATGAAGAAGAGCTCAATGTCAGAGTCATCGTCAGATATTATGGAATTGGAGGATGGTATTTTAATAGCCCAAGCGGAAGTTAATAAAAAATCCAACTGCAATTCACGTCACAATAACAACATCACACCAACATGTACGAGCATTGAGACTGACGTCTGACTACTAGGTAAACACTTCTAACAATGAAAAAAAAAAAAAAATAAACCATATAATTATTTATACTAAGCAAATAAGAATTTTTTTTCCTAACAATCATCAATTAATGTTACAGTAAAGGAGACGGTGACAGCGTGGTGGCTATTATTAGAACATTTGTTCATCAGCAGCAGCAGTTCCCTGCGGTATTTGGCGTAGGTCTCTGTGATATTGTCCATTGACAAACAAAATAACGATGATAAACAACATCAAAATAATGTGACGCCGACGACGACGATGACGACGCTGACAACGAAGACAAAAAACTGATAACGATGATCGTGTGATAAAGAATGTCGGAAATTATTTCTGTCACAATTTCATGCTTTAATGCAGCATATGCCCATTGATAAGGTCAACAATTCAATATATTCATCGTAAAAATAATGATATTGAAAATTGTCATACGCATAAATAATTAAAAAAAAAAAAGGGACAAAAATATTCTGTTGAAATATAGCAATGGATTTAATTTGCACGTTGGGACCTACGCGTCACAATACATTTTAATTAATGTACATTGCCGCAATTTCGTGCCCCACACCACCGACTCCAGTGTTCAAATTGAATATTTCCGTATAAGCGCCATTCTCCCGTTTACGAATTAAAATTTGTTCAAATAAAAAAATAATAAAAAAACAAAAAAAAAACTAATGATAAAAAAAAATTTAATTAATTAATTAATAATGAAACAAAAAATAATAATGTCTGTACGAACAATAAATAATAACAAATGGAGAATGGATTTGCTTGCGGAATATTGGGATTTAGGCAAATTTTTAATGATAAGGTCAATAGGTAGGTGAGAAAAATGATGATGAAAAACTTTGAAAAAAAAAAAAAAAAAAAAAAAAGTGTGAGGAAAATAGGAGGGGTGAGAAGCAAAGTGGGAGCCCCGGCGGGACGCGGGGATCATAGCAAATAATATTAATTATTATAATTAATGATAAAGAAAAAAAAATAAAAAAATAAAATAAACTTATGAAACGATTATATAAAAACGAAGTAAATACATTTTATGAAGTGAAATAAAAATTTAAAAAATATCTAAATATATATATGTATGTATTTGTATGTACTTATATATATTTATGTATAAAAAAAAAAAAAAAATAAAAAGACTAAAGAGCAAGGACAGACGGAAAACCTTGCGATGATGAAAACAAAACAAACAAACAAAAAGATAAATAAAAAAAATTTTTTAACCAATCGTTTTTACGAGATTAATTGACGCTACGTCGCGTCTTAAATGTCGCATTAAGTCCTCTGCATATATATAAATATCATGAATGGTATATAATTATATATATATGTTTAAGTGTATGTATAATTATGTATATTATCAAAAAATATTTATACGTGGATGTACGCGTGTGTATGATTATATGTAAATATGTGTGAATACATTCGCGTACAACCCAAAGTGAAGTGGGTCGACAAAGCGGCACAATAATGGTATCGTTGGGAATTTACTTTAAAATGAAAATTTGATTCAATAATGGAAGAAGAAAAAAAAATGAAGAAAATGAATAAAGATAAAGTTGAATGGAAACAAAAAAATAAAAGTAAAAATGAATAAAAAAGTAAAATCAAGTCCAGTCGTATTTTCACCCGAGCACCCGCCAATTCATTTTTTGGGGCGTTGCCACACACATCGCACAGGGTGGTAATTTTACAGAGCGCTATAATAAAGAAAAAAAAATAAAAAAAAAAATAGTAAAACTGATGATCGGGAAAATTACGTGAGTTGAAGGGGTAATGGAATAGAAACAATTGTAAATGGGGCGAGAGAAAAAGTAAGAAATGAAACGATGAGAAAATGGCGTGGCGTGCACATGAAATAAAAAGACGAAAAACTTTTTTTTTTTTTTTTTATTCTGAAAGTCACGTGACGCGTACGTGACTGTACACCGTCCCAATCTTCCATCCCGCAATTTTCCAGAATTTCCCTTACGCGAGCGCCGCGTTCCATCAGCAGGCTTTTTGAGCCCATTCGGCTCTTGCCTTAATTTACTTCATGAGCACGAATTCGTCGAAATGTGTACATATACAGCAAGAGATAAACGAATGGAAAAATAGAAAATGATAAAAAAAAAAAAAAAAAAGGAAATATAAGAAACGGGGAAAGACCATCAGCAATGTGAAATAATTTAAGAAAGAAAACAAAAAAAATGAAAAGCTGAAAGATGACATATTCGTCCAAAATAACTCCCTCGTGATATTTTGCAAACAATATAATTATATTTATCTCAATCTTGCTCTTTATATTAATATCTTCTCCCTCCTAATCATCTTCTTCATTCACAAATCTATTTTTTATGCTTGATGGTTTTTTTTTTCGGAATTTTTTATTTTCTTTCCTTTTTACATGAAATCTCATTACTATTCATCCTCTCTTTGCTTATGAATGAATGACTTGAGAAGAAAATCATAGATGAATAATTAAAATTAAAATAAAGAATATATGATAATGATAAAGCATTTTTAAATCATAATATAGGAAAATACAAGATAAAAAATTTGAAAATATTATTCGCGAGTGATTGGCGGGGGTCTCGACGAATAATCTGGCGATCTGATATGATAGAAGAAAAAAAATTCAAATATTAGCTGTGTGTATTTAGTATAAACCACTGAACAAATAATAAAATTATTATTTTTTATGAATAATAATAATAATACTAAAATTATGATAATTTTATTTATTTTTTTCTTCAGTTATTTTCGGACGATTTGAAGTGCTTACGATTATTTTATCATTTTATTATTTTGAGATGTTCAAAATTCATTTTGAGATTATTAAATTTTTTGTTATTCTGATTGAAAATTTATAATTCTAAACAATTTTGATTTATTCTGAGAATAGAAAATTTAATATTTATTAACATTGAATGAGATTACATCAAAAATTATATTTATCTAAATTTCTTAAATATAAAATCATGGTTGAAAAATAATATAATAAACGGATAAATAATTGAAAATTTCATATTATTGTCGATAAAATCTATAAAAAAATATAGACGGTCGATCGCAATTTTTTGTAACTAAACAAAAAATAATTATAAAACTTCAAGTCTTTAAAGAATTTCCATTTTTATTATCTCAAAATTGAAATTAACAAATTGCTCGAATAGTAAAAACATAAATTATAATTAGATAAAAGATTAAAATCTTTATACGCCCATTTGAGATTTTGAAAAATGCCAAAAAAAAAATTAGAACAACATCAAATAAAAAAGAATAAAATTTTTTTTCCATCAAACAGAAATTACAAAAATTCAAATCAAAAATTTTCATATTTATAATTTATTCCTCGAAATTTTACACATTTCTCATGTAAATTAAACAAAAAAATTGTCGCATCTCCAAAACAATAACATTACAATGTCTTTAAATAATTAAATAATATTCATGAATTCAGTTTCATCAAAATGAAAATTCTCATGAATTTTTATATTTCAATAAACAATCTCTGGAGGAAATTATTAAATACACCGCTGATATTTGAATTTTTTGCTCTACTGCTCTTTCTATACCGACACACAGACACAGATATACATAAATACACAAAACCATTCATTCTTTGAAGTGTACAGTCTTTTAAAGTGACCAGTGGTTAATTGGAAGCCCAGATGGATGCTGACAATCGGAACGTGATGCGTAGCAAATCCTTCCTGTCGATTCCACGTACCAGCTATCAGCTACTCTTAACTGTATTTTAAATATTCATAAATTAATCTACTTCTATATTATTGCGTATTAGTATACAGTATATGCTTTCTTCTTCCAGCGCCTAATGACTGCCTCCCTTTTATTCCATTAATCTAAGAATATTTATTGTAAAAAAAAAAATGACAGAAAAAAAAAATAACGACCATTGATAAATTTTATCTATCCATTTTATCCACAACATTGTGGTGAGGTCTTAAAGCTCAAGTTTGCTGTCTCTAAAAAAAATTTTAACCTCACTTATTAAGTGACTTCTACCAATTTATATTGTCAATTCTATCCACAAAAAATATAATTAATAGTATTTGTTCTTTAATCAAACTTATAAATTAATTCAACTCATAAAATATTTAACATCATTCATCGCAATTTCCTATAAAATTATTTATAATTAATATAAATAAAATAGTTTACTCATATTACAATGATATTTTTTAATTTTTCAATATTATTTTATTTTATTAATATTTTCTTTTTATTTATTTTTTCATTATCTCAAAGTATTTCTGTGTATTAAATTTTAAAATGATGAAGAAAAATATAAAGTAGGAAATTTTACAGAGGTATATTGAGGGAGGCAGTTATATTTGTAATGCAATTGACTTGACGTCAACGACGTATGACTGTGACGAACAAATAATAATAATATTTGCACCAAATGACGAGGGAATAAATAATATCCAATCATGTCTAAAGATCTCCTGCCGTCCCATTGATCTCCCTCTACAAAAACTAATGAAAAAAAAAAAATCTGCTCAGCCTCGAGTTCAACAAAAAAAAAAATAAATGAATAAATACATAAATGAAAAATAAAAAAATTTAATTATATATATTGAAAGTCTGGTAAAAGTGTCCCGAACAAATTCTTAAGTGGGTATTTTAGCGGGTCCTACATGTGAATCTGCATCATAGTTTTAGTTAGATTAAATGAATAGTGAATTTTAAATGAAAAGAATTACAAAGAAAAAACAAAATTAATTCAATTTAACTCAAGTTGACGTTGATTATTGCGACTAGTAATTTGTTCCTCTATTATAAATTATATTTTATTTTGTTATTCAAAGATCATAAAGAATAGTTTTTGTTTTTCAATCAAAATATTTATATTGGCAAACGAATATTTAACAACCAAAGAATAAATAAATAAAATGAAGTATAGGAGATTGAAATTGAAAATGAAAAAAAAAAAAACAAAAACAAAAACAAAAAAAAATACATAATGAAATAAATGTTTTTGAATTGGGCTTTGAAGAAGAAAAATATCATTAGGCATTAAATTTTAATAAAGTTTTCGACAAATTTCGTCGTAATTATAAATAAAACTGTTAAAAATAGAAACAAAAAAAATTTTTTTTTCCAAATATCGCCATAAGGCTCATTTAATAAAATTCTGAAAAAAAATTGAAAATATTTAGTCACGCATCCTTATCAAATTGCAACGTGTAGATAATTATGGATTATATTTGAATGTGAAAAAAAAAAGCACAAATGAAATTTAGTTTAATTTTCAAGAGGACTTTATGACAAATTCTCACACATTCTGTCAATAAATATTTCACCCTGAACATATGAAAAATTATGAATCGGCACTCAAAACAAAAACACATAACAAAATCAATTTACATTTTTTTTGTTGTTAGGAGATATTGAAATACTTAATTCAAGAGGAAATGAGGAAAATAAATAAATCGAATAAGTTAAGAGAAAAATTAAAAAAAAATTTATTTTAAAAATACAATAATGACCGGATTTACATCACACGCTTTAAATATCAAAAAAAGAAGTAAAAATAAAAATAAAAATCGTTTGAATCTCTCTTTTGTCTCGCTAAATTTAGTGGAAAATTACAACGCATCTCCAAACAAGGTTTAATTATTAAAAAGAAAGGAATTTTTATAGAAATGATAAAAAAATTATTATTACACTACTACTACTATTACTACTACTACTACTACTACTACTACTACTACTACTACTACTACTACTACTACTACTACTACTATATACTACTGCAACCTTTACTTCTTCTACTACTCAACTAATACTACTACTTTAATGCAAAAGAAAATAAAAAAAATTACAAATGGAAAATGATGAATTATACGAAAATAAAAGAGCACAACTATGAATGCAGCTCTATAAAATAAATGACAAAAAAAAATCTGGAGGTAGCTAACCCCGATTGCCTAGCTTAAGTAATTAGAATTTCATACCAAAATTGAATTTTGTGATGGAATCACAAGCGGAAAAGATTATTGCAAAAAAAAAAAATACTCAAAGTATGGACGTATTTTTTTTTTCTTTTTTTTTTACATATAGTTATAAACATGATTACAAATTTCCAATTTATTCTTTGTATAATTTTTTGTTTTGCTTTCGTAAATTCGTTTTTTGAATTTATTTTTTAATCATACATTCGTTTTTTTCTTCTTTTTTTTCATGTAATTTTTACCCAATATTTCGAGGTGAATTTTTTTATTATTTTATGTACAAAAAAATGTGTAACATATTTTTATGTTTATTATGCAGAGGAAAGGGGTCAAAAATGGCATATCATTTTTTTTTATATCAAGTGCTACTTGCAAACTACAAATTGCTGGGTTGAAGTAAAAAAGTTTTCTAAAGCTTCAGAAATATTATTTTCATACTGACACATTTAGAATACCGTTCATTTTAGCGATTTATTTTATTGCAAAAAAAAAAAAACATGAGAACTGTCATTAACCATTTTACCCTCACTGCTATGGGTAAAATGGCATACTTAAAAAAAAAACACATTAAATATATACCCATATAAAATGGATTACATGTCATCTTAGTACGCGGCTGCATATGCCGTTTTAGGCCCATGGCACTATTTTACAAAACATTATTAAATTTTGTACTTAGCGACAAAATCATAATTTTCAAACTATAATAAAACACATGAAATATAACCTATTTCTAAGTACTCACCTATAATTTTGTTGATTCGCTTCACTTGTTAGGAATATTTCAACTTTAACTACGCACAAAAAAAAAATATTTCACGAAGAGCAATATGCAATAATGGTGCCTCGCAAACAACTGACTGCAGATACGATGTTACAAATTTCGTGGTCCTTGAAGCGACTTCGCGTTATTAAAAACAATCTTAACAATGCCACTTTTAAGCAAGAATTTTAAAATCGCTTATATGCCATTTTACCCTAATATGCCATTTTAAGCCACTTTCCCCTATTATGTTTAATAATTAAACACTCCAAAATGACTATTTGACGCCAGAAGCGTATTCTTTTCGACGAACCCCCCGCAAAATCATTAGACTTCCATTATTTACATTTTACAGTGTCTATAATTATATAAATACACACATACATATATTTGTATGTATGTATTTATTTATTTGTTTATGTATGTATGTATGTATGTATGTATGTATGTATGTATGTATTATATACGTATATGAACACTTACACACGCTCTAAACATTTATTATTGAGTTGTATATCATTGTAATTATATTAAAATCAGTTTGTCGTATTTCGTAATGATTTTGGATAGTTAAATTGAATGAAATTAATATCAGAACAAAATTTAACAGAATAATTACCGCTACTACACAACACGAATATGTATTATATCTTCATCATAATTATTTTTTTCTTTCCATCCGATCGTCTACATTTATGCACTGATTTTATGAATTGACGTGAAGCAAAAACAAAAAATTTATAATAAAATTCAATTTCATTCCACTTGGCGTAATGCTCGATAAACGTGTGAGCTATATTTTGAAGAATTTGGATGATTAATGAGACAATTGAAAGGAAAAAAAAATAGTTTGACGAAATTATTGTCATTTATTTATGTTGAAAATGGATTGAAGTATTTAAGATCGCAAAAAAACAAATATTAGTTACTTTAAAAACTCGTAAAAGCATTCCGGAATAGTAAGTAATTTTGCTAGAAAGCGATGCCTGCTGTTATGATTTTGATGAAAAAAAAAAAAAAGATGAGTTGACAAAATTGAAATAAATAATTATTAGTTGAAAAGACAACGAGAAAAATAAAAAAGGAATAATCAAGAGAAAAAATTATATAATTTTAGTGCCGATGCCGCTGCTCATCCCTTATTGCGTTATGTAAATATTTATTTCAACGATAAATATATACTTGAAAAAAAGCATATCATGAGAAAAAAAAAGCTTTTATAAAAAAAAAAAATGAATAAGTAAATAGGAAATAATTAAAATGAGTATTAAAAAAAAATACGATAGAGCTATATTATTTTCTCGTGAACTTATTGTTAAGTAATAAAGATTTTTTTTGTTCTTCGTTTTTTATATAAAATCACATGGTTAAAAATTTTCTGGCAAAGTCCATTCAAAACTTGTGATGAGATTTTTATTAGAAAATTTATGTTAAATCACAATTATATTCTTGTGATTTTATTTAAAGACAAATATTAATTGATATATTCGCAAAGATTTAAAAACAGTTAAGAATTTTGTCCTGGATTTGATATAAAATATTATTTATTACATGTAAAATTATTTTTCTGCTTTATAACACAAATTATTTCATTCAAAATTTGATGCGAAATTTACGTTAAAAACTGTTGAAACAAATTTTGGTAAAAGTCCACTAAAAATTCGTGTTCAAATTTTTTGTAACACAAATTCAATTTGAAATAATATTGTAACAACACATAATTCAAAAGTGTGTTGAACACTCTCAAAAAATTGAAAAATACGTTGACTCAAAATGTATATAATCCAAAAAAAAAATTTCTATAAAATATCATTTGTTCCATGTAAAATTATTTTTCTTCTTCAACCACAAATTATCATATTGAAAATTGATAAAAAAATGCACATCTACAACAAATAGGACAAATTTCGAGTGGACTATTACAAAAATTCTCTCACTGTATATTATAAATAATTTATCCCATCGAATATAAATACAAATCCGCAATGGGGGATGACATAAGCAATAACATCTCACGATACACGAGAGGTGTTTGACAGTGTATGCGACTGCTCGTGGATCGAGCTAACCGCTTTTCAAGTGATAAATTTAGATATTACAATCGACGATATTAATAATTGAATTAATATAATTACTAAAATTAATATTTGTTATTATTGAAAATTTTTCAATAATTTGAGCCATATTGAATGATAAGTATTATTCATAAATTATAAGTAAACAACTAATATATACATATGGATACTTATTTATTAATATTTATATGTATATATTATAACATAAACGGTGAAAAATTTAGGAAAAAATCAATAAAGTAAAAAATAAAAAAATACGTTGGAAATATCGCTCACATTAAAGAAGAAAAGAACAAAATAAGAAAAACAAATGATCATTCATTACGAGAGTAAAAGAATAAATAATTGTTACTGTATACATTAATGAATTTAATTATGTTTAAGCTATTTAGTAGGCTTAAAAAAAAAAACAATTAATGAAATAATAAATTAATTTGTATATGGGCTACACGTGGTGTAATTACCCGCGCTAATTCAGCCAATCGGAATCTGTTTCATTGATTATATAACTAATTAATTAATTGATTGAGAAAATTATTTATATAGTGTTGAGCACTGTTTTAAGTGCTTTTCATTTTTTGGCTGTGTGAAGCTTCAAATTAAATAAATTAATATAAATTACATTAGCTTTGCATAATTATTCTGAATATTTCTTCGAAATAAACAAATCATAAATAGGTAAATAAAACAATAGATAAAATTATCTGAACACAAAAAAAATTTTAAATTTGAATTAATGAATTAATTGATTGAAACAAAAAAAAAAATAAATGAAATACAATCGGGGAGGAATAATGAGGAAAATTAAATTAAAAAATAGTCGAAACAAATACGAAATGAAATAAATAATTGAATTAATATATAAATAAATATGGTTATAATAAATACGAATATCAGCGCCATTATTCGTTCATTACGTTAAATAATTCCTCAACTCCGTTTTTACGCATTTTAGACAATTTCGAAATCTACCTTTTAAATATTCTTAACGGTACTAGCTCAGATAAAAAAAAAAAACATCCTGCCGAGTTGTCCCGGATTTATTCTAAATGCCACCGGGCTTATAAAACATTTATTGAATAATAAAACAATACGATCTTTTTTTTTTTTTTTTCATTGAAAGTGATGAAAAGTTAAAATAATAATGAAAATGAATAACTAAAATTAATTAAAACAATATAAAAAAATATGTTATAAGCATCACGCTCATCTTAGTACATGAGATATTAAACATAGCTCTATTTTTTCGCCCGAAGAAATAATCTATTTGTAAAAAGGCTAATTTTTTAAGAACATCAAGCTATAAAATTTTCATCACCGGCAACAGATACATATGACGCTTTGTAAATATCTTGTTCTTTCATTAAATATAAAGAAAATAAATAAATAAATAAAATAAAACAAGAAAATTAAAATCGAAAGGATTAAATAAGTTGATAAATAACGGGAGCAAGATGACCGGATAAAAATACTAAATCAGGATTATTCATAATTATTCCATAATATAATGATCGATTAAATTATAATAAATTAATAATATTCAAAGTTATTTAAATGATAAATGAATAAAGGAAGGAAATAAAATATTAATATTTCGTCGAATAACAAATTGAATTACAATGCAATCGAGCAATTACTGCTCTCGTTCATATTGCACAATCAGCTATGAAAATAAAATTCGGGACAGTAATTCTGCAGATGTTATTCGCATCTTTGAACAGAGAAAAAAAAAATTAATAGAGCCACTGGTCTTCCATTGACTGTTTGTCTGTAATTTCTGTCTGTGGGCACTGTATGTGTGTTTTTATTCGATTTAAAATCAATAAATTAATACCCAAAATCTTCATTCACTGTCGTGTAATGGCTGCACACAAGTTCCATACAATATAAAAAAAAAATAAAATAAAATAGTATATGTGTGGAGTGACCAACAGGAATAACACATTGATCAGTACAGTGATAAACAATGGGTGCAGAATAAACTATTTTATACCTAAATGAAAAACTAAAATGAATAATAATAAATTTTTTGTGGGCAAAAACTTTATCAGCATCAAATGATGTTTGCCCGGACTCCCAAATTTTCCTAAAACTGCTCGATGGACAATTGCTGTGTGTATGTGTGTGTGAGTGTGTATGTGTGATAAGTGTCTTAATAAATCTGGGGTCATTATTAATTAACATTTCATCAATATACATTTTAATAATAAATTAATTTCTCATTTTATTTTTACAAATAATTTTTTTCCTCTTCGATTAATATTTTCTACATGCATATATTATCTCATAACCAACAGAATACAAAATGTACCACTCATTTGGCCCTCACAAACATATATACATACACACACAAATACACATAAATATATAAATCTAACATACAATTTTTTTTAATAAACAAAAATACGACTAAAGAAAAAAAAATGATATTATTTCTACGCCGGGTACCAAGGCACTCAGGGCAACGATATAAATGATGAATTTATATTCCTACAATGATGTAAAATATTTGATTGTAATCGAAAACGAACAAAAAATGTAAAAAAAAAATTTTTTTATTTTTTTTTTTTTCAATTTAAAGAAATGAAATTTGTGTGTATAATTACATGGATTTAGCGTTGTATTTATTACATTCATGTAAACTTGTCGAAGGATATATTACTGGATGTATTTATAACGTTATTAAAATTTATTTATATGCACTTATTATTCGATTACAAAAATACCTCGTGCGTGGGCATGTCCTGTCAGTATTTGAGGAAATTGGAGCAAGAGAAAGTAAAAGTAACTGTGAACATCAACAAATTAATAACACAAACACGTTCGGCACGTTATTTCTTGAATGAAGAAAAATAATAAAAAATAAGTAAATGAATAAAAAAAAAAATTAATTAAATAAATAAATAAATAATAAGCCATACATAGGGTATATATTTAAAAATTGTACTGAGCCCGCAAATAAATCCGCACGGATTGCGCGATCCATCCGATATTTATTTTCTTAAGGTACATTAATTTACGAACGGACGAAAGTCGCCTCGCACTTGACTGGTGAAAAAAAAAATTAAATAATTAAAAAAATACAATTAAGTAAATAAAAACGAATTTCATTCTTATTGTCCGTAAATAACGTAAATTAATAAAAATTAAATGAAAAAAAAATTTTTATTCATTGCGGCATCATTTTGAACTGGTGACAATTCATGATCGCTGCGGTCTTCAATTAGTATTAAATTTTATTGTAATAAAAAAAAACAGTCCGCTTTATTAAAGCTACTTTAAAAATGTTTGCATGTCCAAAATGGCGAAAAAAAAAAAAAATGTCAATCAAACAAGAGTGACGGAAGGGCTCGTGGCTTATATAATTGATATTAAAAAAAAAAAAAATTTAATTAATAAAGAGAAAAAGTTAAAAAAAAAAATGATTCAGACGTCACAATTATACGAAAAATAATAAACAAAAAAAAAGAGGTAGTCCCAGGTGCGATGGGTATTACAAACAAAAATTCATTCCGCTTCATTTTCAGAGCGTTATGTCGCTGTAAATAGTTTTAAAATCAATTAGAGAAAAACAAACTGTTGGGACATACCCGCGTGTTGTATAGTTAACGCATATTGCATAAATAGAATGATTAAAAAGTTTAATTGTAGCAAATGGGAGCCCGTTTGACGTTGAAAGTAAATAAGAGAATTAGAAAAAAAAAAAAAAATAAAAACATGAGTGCATGATGATGAAAAAAAAAAACAAAAACAAAAACAAAAAGAACAGACCGTAAGTGTAAGCCAAGCTGCTTGAAAAAAAAAGTGGCATCAAAGCATTTCCAATAATACCAACACCAATAATACTCTTAAAATGAAAATAAACGTAAAAATTGACTAAATATTATTCAATGAGAAATAAAAAAAAAAAAAAATAATAATTGTATACGTATGGGCATGCATACTTATTATTTTTTCTCACCACGACTAATTCGAAAATTATGATCCATTATAAAATATCAGTTAAATCATTACTATTTATCAGTAATACCTTTTAAGGCAGTCATGTAATATTCATATAGTCTATTTGTTAATGTTTCAGATATTTTATTAAATGTTATATAATGTATGACGACATTCCTTGTTTGTGGTATAAAAAAAAAATAAATAAATCCCACGTAAAATAGTCTTACAAGCGCTCCACACATATTTAAGCTGATAAACGTAAACTGATTAATTAATCAATCGATCAAATAATTCATAATCATATATTTTAATGGTACCGTACATCAAAAATTAATGATTAAAAAATGCCTTCGTACAATTGAAGTTGGCAATTTACGTTCGAAAATTGCAACAAATGCGTTTTCGTCGTTAAATAAATTTTTTCATTATACAACGCGCATGACGCCTGTCAACGACTCAAAATATGTGTTTTATTGTACGAGGAGATATAATTAATAAAAAAAAAAAAAAAAACAAGAAAATATATGATAAAATGAATTAATAAAAAAAAATCATTGGGAGAAAGAAAAAAAATTAATTAATAAATTGTCAAACCGAACTGATCGAATGACTACCTAATGCCCAATTTGCGGTAAACAAATAATAAATTTATATAATTCTAGTTATTTTTATTGTAAAACACGAAAAAAAAAATATATATATATACATATATTGTGCGAATACACGATATACTATGCGAATTTATCTGTGGCTACTGTTTATTTTCCTGCTTTTTTTACGTGATAATATTTTGTACCTACCTGTTACGTGCGTTGTTGGTTCTTTTTTAATGAATGAAAGTGGTGTAAAAAGAACTTACGGACAGCAGTATTGTATTTATTCAGTGAGTATCAAATAATATCGTAAATAAAAAAGATAAAAAAAAAAAAAAGAACAATTAAGAAAATATATTCAGGGTTTAATTCAAATTTGTCACATCACGTTAATAATGTCACGCTGTATCAGGACAATACATGTACTAGAAAATACTGTAACAACGTAACGCGAGCAATAATGTCAAAAATGAATGAAAAAATAAATAATTTGAATAAATACAAATTGTTAATTGTCACAGTGTTGGATGAAAAAAAAAAAAAGAAATATATATCGCGTAAAAATTCAAATTCACCCCAGTGTCGTCAACAGAACCAAAAGTTATTTAATTTCAAAAGTTACGCATGTTTGAAAATAACTGAAAAAAAATTTTGGAACACTCAAAAAATAATGTATACAGTAAAAACTCTGAATAACGGTCACCTGACTTTGTTCGAAAAAATGGTTGTTATTCAAAGAAAGTAAATAATAAATGAAAAATATTCTTCAGACTATTTTTTAAAATGGCCGTTTTAGAGGTGTCCACTATTGAGAGGTGGCCGTTCAAAGAGTTTATACCGTAGATTCTTCTGCAATTTCAAAAGTTATACATATTTTGAAAATAACAGAAAAAATATTGGATATGCGCTTGGAATACCAAAAAAAAAAAATTGTATACAGTAAAACCTCCGAATAACGGCTACCAAACTGTGTTTAAAAAAGGGGTCGTTATCAAGAGAGAGTAAATAATGGATGCAAAAATATTGAAAGAATTTTAAGAATGGCAGCTTTGGAGGTGGCCGTTAATAGAGTTTTTACTGTATATACTTTTGCAATTACACCAAACACAGTATATAAAATAAAAACGGGAAATAAATAAGAAAAGAATACGGTCGCAACATCATCGATTATTTGTAATATTTTATAAATAAAATTGGCATATCAATTTGAAAAAAATGTCATTCTCATGAGAAAAAAAGAAAAAAAAATATGAAGAAACTGCTCTGCTGGTTTGGAGCTGTAGTCATATCCTTAGTGCATAAGTATGTATGTGGCGATGTTATTGTAATATAAATTTAATAAGTAGAAGCGTATCGAACTGTTTGTCTGGTATTACTGGACATGCTTCAATAGATTTTTTATAACAAGATTTCCTCCAAAAAGAAAAAAAATGAAGAAAAAAAAATTTCTTTTTCTCGTACTACGTTTTTTCAATATGTTTAATTTGCAACGAATTTTACTTGATACAATCGCACCTCGACGAATTTTTAATATTTATTTATCACCTATGCAAAGTGTTTTGGGCACTTCCGTCCAATTCGCCATGTACCACTGTCATTATTTAATTTGATTTTGCAACTTACATATAATAAAAACTGTTATTGCTGAAATTTTCATTGTGTTCAAATATCATTCTATTTCTCATCAGATAAATAAAATTTATAAAATATATCACCTTATCTAAAATAATTAAATAAAATCCACACAAATAGGCAGAGTAATCTAAATTAATTGTCCACCATTGGTAACTTTGTTATTAATAAATCCACAAAATTCTTTAAATTACCAAGCTATTAATATATTCAAAATAGAAGAATGGAAAATAAAGCAATGTATCACCGTATTTTTGAGTTTTGACGTGAAATACAATTTTAATAAATAAAAATTACTGTATATTATATTTTTTTCAGTTAGAATTTCAAGTTTTATACAAAAAAGCTTACTAAGATTTTTCTCCTAAAGTCGAAAATAAGAGTGATATTACTATTTCTAAATAGAAAGTGTCCCAAAATTCTTGTGGGAATTTTGGGACATTCTTTATCAACAGTAAAAATAGTCCCTTATAAGGCTACGAGAAAAAAAAATGGAGATTTTCTGCACAATAAATAAGATTTTAACACATCGCACTTTTTTTCATGGGTAAACATAAATAAATATAAAAAGCTTCATCATTGTTATTTATATCTTTTTAAATACATCGAACTGCACATCCGCAATTTCATACTTATCTTCACACCATCAAATTGTTGAATTCATGTGGCTTTCTTGTCCACCTACTACTATAATAAATAGTGTCTCAAAATTTTGGAACATCCTTCATTTAAAGACTGTATAGTATCACTGTTATTTTTGACTTTAGGAGAAAATTCTATAAGAACTTTTTTGTTCCAAACTTGATACTCCAATAGATAAAAAATACACAGAGCTTTCTATTTACAAAAATTTTATTTTACGCCCAAACTCGAAAACGGTATTCTCAATTGTTTTTTTTTATTCTTCTATCTTGAAGAGTATTAACAGCACTAGTCTAATTTAAACAATTTTGTATCTTTACATTAAAAATATGCGATAAATTGATTAGAAAAATTGTACAATATAAATTTATTCATTTACAATTTTATATTATTTTTTGGCAATATTCGATAATTGCTCGCGAATTCTTGAGAGATCATTTACGAGTGTTTTCAATGTTGCCGGTGGTAATTCCATATTTATAATTCTTTGTGTTGGCTCTTTTCCATCAACTTCAGATGGTTCTTCAATCTGTAATAAAAAAAAAAAAATAATACATTCATTTTTAGTTTATCGTAACATAAAAAATGCATGAAAAAATTATACGACTAAAAAAAGTAATCCAAAATGTCTCAATCAAAATTTGAACTTCCATTCAAGAAAGATGGTCTCATTTATTTAATGAGCTTTTAATTAATCAAATTCAGATGCAGTCGATGAAGCCAACTGAATGAATTTTATATTTATTTAATAAATCAAAAATTTTTTCCAACAAAAGTTATCAATAAAAATGAAACCCAATATAATTTTGCAATAATATAAGTAGACATAAATAACTATTGTATCATTCTCACAATCATTAATACGCTGTCTTAACTCAATGTTAAATAATAAATAGAAAATAATTTTGCCACAAAACATTCAGTATTTAACATTAATCAAATGAGCGCCAATATAGCGTAATAAGATTTATATAATTTTTAATGCTTTGTAAATATATCTGGATTATTTATTAAATTACAAAAAATAAATTTATGATATTCAAAGTTATTTATACATTAACGAAAAAGAAATGTTATTCATTAAATAACATTTCAACTTCCAAATTAAATAAACTATTATTATTCCTCCAATTTTTATAGCACTACCAGACATCAAAATACAATTTAGGACAGTGCCACATCAGACTTTGACTCAAATCCTACAATAGTTTTACTGCAAGTCACTTTACATTGGTCGGAAAACTCTAATCAGTTTTACTAGATAGAAATTCAAAGGACAGCTTGAGTTGAAAATTAAACTGTGTGAACACATTTATCATAATTGTTATTTGGTTGTTGAATGACAATTTAGGACAGTTGAGCATTCAACTATGGAAAAAATAGTACCCTATATAATTGATACTACTAGCAAATTTTAACTGTCCCAATTGTCTTCCGGTTGTTGATGCTACTACAAAAGACTTCTGTAAATCACAGCTATATTTTTTTAGGTAATTCAACTACCTTTTTTTTCAGTTGAATCGATAACTTGTGCCATCCTCTGACTTTCTAGTAAAATGAATTAAGTTTTTTTTAATTTCACTATAGGTAACTAAGTTGTGCATTATATTATATCATCGCTATTCATCACGAAAAATCGTCGTAGGATACAATGAGTTTATTAAGAGCGTTAATAAGTAAATAAATGAATGAATGGATAAATAAATAAACAAACATCAAGAATGGCTGAAATAGAACAGTGAAAAAGGCAATTAATGAACAACTTTGAAGCAAAAAAAAAAGACAGAGTTCTTTTCCTTTTTTATTAATTTCCGATAAAAAAATTAATGGTGTTTTTTTTTCCGATATGAAATAAACAAATAAACAAATGATATGATTGATCTCATGAGTGAATTATGAAAAATTGCCGTATTGATTATAAAAATCCCATCATTTTAAAATTTAAAATTTTGAGGTTATGAATTTTATTGTACCAATCAGATAATGCAATCAAATTGCCGATCACAATTCTTGATACGATATTATGATGAATATTAATTAAAAAAAAAATTTTTTTCACGCTTATATTCATTCTTCATTCAAGTAATACAATAATTATAAATATTAGAACGTTAAAGAAAAACAAATCAAAAATATTTTTGTTATGTGTACAGTGTACTTACTTTCATTGTCAACAAACATGTCGAAGTTTTCTTGTCCATTGTGGATGAGACTTCATTAATTTGACAGTGAGTGTCAACAAGCCGAGATGGCGAAATCGTTTCCATAATTCAAAAAAGCTACACAAAAATAATATAACATAAATATTTAATATAAATAAATTATTATAGGCAAGATCAAGTTGTCAACTGACATAAATTTCAAGGTTATGTTAAATTATCTACAGAGTAAATAATATATATAAACTGTCTACATTACCTACAAATTCATTGTAGATAAGTCAGTGTGTATTTGAGTTATAGTTGGATCCATCAGATGACAGCGCTTACACTCTTGTGAAGTTGTGAAACATATTCATTAAAATGAAACTAACCTAATAAAAAAAAATATTCATTGGATTTTATTCAATGGGAAAATGAAAAAAAAAACGTCCGTTCGATAAAGATTATACATATACAATAAATTTCTGTGGAAATTAAGGAATAAAGAGAAAAAAATTTTTTTTTGTTCAAGCAATTATCGTTTATTGAAAAAAATCATTTAATTTGTGAGTCAATATTATCGAAGTTACTGGGTGAATAGAAAGAAAAAACAGTCTTTTATGTAGAATTCTATTCATATTATATTATTTAGCTTTGGATGAATTTTTTTTAGGGCACTATATACTTTTAAAGTCCGGCGTTCAAACAATTTATTATTCGTAAATTGTGCATGAAATGAATTCAGCTGTTCATATTATTTTTTTTTTTTATGTCAGTTTATAATTTATTTTAGCATTATACTTTCTCAAAAAATTACATTATTGTATAATATCTGTGTATGACAGACAACGTTTCATTTTACTTTTGATGTATAAAAAATGATATGAATGGAGAGATTTGAAGTTGTTGGTTTATGTTATGAACATCGTAGTTATTATTTACAATTCGAACATACTTTATTGAACATTTTTGAGGGCAAATACATTCTGTAATAAATAGAAACCACTTTGGAATGTTGTGGTATTGAATAACCGCAGGTTTTAGGGATATTTTTATGTTTTTGATTAGCTCAGAAGTTTCGAATTTTCAGCGATAATAAATTTTTTCACACCGAGAGATAATATAATACATATTCTTGAGCAATAAATTTTGTTCATGGGGAATTTCCGATTAATAAATTTCATGATTTAAGGAAAATTTTTCTTAAATTAATAACATGTAATTTTGGGTTGAAAATTGAGTTTTCTCAAATACGGAATTCGTTGTTTGGGTTTAGACACAAATTTTTTGAGAGAAGATTTCATATTGTATAGAACGAAAATTGGGACAAGAATGAACGTATTTCGACACTCCTCAAGAAATTAATATTTTGGTTGAAGAAATGAATTTCTTGGTTCGAGAAATTTCATTCTACGGGCAAGAAGAACGAATTCTTATTCTTGAAACAAAAACGTTGAGGTTTTGAGTGAAAAAATTTAATTCTTCACACAAGTAGAGGAAAGGATGCAAATTTAGAATACCACTTTTTAAAAAAATCGTATTAATCATGGGTTAAGAGATAAAAAAGAACCGCATTAAATGTTAGAAAAACTTATATTTTATTTAAATAAAAAAAATGAACAGCCTCGGATTATCATGAATAGTATAAATTTTGATTTAATCGTAAAATTGTAGATTGGCGTGATTTAACCAATGTGAATATAATTTAAAATAAGGTATTCCAAATTACAATCACCTAAATAATCAACTTTAATTAACTATATAAATATCTTTAAACTTAAATCTCAACTATATAACATAAAAAATTCAACTTCAAGCTTAAATCTAAATCAATTATATTTTTTGTAGTCTTTGCAATAATCACAAACGTAGCAACCTGAGTCATATTCCAAATTAGCATCATAACCATTTGTAACCTATAATATTTTTATCATTTTGTGTTACGAATATTTCTGAAATAAGCGCTGATTCCTACAATTGAGACACTTAATTATAGATTTGTACAAATATAAACATATAAATATAAGTTACACTCAAGATCTCAACAGATTTATTACTTACTTTGAAAATTTTCTAGATAGCACTTTTACTTCGATGCAGTTTATCACGGCACTATCAATATGGCTGCTTCGAAGCCATGCTCAATGTGTTTGTTAATACTCACACTACGTAATACGGGTATTCGTTAATGGATGGCGATTTCCTGTACTTTTATAATGTAATATTCCAAATTACCAGCAGTATTCCAAATTAGCATCCTTTCCTCTATGACATTCTTAACTCAAAAACGTGCGTTCTCAAATCAAAACTGTATTCTTTTGACTCAAGAACTTTTTTCCATTCCAAGAATCAAATTCCTTAGTACCAATCTGATTTTCTTTTAATCTTCACCACAGTTAAATTCACATTTTTACATTCCAATTCAATGCGCCATAAATAATGAAATCCATAAACAAAATAATAAACTATTTTTTCCTTCATAATTATTCATCCAAAACAACCATATCAAAACCATTCAATATTCCTCATATTGATTTACATTATTGATTATTCATTTCATCAATTAATGCAATAAATTAATTCGCTCAAGCCACCACGACGAACTAATATAATTTACATAAATCCTAAGACTGCCCATCATATATATGTATACGTTCAGGTAAATGAACTTGAATCAAAATACCAATACAGCGCTAAACCAAACCATACCAATACTGCCTAACCAACCCCTTTCGATTGTTTGCATCATCGCTAATGCATATACAGGTAATATGCAAATCACAGTGATGGAATATTGTTCCATAGATGTGTTGTAGATGCTCGCGATAAATTGGTTCGTCATTGGAATGTTGGCAATCGATCAAAATTAAAATAAACCATCGATATGAATGTCAACCCTCTATGGAAATTAACGATTGTATATAAACTGAAACAGGAGAAAGCCAAACAAAATTCATAATAACATAAAAACATCTATTATTGATTTGTTTTACTTCGTTATTTCATTTTACGATTTAATTTAATGTTTCAATTTTTTTTTAACCGATAATTATTTTATAATTTTAAATCACATGAAATAATGATAAACATCAATTGCGGATCATTAAATGATAGATAGATATGTTGACTTCATTCAATACGGGAATTAATGAGATATTCCTGGGTGACCACATTCTACAACACGAATAACATCGTTACAGGATTGAAAATGAGTTCGTGGACATTGATACGATTGGTTACGAGCAATTGCAGTGGTTGGTATGGTACAATAGTCACTTCAAATGACTATACGCACGTGTGTCAGTTTGGCATTGTACCAAAATCCTCACCGGACAACTGACCACATATGGTAAGCCAAAATTTGACTCACTTCAGTGACAAGGATTGATAGACATTTATTGGAAAAAATTCATGTCATATTTTTATCACATTGTTGCTGTGTTTGATATGATTTTTATAACAATGGAATCAATAATATGTCACACAGGATCATCATTCAAAATTTTTTTGCCTTTTTATTCACGCACTGTTGTGTCCTATGTTAAATCAATTCGTTTAGTGAAACGGCGAATGAACTGAGGAGAGAAAATGTCGTCAGAGAAATCAATATTGTCCGATGAAAACAATATGGCTTTCGTTTTTCTTCTTTTTCAATTCTTCATATTCTATGATGCATTTCTATATATGAATACAATTTTAATTATGAAGTGAGGAATCGAATTGTTTGGAGCGGCTGATTTGATTTTTTTTTTATTATTTTAAAACAATGAATGGTTTCGAATAATTGTTGTTTATTAAGAATTAATATTATCTTTTTTGTGTCTGCGAATTATTTTTTAGTTTGAGGTTTATGTTTTGAAGATAATTATAAAATTGTAGTAAATATTTAAGTCAATATCACATTTATTATATTTATTTGACCTTTGATAGGGGGAAGTGGCCTGAAATGGCATATCAGTGATTTTAAAATTCGTGCTCAAGTGTTGCACTGGCAAGATTATTCTGATGACGCAAAATCTACATTTAGAGAATTTCATTTTGTACTGATCATCATAATTTTATGATGAAATAATTTTTTTATAATTTTGTGCTGGAATATTATATTATTTTTTCATGTACGATAATGTCTATGAAAGCTCTGTTGAAACAAAATAATGTAGCAAGACAAATGAGACTTGAATTAATTTGATCTGAATTAATTTTGTCGCGATATCAAATGAATATTACATGTCAAGGGAAATTGGCTTAAAATGGCTTACTAGGGTAAAACGGTATATTAGCGATTTTGAAATTCCTAAAGTGTAACACTGGCAAGATGGTTCAAATGACGCAAAATCACTTCAAGGACCACCCATGAAATTTGTAACATCGTATCTGCAGCCACCATTATTGCATAATGCTCTTCGTGAGATACTTTGTTTGTGCGTAGTTAAAGTTGAAATATTCCTAACAAGTGACGTGAATCAACAAAACTATAGGTGAGTACTTAGAAATAGGTTATATTTCATGTGTTTTACTAGTTAGAAAATTATGATTTTGTCTTTAAGTACAAAAATTAATTATGTTTTGTAAAATAGTGTCATGGGCCTAAAACGGCATATGTAGCCGTGGACTAAGACGACATGTATGTCATTTTAGGCAGACATATATTTCATTTGTTTTCTTCCAAGTATGCCATTTTACCCATGGCAATGAGAGTAAAATGGTTAATGACAGTTTTTATGTTATTTTGCAATAAAATAATTTGTTGAAATGAACGCTAACGTTCTAAATGTGTCAGTATGAAAATAATATTCCTAAAGCTTTAGAAAACTATTTTACTTTAACCCAGCAGTTCGTAGTTTCCAAATAGCACCCAATAGAAAAAATGATATGCCATTTTAGGCCACTTTTCCCAACATGAATTAACACTTCGTTTTATTAAATTTTATAATACATTTACCAACTTTTTTGCCGCATTGAAAAATATGATAAAGTACATTCGATTATTTTTTTTTTTTGTATGACTTTAAAACAATTCCTCAAGATACAGCTTTAAGGGTGGATTAGTGGTATCATTTTCATTTTATTCAACGAGGATCAACGTTCCGAAAGAATATGTGCATACATGTTTAATAACATCCCACAGTGCACAACTTTAATTCAAGACTAGGTCACGTTGCATTTGCAAATATTTTATCGTTATAAGAAACCACATGGGACTTTGCTCGTTCGTGACGATAAATGCTGGTGGTATAATGTTGGCAATGCAGGTGTAATTTCGTTCGCACGAATAAATAAATTGGAATAATAATAAAAAAATTTATTTGATATGAACTTTTTTTCCCTGTATATTTTTTTTTCTTGATTAAATAAATTTCATGTAGGAAAATCAAATTATTATGATAATGGTTTATAAAGTTGTGTTCACATATATCAACACAATGCACAGTAAAAAATTTTGTGTAAAAGTCCACTCAAAATATTTGTTGAAATTTTTTTCACACAATTTCAACACAAAAGTCATGTTCTATTGAAATTAAATTCATTCAGTTTAAAAGACAAAAATTTTGTGTTGAATTTAACATAAAATATTATCTTTTTCACAGAATTATTTTTCTATTTTAAAAAGATTCCGGAAAGTATATCATTTTAGGCCACTTTCCCCTACTGTACAAAATTTTTTCCGATATTAAATATTAATAAAATTGAAGAGAAAATGATCAGAATCATTATTCTCGAAATTATTTAAATCATCAACTACGTAATTAAAGTTCAGTTGAACCATTCAAAAAAGCGGAATATTCATGCCTGCAAATAATAGACATCATTAGTAATAATTAATTTGTTTATATGCTTGTATCATATGTACCTATTTATTTGTTTGTATACATATTTCCAACGAACATATCAATCATCATTAATTTTCACCATAAATAGAAAGAAAAAATATTATTCTATAAATTAAATCCGCTTATATATTGTACATATGTATATTATTTGTTTAACCAATATCTAATTGCATAATGCATATAATTCAACACTGTAAATGTGGCAAATAATAAATGTGTGTTTGGAAGCATGAGCGTGAATTCGCGGTTATGTTTGCAACTTTGAACTTATCTAATAATTCATTCCCAGCTCGTCCCAACTCGCGCATGAATAAACGTAGTTTGTGTGTTATATTTTCATCTTGTTTCTCATTCTCTCGTCAACTATTACGTTATTATTATATACCACTGCATACAGAAACGTGATGCTCTCAGCATAAAAGAGAAATTCAATTATTTATATGTCATTTTATTAATTCTTTTTAATTTTTTTTCCTCTCATATAATCAACCGAAATTCGTTTAACCTTTATTTAACGTATATAATTTAAAAAATCCCATACCATATCATTATTTTGTCATACATTAAAAATGTTTCTGATATATGTATGTAAATACAATAAAACCTCTATTAACGGCCACTTTTTAAAAATAGTAATTTTTTTAAAAACGGTCATTTTTCAAATGCATTGAATTTTTTAATTTATTTTTGATCCCCTCTATATAGCGGTCACTCTCAATAGCGGTCAGTCCAAAAAATTTCTCTCGTTGTTATTTGACCAGTTTACTGTATATAAATAGATGTAAATACATAGTGTTGTGCCACTATACTGTGAACCTCCGAATAACGGTCATGAGAATTTGCATGGGAAATTTCCGCTATAGGGAGTGGCTGTTATTAGCAGAAAATAATGAATGAATAAAAAAAGTTATGAGCATTAGAAAGGTGGTCGTTATTGAGAGGTGTCCGAGGAAGGAGTTTTTTACTGTATATTAATATACATCTGAAACGGACCCGGTGGTCTAGCGGGCGAAAATTTGACAGAATTTCAAAATTTTTTTTTATAATGAAAGAAATGAACAATTTTATTTAAACTTCGTAGGTATGTTTTATCACATATGAATTTTATGAAATTCAAAATAAAATGAAAAAAAAAAATTTTTTTATGACAAAAATGGCGCTGAAGTCGCCCCCTTTGAAAAAAGTAGACCTTGCTGGTGCGCATTAATTTGGCTCTCCTACTCATCTGAAATCAAAAAAACAAAATTGATCCTTATTTGTTATGAGTATATCTATCGCAGGGACCAAAATGAAACAAAAAAAAAAAAAAATTGACAATATGGAATTTTATAAAATTCACATGTAATAAAACATACTTTCAGAGTTTAAATAACATTGTTCATTTCTTCCACTATGAAAAAAAAAATTTTGAAATTCTGTCAAATTCTCGTCCGCTATAGACCACCGGATCCCCCAAATGTTTTGTACAATCCTAAAACTTGGGAGCGATTTAGTTACTTGAAAATACGAACAAATAAAACAATACTTGTGTGCAGTTGGGTGCTCAAGCTTTTTTTTTTCCCTATGAGTTTCAAAAGTGGAAGTATACTGGGATGAGGAATAGACTCGCAGTCTTTTTGGAGCAACAAATACATTAGGCGAGTGTATATATGTACACATGTATGTAGTGAAATAAATCTAGCGATTCTCGACTGAGCATGACAATGAATTACGAGTTCGTACTGCCAAATAAGGACTAGCTCCGTGAACATAACAAAAAAAAAAAAAAAAAAACAAATAGGAATTCTAAACGAAAAGGAAAAGGTGGGTTTAGTACTAGTCCAGTGAGGAAAGTTTAGAATAGGAGGTATTAAATAAAAATACATGAGTTAGTGATATAAATTTAAAAGGAAGAGAAAAATCGCCTTTATATTTGCACAGTTTTGTCAATTTATTTAGAATTTGAGTTTTTTTTTTAATAGTTCAAATGGACTTTATTTGCATTTTTCATTTTTCGGATTATCTTGATGGAAAATATTAATCTGAATAATATCTAATTCAGAATTTTTGCGAAATTTGGTTTTTTATTTAAATTATTAATTTGGAATTTTCACAATTTTTTTTCCTTTTCGATTGTAATTGTATGTTATAATTAATGTGTGAGTGTTTTTGTATTGATTGAATGTTGGTAATTGCAATTTGTATAATTATTGTTCAAAATTTACACGAAATATTTCATTCAAAAAATTTTGTTTGAAATATTTTACATCCACACACTAAAAAATTTTGTGTATAAGTCCACTCAAAATTTGTGTTGACTGTTGTTGACCCAAAAATTTGTGTCAAAGTAGAAAAATCATTCTGCAATTGAAATACATAATATTTCATGTTAAATATAATACAAAATTATTGTCTGTCAAATTTGAAACGTTTTGTATTCAATTGCTGAATGATTGATTTAATATAATTTCAAACTTTTTGCGAGTGTTCAACATATTATTTGTATTATTCAAATAACATAAATATTGTGTTAATTAAAATAAACATAGAGTGGTTTTTCAATAATTTGCGATCCCAAGTATTTTTGCATTTCTCAATTTTATAACAGAATATCACTCATTTTTTGCTAGATTTTTTTCCATTCATTCATCTTTTTTCATTTTTGCTCACTGAAATTGAATGTAGCTGGAGATTGGTATTTTCTTTCGAATCACAACGACGACGTTGCATTTTAAGATATGAAAGCAATATTGTGCACAAGATAAATTGTATATGTCGATGTTACGTTTCCTGAATATGTCTTGGATTTTTACAATTCAGTAGGCACAAATAATTCATTCTTCCATCTTATTACTTTACTGAAAAATGAAATCAAACAAATGCGGCTTCAAAATAATATCTTATTCATCAAGAATTTAGAATTTAATTGATCTTGACATGAAAAGTTCCTCACTTCGTGAACGTAAATTAATTAGGGGAACGATGGGTACTACGGGCTACCGTAAAATGTATTTTACTAACGCCGCTAGATGGTAGAGGCACCAGTGAGAAGAACATTGATGAATCTTGCTTCCCATTGATATTTTTATTACGTACACTAGGACTATCATTGGAATATGGACATCCTTCATTTTTGAGGAGATGGAAAATTTTATTTTACTTGAAATTTAGTGGTTCTAATAATATTTAAAGCATATCATATCTAACACTTAATTTAACACAGTGATATGAGTAATATCTTTCCGAAATGACAATTCGATTTCATTTATCACATTTTAATGACTTTAATTCTGGTCAATCTAAGAGTCGTTATTCTGCTTTCATCAACAATGTACTTTCAACATTTTGATAGCTATTGAGGTCAAACATCCATGATAAAAACTGGATTCCTATAATTTTGATCGAAAACGTTTTTAGACTTTATCAAGTCATTACTGAGTAATTACAGTTCCGCCTTTAGTGACTGAACGATGAAAAGTCTAGCTTGCTTTTACTGATTAGATAATGGAAGAAATTGCCTTAAATGCCCGAGTCGAAATTTTGTTCCTACTTTAGACATACATATAGCTCGTTCTGTAGGAATTGAAAAGTTACATGAGAAAGGGGAGAGATAGATTATATCGTATCTTTTATTTATAATTTATTAAACAATTACAATATATCGTAAGTGTAATGTCTTGAGTCAAGCATATTTCACACTTGTATCAAGACTATTTGTGTCAAGTCTGAATCGCGGCTTGATTCAAGACTTTTTTTTTGGGTGGTATATTAATCCAAAAACGCTTTATTGGTACCAAAATTAAATTCCTCAATATCAAAAATTTTTTTTTTCACTATACCTCTCAATCCACCAATGGTAAAATCTATTAATCATATAAAAAATATTTCTAAATCATCAAGGTACAAGCGTTTATATTTCGTCAAATTAATTATAACTATGATATCTATCTGATAGGCCGTACATTATTCAAATTTGATTATCTCGACTATTCAAAGCTCAGTTAGCTGGTTGGTATATTAATACTCACCCGGCTCTCGCTGGATTTCTCATTATCTCACTCGATATTACATTTCATGAATATTTTGAATATAATGTCGAAACGATTATAAAAAACAGCTGTTTCCTTTTCGTCCTATATAAAATTCGTACACTGAGAAAAGTATTCATTAGCTGTTAATAACGATATGTATCTACTAGCCATAACCTCAAACTAGAAAGCAAAAATTACGGCCTCTGCCCAATGCTAATGAATAAGAAATGTAGAATGAAGAACAAGGAATAAAGAATAACGAAGGAAATACATTCCGATTTCAACGTAGCTTCGCAAATGACTCTATGCACAGTGCGAACGAAGAAGGAATGAATAATAAGGAACATGGAATAGGGAACTGTCGTACATTCTCTAATTTATCCAACCATGTTGAAATCGGACTGCTTTATATTCTTTATTCCTTGTTCTTTAATCTTCATTCCTCACTCCTTTGTATTGTGCAATGTGCATACATATATTTTTATGCTCAGGTAGTACATTATTCTCTCACAGTGTAGCGTTGTTGACGGCCGTTTATTAACCATTAAAAAATGGCACATTAGTAATACTAATTTAGTATACATAATAAACACGTTTCTCAGCATGAGTAATCTACTATTTTTCAGCTACTAATGACCATTATTTGTAGCTAATAAATTTTTCTGTCTGCGTATTATTTATTAACTACTAATAAGCGTCGTTAGCAGTCGATCAATTTTTTTTTCAGTGCGGTGGATTGTTACAGGCTTCTGGATGATTTAAAGAGGGAAACATAAAATTTTCAAAAGTTATTTTTTTTTTTTTTAAATAATCACTTTCTCAAGGTATTCTTGGGACGATTTTTTTTCCATTTTTCATTTTTTGGTAACAGTTAGACGTGAAAAATTCCGATTTCCGCCTAAAAACAGGAATAATTTGTATTGTGAACAATTATGTAAAATTAATAATTATGAAAAAAACAACAGCACTTAGGAATACCTTGAGAAAACGATTATCTAATGATAGCTAAATATGAATTAAAAAAAAATTTCGAACGCTTTTTCTTAGATTTTTAATTTCGTTTGGATATTTTTTGATTCTAACAGAACGAGGGTCTCCAGTGACACGAGAAAAAAAAATGAAACGTACTCAAAAACATTTAGAATTTGAGACTGAACATTCGGAATAATCCGAAAAAATTTGAGATTTCCCAAAAAAAATCGCATATTCATCGGAGAAATCGCTTTTTTTTTGGCTGGAAGTTCTATAATCCCATTTCAACCATTTTGATTTCAGGTTCAGTTCCAAACTATGGATATTATGAAGGAATAGATCACTTGCAGAGTGATCATTTGTTTGAGAAAAAATTGTTTCAAGGACGATATTTGGGAAAATTTATTGTAACGCAAATTTATAAGCTTAGGATCATATTTTTCGTCATTCATCATATACATCAATAAACATTACTTAAAATTACACATGTATATTTGCTTTCTTCCTATGATAAAATCAAGAAAAACAAAAGCGCTGAATCCGGCAATAACCATTACCTCGTCACCTTAATATAACATTTGCATTGGCATGAATGTTACAATATATTGCAACGGAAAAGTGAGTTTTCCAAGATAAACAAGTTGGATGTGGATCGAGCATTGAGGAGAATGAGGTCGCGCAATGTCGTTCATGAGATCTTCACTTGGCAGGAGTGTGAGAATTCACTGGTGGAGGAAAGCTTGGAGGAATTAAATGAGCGTGAACAATGGAAGTCACGTAGTCTCGACAGGAGCGTTGAAGTCGGACGTTCCCCCTTCGGCAATGTTCCTCATTGTTTCTCGTCGAACAACGGTGAGGTAATCAATTGTTGCGAGCTTCACTAGCTTCATCAACACAAACTTGGAAAATACATGGTATCTTACATTTGTGAAATTTGCCGTCTTCATTTAATTAAAGGTTTCAATAGTTGCATAGAATATTATTTTTCTCAGTTTGTGTCAGAAGTTCTAAATTATTGATTCATCCGTTCATTTGAATTGAATATATTTTAAAATTATTACAATTATTTGAAGACAAAATGTCAAGAAAAAAACTTTGACATCGTCAATTCCAATTATATCCACGACAGTGATAAAGTAAAAATATTAAATTAATTGTTCAGACACCGATCAATACTTTATTGGCACACAAAGTTTAATTAACGTGTAGAAAAAAATTTTAAAAAAAAGCTCGCAAACTCTATTCGATATTCTCTCGAAATAACCTGAATGGTTGCGATGAAAAAAGAAATTCACCTCCAGCTCCGTGTTTATTTTACATAATATACATATGTATTCACGGACTTCTTACATCTAGATATTCCCACGATGGGAATTCATTTTATTTTTGTATGCAGTGTATAGCTTTTCAGATAGCTTTTTCTATCGTTATAATTTATATGAAAATTCACAAAGGGATTAAATTTTCTTGTGATATTAATAATCAGAATTTAGAATATGATTTTTTTACAGTCGTTTCAATAATGAAAATAATTCATGTTAATAATCTGAGCTTTT
This sequence comes from Microctonus brassicae, assembly GCA_918226075.1. NCBI lineage: Eukaryota > Metazoa > Arthropoda > Insecta > Hymenoptera > Braconidae > Microctonus > Microctonus brassicae. The sequence goes on from OW445482.1 coordinate 10,476,382, forward strand.
ATTCATTCCCTTTAGTTTATCAGGTAATGATCAAAGTCGAGCGAAATTTTGACGAGAATTCTGTTGCATAATTTAATCGCTTGAGGATTTTAGGATTTCGGTTGGATATTTTATGATCTTTAAAATATTGAGGTAGAAATCTGATGTCAGTGAAAAGGAATTAACATATTTGTTCAATCACAAACGTACTTTATTTTATAAATTTATTCCTGGATAATTTCACTTCGATTCAATTTCGAATTTATTATTCAAAAATTAATTAAGTAAAGACACGTTTTATAGTACGCGTATTGTTTTAGTACTCTGCTTTGTATATTACGATATATTTAATTTATGTTCCATAAATATTGCGATACATACTAAAGATAATTAATCTACAACATAAATTTAAAAATACTGAATAATTAGATATAAAAGTGTTTTAGTTTAATTTGAAATTTCACATTAATTGGAAATGTAAAATACTCACAGAATGTTGGATACAGTTTTTGTGGAATTTCTTTACAGCAAATGTAATTTGGAAAATGAACGATACGCAATTTCGATAAAAGGCTAGTAAACCAATCAAGAATTGTGCCAGGGTCAATATAAATTTGAGAATGCCAACGATTCAACAAATATTTATTACTTTTACAATTTCCGATTATCTTTCACAATTTATACTTGACCATGGGGATATTAATTTTTAATCAATCTGTGCAATCAATTTCTCTCACATTTTATTTTATGCTTCATATTATTTTTTATACAAATAATGAAATTTTTTAAATAACAATTTAATTCATATTGAATATTTGGATTTAAAATTAAATCTCTCAAATTTAATTCAATATTATACATGTGACATTCAAATTTACTGAAGTGATAGTAGTCAAATGAATTATACTATACACGACCAATTCAAAAGACCCAATATTTGTGAATGTATTTTATTCTGTACTTTTGATGCTGTATATAAAATGAATCAGAGCCGTTTGATCATATATCATATTTCAATTTTAACCGATTGTTGGTTACGTGCAAATATTGTCGACACACATTGATATACAGAAACCAGATAATTCCAATAGAAATATAATCCAATATGCGTTTGTGCTTGGTGACACCACTCACCCGCAATCGCTTTGTTCAATTTCCAATTGTATTATTCATTTTTAATTAATTACTTTCCGAAGCTACGAATCAATTTTGTTTCACTATTTTTTTTTAGTGTATAGATATAAAAGTGTTACATAAATAATGTAGATTAAATGATTCTCTTAATCTGAATTCTTCAAAAGAGATAATATTGTTGGAATTGAATTATCTTTTTCGTAGAAATAAATTATTCCCACATTTCGATTACTTCAATTGTGTGGGCATTCTACGATTAAAATTAAATATTTATATTAATTAATTGTAAAAAGAAAAATATTATAATAGGTGGCTCTCATTGGGGGTGTTTGATGCTGAATGGAAGTAAAAAAAATGAATAAAGAATTTCGGAGTATTCGAAAAATGACCGTTTTAGAACTGTTGGGTTAAAGTAAAATAGTTTTCTAAAGTTTAAGGAATATTATTTTCATATTGACACACTTAGAATAGAATTCATCCTAACTATTTATTTTATTGCAAAAAAAAAAAAAAAAACCAACTGTCGTTAACCATTTTACCTTCACTGCTATGGATTTTTATCCATGCCATACTTAAAACAGAACACATTCAATCTACACTACCGCTCAAAAGTATTTAGCCACTCAGAAAAAGATTTTGTAAGAGTTTAAATGAATAAAACGATTTCATAGTATAATTTCAATTAATATAATTAATACAAATTTCAAATTTTAGACTCATTTATGTGTCCACCGTATTCTGCGGTGTAATACAAATAATCAAACCTAATAAAATAATTTTAATAGATGTATTGTTTATAATATAAAGAAAATTTTCTAACTAGTGAAACACATGAAATATAACCTATTTCTAAGTACTCACCTATAGTTTTGTTGATTTGCTTCACTTGTTAGGAATATTTCAACTCTAACTACGCACAAATTATTTCACGGAGAGCATTATGCAATAATGGTGGCTACAGATACGATTTCGCGTCATTAGAATCATCTTGCCAGCGCCACACTTCAGGAATTTTAAAATCGCTAATATACCGTTTTACCCTAGTAAGACATTTTAAACCACTTTCCCTTAACATGTAATATTTATTTGATATCGCAACAAAATTAATTTATATCAAATTAATTCAAGTCTCATTCGTCTTGCAAAATAATTTTGTTCCAACAGAGCTTTCATAGATATAATCGTAGAGGAAAAATAATATAATATTCCAGCACAAAATTGTAAAAAAATTATTTCATCATAAAATTATAATGATCAGTGTAAAATAAAAGTCTCTAAATGTATGTGGATAGAAGTGTTTCTGACACACAATATTGCTCTCGAAAACGTCCAACGAAAGAGGAACAAAATAAAAATGACGAGAATTTGGTAAACGAACACGATGTGGAAGAGAATAAAAGCCAGTTTTTTTTTCTGTCACTTTCAACTTGTTTTATTTTGTTTCATTATTTTCAACCTCATCTGCTCTCTCTTTCCATTCGTCGTTTTTTGTTCCCCTCATTCGCTATTTTTTCTCTCGAAATCATATATGAAATTTTTCTTGGTGAATCGATTGTACACAGTGACGTTCATGTCAATCAAAAATTTGTTTGATTAAAAAAATGGTTTCAGTTGCAACACAAATTCGATACAACAAATTAAAAATTTTTTTTTCCCAAATTAAAGAAAACATAAAAAATAAAAGCAATTGAACACTTCAATTAAATACTCTGAAGTAAATCAATAATTGAAATTAAACTTTCTGTTTTTCTATTTTTATGCATTCATAAAATCATCATAGTTAAATAACAATTTTATTCATAATAATGAAACACCTGGGAGGAACTAATTAAAAAAAAAAATTTATTCACAATGGTTCAATGTAATTAGCTAAAAAATAGGATTCAGTTGTTAGCAATAGATTTGCACGACAATGAGTTGAATAAATTTCAAACCAATTGAAATATTTTTTTATTATTCGTTTTCATTATTTCGTACGATCGTCCACATTTGTGGATATATGTATATATTTAGTTTAATTACATATACAGTTTTGTAATCAATGATAACGATAATGAGCTCGATGTGGAACAGGCTATAATATAAAAGTTGCGAATTTGTTAAACGTACCGCGCTAATTGCTTATGCTCATGTTTAACATTCCCACGCCATTTTTGCCGAGTAAAGCGAATTCATGTTAAATACAATATATAAATGTTGGTAAATATGCAGACGTATGTATTCCTACCGCATTGCACAACAAATAATATTTTTTAATTAAAGATTGCGAATGTGAAACAATAAAACGATGAAAAATATTTTTTTTTAATATTGAAAATAATTAGATATTCGCATTCATAAGTTTTCTATTTTGGAATCGTTATGCGTTCCAGAACTGTTTGCTAATTAAATATTCATGAATTTTAATTAGTGCTTAATAAATGATTTTGGGAAGTGGTACTAAATATTAATATTAATAGTTAATGAAGGCCTTTCTCAGTGCGTTTGATGCGATGGAGTGATATTTTGAACACTCCTACGTCTTGAATAATTTATAATTAATAACAGATGCATGATTTTTTTTGAGAAACATTTTTTTAAGTAACGTTAGGGACAGTATATAGTGAAAAATTTTGTGAAAGTACATTTTTCTGAATAAAAGTGACTGTTTTCAACACGAATTTTGTACCAAATTTTAAAACAAGAATTTGTGTAGAAGTAGAAAAATAATTCAGCTCAAAATTAATAATATTTTATGTTGAATTTAATACAAAAATTTGGACTAATTGTTCGTATCAACTTTCAAACATAAGCATTGCTATTAAAGAAGAACAATCATTCTGGTTATGATGAATAATATTTTACGTTGAATCAGAAACAGAAATTTTTGTTGACTATTTTCATTAAATTATAACGCAAGAATTAAAATAAAAATTTTATTTTGCTTCACAATGATTACTATTTTATGTTTAATCCAACACGAAAATTTATATCATAGTAGAAAAATAATTCTGCTCAAAATTACTAACATCTTATGTTAAATTTAACACAAAATTTTTATCTGTCGAATCAAATAAATTTTGTGTTAAATCAATAAATAAATAATTCAACACATTTTTCCCAATTCCTTCCACATTTCCAACATATTCTTCATATCAAATTAAATTTTATATACATTATATTTATTCAACATAACTTTTGTGTGAAAATTGTGATAAAAAAATTTAACATAAATTTTAATTGTCTTTTACACAAAATTTTTTACTGTATACTTCTTATACTTATTATTATCATGAAGTTCATTCAATTTATATACACAACTCTTAATGCAGTACATAAGCACTAAAAGTTTTGTAAATTGTCGACTTTGGGATTCAAAAATATAAGAAAATAGATGACGGTGAAGAGAAAAAATCTCTTAACCGACAACAATTTTATAAAGAAGAACAGTTGAGAAATATAAAAAGTAAAATGCTATGTCACTTAAGCTGATTCTGTACATGAATATATCTATGTATATATGCATATACATATATATTTATATATACACACCTATGTGACATGTACATATGCATCTTCTTTCAGTTCTCCACAGGGAGACATTCCATTTCTGATGCTGCTTTCTGCTCGTTGTGGCTACATTTTTCCCTCGAGTCCTCCATGTGAGATCACTCTCAGTGGTGCATAATAATTTTGTTCAGTCTTATATAAAAATGTACATATACGCACATATATACCAGCTATTCTCACAATGAATAAACACACAACTCACTGCTGTTCTCTATTCTTAATTGCTTTTGTTAAAAAAAAAAAAAAAATAATAAAATTCTCCACAAATTTCCATAGTCATTTAAAAAATTCGAATTATATATGTTTAAAATCTGCTCAAACGACAATTTTTCTTTGTTTAAATTTTAATACAATTAATAAGATTTATAAAGCGTGAGTCTTGTAAATAATTCATTTGAAAAAAAAAATTGTAGCTTTGTCTACTTCAAGTGCGCTATTTGAAATGTCTATTAAATAATTCTATTGAAAAATAATAAATGAAAAGTGAAATAATGTCACACTGGAAATGTTTTCATAATTTATTTCCTTCATTTTGTACAGCGTATAATAAACGATGTGTCGTGTGCAGCAAAATTTCTATTATCGGCCATCTCTCAATAGCGGTCAGATATGAAATGGTTGATTTTCAAATGCTCAGAACTTTTATTGACAATTTTTGGCTTTTAGTCAACAATTTTCACCTTTTTATAACGGTCACGCCCGGCAAATTTCATGACCACTATTTGGAGGGTGCTGGTACACTAGTATCATCCAATAAGTTCTTGAAGAATCCAAGAGACGGCGCTTGTAGTATTGAAAACGGTTTGCTTTTATTAAACTTCGTCCGTTTCTAAACTGTTGTCAATTTTTTAGTTATCTCCATCACGCAGTTTTATTTCCATATAATAGTTGATTAAAGCAACAATCTCTTTTGTGAGAATTCTGTCCCGTCATGACAATGCATGGGTGCACAATTGTGTACTTCTGATGACGAAAATTATGGAATTGAAATTCGAATTATCACAACATTAATCGTATTCATCTGGTTTGTGCGTTAGTGCCTTTTTTTTCGATTTCCAAACTTGTGGAAATGGTTCGATAGATAAAGATTGAAGTCGAACAAGAAGACCATCGCTCAAACAAATGTAGATATTGAGGACCTTCCGAAATCCTTCTTTTCGGACGGCTTGAAAAAGTTGAAGAAAAGATGGGAAAAGTGTATCAAGCTAAAGGAAAATTACGTTGAAAGATAAAAAAAGATCTACCTAAAATAATTTGTTTTCCTAACTTTTTCTAAGGGTTTATTGAACGACATTCGCATCAATATTCTATAGCTGCAAGTCTATAAATACTTCACGATTTTTCTTTGAGCCTCTTTTTTGGACGTCTACACATGATGTGATCCTGTCGATTGCATTTATAGTTAATCAATCAAACAAGTCCACAGTTGGTTCGAAAAATTTTGAGGTGGTCCAAATCGGCCAATTAGCAGCTAAAGTATTTACAATGACGTGTACCTTTTGACTTCCGTAATTAATGAAGATTGCAATATTTTGTTAGACTTTTTTATATTTCTTGTAAAATAATAAAAATATAAAATATATATCTCGGAATTACGATATTTATATCCTGATGCATTCATTATCCTGACAATCCTAAAAAGAATCATTTGTTTGATGATGAATTGAAATTTCTCTAAGTTCCGTTGTAGTGTAAGAAACTTTTTATGTTGAACAATTTTTTTGACCGATATAAAAAGGTTTTCAAAAAATAGCTCGAAAAATTTGTACGGTTTTTGGCCTTATATATGTATCCAAAATTATCCTCGATTTCTCCTCAACTAAAATGTAATAGCATAATATATCACAATGCGACTTGAACATGTGTCATTTTGTCCACCATTTTCAATGAACAGGACAAAATAAGAGAAAAGTTTTGACACAAATATAATGACTTTTACAGGAAATTGTTTACAGTGTAGTCATTTGTCACTACATCACTGTAGTGTAATGGACGAAAGTTGCCGATGATTTTACGGAATCGGCCGATCGACCACTCTTTCGGGAAATACAAGTTTAGTCTCATTTTATCCTAAACGAAGTCTAAAACGGGTATATTTGAGGACAAGATATGTACAAATTTGTCAACTCGTGATTTAGTCTCATATTCTCCTCAACGATGAGAAATACAAATAGTTTTAATGAGAAAAAATTGAGACTAAAATCAATAAGTAAATGTTGTTGAGGAGAAATTGAGTTTAAAATAAAATATTTGCGAGACAAATCAATAAAATGAGGAGAAATTGAGTCTAAACAAGGTATTTGAGGACAGAAATCCTGCAAATTTTTCGACTCGAGAGTTGGTAATAACAGTTTTATCATACTGGCCTTACGAATACCACATGGTGTACCATCTATAAAAATGGGGCCTTTAAATTTTCCACCTTTCTCACTATTTGTATCATGTACATTATATATTATCATTACAGTTTACTGCCGGAATTCTACTCAGAAAACGCCACCATTGCTGCAATGAACAGAGTGAAATTATTAATTGCCCCTTTGACGATACTTTTGAATGATTGATGACTATGAAATTTCGTTTCTGCAGATCAATTCAGGAATGAAAGCCAGGAAATGAATCGAAATTATTGATTTCATATTGTGCTATTGGTAAAATCGAATAATAATAATGTAATCTTTATAAAAAGGTACTGTTAATTATTGCAGATTTATATTCTAAGCTTTGACGTTGCGAATTGTCGCGTCCGGAATTGTTCGTGGCTTTGGCTGATGCAATAATTGAGGTTTATTTGTGAATATTTAATAATCAACAGCTCGGAAATATTATGAGAAATTGTGTTGAATGAAGTTATCTTTCTTTGAAAATAATGTTTTTCAAGTGACTCCTCAATAGATATTACCTCTTCGTTGAACTAGAAATTGAATTCACATATTCTGAATATTTTCTTGATTTTCAAAGATTCAACCGGAGCTCACGTTAAAATTTCGATTCATGATTTTTCATTTTCATCATTTTATCATATGCAAATCGATATCCGTTTGAAAGTGATTGCATTAATTCTATTTATGAAAATGTTGTTTAATTTTTCATTTATCACATCAAAACTATTAGCCTGAAAAAATTCTAATTTTTCTATACTATTTGTCATTCAGCTGATAATTTTCATGTACACTTTACGTTAACATTTCTTTATTGTTCCTCAAATAATATTTCAAACATTCGAAAAGAATTCAAAAATACTTGAAATTGCTCATTACCGATTCAACACAAAAGCTATACGCTTCAACAAAAATTTTGTGTTAGTTTCAACACAAAATATTATCAATCATAAGCAGAATGATTTTATTATTTCAAAAAAAATTCTTGTACTAAAATAAATCCAAAATTTGTGTTAAAATCAGTAAACTCAAATTCAACGTGGACTTTTAATTCCACTCCCAATTCTTAATTGATCACACCATTTACAAAAACCGATTTTCAGTGAACAGTAAAACACTTTCCTTTTTACCAAAATAAATTCTGTTCATATCAAACTCTCGAAAAATATGTAAATACGTTAACATATGATGTGTATTTTGAATCTTCAATGCAAAGCAATAAAAATCATGGGACGTTGAACAGAAATCGGTATCAATTGAAGGCATTGAGCGGCAAAGAAAAATAGATGAAATTGAAACGTAGCGTCTGCGGGAGATCGTTATATATTGAACTGCAATAGTCGTGAGCGCAGGACGGCGCCACGATACATGAGACTTGAAACAATCGATGGACTCTATATACGTTAAGTTATACTTGGCACTTTACGTTATCCCGTGCATCGATAGTATGTGCGTTTGTCTGTGAATAGTATATATAGATGAATGCAACATAAATCGGCCTCCGATTGTCCGCAGGAGGGCGCAACACAATCATCCTGAAAGTGAATTACCTATACTGTCGACTATGAATAGATTTTTACGATACGTAAACTTTTATCTAGTGACTTTTCCAACACTGTTGCCAATTGTGAAATGAATGATAAAGCTGCACTAACACGTACGCATTTGTTTACGCCCCCATATATATGAATGTGATTGTACATGTTGAATTGAGACTTTTGTAATGAAAATAGGGAATAGTTTGTAGGATAAATTCTTCTTGAAATTACGGACGATGAAATTTATATGTTTCTGAATGAGAACAGTTTGATAATGAAAAAATGTTTTTGCTTTGAGTATTATTTTGTACTTTGAATGAGAATGAAAATTATTGGAGTAATACTTTTTTGGTTGCGTTGATAGGAGGAATTTCAAAGCTGCGACAAAAAAATTATTCATCAAATGCTGTAGAAAAAAATTTAATTTAGATTATACGATTTTTTATACTTGAAGAGTAAAAAATTAATAAAGTTTCAATATTAAAATTGTGAACCGGAGAGAAAAATTGTGAACCGATGGCCGGGGTCGATAACTCGCGAATGGTTTTTTTAAAAGGAGGAATTCGAACATTTTTTTGATTTGTATAAACATAATTGTCGATGAGTATGAGGATTCTTTCTTTTTTCAAATTCATTTACAAATTGTTCAGCGAGCTTGTAAGATAACAATTTCCGAAATAAAAAAAAAACCCTCATGCTTATAACGTTAGTCATTATGATTACAAAAAAGTTTGTTTTGCGAAATTTTGAAATCTAACAATTCTAGTTTTGATGAATCAATACAATATTTATGTGATTTGATATAGATATGAGTCAACCAGTACCACTTGCGTGGCGCAGCGTCCGTCTCGGCCGCATTCAAGCGTCTGCATGATAATATTTGAAAATTCATAACTTTTTTCCAAATTGAGATCACCAAAATTTCTCTTCACAGTCATCTAGGCTGAAGTTTAAGGAGTGCAAATGTGATAAGAAAATTTTTGTAGTACAAGGAGAAGTTGATTAAATTGTCATTTGTTTATTGTAAAATTAATTGTTTATTAACTAATAACAAGTTTTAAGTTTAAATTATCACTTACTCGATTTCGTCACTATTTATGAATATGTCGTAAAAATTTCATTGACTTTCATCAAATATTAACCAAGATATCGCAATTTAAAAAAAAAGTTGCTTAGAAATTCATTTGTTTATAACTTTTTGAAAAATTCAAATTTTCAGAAAATATTTTAAGATATTAACTTTAGCTTGCGAAGCTTCAAGAATCTGCAAAAAAAATCATGAAAATCGACTAGTCGGTTTTTAGTGGCTCGTTTCAAAAAATTTGACTCAAATTTGTTAAACACTCGGACATAATAAAAAATTCTTTCGAATTATTTATTCACCGATTCAACTCGAAATTTATTTATTTAAAAAACAAAAATTTGGTGTTCAATTCAACATGAAATATTATTAATTGCAAGCAGACTTATTTTTCTACTTATACACAAATTTTAAAAAAAAATCTGTGTTAAAAACAGGCAACATAACTTTTGAGTGGACTTTTACTCAAAATTTTTTTTCTTGTACATTCTACTACATTCTATTCTTGAACTTTAATAATTTTCCGGAGTAGTTTCGTTCTACAATTATTTGACCTGAAAAATTGTAACCATTGATATTTCTACTCATTCTTTTCATGTATATATAGCATCTACTTACTGAATATTTTTTATGGTCATCATTTTTAATACTGCAATGTGTGCTAGTAACCGTGGACTCAGCACTTGATCCATTTCTGCCATCTCTTCGTAAGTTTCAGCTCACGTTCTTGGGTCAGGAAAATGTTTTTCTTCTGAACCAGCGTTGAATAACTATTGATGTACATACTTTTACATATGTGTACATATACATGTAGGTGAATGTAATAGTGTATATAAGAATCAAATGTGAATATGGCACCGGACGTTTCACATATCGGTATATTCATAGACGAGTGGACACACACGTCGCTTAAAAGGATATATTCTTGAATATTTCTGCATTCAATGGTTATTCGATTTGAATTGAAGAATTTATTTTGTGTCTCGAAGTATATTTTGAGAAAAATACATTATTGAATGTGCATGATAGCACTGAAAAAATATGGAAAAAATTACATTTCATTTATTTAATCATTTTTTTACTTTTTATCATGCAATGAGAAGAAAATTATTAGAAATTTTTGAATATCAAAATGATATTGATTGGTGTATTTTCAGAGTTTTTTTTTTGGGAATAATGGATAGGGGAAGAGTTATATGAAAGAGCCGAGTTTTGAGAGAGCCATTATCATTTACGCGGTAGTTTTCAAACGAATCATGGATGTATTATTATTTTAAAATAATAGCACTAGCCAAATCTCGCTCAAAACATTTGACAGTTTATCAAAAATAAACTTTTTGAGTTCATTTTATTTGTTTTTTGACGTCTATACGCACAAAACTAATAGTAATATGATGACTATACAATAATTTTATAGATATATCAGGACTTCTAATACCATATATATTTTGCAGGCAAATCTTTAATTTCATACTAATTTTCGAGGTTATGTTTTTTGGGAGAATATATGTTTTGAAAGAGCCGGGCTGCAGTGTGATGAAAAAGCTAGCTTTATATAGTCCCTCAAAAAAGCTCTTACTGAAAAATCTAAAATAAATAATGATAGAGATTTAGATACATCGATACAATTATATGAGTTCTTGAAAATATTGTACCTAGTCAGATTGCAATGATTGATCTCAAATGGCTAATTTCATGAGAATTTCTTAGATTTAAGTGAATTTTTCATCCAGAGTTTGCGTTATATAAAACGTTTTATAATTATATAAGATATAGAATTATATCTTAACATTGTTAGTAAATAATATCTTTGTTAATCTAAAATTTTAGTCCTCCAATAAGAACTTGGCTCTTTCAAAACACTGAGTGACTTTTTCAATGCCTCTATGTGTTATGAAAGAGCCGAATTTCATTATTTTCATAACTGGTTAGAAGTCCAAAATTATTGATAATTTTGAAAAATATTTTATGACATCACGTACATAAATGAATAAACAATTACTTATTATACAAATTTTTTTAATTATTTATTTCCTTTCATATTATTTATCCCTTTTTTCAAAACTGACTCTTCCATGCCACTCTTCCTCTACTGAAGTCATGAGAAGCAATTCGACATTTGAATCAAATATCATCTTGAATAACTTTTAAATAAAATATATTATCCATTGACTTCAATGTACCAATAAATGCGTTTGGATCGAAGATTTTATCGGTCTGTCTGTTCACCGTTTTGTTGTAGAATATTAAGCCACGTGATTTCAAAAACTGGTGGAGGGAAAACATTGAAGTTCGGTATGTAGATAGCTTTAATTAGAGGGGTTTATCACGAACTTTCTTGAATTTTGATCACACTTCCAATTTGTCTGAAAATTCAGAAAATCCTGTGCATAGCATGTTGTCATCGTTGGATCAAAAAATTCATTCGACGTATTTAAACAGACTGCATGTCTTGGCTTGGCGGAAAATTATATTTGTATATTTTATTCTATTCACTTGGATTGAATTATAAGAAAGAGTACGTTTGAATGTACACTACTGCTCAAAAATATTTAGCCACCTGCATTTGCATAATTACTATGAAGTCGTTTTATTCATTCAAACTTTTACAAAATATCTTTTTCTGAGTGGCCAAATATTTGTGAGCGGTAGTGTACTTTCAATAATTAATATTGTTTTCATGAATTATTTTCAGTGGTTTATACGTTGGAAAAACATTAGTTGAGTAATCTCAGAAACGAGTGGGGGTAAAAATTTCAAAATTCATATTTAGACTATGGAAATAGGTAGATTTATCATAAACTTTTTGAAATTTTGATTCAACTTCCGGTTCGTCTCAAAATCGCATTCATATATTCTTTTCAATAATTTATACGTAAAAGATATATGGAAAAAGAAACACATTTTTTTTTTTCGTAGCTGCGCAATGTCAAAAATAATTAAAGGTAAAAATTTGCAAATTTCTATTTAGATAGTCGGCATAGTAAGGTACACAATCAACTTTTTCGAATTTTGATTCGAATTCTAATTTAGTTGCGAATCACATTTTGATATATGTTTTTAAAAAAATATTGATGTGATTTAATTATCATGATGGAAAGTACAAGGTAAATGGGAGAGTAGCTGAATTTTTTTTCAATTTCACCGCAAATTTTCGAAAAATGAAATATCGAATTGAAGTAGAAGTATATCAATGTACCAGAGTTAAAAATAATAGATAAACTTCGTGTTTAAACAAATTAATTTATATTTTGATATGTGTATTATGAAAACTTTAATTATATTTTATGACGACCACAGTCATACAAAATTCATGTGTGTGTGTGTGTGTGTATAATCGAACTAAGCGAAGCTCTAGTTAATTCCGTATCCTTTATAACAAAGTTAATCATTCAACTTCGAAATTGTGATTTGTGAAATTGGATGAAAGCTTTAATACATAAATTATTGAATTTTCACCAGAGTATTATTATACCGCTCGATCCCAGGGAGACGCTATCTTGCATTATACGTCTGATTAAATCTCGGTTTATTCAGAAACCGACAATAATTTCAGGTTTCGATGTTCTCAATTCAGTTAAACGAAATAATTTTCAATTTTATATGTTGAAAATTATATTTTATCATTATGTAATAACGTTTTATTTGAATTTTTGAAAAGCATTTATTCAAAAATCGATATCAGCATAAAATATCATGAATATTTTCTTATTTCTCATCAATAAATGATAAAAAAATATATTAAATGACGCTGAAAGATGACTTTGTCTTATTTTGATATTTCTCTACGTTTTGTATTTCCCTAAATTGTTAAGCAGACCTTCGTTTTTGCATAATGAAGAGGATATATCAAAGCCAACATAGAATTACACTCCAGGCGGTGAGATAAACTTTCTTCTCATACCAGCTCAAAGAAATTTCGAGAAAAGGAAAAATTCTGACGATATTATTATTATCGATAAATATTGAAATGGTGAAAAACATTTTATTTTTATCTACAGTGACTGGAAGTGCAACGTCCGTCTTATTTTATGGAGGAGAAGTGAATATACACAATTGGAAATTTCATGTAAAAGTCTTTTTAAAATTTGAATTAGAATTTTTTTTAGAAGAATTTTTAATCAAAAACTATGTTTGATTAGACAATATTGATGTGATTCGATTTTACACAAATATTAGGTTGAATATTTGCGAATATTTGGAAAATGTGTTGACACAAATTGTATTTATATTTTAAGTAACCAAAATTTCGTATTGGAATTAACATTAAATACTACTTAGTTAACACAAAATTATTTTTTTGTTTTCGTAAAAATTCTTGTGTTGAAAATTGATGCAAAATTAACTTTGTAAACAGTCTATTGAAATTTTGAATCGACTTTTACATCAATATTCTCACGGTGTATATTAACATGGGATTATATTTACTCAAAATTGAAAAATCGGGACTCATCTGAAATCTAAATACCAAAATTATCTCATTAGTTCATTCCAAAACGCTGTTCGAGAACGAAAAAATGTTCATAATGATCAGGAGAATGTTTTCAGCCCCGAAAAAATTTTCAAAACCGCGAAAATTGATGTTGTTTTTTTTTTTATCAGAATTTCACCAAATTCTTCATGGTCAAAATACAATTCTGTTATTAATCTTATTAAAAGCAAGAAACTAATCCGTTTTCAATTGGAAAATCAAAATTAAATAATTCAAAGAATACATCTATTTTTTCATTATTCACAAGTCAATTTGAAAATTGTCTGAGTATAATTTTGAAAGGTATAATTGTGAATTCACATTAATTAACCAAATTACATTCAGATCTGTCTAGTATTAATAATAATTTATGAATATCCAATAAACGATTTTCGAAAATTAATAAATGCCATTACCAAAGATACCATTCATAGCAGTAAATAAATACTTTCCTCAGTGTATAATCCTATTTCGATTACTATCTACTAACATAAATATGATGAAAAAAAATGTACTAAATTTCGTTGATAAATTCTGTTATTTCAAATACAATTGTAATTTTTTCAAACATTAATTAAACATCCTTTCATGAATGAATATCACTTCCGCATGTATGTTAAATAATGGGAAATCAAGTCGTGGGGCTTTCCCTTATCAATCGATATTGTGGTACAAGTGCGGTTAAATATAACAGAATTACCAACACATAATTCATTTTGAAACACATGTTGTTTACGATTAGAATAATTAGATGACAGAGATGACAGTTAAACATTTATTCGTATATACGTATGAACATGCATACATCTTTCACGTGCATATATGTGTGCATATAAATATAATAATCAAATCTGCGTTGAGGTGCGTCAACGCCGGAAGATATAACAATTCACACAATTCTATGCAGAGATATGTGAAATACAAATGATATATTATGGTCGGTCATTTATCGTTTAACGTACGTATATTCAGACAAATGTTAACTCTTCATTCAAATTCTGATGATCAGTATGTATTTTACAATATATCACAGTAATAAATTAAATATCAATACATGAAGAGGCTTCAAAATTAAAATATAGGTAGAATTTTTTTGTAAACTTCCACTTAATATTTGTGTTGAATTTTCTTTATACAATTTTTCTTTGACAGTTATGTTCAATAAACACAATATTTATGTGATTTGATTTTACACAAATACTATGTTGAGAGCTGGCAAAGATTTAAAAAATGTGTCAATTCAAAATGTGATATGAAAATTTTGTGTTTGATTCAACATAAAATATTCATTTTATTGGAAATCATTTTTCCGTTTTAATTCTTTCGTTGAAATCCGATACGGATTTGGAGTAAGAAACAGTCGACACGAATTTTGAGTGGACTTTTAGACGGAAGTTTTTTATTTTATAAAAATAACGGAGTTATATTTATTCAAAATCCAAAAATTTGGAACTTCTTTAACATCAAAATGCCAAAAAAATCTATTTCTTTATTCTCAATATATTTTTTTTTTGAACGCAGAGAGTTTCATTTGAACCAATAAAAAATGTTTTTTCACTGCCAAAATCCGAATTTTCGAAACCTCAATAATTGATATTTTTCAAAAAGTTCCCATTTTTATTTTGAAATCAAAATTTCGCAAAATTCTTAATAATAGCATTAAATTCCTCCGATTTTTATTATTTACTGCGAAAAACTAATAAGTTATCCATTGGCAAATTGAAAATAATAATTCACTACAAAAATATATATATTTTCTCATCAATTATAAAACGATATCAAAATTGTTCAAACATAATGTTGAAAAAAAAATATTGATGAGTTCGAGTCCATTAAAAAAATTCCATGATAGTTTATCAACTTTTAATAATTCTTAATTAATATCTAGCAAACAATTTCCGAAACTTGATGAATATCGTTATCAAAAAATGCCTGAATACAAAAAAAAAAAAACCGTTAATACAAATTTTGAGTAGACTTTTATATAAAATTGTTTACCATGCAATTAT